>BSAI01000108.1:31070281-31215673 GCA_036245035.1 Adrianichthys oophorus
TAATATAATATAATATAATATAATATAATATAATATAATATAATATAATATAATATAATATAATATAATATAATAATCAGGCTACTTTCGCATTTGTAAAATCGGATGCGTTTAACTGATAGCAATACCTGCAATAAGCATTTTTCACCAAAAACTTTAAAAAACGTTAGTAAGATGAAACATACAAAGCTGATAATACTAGAAAAGAGCTGAACACTAGAAAAAAGTATTTAAAGATACTTATTTTAGCAGCACCCGTTTTAGCAACAATCATCTTGAAAGTAACGCTGTTATCATATCAGACTACAATACCCAGATTGCCTCACGGTTTGTCACCAGTCATGTGATTCAGCTAATGGAAACAAGACGGCTTCCTCAGTAAACGTTGCTTTGTTGTACCTTTTTATACAACAAGGTTGTAGATGCTTTTTCCATAAACACAATATGTGTCGGTAATTTGACTTGTATTTCCTAGATTTATACTGAGATAAAGACACATTTGCCTTCGGAATTGATCGCATTTGGAACCATAATGGCGGAAGTACAAGAAAAGGTGAGCATAGCATGCTAAAGCTAGTTAACTAACTGCAGTTTTATACGTGGTTTTACTAAAAAGAATGACACAGTTGTGGTGAATATTTATGAGAGATTTTTAGTTTGATTTGATTAGTTACTCATAATTTGTGTGAAAATTGTCAAACCAAAGTTTTGGTCTTAATTTGGCATTTATTTTAAAAAAATATATGAAAGATCAAACATATAGTGCAAAAATGTTATTAATAATAGCTGGTTTTGCTTTTTTCTTTAAGGATAAAAAGGCAAGCGAAGAATTTACTGATGAGTCTGAGGTAAGAAAACTATATTTTTTATCATTTTGTGCCGTTTTCCCTCTTTTATTTACTTAATTGCTTGCTGAAATTGTGTCTTTCAATAGTTCACCAAACTGCAGCTGAACCGCTGTTGTGTAGACAGGAGCCTCATGGGATTATGGCAGTGAAAGCATCTTTGCTGTTCTGCTCAGTGAGGAAAAGAGAGGACAGATACACTCACCATCCAGTTTATTAGGTACATATACTTTCTAGTACCAAGTTGGACCCCTCATTTACCTTTAGAACTGCCTTAATCCTTGATTGCATAAATTCAACAAGGTACTGGAAACATTCCTCTGAGAGTTTGGTCCATATTGACATGACAGCATCACACAGTTGCTGCAGATTTGTCAGCTGCACATTCACGACACCAATCTCCCATTCCATCACATCTCAAAGGGGGTTTATTGGGTTGAGATCTAGTGACTTTGGAGGTCATTTGAGTACAGTGAACTGATTGTCATGTTCAAGAAACCAGTCTGAGATGATTCCATCTTGATGACACGGCCCCTTATCCTGCTGGAAGTAGCATCGGAAGATGGCACACTGTGGTCATAAAGGGATGGACAAGGTCAGCAACAATACTCAGGTAGGCTGTGGTGTTGTAACCATGCTCAATTGGTTCTAAGGGACCTAAACTGCGCCAAGAAAATTTCCCACTACCACCACCAGCCTCAATCATTGATACAAGACAGGGTGGATCCATGCTTTCATGTTATTGTTGCCAAATTCTGACCCTACCATCCAAATGTTGCAGCAGAAATGGAGACTCATCAAATCAGACATTTTTCTAATCTTCTATTGTCCAATTTTGGTGGGCCTGTGTGAATTGTTGCCTCAGTTTCCTGTTCTTAGCTGACAAGAGTGGCACCCGGTGTGTTTTTCTGCTGCTGTAGCCCATCTGCATCAAGGTTGGACGTATTGTGCATTCAGAGATGCTCTTCTGCAGACCTCAGTTGTAACCATAGGTTGTATGAAAACAATGGACAACAATGGCAACCCCTCCCTTCTCGTGTTCCCAATTAGGAAGTACCTGCTGATTTCAAGAAGTCAAAATCCCATAGACTTCTATTGAGACATAGAGACATAGGAATGTTTTATTTGTCAGATTAACCATTCTGATACCTTCTTATTAACATCTACTTTCTAATCCTAATTTTTTTAAAGATACATTTTCTGTATCACTAGTTATTCAAGTTATAAGCTGACCAATCAGATGCCTTAGTAAAAGTATGTGGTGCCCGCTGGCTCAACCTTGAATGTTTGTTTGACAGCTTCTCCCGAGCCCGCTTTCAGTGGAAGGGGTGTAAGGCATTTTCTATGGGTGACATCACCCCTTGATTTGTCCATTGTTCTATATCAATGGTTGTAACAGTGGTTATTTGAGTTTCCGTTGTCTTTCTATTAGCTGGAACCAGTCTAGCCATTCTCCTCCAACCTCTGACATCAGCAAGGCTGCCACAAAACTGCAGCTCACTGGATGTTTTCTCTTTTTCAGACCATTCTCTGTGACTCTAGAGATGGTTATGCATTGCATTCTCAAAAGATTAGTAGTTTATGAAATGCATGCCACATTCAAAGTCACTTAAATCACCTATCTTTGCAACTCTGCTAATGCAGCAGGTCATCTTGACCAGGTCTACATGTCTAAATGCATTGAGTTGCTGCCATGTGATTGGCTGATTATAAATTGCATTAACAATCAGTTGAATGGGTGTGCCTAATAAAGTGGTCAGTGAGGGTATGGTAACCTTATTTACTGGTCCCAGCTCTCCTCAGTTCATTTAATATGTTGCATGTATAGTACTACAATCAAATATATCTCTATTTTCTAAAAATAAAATAAAATAAAATAAATAGAAAATAAATAAGCTTTTTTTTTAGGAATCATTTAAAAAAATGGTTTTATTTAACTCTTTTCTTTAAACTTCATTCAAAAAAATGATCAAACTCAGCAACCAGCTTTCTTTATAAAACTCTCATCCTAATGTATGTGTTTAAGTATGTAAAGTATGAAAGCCTTTACAGATCAAAGATTTTCCATTCACTGACAAAATGAATTGCAAATGACATATAAAGCATATAAAGGTTGACAATAATTATTAGAAAACTATTGAACTGCCTGAAGATGTTAACCACATAGCTGAAGGAATTAAAATTTTCTTTTAAAAGTGAGTTCAGTCCTTTGTTTTTTCTGAAGGATAGTCATCATTTATATCTCAAAGGCAGCTACGTTAGAGTTGCATTATTTTCATTTGTTTTAAAAGCTTTTGTTGAAGAGGACATTCCTTCTTTTCTCATCCTGCAAGTTTGCGACAAGCGGCGTCCTCTCTGTGTGCTCTGCAGAATGTTATCCTTGATGCAGTCCGACTGAATAGTTCAACCTGTTGTATTGAAACTGTCAATAGGCAAGAAAAATTGCATAAATGGCTTCAAGAAAAAGGCCAATGCGGCAGTGGAGAAAACAAAGAGCAACTTACAAGAGATGGGAAAAGTTTTAAAATGGGGATTTTCTCTGTGGGGATGAAGTTTGCCTTTGTTGTTTGATACGCCTTTGAAATCTGTGACAAATGCCCTCGCATCAGAAATCTCACAACCAGAATACACAGGAAATAGCCTAGAAATGGCGTTGTTGAGTGGGAAAGGATTGTTTTTGAAAATAACATTTTTTCCACGCTATTGTCCCCCACCTCCAACCCAGTAGCACATAATGGCAGACAATGTTTTGAGTTGATGCACCCTCTGGGCAGCCACAGACTGTGCAGTATTGGTTATAAACCGAATTATGAGTAATATTCAGGCTGTGACTGGCCACAAATGTTGACTCATGCTGGAAAGTGTAACACAGTAGAATACTTTAAGTTTGCTTTATGAAAACAATAAATTCACGCGTCTCACTGGGGATAAACGGCATTGGGAAAAGATGAAAAATTGTTGTTTTAGGCCTTTCATGCAAGGTAATGAAAATTTGTCCTCTTTTTTGGGTATCTCCTATACGCATATACATGTAAACACTTCTCAAAATAGACTGGTTCCATACTGTATTATTCCTGCTTAATACAATGACAGAACTCATTTTATTTTGCCAATATATACGGTAGCATATAAAGGTAAGAAACCAAATAACTCAAGGTAATATCAGTTATTAGGCCTAAGAGGTAGATTTTTTTTTTAAAAAACAAAACCTTTAACTGAACAAAAAGGTCAGTAACACACATGTACCATATGAGCATCATTTTAGTTTTATATTTAGCTTTACTTTAGCAGTAGTCTTTCTCACAGTTTGTTTTCTTTTCTCACCATTTGCCTGCTATCATTAGTTTTTCAGCTTTTTGACAAAAATCCCCTTTATGTGTATAAAAGCATATTATTTTATTAACAATAAGAAACAAATGAAAAAAAGTACTCTTAATTGATTTAACCTTTCTAATCTACAGGGCCAATAACATGTGTCTTACTTTGCTCTTTAATGTCCTGTTTTCTCTGTTTTTTTAATTTTGTTTGTTTAAATAGTTATCCTATCTCACTCTTTGATCACTGACTGTTGTTATACAATTAACCCATTAATAGAAATTATGCATTATAGGGACATTAATAAAGATTATATTTCTTTTATTCTGCCAGGCTTAGATCTTAAATTCACAAAGTGCACAGTTTTCGTTTTTTCAGTGAAGACAAAGGATTTTTATCTCATTGACATATGTTTAAACTGGTGGTCTTTTAATTGTGATTATTCAATTTTTAGCAAAAATAAAATAAAAAAAAACCTGTGCCGTTTTCTAGGACAAAGCTTCTGCAGATCGGCTGTGGTTCAAAAAGAAATTCACCTTGGTGTTGTGGGTGGGATTTTTGGTGCGGAGCAACCACGACTCCTCTCCCTTCCCATTGCAACTTTTATCAGCTGATGAGTCCTCATTCACTGTCTACTGCTTATACAATGAACCACTTATTAGTAATTATGTCTTATAGGCATCAGCATATTAATAAATACAACATATGAACCCTTTTTAAAAATCTTTTTTTCTTTGCCTTTTGCGTTGACAAAAGTTCAAATAGTATTTCTTAATTGCTAAAGAATTTTAAGTTTTGTTGGAAATAGGCTTGTAAGTCTAAAACTTGAAATTTCACTTACGTTTGAAGCCACGTTCAACAACATTCTTGAAGAGTACTTTACTCCAGCACACTGCATGGACTTCTTAGAAAGTGTCTTTTGCAACTTTTGTGAAGTGACTCCATCTAAATGACTACCTTTAAGAAAGTGTTGAGTGAAAGCCCATTTTTCTCTCCGAACCAGGAGGAGGACAGCGAGGAGGAGGCCAAGTTAAAGTATGAGAGGCTCTCCAACGGTGTGACAGAAATCCTCAAGAACGACGCAGCCAGCTGCATGACCGTCCACGACAAGGTAAAGGTGATAATCCAGCCACCCGCCAGGGCTTTTCAGTTTCAAGTCCAATCATTTCAGGAAAAGATTTCCCTTTGTTTATGTGTGCATTTGAGAGATGTCATCTTCAAAGTTGGTTTTCATCCCTGCTGCTCAATCTGTAAAGGCAGCCCATTCTTTTCTCACCTTTCCCAGTTTTTCCTCTCAGGGAGGTGCATCAAAAGGCACTATTGTCTTTTCCTCTTTTTATTCCCACTCCTACATATTTTTCACTCCTTTCCGATTTGCTGAATGTTGATATTTTTAAGAGGCACACTCCTCAGCGAGATGCTTAATCGTCGTGGCACCAGCAGCGCACTTGCACGCCTGAGTAGAGCGAAAGTCATACCCAGTTACGTCTCCTCACCTGATGTTTTATTAACTCCAGCTGATTTTCATTTATTTATTTGTTTTGTGAGAATTTGCTTCCCTCTTCCTTTCCTTTCCTTTCAAAACAGGCCTCAGCTGAAAGACTACTAAAGAACATTTTTAATTTTTCTTTTCTTTTCTCCACCGTACATGTTCAGCCATTCAGACGTGGTCACACCAGCCCCCTCCGCTGTGACAAACTCCCACAACCTTAAAGCACCGGCAGCACATATTGCCTTATGTTGCCTCATATTTTAAGTGTCTGAATCGGAATTTCATTTGAACAATTCCATCCTGATAAATCCTTTTAAAAGTCGCTCCGCCTCACAAGGTTGAACCTTTTATTTATTTATTTTTTGGTTATTTTATTTGGAAGATTGCAGGGGCTCTGTTTGACATGCTCAGCTGTGCCTGTAAATATAAGCATTTCATTATAGACTGCACTGAAGCATGGTGGGCTCGCCACACATCCACATGCTGCTCTGGGAGGGAGGGGGGATTAGGAGGACGGCACCGAGCAGGGACTTGGTAGAAGAACACACACTTAATCTAATGCCAGAAGCCCCACTTTCTATAATGTTTTTGTCCCTGTGGACTCAGGCAAACACACACACATGCTCAAATGCACACCCGCCGAAGCACGACTCCCAGAAACCAGTTGCTGCTCAGTAGTCTGTTCTTGGCAAGGAGGTGATTGGGTTGCATGCGGAGCATTGAAGAAGTCAGATGTACAGTGCATTTATTATGCTTAAGCATTTTAATTTGAGAAGAAAAAATGCCATTTCACAGTGTCTGCTTTAATAAATAGGGCTTTTCCACCCTCTGCAATTTCACAGTTTTGCCTCCAAGAACACCCAATCCCTACCCCGTCCTTTCTTCTGCAGCTCCAGGAAATGTATTTTATCCTCCTGCACAGCCTTCGAGAACGCAATCTGCTGTTTCTTTTTAATTCTCTGCAAATCTTGTACTACTGTTAGATATTTTCAAGTATAAGTTACATTTGTCCCTTTTTTCCAGTTCTTGGCTCTAGGCACACACTTTGGAAAAGTTTTTTTGCTGGACATCCAAGGAAACGTTACTCAGAAGTTTGTCATTGTGAGTATCGAAAATGTGTTAAACACCTCCTCCACACCTGGAAATACAGTGACCTATACATTGGTTTATAAACTGCACAAACAATATATCAGGTTACGATTATGCAACAATTTTTATATAATAAGTAAAATAGTTATTTCTAGTTTTATTGCAGAACATTTTTTGTAAAAAAAGTCAAAACCAAAATAACTTTGGCTGCAGTTTTCTGAAGTTAAAAAAAAACAGGAAAGAAATAATTGAATGAGGATTAATTGATTGAATGTATTTATTTTTTGGGATCAGCAAAATGTCACCTTTCATTTGAAGAAAAAGAAAAAAAAAAACCTAAACAGAGGATTCAAGCGACAGCATCAGGCCTTTTTCCCGCCTCAGGAATTTTTTTTTGGCGGAGTCACGTTCACCTTATATTTCCTGCCTTTGCAATTCAACCTGAACAAAACATTTTGTTGTTTTTCAAAGAGCTCCTCAGTGTCCTGAATCCTCAGAAAGTCCAGAATACCACTTGGTTTTAAAGCATTTTAGCTTTTGTAGCAAAAAAGTTGATTTGTAGTCATTTTATTAAAAAAATACCCACAAAAAGATGTTGAATTCTCACAAATGCTGATTATTTCATCATTTCTACAGGGATAACTGACCCAAAGTTTATTTAAAGTCTTAAATAACCTCCAAGAGGCTAAAATGTAGAATTTTTATTTGTAGAAGTGACTTTTCTATTAAAGTCTCCTGATGAGTCGTTTGGTTCAGTTTGTTTATGACACGCTTCTGTTTTATAAATACGTCGCAGAACATTCTGTAGTTTTGTGAGTTTATTTCTTTTTACAAAGAACAGTGGGAGACAATAAGTTTACACTGTATAGGTTGATGAACCTGATTAACAAAGGGTGGAAAAAGGTGACTACACAAAAAAATGTTGATGACAACAAAAATAAACAGCTCAAGATCTCTCCTCCTTAATCCCAAGTGCAGGGTGAGTGGGTGCTTATAAAACCTTTCACCTAGGTGCTACTGATTAACAAAATAAAAAGGTGAAACATACAAAACTGTAAAGTTTTCAAGGATTCAAACCTGAAAACCTGTTGATTATTAAATATTGAGCAATACATTTTTTTAAGAGTTGTATATTTGCAAAAGGATGTCTACTCCTCTTAGTATTTATTTCTTCTTCTTGCACTGACACACACAGGAGGTCAGGCAGCCATTTCATATCTCTTTGCCTTTGCTTTTCCTGGCATTTCACTTAGTTGAGTTAAAATGTCAGCCAGCAGCATTTGGCCATCCCCAACTATATCCCCCCCCCCCCCCCCCCCGAAAAAAAGATGCCTTGATATTGTGTCTCTGTAGAGCTCGGTGAAGATCAACCAGATCAGTCTGGATGAAAGTGGAGACCATGTGGGCATCTGCTCCGAGGATGGAAAGGTGAGATCTGTCTACTCATCTCCTCTGGTTACTCATCCTTGGACCTACATCACCAATCTGTGGTTTTCATCTTCCATAATTCATATATAAGCTCAACTTATCAGCCATAAACTTCCTTCTAATGATGGGAAAGTTAAGGAGTGAAATTTTTGAGACTTCATCCATATTTAGAGGATTAACATTATTTTTTAATCTTCCATAATAAACCAACTTTTTCTTCTCCCGAGATTGAAATTTACAAAGATCTTCTAACTATTTTAAAGAGCAGAGGAAGGGATTGCAGTCAAATCTGTTGAGCTGTCAGTCAGCCATCAGCCCCCTGTGTGGATACCCTCTCCATGTTCTTGCTGTTATCTTGTCTCTTCTCATCATTACCACCATCCTTCCTGGATTTCACAGACAAGATATGCACTCTGATAGCACCCTCCTTTACTCCTAGCAGTTTGGTGGCAATAGTAAGATCTTATCGCACGAAAAGTGGAGCAGCACCATTGAAATCAATGGCTTTGCCCCCAATAATTCAGTTTAGTGTTAATCCAAAACTTAATCCTCAATCACCGAAGCAACTCAAGAAAAAAAGATACCATATTAGTTTTACATCATTTGCTTGTCTTTCCTCTTTTTTATGGAGATAAAAATCAAATTGGTTGTGTACTGTAATCGTCGTACCTTAAAGCCTGCTTTAATGTGGACTGTACAGTCTGCAGCAAACTGAAGCTGCAGTTCTAGATCTGGACTTATGTTCTAAACCCTGCAGGGTTTAAAGAATCAACTCGTCCACTAATTGGTGACCCAGTGGAGACACATGGAGCCAATCAAAGTCTTCTGGCTGCACTTCTTTCTCCCGCTGGCCTCACATAGTTGCAGAGGCAGCAATTAAAAGAAACATTTTCAGTTATTCACCTTTGCTTGGTGTTCCGGCAACTCACCTCTTGTTTCAGGTTCAGGTGTTTGGCCTCTACACCAGAGAGGGCTTCCATGATAACTTTGACTGTCCCGTCAAAGTAAGTTTTGTTTCCAACGGAATTTTTTTTTTTTTTTTACGTGCATGTGCCAAAAAAACAACTGCGCAATCTTCATTATCTTTGCAGGTGATTGCATTGCATCCTCAGTTCAGCAGATCAAACTGCAAACAGTTTGTCACCGGGGGCAACAAGGTACGCCAATTTCTTTGAATGTGTGCAGGTATTACATGCAGTTTTCAGCATTTTTGGAGATTTCCTTTCTCAATAAATCATCCCAATTGTGTCCAATTAAAACAAATTCCTGTAAAAACCACGCAACTTTGACTGGGGAGAAGCTTGCGCCTTTGTCTGGAGCCTTTTTACTTTTCAGTCTCTTTGGTGGAGTGCTCTCAGCAGAGCTGGCCATTTTCACAAAGTGCTGTTCTCTCAACAGTGTTTCAAGCAGATGTCATTATAGTGAATGTATATAATCTTAGGATTTTTCAACTGCATACGGTGATGTCTTTTGGAAGGAATGTATAAGTGGAGGAAATTTAGCCATCAGATTTGTCTTTTTCCCCCAGAAATAAAAGCAGTTTCTGCAAACAAGCTCCCTAAACCGTGCCGATGTGGCGTCATTGCATAGTTGTCTATAAATAAAGGTTTACTGACATTTATGCAGTGGTGTTAGGGGGGAAAACTTTCTCCACAAAAATTCATTATTAGTGTTATTTTGCCATTTTCTTTCAATCGGTGCTGATTCCTCTCAGTTCCATTTGTGAAGGCCTCCGCAAGGTGCCTCTGATGAAAATCAATAAGCCTCAACGGGAGCCCCGTCCTGTCAAAGGAAATTCAATTTTGTCTCCCCAGTTCTTTTGTCATATCATCTCTTTGTAGAGCATACTGTTTATTAACATAGCCCAACTGCTGAATTAAAGAGCCTTCTCCAACCCTCCTTTGTTATATTATTCCCCTTTTCTTACGGCGGTATACAGTAAAGAGAGTAGCAATGTTAGAAATGTGAAACACAGATGAAGCTGTTGTGAGGCAATCAATTCCAGCACTGATGCTGAAAATAATGAAACATAATGAACATATGAACAATTTTTTAAGGCTTTACATGCCCTCTATCTGCAATAAATTGTGTGAAAAACACAAGGACAAGTCAATTTTAGCATATTCCTTATTGCTCCCACATCATTTCATGCTGGTAAATTTAGTCAGTCTCTTGATTCTTTTGAATGACTTTGTACACCAGTGAAGCTAATATGAAGTTTTTTTTTGCTTCACTGGAGTCAGCTGTTCAATTTGTCTTCATTTTCCTTGTGCCAAAATGCTTTAACGTGGAATTAATTCTGTACATGGTGAAAAAAAGAAGGATCTACTTCATTATTTTGACTTTAAATGAAATCTACATTAGGATACTTCAACAGTGTGGAGTGGTAGTTCAGTCATCTGCCATGCATCTACTGCCCTCTCCAGGTCAGCTTGCACTATTACATAGCCTTGCTTAAAGCCACGCCGATGAAAACTTGTTTTTGCTGTTTTTATCATGTTCTTGTGGCACTTATGTATTGATTGGACGTATGTAAGGAAAATTAAGATTAAAATTGCATTTCTAAGTCTTTCTTTATCATTTTGAATTTTGAACAGATGGAAAAAAAACAGTTTGAAAAAGATTGTATTTGTTACATAAAGAAAATGATGGAATGGGCCAGACGCTCCGCGCTCCATTCTGATGGATCCACTTGTAGACAACTAGATCCATGAACATCTTTGTTTTACTTTTTTGGCTCAAAATAATGTGGCTGAATAGCTCCAAAATTTCTTGCCATTTTTGCGGTGTGAGGGTCTGTAAGATAGCGAGAGAGCATGTAAATACATGGGTGACAAGAAGTGGGGGCGGGGTTTCTTCAGGCCAACGGTCCTGCCCCCAACTCGGAGGCAAAATCCTAATGAACTAGTGACACTGTCCTAGAAAACGGCTGTTTTTTTTTTTTTTTGCCTAAAAATTGTATATTGAAAGGACCGCTGGGAACGCTTTTAAAATGGATCAGAAGATGATCTGTGTGGTTCTTTAAAAAGTTAACTTTCTGATTTTTTTTCTTGCAGTTGCTTCTTTATGAAAGAAACTGGTTAAATCGCTGGAAGACTGTGGTTCTACATGAAGGCGAAGGCACAATAACTAATATCCAGTGGAGAGCTAACTTGATTGCTTGGGCCAACAATGTGGTGAGCAACAGTTTTACACAGTCAGTTCAGACACAAGAGATATGCGATGCTGATGTGAAAATGCCCCCATTACTGTCTTGCACCTCAGGGAGTAAAAATCTACGACATCAGCACCAAGCAGCGGATCACCAATGTGCTGAGGGATAACGTCAATCTGAGGCCTGACATGTACCCCTGCAGTCTCTGCTGGAAAGACAACACTACTCTGATTGTGGGATGGGGGACTTCCATCAAGGTTTGTATCTCTTCCATTGATAGTACATGTGAACTGGACTGACTGGGTTTGACTTTATCCATGGAAAATGGTTTACTTCCGACTTCAGTGAAGTCAATTCAGTTGCCATTTTTTCACTATCCAGATGCAGCAATGTTGGAACCAGACAACATCAGTGAGCAATGATTGGTCCGAGTCAGTCTGGGTCAACATTTCTATGGCAACCACTCTGGCCAATCAGGAGTGAGCTTTTTGGAAGTCAACACCCCTTCCACTTAAATGGGACCACATGAAATCTGTCAATCAAACGTTCAATGTAAGGGGCAAGAAGGCACCTCCTACTTTTATCAAGGCATCTGATTGGCCAGTTTATAAGTTGAACTTCATAAAAAAATAGCAATAGTAAAAAATAGTATTAGCAAGAATTGCTCTTACTAAAACAATTTTTAACAGATTCTTGCTAATAGAATGACTGAGTTAAAGCTGTTGATTTCTTAGTAGAAGGCTATGGGATTTTAGCTTTTTCGGAGCCAGCTAGTACTTCCTATTTGGAACACTAAGGGGAGGAGTCACTCAGGTCCAATTCTCATATACAGCCAACAATCTCTTTTTTATACCAGGAGGCCATTGTTGCATTTCCCGCTGGTCAGTTTTTTTTGTCCTTTCCTCTCAGATTTGTGCAGTGAAAGAGAGAAATCCCACAGAAATGAGAGATCTGCCCAGCCGCTATGTGGAAATAGGTATAAAAAACAGCCACATTTAGAAGGTTAAATCAGCCTACAAACCTTTAGTCATTGTCTTTTGTCATTTTGATGTGGGTTTATTTATCTATCTATTTTTTATTATCAGTATCTGCATTTGAGACCGAGTTTTTCATCAGTGGCTTGGCTCCATTAGTAGATCAACTGGTCATCCTATTCTTTGTGAAGGAGAACCCTGAGCAAATGGTAACAATGAAATTTCTCACATGAGTTTTCAAAGGAGAAATAGATAATGAATAGTATATTGATTGGGGTTTGCATGCAGGATGAAGAGTTCCGTGCGCGACCTCGCCTTGACATCATTCAACCGCTCCCAGAGAGCTACGAGGAAATATCTTCAGATGCTCTGACTGTGCGCAACTTTGAGGACAACGAGTGCAGAGACTACCGCCTTGGTGAGACTGTAAAACCATTCTTCACAGAAACGTCATGTTAATTTGCTCTCAGCTCTGATTTCATTATACAGAGATTGCCTAATGTTAGCAATAATACACAAAGCAATAAAAATATTTTCACTAACAGCGCATGCAGAGGGAGAGCCGCTCTTCTACATCATCAGTCCTAAAGACATTGTTGTAGCCAAAGAGCGGGACCAGGACGACCACATTGACTGGCTGCTCGTAAAGGAAAAATATGAGGTTTGTCCTGCTGAACGTTTCTAAATCCTGCTTAAGTAAAGAGATAAAACTGCCATATTTTCAATTTTGTTGTGTTACTTTGACAGGAAGCACTGATGGCTGCAGAGATCAGCTTCAAAAACATTAAGAGACACGACGTTCAAAAAATTGGGATGTCTTTCATCAATCATTTAGTGGAGAAAGGAGACTATGAGAATGCTGCGAGGTTAGTTTTTCACATGCTGCAGATTGACATTGTGACTCCAGACAACTTTTTATAATAGTTTTGTCTTTAGGTTAGGTGTTGGTCATTTTATCTATATAATTACATAGGTAAAAAACAACAGATATAATGCTGAATGTAACACAATTTCTCTTTTTACTCACCTAAACTCTAGTTCTCATTTCAATTATATTTCTATTGATGTTCTATTTCTATATATTGAAAGTATACATTTTCTTGGTAAGAAATGAGGGAAATCATGTAACAGTTAACACTTCATATATGGCTTCCACATTGTCTTATATTGTACCTTTTTTGTCATTAGATCATTTAAACTAGTTTTTCCAGCAGCAAACGCAAAATGTGTTCAGCTTGTCTTCATTTTCATTGAGCCAAAAGTCCTAACAGTCCTTAAAGACCCACTCCAACTTTACACATCTTTAAACATCCTATGATAATAGTGAATTCATCCTGTAGCAACAGTGAACCTGTAATAACAACAAGTTTTCCTGCAAACTCTTGACAATTTTTTTTATGAAAAGAGAATAATGTACTGAAAATATATACTGTAATACATTATGTTAACCTTCAGAACAGGTTAAGTGCACAAAAATGTAGAAAATCACAACATATGTGCCTTCTTTTTCTAAGTATTTAAAGAATTAGCTCAACTTTTGACCCATCTGTCTTGTTTTTTACGCCAATGCTGTACGTGTTGTTTTGAAGGATCTATTATTGATTAAAAAAGGTCACAGTAGTCACACCAGGTGGAGAAAGTAAAATTGTTGCTTTTATTAACATTTATTATAATGTTCAATTTATTTTATTCTCTAATTATATATTTACAGCTTTCAAAATTTTTTAAAATATAATTTCAACCATTGTTTCCTTACAGAAAGTGTCAAAAGGTTCTTGGAAAAAACATGGAATTGTGGGAAAATGAAGTCTACAGGTTCAAAACCATCGGGCAGTTGAAGGTAGATCAGTGTCTAAAGATGTCTTCATTTATTTTATGAAATAATGTTTATGAGTCAGTTGGCGTATTTGCCTTTTTTTTTTTTTTTTATTGATTTCAGGCAATTAGTCAATATCTACCCAGAGGAGATCTCCGGCTCAGACCAGGCATCTATGAAATGATTTTGCATGAATTTTTAAAAACCGATTATGAGGTATTTTGTATTTTATTTCTTCTTTTTCCATTCTTTTACAATTTTCATGATAATTTTTCTTTGTCTTAAAAGGGTTTTGCAACGCTGATCCGAGAGTGGCCAGGAGATCTGTACAATAACATGGCTATAGTTCAGGCTGTCAATGATCACCTGAAAAGGGATCCCTCCAACAGCATACTGCTCACCACGCTGGCAGAATTGTGAGTGATCAAGACTTTGTGTCTATTATATGGAAAATAATCTAAAATAAAACTTTTTATTATGGCAGAAAGAACAGGTGACACAAACTTTCTCGATGGTATTTAAACTCTTGGATTTGAATTGATCTTTTTGAATCTGCCTCAGGTACACGTATGACCAACGCTATGACAAAGCTTTAGAAATCTACCTGAGACTGCGGCACAAGGAGGTTTACCAACTCATCCACAAGCATAACCTTTTTTCATCCATTGAGGACAAAATTGTTCTGCTGATGGACTTTGACAAAGAAGTGAGAATAAATTAAACACTTGAATTCTAGTCAGCCCTCATGGGTGATTTTAGGTGATATTTATGTCATTTTATGTTCTAGAAAGCTGTTGACATGCTTCTCGACAATGAAGATAAGATTTCTGTAAGTATACCTGGCTTACTTTTGACTCTTTCCCTGACAAAACAGATGCTAACTTTTGAAGACGTGTTATTTATTCTTTTAACAGATAGACAGAGTGGTGGAAGAGCTCGTAGACAGGCCAGAGCTGCTGCACGTGGTGTGTAAAGAGTGAATTTAATATTTGTGTGAACTTAGATGTGATCGTATGAGTTTAACCAGCCTTTACTCCACAGTATCTCCATAAATTGTTCAAAAGGGATCACCACAAAGGGCAAAAGTACCACGAGAGACAGATTGGCTTGTATGCAGAGTATGACCGACCAAACCTCCTGCCTTTCCTCAGAGACAGCACGCACTGCCCTCTTGAAAAGGTACATATTTTTTTAGCACATGTCCTGGACACCAGAAGTGACAAAAAATAAAATTCATCAATGGATTTTTTTGTCTCTTGCACCCAGGCTCTTGAGATTTGTCAACAAAGGAACTTTGTAGAGGAAACTGTGTTCCTACTCAGTAAGTAATTTGTTAACAAATTTCCATTTTTCAAAATGTATTAAATGAATTGTTATTTGCTTCTAGGCAGGATGGGAAACTGTAGAAGAGCCTTGCAGATGATCATGGAAGAGCTGGGAGACGTTGACAAAGCCATAGAGTTTGCTAAAGAGCAGGACGATGGCGAGCTCTGGGATGATCTCATCTCCTACTCTATCGACAAGCCACGTAACCGCCACGCTCGCTCAATAAACCTGTCTTACTAGCTAAAAATTCAATTTCCTCTTTACTCGTTGCGTTCTTTTCTCATAGCATTCATAACTGGCCTCCTGAACAATATTGGAACCCACGTTGATCCGATTCTGCTCATCAACCGCATAAAAGAGGGCATGGAGATCCCCAACCTCAGAGACTCTCTGGTCAAAATCCTCCATGACTACAATCTGCAGGTCACTTAAAATGCCATCTTAAAAAACAGAAAATTACATGAGTATAAACAGAAAATGACAAAACATTCTTTAAACAGTCACAAAAATGGTTTTCTCACTGTCTTGTATTATCAACTTTAAGATTCTTCTAAGGGAAGGATGCAAGAAGATCCTTGTGGCTGATTCCCTCTCCTTGCTCCAGAAGATGCATCGTACTCAGATGAGGGGGGTCAGGGTAAATGGTGAGTGTTTTGGGGGCAGAAGCACAAAGGTGGAAAAACAAAATTGTAAACACAAATATGTTTCTTCTAGAGGACAGTATCTGTGAGTCATGCCATGCTACCATTTTACCCTCAGGTGAGAGGATTACATCATGTTTGAATTATTTCTTAGATTAAAACCTTATTTTAAAAGTTATTTCTCATATTTCTATTCATATTGTGCTTTAATGTGTTTCAGAGATGAGCAAGTCCTTCAGTGTGGTTGTGTTTCACTGCAGACACATGTTTCACAAGGAATGTCTGCCATCACAAGGAACTGTAAGTGTCTGACGTAAAGATTTCATAACAGCTCCTTCAAGTTTGTCAATTTCATAAACTTTTTTTTTTTTTCTTTTATTAATAAAGACTTTTCCACTGTTTTTCTTGATGTCATAGATCCCTGGACTGCAGTTTTGTAACATCTGCAGTGCAAAGAGGCGAGGCCCTGGAAGTGGAATTCTTGAAATGAAAAAGTAACCGTTTTTGTTCTCACAATGTTATTAAAAAATGCATTTTCATCCCAGAACTTTGTCTGCTCTATACTGTGATTCAAAAAATAACTTTCATGCATACAAAACCTTCTGCTGGTTGTATATTTACATCAAATAACTGAAAAGTGTTTGTCTTCCTTGCCATTAATGATAATGAAAAATAAAGCTGCATAAATGCTGACCGTGGTCATTGTCTGTGTACATCTGCCTTAATAGAACTTAGTTCTGAAAGAACAGTGTGTCACACAAGATTTAAAAGATTTTTTAAAATCTGTGTTCTGCATATAGAGCCAAATTAAGTTTAAAGACCTTGATTTGTGAAGTTAAATGGTGTGAGGTGACATTCATTCCATCGTGAACAAGCTTTGAATTTTGAGGTCCTCGAAAAGTCAAGGACTTGATTTTTTTTGTTTTTCTGGAAATTATAAACACAAATTATGCATATCACCAGGCTTTTCTTACACTCATTTTTTTTGCCACAAAAACTGTAAAAAAGGAATTGAAACCTGCTGAATGGAGTCAAGAAGAACCATGATTAAAGGAACATTTTATTTTGAATTTACAGTAACTTTATTGAGACCTTGATGATACTAAACCTCGAAAGGAGTACATCAAACTGGTACAACAGTAGAGTCAGTTTTAGAGATTTGACACCAGCTTCTCTTCATATTTTTGTCCAACTTTTTTTCTTGGAACATTTATCAGAATATGAACCTCTGCAGTAATCATTCTTGATCAGATCCATCCTCGTCATAACAAAAAAAAAACTTTTCTGTTCTGAACTGCTTTAAAAAATCCACTACTTGCTTAAAATTTGAATTTAATCTGCATTTTTGAAATGTTTTAATATTGTTTCAATAAAATTTGATGGTGGTGGCACTGTTGTTAATGTACATTGTCCTTTAACATTTAGGGTTTTTTTCTAAATAGGCTATCCTGGATGTAAATGTACAGCAAACTAACTCATGGAGTTCTAAAATGGAAATCTTGATCAATTATTTTAAATTATTTTATTGAAAATATACACATTTATATAACCTATAGACAAGTGCATGCAAAACACAGCAATGAATTTAATTTTTTAACACAAAATAATTACATTAAGAGACAAGTAAATAAAAATTTAAAATGAACAAATAGTAAGCAGAATACTAAAAGTTAACCAAGAGGGGAAAAAAATACTCATTATGGTATTCTTTGGGAGAATGAATGTTTTAGTGTCATAAAATTGATTAAATTCAGTAATAAAAAAATGTATTAATAAAATTTGGTTTGAAATATTAATACATTAACTATACTTTTTTCATGTTTTACATTTTTTATCATCAAAACGAAAATAGGCAATCACATGCTTACAGTTTTTAAAACTTGTTTTTGATTTAAATCTCAATCAATTATCTTTTTTTCCAAAAAACTATATTGCACACGTTTTAAATTTACAGAATTTCCAATCAGTTATGCAATGAAGAAACATTACAATACAAGGGGGAAAAAACAAACACAAGAAAAGAAATTAGCCAGGGGTTAGTTTCCAGGTCAAAATATCGACATTTTCACACACAGACAACATTTGGATTGCTTTTTGTTTCTCAGAATTTTGAATACTATCAGTATAGAAAATAATACGATGAAACATTGTTTACGCTCAGAATTTACATTTGTGAATATGGAATTTGGCCAAAATGAGCCAGCAAACTATTATGAGCAGACCAGAATCCTTTTGCATGTTCTGTGATATGTGACCCTACAAGAGATCCCTCCAGAATAAAACAAAACAAGTTTTTATTTTATCATGAATGAAATCACAAATTTTCTGCCAAAAAATTTTAACTAGAGGACAATGCCAAAAAGATGGATAACTGTTTTAGCGAAATTACAGCAAAAACTACAAATTGTATCAATGTTCAATCTAAATCTACTTTCAATAAAAAAAACTTTGGCTAGGTAAACTCTGTCAATCATCAATGATCTGATGTTGTGTCTCGAGCGCTGTTACGTCATTTCCTCCTCTGTCCTCCGGAAGTACAGTTATTTTTTTATTCACAGGAAGGGGGAAAAAAACACAGCTGTTGTTGAAAAAGAATACATCAAAGTGAGTTTCATGGGTGAATGCTGCAGCTTGGCTTTCTTGTTTGCGTTGGTTTTGTGGGGGCCGCTTCTTGGAGCCTTCGCCCGCTCTTGAGGTTGAGTTGAGCCCCAAGTGTCGCTCGTTTGCTGCGAGTTGGCAACAGCTAGCATTAGCTAGCCCGCTAATCGCTCTCATGTAGCTTTTAGCCCTCTGACTATTTCTGTCAACATTCTCAAATCTTAGTGTTAATGAACAGCTTTTGGGTAGCTAAATGATTAACTATTTTAGACTGGGAATAAGTGGTGGAATGCATATTTTACCGCGTGTGTCTTGATCTCCGCCTTTTAAAACACATTTCTGTTTATGTTCACCGTTAGCTAATGCTGTGGGGTACAGATAAAAACAGGTAACAGCTATTTTATATGGACATGCGCTGTTTTATGGAGCATTTTTTCCTATTTATTAAGATCTTTGCATTTAAATTGCATCATATTTGTGGTTGCTTTTTCGTTATTGTTTTTTTATGCACTAAAAAAAAAACAAAAAAACAGTCGGCTTGCGGGATGGAAGAAAAGTGCAACTGCTAGTATGGCTACGTTACCTCTGGAGGAATGCTTTGCTTATGTCATGTCATCTTGTAATTTATTAATCAAAATTGTTCACAGAATGCCTGCCCCAAAGAGAGAAGCATCTCCCCCTGATTCTCAACCTACGCTAAAGAAGTTGGATGAGGATAAAGAAGATCTGCCTTGCAACACCACGACAGCTACTGATTCCTCCAAAACGGGAAATATGCGAGAAAAGTTAGTAGAACCGCGGACTAAGAAAAAACGCTCGTCTTCAATGGAAGGGGAAAACAAACCAACCAAGATATGTAAGCAGAATTCCCCTCCAAAAGATTCCAGCAAAACATCGGACCCACCTGTTAAAAAAGCCAAGCTCTTGAAAGCCACAAGTGCCTCCTCGTGTGGTGAAACTCCCTCACAGAACGTAAACTCCAAAGCTCCGCTAAAGCGAACTGCCTCCACGGAGTCTGAAGATGAGTTAAGTATTGACGACAGTAAGGTTGACTTCTTCAGAGCAAGGGATAGTGATGACAAGTCCCGATGCATCAAAAAATATTCCAACAAGGTCAAAGCTAAGCGACTGGCTGATGAGTCACCGTCTGGTCAACAGGAGTCGAGCCATGGTTTACTTGATGGAAATTTTTACCCTGTACAGATAGATCACAATTATGGTAAATTTTCTGAATCATCTTCTCTTCAATGCCAAGATCAGACGGATGAAGCAACATCTGCAGAAGCTGTCACTGAACCAGAGAGGCAAGACATTTCAGGTCATGTACTACAAAAGGAGTCACTAGATGCCTCAGTTTTTCAAGAAGGGAACACTAGTGAGAACATCACATGTGAATCAGCTGCTGAAGTAAGTGTATCTGTGGAATTAGAGAACAATGGGAAAGAAAATCTCATAAATAGAAATGAAACGCCAGCATCCTCTGGAGAACTAGTAGATTCCAATAGAGTAGCCACACCTGAGGGGGAGGAATATGAAAAGAAAGTTGAAGCAGATTCCATCAAATTCCCTGAAGATAAATATAAGACACTAGGACCATCTCAAGAAATCCTAAGTTGTGTGGGTACAGAGAGCACTTCAAGTTTTGTTAGCACAGAACAGGGAAATAAAAAGGATGAGTCTGATTACAGTTTGGGAAGTCAGACTGATTTAAGTACAAAGCTTGTTTCTGGAGGAGATGAAATACAATCTAAAGCCATGGAGAGTGAACAAGAGTTGCCAGAAGCTACCAAAATATTAAGCACTTTTGAAGGCAACAGTGATTATAAACTACGCAAAACATCATCAAAGAAAACAAACTTTGCTCCGGAACAGGACTTCGCTGATAATGGTAAACCAGAGTGTCAGACTGTGGAAAATTTAACAGCAGAGACTCAGACAGACTTAAAGAAATATTTGAAAGATGAATTAAGTTCTGTAAGCAGACAAGACCAGGTGCCAACTACAGGTGTCACTTTGTGTGACAATGAGGACAAATTATCTGCAAAATCTGAGAAAGAAAGTGACAAAGAAGGATTAGACTCTTTACAGACTGCAGCTAATACTGAACCTTTGATTAAAGTACAATTGAGTCATGACACTGTGACAGCTGGCAGCTCTGCTGTACCAAACTGTGAGGATATTTGTGAGCAAACTGAAAGTGATGCATTTTCTGAAACTTTTGTAGCTCCAGAAGATCAAAATCCACCCAGAAAAGATTTACAGCATCAAGAAAATCATCAACTATATGACGACATGTTAAAGCCATCTCCTATTGAAGATTCTGCATGCACAGGCATGGAAAAAGACAGATGTGTTGAGAGTGCTTCTGTACCTGATAGCCAGATCAAATGTGATTCTTATAATCTAGATGTTTCAATAGAAACAGAAATCCAGGATGCTTGTGAATCCACAATGAACCTATTTGCAAAATGTAATGAGGATGATGTGTTGGAAAATTGTCCAGTGATTCAAAACAAAGACACCACAAACTCTGATTACGGTGGTGAACTTGGGGGTCAAAACAAAATGGATATGCAGACTGTAGCAACATCTGAAATCTTCACTACAGGACCTTTAGTTGAACTTCAAAAGCAGGAAGACCAGGAGGTCAGTAAACACATGGTTTCTGCTGAAATTCAACATCAGTTCCAAAATAAAATGGAAATGGAATTGGCTGCTGCAAACAAGATTTGTAACTCAGAAGCAGAGGTACAGATTCTGGGTAATCAAGTCAGTGATCTGGCTCCAGAAATGTCTGATTCAACTCAAAAAAGTGTGGACACTATGATCTGTAAAATCAGTGAAGATGCTGAAGGGGTTGCTGCTAGTGAAAGTAAAATATTCATAGATGTGGATAATGATGCAGCATCAGAAAATAGTTTTAATGTGACACAGACGGTTGAAACAGATGTGCAGGTGAATGAGGTAGTGAGCAAACCTTCCAAAGGCATTTCTGAGAAACTTCTGAAAGAGCAGGACAACTGTGAAAGCTGTGAAGATGCTGAAGGGGTTGCTGCTGGTGAAACTCAATTATTTGTGGATGTGGAGATTGATGCTGCATCAGATAATAGTTTTAATGTGACACAGACAGTGGAAAGAGACACGGAGATGAGCAAGGTAGTGAGCAAACCACCCACAGACATCTTTGAAAAACTTCCGAAAATGCAGGAAAAGGAAAATTATGAAAGTAGTGAAGATGCTGAAGGGGTTGCTGCTAGTGAAAATCTAATATTTGTGAACGTGGAGACTGATGCTGCATCAGAAAATAGTTTTAATGTGACACAGACGGTTGATGCAGACGTGCAAGTGAATGATGTGGTGAGCAAACCTTCCACAGACATTCCTGAGAAACTTCTTAAAGAGCAGGAAGAATGTGAAGGCAGTGAAGATGCTGAAGGGGTTGCTGCTGGTGAAACTCAAACACACAGAGAGACTGATATTGCATCAGAAAATAGTTTTAATGTGACACAGATGGTTGAAACAGATGTGCAGGTGAACAAGGTAGTGAGCAAAACTTCCACAGGCATTTCTGAGAAACTTCTGGAAAAGCAGGAAAAGGAAAACTGTGAAAGCAGTGAAGATGCTGAATGTGATGTTGATGCTGAGAGTCAGGTGGATTCACATACCCATACTGAAGCAATGTTAGAGATTTCCAATAGAAATCTGGAAAAAGCCCGTCAAGCCTGTGAACAAACAACTGACATGACTGATGCAGCTCTTAAAAACCTGGAAAATGCAAATGATGGGATAAATAACAATGCTAACTGTTTACCTGCTGCTGAGGATGAAATGGATGTGGATTCACAGTTTACAGCTTCCACTCAGACCTGTCCTCTGATGCCAAGTGTGGAAACCCACTCCCAGACAAACCAGGAGATCAGTGAATCCACAGTAGAAGATCTACATGACACTTATAAAGATGTGGAGAACGATGCAAAAAAAGTTTGTTCAAATACTGCATGTCAAATTGAAGCTAATGTACAGACTCCAACCTTGTCAGTGGAGGTCTGCGGCTCAGTACCAGTGATGAACATTCAATGCCAAATGGGGAGCGGACTCACAGACATGTCAAGGGAATTGTTTGAGCATCATAAGGTTGAAGATCACAAAACTGTTGAACATGATGTGGATATTTTGGAGCACAAGACTGTAAGTTGGTTTGAAACAGAGGAAGTTTCAAATCCATCTTCTGTGGAAGAAAATGAAACCCAGACACCAGTGGCCATTCAAATGTCTGTGCTGGAAATACAAAATCCACAAATCCAGGAAGTCTGTTACCACATGACAAATGACATAAAAGAAGCAGTCTATGAAGATTCAAAGAATGTAAACTTACAAAACGATGGAGACCAGATACACCCAGAACCTCCAACTTTGCAGGAGGATTCAGATAAGACGCAAGTACAGATCCCCTCTACATCAGAGATATCAGAAGTTTTACCTTCAATGGAAATGCATTATAACACTCAAACAGAAGCACCAGGGCAAGTTTCCAGTGACACTGGAGAAATGCAAAGCATCCTCAAAGAACCAAATACAGACTCGGAGTTTGTAATAGTTCATGGAAGTTCAAGTATGGCTACAAATGAATGTTTCCCAAATGAAAACAAAGTGATTGAAAAATCTGTTAGCTTTACCGAGATGACAAATGAAACAGAAACACCAGACATTTCAAAACAAATAGATCTTCAGACCACAGAGACCTCAAAACAAGATTCAAATGTGTCTGCTGTGGAAAGTCAAGACCAAACATGTCAAGATTTTAAAGATCCAACCATAGATCCCCAGTTTGTGACTTCAGCAGAACATCAACTCATAATGGAAGATCAACCCAAACCGCTTCAAACTGAAACGCAAGTCAAGGAGAGCCCAAAAGCCACCACTCAACCTGAAATGGATGTATCTGGAATAATCTGGACATTTTTAAAAGGGTCCAACTCAACAGAATCTAGAAAAAATATAAATGAATCACTTGAAGAATACAAAACAATTGATGAGTTTGAAAAGAGCATAAAGATACAAACACAATCTGCAGAGATTCCAAAGCAAGCAGAAATACAGACTACAGAGACCTCAAAGCAGGTTTCAAATGTGTCTGCTGTAGAAATGCAAGACCAAACGTGTCGAGATGTTAAAGATCCAAGTATAGATCCCCAATTTGTGACTTCAGCAGAGCCTCATCTCAAAATGACAGAGGAGCCAGAACCCCTTTTACTGCTTCAAACCAAAACACAAGTCAAGGAGCGACAGAAAGTCAATCAGCCTGAGATGGATTTATCTGGAACAATCTGGAAAGGTGTAAAGGGGCCCAACTCAACTGAATTTAACAAAAATACCAACGATTCACTTGAAGAACTCAAAACAATTGATAAATTTGAAACAAACATAAAAAAGCAAACACAACCTAGAGAGATTTCAAATCAGACAGATTTCCAGGCTGTAGTGTCATCTGAGCAAATTTCAAAAATATCTGAAGAAGTAGCGCAAGACAAAGCAAGCTACGATGTGAAAAAGGCCACCAAAGTCGCTGCAGTTTCAGACAATCCAAACAAAATGGAAGAAGAAGCTGAAATCCCCAAAGTGAATGAGCCTACAAAAGATGCATCTGGAGAAGAAGAATTTCTATGGACTCCCTCAAGTGATCATCATGAAAGTGAAGCTGTTGAAGAATATGTTTGCACTGCTGCAAAGTCAAATGAAATGAAAATCCAAACAGAAACAGCAGAGTTTTACAAACCAGCATCAAAAGTAGAGACAGAAACTCTGGAGGTCAGTGAGTTTGCCTCATACTCTGAGGAACAGAAAAATTCTACTTTGACTGTTGAATCTGCTGTTGCATCTCAAGCTCATGTAGAATTGGAAATGACAACAGTAACAGCTGAGAAAGGTTTTGACGAGAAATTTCATGAGGTGATGCAGAACCAGGAAACCCAGGAGGTCATTAAAAGCGATCTAAGCGAGGGTAAATTTGAATGTAATCCTGCTAATTCTGAAGCTTTTTTGGCATCAGAGGGGCCTTGCTATCCAGGAGGTTTGGCAGAACACCAAAGCTTTTTGGTAGAGGATATCAGCAATGAAGCCATGGAGACAGTTGAAAATCAGAAAACGCAATCTGTTGTTGAGCTGGAAGATGAAGGAATTGTGAGACAGACGGAACATATTGTTGAGGATGTCCAAGAGAAAGTCAATGTTAATAGTTTGTCAATGGAAAGTACATATACTACATTGGCAAAGGAAACGGGAAGCCAAATAATTGAGACCAACACTTATTCTGAAGAAGCTGGAACTCAGAGCAATGAAGTAATTGTTTTTATTTCTGAGCAACAAGATGACACTGTAATGGTAATTGAGGAGCCTGTGAAGGTTTTTAATCAGTCTGAATTTGAACATCACGAAAACCAGGTTGTGTATGAACCCATTAGTAGTCCAGAGAGTATTGGAGAGGAGATTTGTACAACAGCAGAGTTGCATGGAGGAGTTTCTTTATTGGACTTGCAGAATGCAGAGAGCAACCACCCTGAAGGAGATTTCTCAAAATGTTCTGATAATGCGGACCTCACAAATACTGAAGATCACAATACAGAGGACAAGGAAATTGTTGAAGAGATTTGTATCTCTGATACTCATGAACTCAATGCAATGGAAGCAGTCAACGAGCCACAATGTATTCCACAATCACAATTAGAACATAGTAATGCCACTGCAGACACAAAACAACTATCAACCATCACCGCCAGAGACAACATCTGCATGACAGATGCTGAAAATGCTCAAGAAAAACACGAAGGAAAGAGTCTTTTGGAGTCTGCTGCAGAGTTATCTGAGCATATGCAGGTGGATACTAAACCGCAGGAGGCTGCAGAAATGTCAGTGACGACGGATCCAACTCAAACTGAAGTTGCGGTAAAAGACCCCTCTGAAGAGTTTGTGATCTTGGAACCCGTCCCAGAAAGTGAGATTCAGTTTGACATTGTCACTCAAGCTGCAGCTGAATCAGGTCTTTCAGCTTCACTGTCAAATGAGGACTGCCAGGATGACGTTTTGGTTGATGAAACAGCAAATCAAAGTATTTTGAATGTTTCACAGCAAAGTGAGTTCTTTGAGGCTCCCCCATCTGAAGGGTGTGAAGATGGAATCGTCTCAGGTGATGTTGTGGATCAGGAGACAAAAGCAGTCATTCTTGAAGGTTGTTACCAGCAGCCATCACCTGGCAAGGTAGACATGGCGATAACAGAGTCTCAAGCTCAGCTCACAAATGAATACAGCAGTGCTGTTGTGATGGAGCCTGCAGAACGTCGTAGTGATCTACAGGAAGTCCAGATTCTGGAGGATATGGAGATTGGTCGTGAAATTACAGTGGCAGAAGAAAATGAGGACGACAATGACATTTCAATTATTGCAAAACCAACGGAAGTTCTTTCAAAGCAGTTGGAAGCAAAAATATGTGAAAAAAATAAAGATGACACAAATGGGATGTCAAAGCACAGCAGCGCTGCTGAAAAGACTAATGGAGGTAAAAAGGGACCAGAGGCGGAGAAACCCAAGAAACAAGAAATGAATACGCAAGCAAGAACCAAAGCTCGTCTTGCAGCTCTGGCTGAACAAAAAGCTGCAGAGTCTAAGAGATCAGCAAACAGACAGCAGCTGAATCTTTTAGCACTTTGTGAGGAAATCGCAGAGGACATTGCCACAGACAGCATGTTACTGAAGAGGATAGAGGAGGAAAAACAGGCAGCTGCTGCCAAGGCAGAAGCAGCCAAGAAAATCGCTCCAACCGCTAACACACAAGATACCGATTTGGGTAATATTGTGACCCCTGTTGGACCAGAAGGTGTTTCTGCATCTGAGGTACAAAGCCCAGAAGCAGGTGTAACACAAAGTGCGGAAGCTCCTGTCTCACAAAGTGCAGAAGCATCTGCTACTCAATCCTCAACTCAAACCAAGTCTCCAGCAGAGCCTTCAAAGAGACGATTTTTCATCTCTCAGGTTTCAGTGCCGCTGAAAGCTCATGAGAAAAAGAAGCTCACTCGATATCAGAGACTGAGGCAGGTCGAACTCCAGAGAGAGAAAATGTCCTGGGCCCGTGTGAAAAAACTCAAATCCGACCAAGCAAACCAGATGTTTTCAGGCATGGAATGGCAAGCCCCGTTTTCTGCTGCCTCTTTGTTTCCAGCTATTACCGTCGCAGCAAGTCCTCCACCTGCAGCCTCATCACCAAAAACATCTTCAACCAGTCCTGCTGCCACAAGCAAACCTACTCCACCAGTAGCAGAAGTTTCCAAAGCTGACCCTCCAAAAGAAGAACCAGTGAAAGCAACACCTGTCAAAACAGAACCGTCAACGAAAGAAACTACCAAAGCCAAACCGATTAAAACAGAAGCCACCAAAACTGATCCCACTCAAGCAGATGCCACAAAAAGTGTTCCTGTAAAAACAGGAACTGCTAAGGTCGATCGTCCGGTTACTGAAAATCGAATGACCACAAGGCAAAGCAAAGCTCAAGCCGCAAAAGGCTCTGCTGCACCAGCACCTGCCACTAAAGTGACCCGGGCGGCAACCAAAAGGAGCCTCCCAGCAGTGCCTCCGCCCATGCCCAATGGACTTAATTCTCAAAAGCCAAAACTGGAAATTGAGTACAAGCCGTACAGACCAAGACCTAAGTATTCCCCTGATGATTTTGAACTGGATGATGATGACCAGCTGCTAGCTCCTTTGACAAAGCAGAGTCTGCCTGTTCGGACCCTTCAAACCAGCCACCAGTCATTCCCTGCATCTTCATCTAAACCACAGTTAAAACCCGCAGTTTCATCACAACTTGTCAGTCGAGCAACTCTCAAAACTCAGACTCCTGGACAGCCAAAGTCTGCCGCTGAAGCTCAGGCTCGAATGCCATCAAAAACTACAACTTCAATTTTACCAAACTCTGCGTCTTCAGCCAGCACTCCATCTCCAGCTGCTCCACAGTCTAAACCCGTTCCAGCTCCGGGACAGCCTAAAGCTGCTGCTTCTGCCACCCCCCAGTCACAGACAGCTGGTTCCAGTGTTACCCAATTCAAACAGTCTCCTATAGCAACAGCTGGTTCAGCCACATGTGGGTCAAAGCCTGCCATTGATTCAGTGCCTCCCAAATCCTCCAGTCCCCCTTCGCAAGAAGATGACAAAACCAAGGTGACTGTAAAGCTATTTATGTCATATTGGGTCTCCTTTTGGCAAATATGTTTGTAATATCTCCTCCTCTTTTTTTATACACAGCAGACATCGAGCGTTTCTTCATCTTCCACCTCCCTTACCCCTGCAAAGGACTTTGACGTGTCCAACAATACACAGGGTGAAGAAAACTCTGCAGGCAGGTTTCTTTTTTTATTTTACATCACTACATGTAAGAACATGTTAACTTTCTCCTAAACTCACTACTGTTTATCCGTCTTTAGAAAAAAAGACAGAAAAAATCAAGATGCTGAGAAATGAATCACAAAAGCCTCTCCAGGAGAAGTAGGACTTTTGAACTGCTCCATACTCTTCAGTTTTACAAAGTGAATTTTTGTTAATATGGTATGTCTGAATCACAGCAGTGTATCGAAGCCCCAGGAAGATGCAACTCCGCTCTCTCATGCTCTTCTCCAAAGAGAAGTCAAGAAAATAAAGGAGGCTGACAAAGATGGCACTCAGACTGTCATTGTGAGTGGATTATTTTCCTTTTAAAGACCAACTCCAATTAAATTTGTGATTTTTAGTGTTTTTAACGTGTTCTTGTGGCATTTTTCTCATGTTTAGGACAGATACTTTATACCGTATATCTTTCCATAGTAGCCTCGGCGGTTATTCCAAAAATTTGGCAGCCGGCCTGTCGTTTATAAGAGACAGTGAAGAAAATGGAGTTTAAAATTCCATTTCTTCTTATTTATTTATTCAAATCATTGTGAATCAGGAGCAGATGCAGAAATGCCATTGGAAAATATGTATAAGTGTGATGTAGAGGGTAACACAGCTATGTGCTATTCTGATGCATCCACTTGTAGACGCCTAGATCAATGTAGGTCTTTGTTTTCCTTGTTTGAGCTGGTATCTGGTTCAAAACTGTACGGCTGGATAGGTCCAATACTGGTCACCATATTTGTTGCTCCGGCAATGTTATTTGAGGTTTGTAAGGTGCTTTAAGCTAGCAGGAGAGCGTGTAAATTGATGGATGAAGAGGAAATAGGAGCAGGCTTACTACACGCCATTAGAGCCATCCATAACTATGAGGCAAATTTCTAATGAACTCCTACCGTTCTGCAGAAACTATGACCTAGAAAACTACAGATTTTTTGATTTTGTCTAAAAATGGCAACATTATAAATTAAAGACCACTAGGAACACTTTTGAAATAGATCAAAAGATGATAGTAGTGGGTCTTTAAATGTGTTTTTATGGAAGTGTAGTAGTAGTTCATTAAAACTGTTTTGTTGAGACTCATTAAAATGTGACATTTTGTCTCTTCGACTCAAAGGATGCAGGACAGAAGCACTTTGGACCAGTAGCCTGCAGCGTGTGTGGGATGCTCTACTCTGCTACCAACGCCGAGGATGAATCCCAGCATTTGCTTTTTCATAACCAGTTTGTCAGCGCTATCAAATATGTGGTGAGAAAAGTTACATCTGTGTTGCAGAGCCCGGGGCTGTGAATACAGTTTTCTGCTCTTTATTTTAATCTAAAACCAATTTTATTTAGTGAGGAAAACAAGTTTCACATAAGTAGGTTTATAAACTGAAAAAAGTAAAAATGTTCTAACTTAAAAAATATTCTTTCTTACATTAAACACTGACTGAAATCATTTTTATACAAAAACAATTAAATACAAGAAGTACTTTATATGACTTTTAATAGTAAATGTTTATTCAATATTAACCCCTTCATTACTGACTTAAGCTCCAATTATATAAAAAAATATTTTTTCCATACAAGGTGGTTTAAAACTCATTCCTTTTGTGTTGTTTTACTTTGAGAAATGATTAAAAAAAGTTTGTCACCATTACTCTTTAGTTGACATATTTGTACATAAAAATCTATGTTATTTTACTTGTATTTTTTATTAAAGCTAAAATGTGAATAATGGCTGCAAAGAATATAATCAGGAGAGGAAGTGAGCAGTGACTGTTGTTGATCAGAACAGCCCCTAAGCATTCTCTCACATTATGTTGTGAATTTTTTGGGCTAAATGGAAAAGTTCTAAATTAGCATAGGATCTAATAACTTTATATTAAATGTATGAAAGGCTAAAAATGCATAGGAATGAATTGATATTGTTTCAGTCTTCACTTACACTTACATTATTTAAAAATAGAAAGGAATACATTTTTTTAATGCTTTCATGTCGACCCTAAGTGACACTTGTGACCTAAGGTGTAATACTGATGCTGGATCTGCTGATTGTTGTGGGAAATCAATTTGGGTCTAAAAGCTAAAACAACTAACATTTTAGATAACAGCAGAAAGAGAAGACTGCAAGTTAACGCCAAGGAAGCTGAGACAAGACTACTTTAGAAAATAAAATCAGCTTGGACTAAAGATATAAACAAACAAAAAAAAGTTGTTTTTAAAAATGTCAAAATACCAGAAGTGATGAATGCTGAATGTGGGTAATAATTTACTTGTACTTTGTTTCTGAAGTAGGATTATAGATGTTTAAATGCTATGAAACTCCTCTTTACACACGTTTCTCAGACAGACATTAACATTTTCACACCTTTCTTTCTTGTTTGAACTGTGAAAGTTCAAAACTTTGCAATCAAAATTGTATGTAGATTTCGCCGAGATGACCACATTCTTTACAGGACAGTAGACACGGCATGGAGAAAGTTGATTGACTTACTCTACAGCCAATCAGGATGCAGAAGTTAATGTGCTGTAAAAAAAAACAAAAAAAACAAAGGCATGCAAAATTGCAGTAAAAAAAACCAACAAAAACATGAGTGAGCACTTTATTTTGTTCATGATGCACATAATTAAAAAAAGAAGAAATACATAAACATCCCTTTTTGCATTATCTTATTTTAATTAGGTGATTCTATAGAAACTCCAAATAAATAAAAGTGATGATGATGAAAAACACATCTGTCCATACATCACACTTTAATCTGTGGACAACGCGTAGGCTTTTTTAAAAGCCTAATTAAATAATGCATATTTGATTGTTATATTGGCGCACTTTGAAACTAAGCTCATATTAATTATTCCAAATTATTCTAAAATTTGTACTTTAACCCTTAGGGATGGAAAAAAGAGAGGATTCTGGCAGAATATCCTGATGGAAAGATCATCCTGGTCCTACCTGATGATCCCAAATATGCTCTTAAGAAGGTCAGTTTTGTGGAGAGCTTTTTCTAATAAATCTGAATACAACCGTCTGAACAGTTTCCTCTGTTTCTCACAGGTTGAAGAAATTCGGGAGATGGTGGACAATGACCTTGGCTTCCAGCAGGTGGAGATGAAGTGTCCCTCTCAGACCAAAACGTTCCTCTTCATCTCTATTGACAAGAAAGTGGCTGGATGTCTCATAGCGGAGCACATCCAAGAGGTATGAGACTGCAGAGGTCTGGGACTTTCTCGTCTTTGGGTTTATTGCAGCTTTTGTCTGCTCTCAGGGTTTCAGGGTCATCGAGGAGGCCCCACCTGAGGGCTCCGAGGGAGAGAAGGTGATGTTTGAGCGTCAGAGAGCATGGTGCTGCTCCACCACGCCGGAGCCGGCCATATGTGGCATCAGCCGCATCTGGGTGGTCAGCATGATGAGACGGCAGGGCATCGCCTCGCGAATGCTGGAGTGTCTCAGGTCAGTTTGTTTATGAGGAAATTTAACCAAAAATGCATGAAAGGCCATAATCTAATCCCTTTTCTTCTTTATATTCACACAGGAATAATTTCATTTTTGGCTCCTACTTGAGCAAGGATGAGATTGCTTTCTCGGATCCCACTCCCGACGGAAAACTCTTTGCCACAAATTATTTTGGCACTTCTCAGTTTTTAGTTTACAACTTTGTGAACGGGACACGTTTCTCCCAACCTAAAACTCATAAGGTATGACGGTCAGCGGAGCCCTGGGTTTAACTCACCAGTAACACCTCTCATCCTCTCTACGAGCAGCGTCCGATACCAAGTCTGCTCTGTGTGTAAAAACAACACAAGCTGTAAATAACTCCATCATCGGTTCAAATCTCAGGATGAAAACAACAAGAATTGTTGGAAAAACTCTTTGAATTCACCCTTTAATCTTGCCCCACATATAATTTTATAACCAATTTAAGGCAATTGGTAATTTTAAAAGACTTTAGTTTACATGCATGACCTGACAGCAATAGAAACAAAAAGCATATCATGGTTTTGACTCTGCATAAAACCAATATTTTTAGTATTTTTTGTTTGTAGCATTTGAATTTAATCCTGTCTACTGAATTATCATCCGCTTAACCACATTATTGACACCCTTTTTTGTGTGTTTTATTGCCTAACGGCACAAATACACAACAGTTTGGGCTAAGAGTTGTGAGTTATTGTTTGGGCATTCATTCATGAAATGTTGCTCTCCAAGCCGAGCCATATACCTTACCCGTTTTAGGAGGGGACTGTAGCCTTTAACGTATGCCTGCTGTTTTATTTTATTTTATGTCTGAATGTTTGTTTTTATTTTTTTAATACTTTTTGCCTCTTAAACAGTATAAAACTTTATATTCCTTTAGTTTAACAAATCATCTTATTTTTTAGTAACAAATTGAAATTTATATGAAATAATCATGTAGATTTATGCATTGTGTAACCAGATTTTTAAAGGAAAAGGTTTGAAGGCACAGATGTTTTAACGGTATAGTCAGTGATGGTAAACATTAAACAGTTTTTGAGTCATATAATTGTGTGCCCAAAATCAATAACTTCTATTGATCGACAGTATCATTATCTTGTTTTTTCTTCTGTATAAATTAGTCGCTTTAAAGAGATGTGTTGTGTAAGAAAACTAATTTGATTCATACAAAGCTGGTATGTAAATATTTATTTAAATAAAACTTTTTCGGCCTCTGGGTTTTGTTACGTTGATGAACAGCACCATCTAGTGGTCAATATTTTCTTTGCTCATTCAAAAAAAAAAAAAAAAAAAGCAGATTTTACTATTTTAATCTTAAATCCCTGTGAGGTAATTGAACGTTGTGGGAATGTGTTGCATGTCTTTGTCGCCATAGATGTAAACACGCCGTCTGCGCCCCCTCCCTCAGCTCGCATTCCTCAACACTCCTGTCACAACACTGGGCAGTTCAATGACAACTTCTGAGAAACAAAACAACCTAAGAAAAACACCAATACTTCCTCAAACAGAGACGGAGAAAACAGCTCCAGCCCAGGTTAGGAAGAGAAAACATCAGGGTTGAGCTTGTTAAAGTGTCTTCGCAGAATTTTTGATTTTCACAGATGATTCAAAAAAATGCACAAAGAAAATGTAAACATACTTTTATTGACAGAGATCCATTTAAAAAGACAAAAACATTACAGCTGCCTCATTGTAAAACCTTCAAAACAGATAATTCTAATAGTAAATGACTAGTGTGTCTTTTATTTACACTTTTATTTAACAGATAATTTCTAGTACAAGTTTCTTCACATTGCAATAAAATTAAGCTGCATAACTTATATCTAAACTCCAGAGCAACTGGAGATGTAAACCATGACCTAAACAGTTCCATCAGCCAGGATTGGCTTTTTGCCCGACATCTGCGAGGACCTGAGCAGGTTAAAGGGTTTTAAGAAGAGATTACATTAATGCTGCAGCAGCTTGCTAGTTTGACAGGCAAACTTTGTAGAAAGAGAGCTGCTCTGGAGTGTGCATGGCACAATCAAGGTGATTTATTTATTTACCTTTTCCTAAAGATTAAACTCACGAGCTTTTTGTATCTAGTGCTTGAAACAATTTGAGGATTATGCGTATTTGATGTATTAATGATTTAACTTAGCAAGGCTGTGAGAGCATGAAAAAGTTGGCACCACATCAATTGTATTCAACTCTAGGCCAATAATTAGCACATTTTTAGGTTTGAAAGTTGAAAAATAAATGAATCAAAAGCTCTCATAATAAAGGACAATGCTCGCCACAAAAGTTATACAGTAAGTCCAGCACATCAGGTTCCTGGAGCCTTCTGTTAACAATCCCCTGACCTTTTCTTGGCTGTACTACCACGACCTCACCTTCAGGTGGGTGCTCTACTAGTGGGTGTACTTTGTTATCCATCATCTTAAAGTCTGTGATGCCGACACCGGGCAGCATGCCGTTCCTCTCTGTCCACGTTTTGGTTTCGTCTGAAGCATCCTTTGCCTCTGTGACGCTGTCCCCTGTCATGCTGCTCTTGCTCGCCGTGCTCTGGTCATCCTGACAAATATCGGAGTCACTGGCATGGGGCAAGGAGAAATAGGTGCACTTTGTTGGTTGTGACTTTGTTTTGTCTTCTATTTCTGGTTTGGAGGAAAAAAGAGAATATGGCGCATTCTCCTCTGTGTTTATTTTAAATCTTTCTTCTTGGGTTGTATTTTTAAAGGATTTGTTTATTCCAACTGGATCTGAGGCGGACTTTCTAATCATTGTGTTTTCTTTGATGAGCCACTGGTCATAATCAATAGAAAAGCTGTCTCCAGGCGCCACTTGTGCGTTAAAAGCGATGCATCTCGTGGCTTCGCTGAAGGCGTCTAGCGCTTTTGTTGAACTGAAGTAGGAAAGCTCAGACACTGCTTTGGAACGAGCTGCATGAAAAGGAGAGAAGATGCTCGACTGTTCCTTTTTCTTCTGGTTTGGCTCAGATGGAGGTCGGTCACTTGGTTCCTCTGCGTTGGCTTCTTTATTTCCATAAAGTCTTTCAATGGTTCTCCTCACAAAACCTTTGGTGATGGATTTCCGTGCCGAGTCATCTTCACCACTGGACACATCACTCGTGGTCTGGGATTGGTAGCCACCACTGCATGATGTCTCTGCTCTTAACTCAGACAGCTCAGACGAGTTTGGGCTCTGGAAACGTCTCTGCTGGATATCTGTGGTGCTCCTTGCGAGGAACATCTCCCTGATGGACCGGACCTGGCTTCTTTCAGGCTCGGTGGTTATGACTCCACTGGAGTCGTAGCTGAAAGCCAGCGATGACTGAGGAGCTGATCGGGTGCAGAGAACCAGCTCCGAAGAGGGTGACTGAGAGGGAGAACCGTCATCATCTGTGTCGAGATGGCTTTTTCTCTGTGAGAAACGTCTGACGGTGCAACTTTGAGTGGTCATTGCTTTCTGAGCATCAGCAACCTGCTTTTCTAGAAGAATCACTCTCTCTGCAACTGTTTGGGTTTTGATTTCTTCAGAATTTTGTTGCAATGTTTCAGAAACTTTGTTATGTGGACCTTCTGCTTTTACTTCCACTCCAGAAGGTTTTTCATGTTCTACACAGCTTTCTTCAACATGGATGTCAATATTGGTTTGTTCCTCCTCCGAGCTGGAGTCTTTCTCAAAATAACTTATTTCTTCCTCAGCTGAGCTACTAATCTGTTGGCCTTCGGCCTTCTGTAGCTCCTCTTCTCCAAGTTCCTCACAGCTGCTGTGGTCATTCCCACTGTCATCATCTTTGTTAAATTGGAAACCTTTTCCTTCACTGTCAGATATTGTCAGACTGCCCTTGTTTTCTATGATGTATAAATCCTGATATTCTTTCAAATCTGCTCTAAAAGTAATTTGCCTTTTTGGCTGACAGGTTATTGCATCTTCTTCTCCAGAGCTTATCTGGTCTTCCTCCACCTCTTCAATCAAAGCTTCTAACTCCCTACTTTTCTTTGCTTGCACCTCAACCTTGGGAGGACTGCAAAAGTGCTCTTCTTCCTCTTCCTCATTACCAGAAAAACTTTCCTCAACAATAACCTGCAGTTTCTTGAAGTCAGACGCTGGTTGCTCTCCCTCTGAAGTCCCTGTACTCTCGTCAGTGCTTATGCCGAGCCCCATACAGCTAGCTTGAACATGCTGTCGCCTCTCTGAAGCCTGACTTTTATTATCGGAACCACTATCTGTACTTTTCTTACTTCTAATATCAATGTCCACAAAGGAATTGGATGTCGGCTGTTTTTCAGTCTCTGTGTTGGTCAAGTCTTCACCTTCACTACTCTCATGGATCATCATCTGACGTGCAACAACTTCTGCTGACCTTTGCTTAGAGCTCTCTTTTTGGTTTAAATCTTTATTGGCACTTAGCATCTCCCGTACTTCCTCATCTGATTGGTCATTTTGGGGAAATAAATTCTCAGCGGCGGCCTGTTCACTCTGTGTCTTTAGCTGCCTTTTTACTCCGCCTTGCTCCTCCATTGTAAAACACGGTGTTTGGCTGATCACCTCTTTGATTATTCTTGTCCCTTCATTAAATTTCACATCTTTGCATTCCATCATATGTTTTGTACTGTCTTGAGGCCCCAAACCTCTGTCTGGTTCCAGATCAGTTTGTGACAAACTGCATAGCTGCCTTTGTTCAGGTATTTGTGGAAAATTTGGTTCAGTTGCTTGGAGTTCGTTCAGAGAATCAAGACCGTTTTTACTGTTGTTAATGGTTTTGTGCCCATTTGGTTTTGATTTTACTGATTCTGTAAGTTCTTGCTTTGGCTTGTGGATATCTGAAAATTTCTTGATGACGGACTTCACATTAACGAAAGCTTCATTGTTTTGAGGCACAGCCTTCTGCATGAAAACACTAGTGGAGTTTTTCTGGCTCCCACTGTTTGACATCTCCAGTGTTGCTGTAGTGCTGGCACTCATTTCTTCTTCACTGGCGCTCTCACTTCTTACTCCATCTGAAAGAGAAGCCAACTCTTCCCTGAGCTTTGTAGGAATGTCCAAGTTGCCCATGATCTCATCAATTGCATTTCCTTCAACGGCACAGTCGTGTTCAGGACCAGTCTCATTTACAAACTCTTGCTCTGCAGGTGTTGAGCTGCGACTTTTGCACCGGTCTTCAAGTTCCTGAAAGCCCCTCCAGCTTTTCAGGAGCTCCTTAGAGGCCGACTGCTGTAAAACAGACAAACTGGTTTTCAGTCTGTGGGAATCTTCGATGTTAGCAATTTCTCTGAGAGAATCAATCATCCTCAAAGCTTCTGCACAGCTGACATTGTTTGCATTCAGATCATTAACATTTCGGCTTGTTAGACCTTCCTTTAGGGTCATGACAGACAGGAATGCCAGGAGAGCTTTGGAGGAGGAGCCAAAGGTTGACGCTACGTGAGAGGAGAAGTCCGGCAAGCTGTTTGATTTTTCCAGACACGATGGGCGCTTGTTTTGGGTGATTTGTCTAATTGACTTTATTGAGTAACATAATTTCTCAAGAATAGGTTTCATGTTTAGCTGTTTTGCAGTATTTAGTGATTGTTGAATCATTTGCATGTTTGTCTCAGATTTATCTTGATCTTCCGTTGAAAATGTGGTTTCACTGCACAGATCAGCATTTTCAGCTCCAGCTCTTGGTTGAACTGACTGTGAGGCCTGATGCTTTTTTCTTTTTGGTGATGTTTTCTCTTGAATCCTACTCGTTGGATCTGCTGGATTGTCCAGGGATAGGTTTCTTGAATGCAACAACTTACTTGTTTTGTGTTTGACAGGTGGTGACGCCACATCCAGAGACTGAGAGCGCACAGAGGGGATCAGCTGAGCTTTGGGTTTATAAGGCTTTCTTTCAGGAGAAGGACTGATATTACGCGTTGGATGTTTATCTTTACCAACATTTGGTAGAACAGTTCTATTCAGAGAGTGGCTGTGGACTGTTGGTAGTTTGGGAGAGTCGTTCTGAGGCTGAACAGACTTCTTGTGCTGAGGTTTTCTCTCTGGTGATGGGCTGCTTTTCAGTTTGGCTTTTGTCTCCAAAGTTTTAGGTGATGGTGCCTCTTTTTGACACATTTGAGCGGTTTTTATACATTGGTCCAGAACACTCACTGAAGTGTCACTTGATGAAACGCTATCTGATGACCTTCTCTCGTAGGATGCTGAACTGGCTGGAGACAGAGAAGTACAAACTGATAGAGTGCATATTGGATCCACAGCTGATTTGGGGGTTTCTTCTATCTGTACTTTACTTGATCCTGATGATAAGATCTCATGCTGTGAACCATGCCCAGTGTTCAAATGAGGTGGTAGCAGGGTTGTCTCTGCTGTGGCATGATTACCTAGTGAGTGTTCATCCACATGTGCCCTCCTTTGAGACATTTTCCTCTCAAGAGACACATTACTGACCAATGGAGCCCTTTTAACAGAAGTTTTGGACCGTTGTGTCTCCTTTGGTGCTGAGGGAATCTTGGTTTGAGATGCTGCTGGCTTGTCTGCTGTGTTGTCAATTGTTGACATTGGAGTCATAGATAATTCAAATGGATCTGAAGTTTGACTACTTGTGGATGAAAGCCTGTATAAAGGGCTACTGGCTGCTGACGACTCGTCTGTATTTAGAAATTCAGGTGGTGGAGGAGGGAGCTCCATTGAAAGCATGTAAGAAGGAATTGCATCTTTGTCCATGTCACTCTCTGTTTCTGTTAAGGTCTCAGCTCTTTGTGGACCTATTTCCGAGCAGATTCCATTTGTAAGTGGCTTGTGTGGATTTGAAGTTAAAGAATTTGATTTATTTTCAAAAGAAGGAACTTTCATTTGGACAGGTGTTGCCGTCACACTTTCTATCGAGGGTCCAAAAGCTTCACATTTTTGCATTTCTAATGTTCTCTCCTGCATTGTTGCAATAACAAAATCGTCAGTCTTTTCAGATTTCTCACATGCGCCACCATTTTTGTTCCTGATACTTTCCTTAGTTGGGTTTGATGGTGGACTTGGATACGATTTTTCAAGCCAGCTCTCTACATACTGCCCAGTAACAGAGCTAAGAGAATCAAAAGCCGATAAAAATTTGCTTTCACTGATGTCATTTGACTCCTTTTTGCTCCTTTTCTCCATGTGCATTGATGTCTGGCGCTGCAGTACTCCTCTTGGTTTGCTAACCTCCGAAAGAGAAACACTGTTTGTTTCAAAAGAAACCTTTGCACTAATTTTTCCTTTAATTACTAATGGTATTTTTGAGTCTCTACCAACAGTTCTTATAGTGCTATTAGATTCCAGTAGCTTCTCTCTGTTAAGATGTTTTTCTCCGTTCTGTTTTCTCTTTTTAAATTTTTTCATACTTTTTGACGACTTCATTTTGTTTCCATAAATTCGTTTAAGGGAACTGGCGCTGGAGAAGGTTTTTGCTTTTTTGCGTGACTTGTGTGCTTCTGCAGAATTCTGTTTTTGCCTCCTTGCTTGAGTGAGAAGTGGTTTCTTAATCTTAGCAGGTTTTGAGGAAATCTTTGTGTCTTTACTGACCTCTTTTTGTTGTCCTTTGTCCATTGAGGACTTATGGAAATGTATTTTTTTAGCACCCTGCATCTTCAGTGGTGCCAAGTGGGATCTTGATGTAACTAACTGTCTTTCAGCCCTCCAAGTTGACTCTGAGTCGGTTTTGGGCCTTAAAATTTCAAGTTCAAAGTCATTATTTGAGGAGAGCTGCCTTTTTTCTGGCGTTGCTGATCGGTTGAGAAAAAATCCAGCTGCAGGCAGGCAAACATTTGCAAGATAATTGTCCTGACAAGCCTGTTGTTCACATATGTGAAGGACTGTTTCGGTAATCTCCTCTTCACTGGATTCACTTTGCAGAATTTCAGTCCTTTCAGATGCGTTGATTTCAGCAATATTCCTGCTGTTGACATCAACGGAACCACGTCTCCTCGGTTTAGGCACTGGTCTTGTGCTGCTCTCTTTCACCATGCAGTACTGCTGCATAACCGTTCCATTTTCTGTCCTCTCTCTGTAAGAATAGGAGCCTGCCATTTCTTCTTGAACCCTGTCTGCTGTGACAGATGTGATGCTTTCGACAGATGTGTGTTGTTTGCTTACTTTTTTGAGTCCTGGAGTTGGTGCTCTCCATGAGGAAACTACGTCTGTGTGGTTCTTCATGTCATCCTCTTCTTTGCTGCTGCTGAAAACTCCATTGCTCAGCGAAGGTTGGTTTTCTGTGTTACTATCTGTAGTTTTGTCTTTGTCGAAGGTGTCCGTGCAGTCAACAGCACTCTGTAAACCTGCTTTGTCAGAGCAGAGCTCCAGCTCTGCCTCTGCCTCCTGAAGTTGATCAGCTACATTTGAGCGCTTCAGGGTTGTTGTCCAATGAATTGTTTCCTCTTCTTTAATTGTCAGCCTCACCTTCATCTCCACCGTCATGCTACCATCCTGGTTCACCCGAAAGGACTTCTCAATGTTGTCATCACTGGGCACCAAGCTGTCTTGTCTTTCAGCTTCATCTGCAAGAGAGGAATTCCCCTCCGTCTCTGCTACAGAATCCAGGATGCGATTCGACTCCAACTCCACTGACTTTGCTGGGTCACTTGCTGGACAGCATAAACTCTCTGCAATGCTGTTGTGGATCTGATGAACTATGTACCTCTTGGATGATGTTGAGAAGTTTCTTGATTTTAGAGAAGAAGATACAGACTTGTTTTTTCCTTTTCCAGCAAGCAAACAGGTTTCCAAAAGAAAGTTTAAGGTGCAGAAGAAAGGTCCAAAGTAGTTTGCAATGATTCAGTTGAATCCCCAACGAAGCATGAATGAACACAAAAGAGAAAAGCAATGAAAAACAGACAGAAGAACTACTAGCTGCTCATAAAGAAAAGTACTTGGCAGCACTGCAGACAGTGCATGTAGGTCATCTACAGTATTATGTATCACATTATTGCCTCAGCACTTTCTCAAGCTTTATCCCTTGAGACCTAATAGATTACTGTAGACACATTACATGACTTATACTTTAAGGCCCACATTAACACAATTAACCAGAAATATATTCTAAAAATTGTGTATTACCACTTCAGAAAACCAACAATTGTTATTATTAACATACGGTTCAGAGCCTTTTGTCTTCTGAAGCTTGTTCTGTTGTTCGGTCTCCTTGGAGGAAATGGCGATTTCTTTTCGCTGTACACAGCTGGCCTGAAAGGCTCCCTTCCTACAGCCACCACAGTGCCAGAACACAAGATCAAACCTAGAAGACCACCAACCTGCAGCACACACACAAAAAAAGCAGATCAGGATTTTTTTGAAGATATTTTAAATGGGGTTTGTCCAACAAACTTATAAAAACACGTATGGGATGAACCTGTTTGTTAATAAAGCTGCATATTTAAACATCAGCAGGCTCTGTATTTAAAGTGTATCTTGACCCATAGGCTTGTATTTGCAGCCTTTCACAATGCCTTTGCAGCGCATTAGGAATACTGGAAAAGGAGCTTAACACTTTCTCTTCTTGTATGATTGCAACCTCATACGAGGTTCAAGCCACAAACAGATGGGCTGAAAATTATTTCTGCACAAACACTGCTGTGACATAGTGATTGTATTATTTTTTTCATTTGAAAAAATTGTGACGTTTGTGTTCTGCACTCTCACCCATCTTCCATCCGCAGTGTATAGTTTGACTACATGGAACTGCATCAGCTCTGAGATGTAGTCCAGGATAGACTCATAGCTGGGTGTTGTCTTTTTGTGGAGAATCACGGTGTGTCTGACAGAGGGGTCTCCATTCCGAAAAACCACAAGCTTCTTGGGTGTTCGCACAGGTATGGCCTCCATCCTGTTGATGCCCCGACCTGAGAAAAGCCTTGCCTGCTGCTGCGTCTGATGACGAGAGCTAACAGGTCTAGCATGGTACCAAGGCGGTAGTTTCTTACGAGCCAGTGCCAGGTTAATGGGCTTCACTTTGCGGCTATCTGAGCAAATGTATGACTTTCCATCTTCAAGGTCTTCCAGAGAATTGATGCCATGAACTCCCCGAGGGGTGGTGATGTTTCTCACACCAAACGGCAACGGAACCTTTTTAGACAGACTATCCAGGAGAGCGTCGAAGGTTTTGAAGGTGCGGTTGTTGATGACGATGCGCAGGCCATTGAACTGAGGATCTCCACTTTTGTAGAAACAGACACGTTTGGATACGATGGGGTCGACGACGCCCGGTTGGCGTGGGGTGTCAAGGGTGTGCCCACTCCCTGAAGAGTGGTCGGGAAGAGGTTTTCGAAGCCCTGTTTCATTCATCGTCACAGACTTACTGTGAGGGGAGAAAAATAAGAAAAGGTTTAGGAAACTGAAGCAGCTTTGACTCTATCTTGCTTTTTTTCAGTTACAAGGAAAAACTCAGTGACTCCTGTCATTCTTTAAAACCCTCTCCACTTCCTGAACCGCTGCAATAAACTTAACTGTTGACAGAAGGTTTTGGTGTTGCAGCAATAAAATCCATTTCCTTGAACAAACAAAAAACAATTAACATTTTACTTAAGTTTGCTTTTTTTTTGTTTTTCTTCTCTTTTGCTTTTATCTCAACAATAACTTGATGCTCTTTGACCTGTCCAAATCCTTTTTGCAGTTACAGAATGTTCATGGGTCACGATGACCTGCTAGTTCCAAAGGAAATATTCAAGGTATGCCTAATCAATATTAGAGTACACCAAAAAACAATGCAGAATAATAAAAAAACAACTGTTTTGGAGCAACCACAGAGGACTTTTGTTATATTTTTTCTCTCTATTTTAGGAGATAAAAAAAAGTAAGATTAGGAAGAACCTGTTAAAAACATGTCAGAACAGGAAGGGTTATTATGACAAACAGAATGAGTAATATGTGTTTATTTCTCTATAGAGGTCTATGGGATTTTGGCTTCTCGGAGCCAGCTGGTGCTTCCTGTTTGGGGTGGGGGGTGGGGGAGGGTCACTCGGTCCAGTTCTTAGTCAATGGTGGTGGCACGGTGGGCACTGCACCATTGCACTGGGGCAGGAGGTGCGCCGCTTCCACACCACAGGTTGCAGGGTGGCTAAGGCCCCTCTTGGCCCACTGATCTTTGGGGTTACTAACCAAAAAAAAAAAGGGGGCATCCCCCCTTTTTTTTGGGAGCCAAGAAATGTTGGCTCCGGAGCCAACAAATGTTGGGAGCCAATGTTGAGAGGGTCCAGAGGAACAAATGCTGCATGTAAGTGCTGCTGTATCCAAGTAATGGCCAATCACAAAATCAGTATGTTTATACACACAAGGCTTTAACACCCCCAAACTTAAGAGAATTATTGGTCTGAGGCAATAGCCGGGCGGGACACCTTCCCCACCAAACCCAGGTCAGCTGGGCCATTACAGTTGTAAACTTGCCTCAACAAAGCAAAGTCAGCAAAGTAGACTTTTATGACAGGATTGAATTACATGGCAAAAACAGGTCCTTAGAATTTTTTTTTAATAAATAAAAAATCTGTCGATTGGGTAGGAAAAATGGTCTTAGTTTCCCACATGGGACAATATGTTGAAGGTAACTCTTGGGACTCCTGATAAACAGTTGAGTGACGTCATGCCAACATATGTTGTTTACTTTGTTAAACGTAGACCATCAGGTAATTTGACCTGCCTCACGCAAAACCACCAATTAAAAAGCCTTTTCAATTGTTGAATTACAATTTTTTAGTCAATTTCTGGAAATACAAATTGATATTTTTATTTTATTTTACAAACTAAGCTATATGAGCATTTAGAATTGGCTAAACCAATAAACTATTATTGTATTCTGTTTATTGCAAATACACTTGCTTCTTTAAATGTATTGAAAAAAAACTTTTTTTACAGACCTATTTTGTAAATTAACTTTATTTCTTAACACCAGAACATTAACTGTAGCAATGAGGATCACCTGTCTATTAACCTGGATCATTTTTCTTTTTTATAGATTAAAAAAAAATGTATGGCATTTTTTTTATCAACAGTTTGAGAGTAAAATTTAATTTGAACTACCTGAGAAACACATGAACATTCAAGCCCACAAAATAACCAGAACTTCCTACCTGATATGGCTTCCCAAAAATCCCAAAGGTTTCTTGATAGTTCCATGGCTGAGTCTTCCGTGCTCTACATCATGTCTGCGGTTGAGCTAACTGGACAATAACAGTTTATTTCAGGAGACACCATCACTGGTAATTTGCTTAATCTTTGCTCAGAGTTAATCCTCGCTGCAGGTGCAAAGCTTGAAATCCCTTTCAGAAAGATGTCACACACGCATATGGAGCTAATATATGGCAAGTGAAGAAACAAAAGAGACTTTTCTGTGTAGTCATTTTTATTGTACAACTAAGCCTTAAAACAGACCAAAGGCTCATTTTTTCCATGAAACTCAACAGTCACTTAAGTTGAAAAACATTTAAAATTCCTGAAAATATTCATATTTTTGGGTATTCCATACATTCTTAAATACAGCTGAATACAAACTACAATATAGATCATTTGTTTTTTAAAGAGTAACAGCAGCTGATACACTGGAGTCCACATGCAATTTTCAACCAGTTGTAATCTCATTAAGAACCTCTTTAGATAATTTGGATTAAGGGGCTCTCAGTGGTCAGGACCCTCTGTGAAGAGCTCTTCTTTGCAAGGGAAGGGATACAAAGCTTTCTGCAGCATTGAAGAAAGTGCAAGTTAAAATATATATCAATTATTAAAACCACGCAATAATTTAGGATTTGGGATTTTTTTTAGGCTTTTAAAAACAAAAAAAAGGTGTGAGGGCTTGGCACTTCCTCCTGAACTAAAAAAGTTTAAAGATGCAGTGGAAAAAGCTTGGTTGAGAAGTATTACTGAGGATACTATCTGGTTATTCTTATTTGTGAACTGTCAGAAGTTGCATAACTGTTACCAAAAGTGGACTGAACTAAGTCTAATTTGTGTAGTGAAAGGGATTATACAAGAGTTGACTTCATTCCACAGTAAACCTTAGGTTGAACCTGAGGAATCAAAGGCGTATATTAAAGTTCTCAGGTTTCAGCTCAGAATAAAAGGATAAAGCGATTCCACTCTGTCATCGTGTTTAGGTTGCTGCTGTAAAAATACCCTAGATGTGTATGAAACAGATGATAGGAAAGAATTCAGACCAAGACAGACGTTCATAGAGGCTCCTGAGGCCCGAGCCCCAAAACAACAACAAGCACAAAAATGTGAAAAATCTTGCAAAGGAAGCTGTGGGGGGAACAATTGAGGAAGCCCTCAGAGTAAACAGGTAGGCCCGAAGCCCACATGCCCCTCACTCCAGCCCTCCGCTGCAGAGATAAGAAACAAGCAAGAGCGGCTGGTCGCCCTGATAGAGCATCACCGGTCCTGCCAAACATACCTGAGCCGAGCTGAAAATAGTCTGGATCTCTGCGCTCACTGTGTCATGGCAGATAAAGGAAAGTAAAGAAGTCACAGTTACTACAAACCAGCTGGAGAACACTGTGATATTTATTTAACGTGATTACAAGTGAAATCACATGCTGCCATGATATCTGTCTCCACACCATACCACTTCAACCCTGTGCTATTTTTGAGCAGTTGCGCCGATACCGCATCTAATTGGCGCCAAGTTAGATTCAAACCTATGCTGTTAATGGGAAAAAATGTGTGAAATGTTTGGTCCCCCCCCTTTCTATATTTGTCTGCTGTATGCAGCTGCTCTGTCTCCCTGAGTTCCCATCAACTGCCTCTCAACTGTCTGCATGCATCCGCTCATTTCAAGTGGTGTAGTCTTGCTTTAAAACTGCAGAAATACATTTGTAGACACATGAAAAACAAAATTCCCTTTTACAAATGGTCAAAATTCAGAGCACAGGGCTTGTTAAAAGTTTAAATAAAGGTTATGTGTCCAATAAATTTAAATAAAAAATATATCAGTTTATCACACAAAAACTTTTTGTTTTATTTGATACTTCCTTTATTTTTATACTTTATATTTTATCCGCCAAATTACATTTTTTTCCTCAAATAATCCTCAAAAATGTTGGTAAATTCCTTTTTTATCCTTTTGAGGGCAATTAGTTCGAGCTAAAAATGTATGTTGGCTCCAGCGAACAGAAAAATATGCCTAGTATTCAAAATTCCATTCAGCTTACATGATGCTGCATCTATTTTTCCCTGCTAACTTCCAGTGGAATTTCCAGATTTTGAATGAAACCCTGCCAAACGGGAATCATGAGGTCAACACCGCTGACCGTCCACTCCTCACCCCAAACCCTTTGCACAACAACCAGAGGTCCCCACCCCATCCATTTTGAGAGCTCCACATCAGCTGTGCCAAGCCTTTAATCTGCCTGTGACATCCCAGTGTTTCCTGCATGGGAAAGAGGGAGAGATAAGCATGCTCCTCTGTGTGGTAAATCACTCCGCACTCCCACTCATTCACTGATATCACCATTATTCAATTAGGTGGCACTCAAACTTTACATGGGTTTGGGTCATTGGGATCCAAGGCTTGCACGATGTATTTTCCTGAGACATAAATGTTTTTTTTTGTCAAAAAATGTTTTGCTACTTTAACAGTTTTATAGTAATTTTTCAAACACTAATATGTAATTACTTTAAATGTATAACCATGAATTATTACTTTTAACAACTTTAAATAGAACCAGATTATGGAAAAAAAAGAAACAAAATCAACATAATAAGGGTGGGATTGAATCACGTTGCTTCTTTCTACTTCCTTTCAAACAATTATTCAAACTCCAGTTGGCAATCATTAAAATAACTGGATTCGATGTGATATATGTGCAACTTTGTCTTTAGGAGCATTATAATGTCATGAAAATTGCACTTTTTTATTTTTTAATCAAATTCTGAAATAATATCCTAAATAGATTAGTTCTTGCTTATTCTTTGGTTTTGAAACTTCCTTGAAATAAACCAATCAAAATATGTATGTAGAAATTCAAAATAATCTCCAAATATTTGTTGTAGACTCACAATAGTTTAATGAACTTATGAACTTATTTTTTTAAACGTTATTGTTTTTTATGGTTGTTTATCTGTTGGTAAGAATAGACAACATCTCTGTTTTAGCAAATGAACCTGTAAGTCACCATTAGTTTTGAAATTCTACAGATAAACTTTTTTTTCAGCTTTTTTCTTACCTTCCATATTGAAACATTAAATGAAAGCAGACTTTCCATTGAAACCCAATAAACTGTTTGGTGCTTAAAGATGCCACTATTCCTGGTTTAAAATCAAATTGTATGTTAAACTATTGAACGGAATTGTGGGCAAAGTGAAACGTTGCATCCCTATGTGTTTAAAAAACCCACTCCAATGAAAATTGGGTTTTTACCACTTTCTTGTGGTATTTTTCTAATGATGGAGGATTGTATCAAGAAAATTAAGCTTTTGTTTGAAATCTTTGTGAATCAAGAGCAGACAAAAAAATGCGATTTGAAAAAGAGTTTATTTGTGACATAGAAAATATTCTGGGTGGGGCACAAACTCCCTGCTCCAACCTCTCTCAGGAACATGGAAGGTAAAGGGGGGTGGGGTTGCTTCACACCAACATTCTCGCTTACAACTTTGAAGCTAATTTCTAATGAACTCCTGCCGCTCTGCAGAAACTATGTCCTAGAAAAGGACAGTTTTTTTTTTTATTTGGGCAAAAAAACTGCATAATCATAATTTAAAAAACCACTGGGAAATCAAAAGATGGTTGAAGTGGGACGTTAGTAGTTTCAGGTGGTATTTTTTATTTTAACCAAATGTGTAGCCACAGTCGCTTGCACAATGCGCCCTTCTGGTCACTTCTGTATTGCATTTTCCGCTCATTTAGTTTTGAGCCGTTGAGCAAAATAATTGTCATGACCCTGCAAAGCAAATATAATATTCAGCATTAGCTAGAGCTGAAAAACCACATGTATAAGAATTGATTCGGAAAGTTTCTAATCACAACGTGGATACTATTGAGCGTGTGCGCTTTGTATATAACAAAAAAAAAGATGATATAGTGCAAGTGTGTGTCTTTTTAGAACCTAGTTATTGGGATGAGGGTATACTCAAAACCAAACCTCTCAACATATACCTGACATGCAGAGAATGTTATTCTCCTGGGGACAGTGGCAGGCAGGGTCCTCCTAAACAAAGGGCTCAATACCACGGGCTGTTGGTTTTGGAGGGCCCGTGGCTGAGGGCCAGCCCGCTGACAGGACAACCTGGCTACGCGTGACCCAGATAGCAGCCCTGGGTGAGGAGTGATTTATCCGTCTGTGTTCACATCGGTCAACCTTCCTCTGATTAACGGTCAGCCTCTGAGCAACAGAGCTGAGTGGAGAGGGCGAGAGCTCGGCGTCCCAATCGCCGAACAAATGAACTTTCCAGACGCTTTTGTCCACCAACAGCGACGGTGCAATCATAGACATTTTTTGCACAAACTTCATATTTCTGTCATCTTATTAATTCATACTTAAACACACTGAAGCCAAGATAAAGAATCATTGAATTATTGAGCCGCCCTTGACGTTCCCTCAACCTGACAACAAAGGGATGTGGATCTGAGTGTCCCACTGTTTGACTTGTCTCTGCGGGCCACAAGTAGGTTACAGCCCCCATTAATTTTCTTGCAACTCCTGTTTGTTGCAGGAGAATTCTGCATACGGGAAACGTAAATGTAGTGGCAAGCTTTCGTCCGTCTGTTTTTAAAGCTGTCTTTTTGTCATTTTCCTTAAAAAATTCCTTTTTATTTCCATTAAAGTTGCCTTTAGCGTCTCCTATTTAGTTGTGTTTTAATAGGTACATTCAAAAATATGTTTTGGCTACTAGAAAAGAAAACATTTACAGATGGTTTTCTGCAAAAAAAAAACACTTTTTAAAAGAAAAAACAATGCATGTTTTAGAAGACAACAAAACAGCAAGAGAATTATCTTATAAGCTTAAAATACCAGGCTGTGCGTCACCATGGCAGGACTTATGTCAAGGATTACAATCTCGCTGGTGTCCATATGGGGCTCACGTGCTTTCCCCTTTTCGTGCTCCACAACTTCTCACCCAGTGACTGCAGGGATATGTGTAACAGTTACTGCTCGATCTATCAGTAGCATTTTTAAAAACATTTCTCATGAGGTTTAATGTCATATTTAAGGGTTGCAAAGAAATACATTTCTTGTTAAATGCCTTTGAGTACCTTTTATTGCCTTTGGTCTGAGAGCATAGAAAGTTTGACTAATAAAAATACTGATAAAGTACAAGGTTTTCCAGTTATTCTGGAGTTTATTTAAAACTGAAAGACAGGTATTCCCTCAGAGTTCCTGTAACAATGTCATTAGTTTCTGTTAAAAATAAGCCATCACCTGAACTAATCTTTAAATCAGATACTATAATTTGTTTAGCATAAATTGAAAACGTGTGGCTCAGCTAATGCATTTAAATAATATACAATGGCTCAAAATATAAGTTAAACTATATAAAACTCCTAAAAAGTCTGGTTAATTACAAGTTTAAAGACTAAAAAGTTAATAGTTTTTTACCCAAAGAACTTGTGTACAGCAGTCCTGTGCACAGCTGCCCCCTGGTGGCAAAAGGTGGCCTCACACTTACTTTTTAAAGCCCTCCGTGACCTTTCAGCTTTTACGCCAAAAATTAAAATGACAACAACAAGAACAAAGTAAAATATTTTATTGTAAAGTACTATATTTTACCTGCGACAGCAGTTGCTTCTGTCAGGACAGAACAAAGGCTCAGCAACAACAGAGAGCAGATAGAAGGACACACAGATTCAGAGGAACTGGAAGTGGACTGTTTGCTGTTTCAGTGGAAACAGGTTTGATATTTTTTGGAAGTTTCTAGTCCAACAACAAGAGCACAAAGACTTTTCCTGTGTGAGAGACAGCTCTGAGACCCAAAGTGTTGATGGGAAAAGAAAATCCAAACAGCGTCTAGACAATGTTGACCTTTGTTTAGGAAAACATTTAGTTACAAACAAAAGTTTGTCTAACTCAAGCATGATCTGAATTAATGTACTTATATTTGATTACATTTTTATATAACTTAGATGCCAAGTAATTATTTGCAATATTTAAAAACTGTTAATTTATGCTTGTTTTTTTATTTTTGTTTTTCTTCTTCTTGAAATCTGTTTTATTAGCCAAAATCTGTCATAAATAGGGTATATTTGATTTTAAACGTCCATTACTGTGCAATTTCCCTTTCTTAAAAAACATTGATTTATGTATTTAGACACAATTTTTTTCATTTCAATATGTTGTAAAGGTTTAGACATTTCTTGGCTTCTCTTTAAACTGAAAATGTTGCAAAAATGAAATAACCCAAATGTGAAATTATCTTATTTTGGTCTCAATACGTCGTCTCCTTTGCCAAATTTCCCAATAAATCAATAAATAAAAAACACAGATTTTATAGCAGCATAAAACAAATTTGAAACTAACCTTTGAAACCTATCGAGCACAGAGGAGCAGCAATTCACACAGAAACGAAAATACAACAAAGGAAAAGCTGACCCAGGTCATGACACTCTTCCCTGTCCCCTCCTCCCTCCTTTATATTTTTAATTTTTTTGTGTTTAATTCTTTAGGAAGTCCTACCAGGTGATTCCCAAAACGGAGTGAGTGGTGTGAATTTCGCAGAGCATGGTTTCCTCTCGGGCAGAGGATGTTCCCAGCCAATCTTTCATAGATGCGGCAAACAGAAGTCATCGGAACAAGGAAGTGGGGACAGGTGCTCTTCTGAAGATTCATGGATTGACACTGAACGAAAAAAAAGACAATGGTCCACATTTATCTGTGCTGCAAAAACACATGAAATTGATTCAGTGTTATTTTAGTTGTTCGTGTCCATTCGATCATTCACCAAATCTGTGTTTTTAATGGAATTTAAATTTCACTGGTAGTTTTCTGTCACTACTTCAGTTCCTGGTTAAGTTGTGAGTTAATGTTAGCTACAACTATTTAAACTCACTTTTACAACTCACTGCATTTTTATATAAATTACCTCAATTTTAATATATGTAGCAATTTATTTTAAGTACTTTTTATGTTTTCTTATTTTGTGTTTTTCAATATTTTGAAAAAGTTAAGTGTTAGTCACTAGACATTGCAAGATTACATTTTTAGTTAATCAAAATTACACTTTAAATGTGTTGTTTTTCTTTTGTTCACTTCATTCTGTCTACAATTTGACTACTTTGGTTTTGCAAACCACAAAAGTGAGGACCCAATGGTAGAGATTGTCACCTTTTTGAGTGGCTTTTCAAGTGTTTATCAGACCATTCTAGCAATTTATTCAACAACTAAGATTAAAATGTTTTAAATTTGCCTGAAGCCCATTGATGTAAAATGACTGATTTTTAGCTTTAAAAGATTTCATTTCATTTCACTGATCTTCTGAAACCTTGGAGTTTCAGAACCTTGGAAAGCTGCTTGGAGTTTGTAAAGTTCAAAAAGTAAGTTTTTAAAAAATAGAATAAAAGCCCTTTTATTCATTTTATGCATCTGTTCACTTCTTGTTGTTAATCTGTTTTAACTATTGTTGCGCTTTAAGATTTCATTGAAAAGCAAGGTGCATTTAGAACACAGTGACTTTTATATGTTATAATTAACAAGAATGACTGTTAAAGTTAGAGTTTGTTTTTTTTTAAATTAATTTGGCTACTAATGGCCACAATGATTTAAATGCAACAAAACAGCTAATATTTTAATGGTTAAATCAATTTTAAAAGAAAAAAAATAAAGACTTTTTTGTGATTATAAGTTTTGTTAACTGGTGTGGTTCATCAAAATTTACATCTGTGCACTTTGAGTGTAAAATCTCATTGTTCAGGAGAATCTAAAGACAAAAGCATGGCCCACATTTAGTGTTGTTGTCACTATAAACATCATTTCTGGACCTCGACGCATTTTCTTTTTAAACTGCACAGATTTGTACACATTTCAAGTACATTAATATTCAGATTTTTTTACTTTTTATGTATATATTTTTTTGTTCAGACTAAAGCCATCATTGACTGACGCTGCGTTTAGTCACATTCCAAAAGCCATGTTCTTTGCTACTCATCAGCATTGGTCAGTTTCCTCCGAGGTTTCCTTGGAAGCGCAGCCCAGAGCCAAGTCTGCACCAAATCCTGTAAAGGGGGACGTTGGAGTCAGCGAGAGCAGAGGGACCCTGTCCTCTGACGACACCTTATTCCTCTGAAGAAAAACACAGCAGGGCGGAAGCTGACTGCTCATGATCTCAGACTGACGACTCGCTGGGACACGGGCTAAAAATTGTCCTGAATGCCACAAGGGGATTCAAACAAAAGAACAGAGTGCTGATCAGAGCAGGTCCCTGAGTCAACTTCTCGTGAAGGGTGAAATGAGCACACCAGTCAAGCTCCAAACAATAGTTTCAGTATCAGTTCTGTCACTTTCTTTCATTTAGTCACTGCAGAAATCTATTAAATCACACTTTTAAATGATCTCTAGTTTTTTCCTGAAGATTTTAATAAAAAACACAAATCATTTTAAGTTTCCTTTTATATTTATTGTGAGTTTTTTTGTTGTTTTTTGCGCATTTAAATTATTTCTGTGATCTTTCATAAATGAAAAACTTAAATTTTTTAAAAAAGTTTTTGTCTTTTAGAAAGCTGCATTTAATTTGAACATTTGGGATATTTTAATCAATTTTTAGCTAAGGACCCATAATTTTTTCTGTTTGAAAACAGAAAAAATGATGATTACATTTGAAAAATAATACATTTAACATAAAATAAAAAAAATACAGATTTAAAGAACCAAAAGTGTGTTTTTAGAATTAAAAGAAAAGACAATACCTGTCAAAGAAAAGGTAAAAGTACCTGTTCATTCATTAGTTTTCTCCAAATGTAGTAATGAGGTGAGAAAAGTAGGGTTGGAGTGACAGGTAACAAAAGTTATCAGGTCAAGTATTGAGAGATGATCTGAGATTGACCGTATGTGTCAAACTATATATAGTGGGAGCACAACTGGACGGTGGTGTGACAGGCAGAGACCATAAAAGTGACCAGGCCAGAGAGGAACAGCATTTGCCCGGGATTATGAGCAACCGACTCTGCTTTAGGCGAGCAACACACCCTCTCCCGCAGCTGTCTCACATGCTGCATTTGCAATCTACTATCAATAACTTAATCAGCTGGGATCCTCGCAGCCTCTATCTGCTTCTATTTCGCTTTTCTCTGAAACTGGACGGAGGAATTGCTCTGTCAACATTCTTGGCTATGACCAATCGCAGACGATGATTGATCGTCGCTGATTGGTATTTAGCTTTGTTTATTGAGAAATGTCTTTGTTGATCCAACACAAGTCATGTTTAGGCACACACTGGGTAACTTTGTTTTCCATTTTTTTTAGCTTAATACTAGAGGTTCATTGAATGTAAAATAATACCAAAACTCAGGAGTTTTATGATTTTCACAGAATATACAGAAAAAGATAAACGTGCTGAGATGTTTGGAGCAACGGATAAACATTATAAAACTGCAAATATATATAATAGCAAACCTCATTTAAAGCTAACAAAAGCGTCCAGAAAGTAAGTCTTTTTTGTGTCTGCTTTGGTTAAAGGAAATCCATGATGTCCTTGATAACTGCTTGCACCTGGAGTCAGTTCACCTGCACTGCCATTGCTTATTCACTAAATTCACTGTATGCTGTTGCTGTCCTTATATAAAGTTACATAATTATGACTACTAAACCGACTTTTTTTTTTGCATTTGTCTGCATTTGTGACTGGTTGGTTAAAAAAAAAAAAGTTGACTTTGTGAGGAAGAGAAGCCGGGTTTGGTTGGAGTGTTTGTGAAAGGCAGCTACCTGAGATGAGATTAGGGCAGTGGCATAATTAGGTGCTGCTGTGTTAATGTTGCCGCCCGTGTTGCGGTAATCTCTTGGTGTCTTTCTGCAGCAGGGAAGCCCCGAGACATACAAACACAGGAGCACACGCTCAAGAAAAAAAAAAGTCTTGATTTTCTTCTATAATCTAAAAAGAAGAAAATTTAGTGAAAAAGAATAAGCAAAAATAGCCTTTTTGAGCATTACTTTTTTACTACTTTACAGCTTTTCTCTAATAATTTGCCTTTAAAATTGTTTTGGTTTTTTTCTTAGATGTATATTTATGTAGATAAAATTAAAATGGATAAATCCACAAACAAATCAAAGATAAAACCAAAATAAAGCAAAAATGTAAAAAAATAACTTGACTAAACTAAAGGATATATTTCTAGGAGTGTCACATATTTCTGATTGTTTTAAACAAAAAAACGTCAAAATCAAAAACTTGAAATCTTCATGCTAAATTTTAAATGAAAAACTTTACTAATGACAGGCTTGGTGTCATTGTAAACGCACCAGTGAGTCAACTGAGGGTTTATGTGGCCTGTTTGTCTTCATAGAAACCTATTTAGTAAAATCCTGCAGTTTGTATTTTGAGTTTTTGTCCAACATCTCTCCTGTTTGGCTAAAAGAGGTGTCATTTTCCCCTCATCTATAGCTCTTCCTCATCAATTAGCATGTAGAGATAAAATCATGGCTGACATGGGGGGTCTGTTTTGCCTTAAGTCCGTCCAAATGACCCCCACCCACTTTGCTGAAGCCTCGGGGATGGAGGCCTGAGCCTGTTGTTATGCACCCATTAGTTGTAACAACAGGGAGGATAAAACTGCCACTCAGCTGCAAACTGAATTTAAACCCATTCACACTAGTTATGTCGGATTCTGCTGCTCGGCCTTGAGGCAAACGGGTTAGTTAGGATGAAGGAGGCGAGTTGAAAGATGTTTATGAAAAAAAAAAAAGAAATTAAAACTAGAAGCATAAATGTTTTATTTTTTGTAAGAACTGATTCAATTGTTGGAAATATTTACCCAAAAAACCAACAGCTCCTCCCGCAAGGGAGAATATTTAAAAAGATTGAGCATGAGCACAAATATTTACACCTCTGGAACATGTTTCCTCTGAAGTACTAAAAATGGATTGTGAGGTCAGGGCGATTGACCCCTCAGAGAAGAACCTCTTCCTTTTAAATCTGGGAAAATCTCTATTTTTAAAGTGGCGGTCTTGCTTAGTTATAAATACCTTAAATCATTCTCAAGGTTTCTGTCTGATCCGTTAAAGGTTTTTGGCTGATACGTTTGATTGATGTGGAGGCAGCAGAGGGGCTTTAAAGGATAAATATACCATAGGCGTCCAGTGTAGCGCACAGAAATAACACCTGATGTCATGGCTGGGTTATTAAGCACAACTGGAGGATGAATGACGAAGTAAACCTGGTGTAGTGCTGTGAAAAAGCAAAGCGTCACCATTGTTCGCTGGAGGTGTAATGCATCACGCCGAATTTTAATGTCCTCAGTATTAATCTGAAGTAATTTGTAGGGAGGATGTCCAGGAAATGAACTGCACTCCCACGTTTGAAAACAAGGCGCCACATAACGCGAATGCTGGGATTACCTTCACTCCGTCTTCGTAGGCCTTTTGGCTGCCCTGCTTCCAGGTGAGCGACTGTTAGGAAATTTTAAGAAAAATGGCACCAAACGTTTTAAGCCTAAGAGGTTAAAGTAAAAAGCCTGGAAATGATTGAATTAGGAAAATGTAAAAGTCCACAATGTGGCAAAAGTTGGAAAAATTGCTCAAACTTTTACAAAAAAAGGACAAGAAGAAGTTTGGAAGTTTGCATTTATTTATCAAAAGTGCAAAAGTATAAAAAAAATCACACATTCTGTAGAAACTTTATAATAGTGACTGTACATTTTTATCATTACATAACACGTATCCCTGCAAGATAAGAGGACAACGTTACAGCCAGTTTTCCAATTATTCTGTTGCTTTACTAAATTACTGATAAGGAGGAACAACTTCTTTAAAGCTATATTTAACGTCTCAGGAGCGTCTGTTTGTGTCTGTAGTGAAAAATAAAGCTTTTTTTTTTTTTGTCGTTCAACTTTAGCAACAGAGAGGTAAGGTCAGGTGTCCTTGCAGCAATGAGGAGGTTAGGAGTTGTTGTAGCTACAGTAATACACAGCTGTGCTGGCGTCTGACAGCACTGATGAAATGAGACTTTCAGGTCCTTGCATGCCTGCCTCGTGTGGCCCGTATGGCAGACCTGTCATGTCTGCACGAGCTGAGGAGGAGCTCAGATACTGCTCGAACTCGTTGCGGTCCACTTCACCGAGCAACTCTGAATGGTGCATCTGCTCCATGCTGTCGACTGACTGAGAGTCTGGAGGAGGGGAGAGCTGTCCTGCTCCACCTGGGTGCCGTTTGGGGTGGCTGGGGCTACAGTGCTGGGTGTAGTACATGGCTAAAGGGTTGTGGCATCCCATATAAGCAGGAGGAAGGTTTGCGGTCTGGTGGGGCTGCTCTGGAACCGGGGCTGGGTGTCGATGCAGGATGGGGTTGCTGTGGTGGTTGGAGAGGGGTTCTTGGGGCTGAAAGTCTGTCACCTGGGACTGGTAAGGATATGCAGGCATCATGTGGCAGTCCTCCTGTGTGTGCGGGGAAAAGAACATTGAGTCTGACTCCACAGCATCCAAAGGAGATGTGTCAGGTGTGGGAAGGCTGTATGGTTCATAAGAGGCCCCCCCCAGTGCTTGAGGGTCCCTGTAGTGACTGAGCGGTTGCGGAGGAACCTGGAAACTGTGCTCATGGTAGCCAAGGCCCAGACTCTCAATGCACACTCTGCCATCTCCAGGCATCGACTGGGCCTGGTGATCGGACACGCCATGGACCAGAAAGCCAGAGTCCAGCCTCTTAATCCTCTTCACCTGTTTCCGCCGCCGGGGTCGGTACTTGTAGTTTGGGTGATCCTGCATGTGCTGAACCCGCAGCCGCTCAGCCTCCTCCACAAAGGGCTGCTTTTCTGTGACAGGAAGAGCCTTCCATGATTTGCCTGTAAATCAAAATCAGAGTCCATCAGTCAGAAGATACTGTATGCAATCTGTTGATGCTCACAAAAATAGCCTCGTGCCATTTTAGGGAGCAGAAACATGTTTTTAAGATTACAGCTGAAGCTGGGTGATATTAATATTAAAAGCATACATTTTAGATTCAGCTTTAAATATGTTTCAGATGAAGAATAAAAAGTCTGAAAATCAGAATCTGTTTGGAAACAAACGAACAAACAAAAATCAGAACCTGTATTAGACTGATATGGATAAATGCACCTACCCAGCATTTTGCTGAGCTCTGCGTTGTGCAGGTCCGGGTTCTGCTGCGCGAGTCTCTTGCGCTCATCCTTCGCCCACACCATGAAGGCGTTCATGGGCCGGCGGATCCGCGGCTCGCTCTTCCCGCGGCCCTGGCTGCCGGAGCTCGAAGCGCACGGCTCGTTCTTCACTTTGGCGTCCCCGAGAGGACTGAGAGCGTCGGCCCACTGGCAGTGTCCAATTCCAGGCATCATGACTGACATCGCACACCTTGCCTGGGTCTGATCGTCGCTGGCGTAACCCGCATCGGGACTACTCATCTCTGTCCAGCTGGGAGGGTTGGAAAGCCACTGGACAGCTGGCAGAGAGTTAGAGAAAATTTACCAAAATATATATATATATATATATACAAAATGATTTTTTCCTCAGAATTTCTGACAGGGTGTAAAAATGACTATCACATCCATGCCCCGCTTTCAGCAGCCGAGAGATAGAGACAAGTCAGCAATGGATGTGAAAGCTGGTGCTCTATAAACAGACAGACAGCCAATCATAAGGAGGAGGGAGTGCCCGCTACTACAAAGGTGTAAAAAAGTTCAGAGAGTCCGCCTCCGAGCCTTGTATTGAGCTTTGAGAGTCGTCCTGGGAGGAGGCAGTGACATTTGTGCGAAAAGATCACAGCGTGACCGTGTACAATTAGATTTAACACTTTAAAAGCTGATCCCTAGTTTTTATCTACTTTTGGAAATAGGGTTTCCATGAACTCCCTCAGGGAAAGCCGTATATCCAATTTACGCACGGGGTGAACACTTTGGCAACTTTTACGCACAGCTGCTCGTTTTCTTTTAAACGTTTTTTTTTTTTTTGTGAAGCTTAACTCCATGCATTTTAGATTTTTACCTTTTATTTTGAAAATACTAAACTACACTGAAATAAAAAGTACTAACAGAGCCAACTGGGTCTATGAACACAACAACAGCAAAATTATGAGAATTTTTCGCAATTTTTACGCATGAAACGCTTTCCCTCACGAGCAAACTTAGGTCTGACCAGACTGCCAATGGGTCCGACATGCCAATCAGCCAAAACGTGGCTGACAAATTAAGTGGAAAGCTAATATTTTTTCATTTCGTTTTTTCAATATTAATAAAAAGTAAATTCAGATTGGTCCAGGTAAACTAAAAATTAACAACACAAACTAAATCATGGCTTTTAATTTGGATTAAAAGTAGAAGCTAAAAAAAAGCACTAGTAATGTTTTTGTCTTTTATAAATTACAAATTTAGATGATATTAGATTACTAAATCAGTTTCCAATTGAAAAAGACAAGCAATGTCAAGTTCCATCAGAGAAAACACACAGGAAAAAGGTTAGAACAGCCTGTTGCACTTAAAATAATTGGTCTGGATGTATTTTATATTGCAGAAAACGAAGTCCACATATGTGGTCAGAAAAGCAAACAGCTCCTTATCAGAGCCAGCAGAACCCAACCTTTCAGCTCCGTCTTTTCTGGAACTATTCCCATCTTGTTGTGGTCTATGGTAATGTCAAAAGGGGCTGACAGAAATATGAGAGATACTTATGCAACCTTTTCATGCCCTAGCAGACAACAGCAGGGACTCCGGTGCATGCTCTCCTGGGGTTGGTGGGAGTATGGCTTGGATGGAGCTCCAGCCAGGCTAAGCATGGGACAGGATCTGTACTATAATCATGTCATCGTCTATTTTACCACCGATGACCTGATAGGGTTTTCCCCCCGTCGTTCCTAGGAGAGAGGAGAATGAGGGACCCGGTGTGTGTGCGGCGTTTGCACATGTGTCTCCATGCATGCGTGTGTTGACATGGGCGTTGGTGTGAGCGTGCCCTGGCTGCCTCTCACTCTGTGTGGGAGTGAAAAAAATCCAGCCGTTTGATGGGAGAAGTCATAAAGTCTGGAGTCGTAGCCACGTTTCCTCTATAAGGTGAGGTTCAGAGTCAACCAAAAGGAGGGGGTGCAGGGAGATGATGGGAGGTGACACGCCTCATATCCCCTCTCCTCCTCCCTCCATTCCTTCCAATGTCCCTCCAACAAGTCCCCCACCCCATGCCTGGGGAGTCTGGGGCTGGGTGGGGGCCAGGGCTCCCGACGCCAGCCTCTGGGCTCTGCGCTCAGGGAGAGGTCACTTGGCTTGCTTACACAATGGCATTATCTCAGTTCCAGCTTCGGCTACTGCAGCGGTGAGCACTTCCTGTCCCTCTGCAAGCACTTCCTGTCCTTGGCGTAGCAGCACAAACTGTCCGCCTTCCAAGCCACACACAGCTGAGCCGCTGGTCGCCAGTCTTTCTGTAAATGTCTGTGGGTGGCTTTCTTGGGAATTGCACAATGTGTTTGCTGGCTCCTTTGTGCTGAGATGTGAGGCCGCACTGTTAGTTTAAATCAGAGGGAAGGAAGGTATATATATGTTAGCACTCTGTCCCGATCCCCAGAGCTGCACAGGACAAAGCCAGAGCTCTTATAGAGCTCTACTAATTAGCAGCAACCATCACAGGTATTGTCCTATTTCGCGAAAAGGATGAGGCCATAAATAAACAAGCCATTTAATCAGTCTGTCAGTAGTCCCGTACGTACATTTTTAGGTAAAAATACTGTTGGGAATTTGTGACCACAATCTGCTGGGCTCATTATTTGACTAAAACTGCCGAAATCTTTGCGGCAGAACTGACCTGAACAGCCAAACACACAACTTTTTCATCTTTGAACACTTGTTGCACAGAAGGCTGATCTCATATAAGGTCTGCAGGCCCTGCAGGGAATCAAAACAAGGATCTGATCAATTGCTTGTGTTGTCTGCTTCCCTTATTGTCCCAGCTAAACGGAATTTTTGTCCCGTGTCCTGTTCTGTGTTCATCTGTCTGCTTCTAAATCTTTTTTTCTCCTGAAACTTATGGCCCACCGTTTTTGTGAGTGTCTCTTGCCTCTCAAACTCTAACCGGTTACAGCAGATTGTCTCTTTTACTGAATCTGGTGCTGCTGGAGGATTCATCCTGTTCTACCATAAAGAAAGACGTATTCCTCTCTACTGTTACCTTGCGCTTTCTCAGTATGGGGATCACAGATTTTAAAGACCCACTCCAATGAAAATTGTGTTGTTGGTGTTCTTTTGGCATTTTTCTGATAATAGAGGACATACATGAAGAAAATTAAGCTTAAAATTGCATTTCTGAGTATTTCTTTATTCAAATTAAAGAATAATTTGAATAAAATAAATTTAAGAAGAAAAAAAACTAAGATTTTTTTTTTTTAGATTTTGGCTAAAATCAGTAAAATCATAAATATTAAACCACTGGGAATACTTTGAAAATAGATAAAAAGCTGATCACAGAGGGTCTTTAAGGCCTGACTAGACTAGACTCAATTACATTAAAATGATCCGTAATTTTAGTAATAAACAGGACTATCATTATACATAATTTAGCTTGATTTGATATTTTGTTTTTTGTGTTTTTCTTTGATTCAACCTTGAAATAGAACTTTATAAATAGACAAATTCAGGAAATCAACCTCTATATGTTCTGGTGGAGTTCCACGCTCCAGTGAACAGTATCTGATGTCTTTGTTGAGCGGACGCATCGTACATTTTTGAGATAATTACATTTTTTTCCCTGGAATTTCAATCCCTGTTGTTAGCTTTTGTTAAATATTGTAACCAAAAAAAAAAAAAAGTTGTGAAAACTGAAGATTTTAAGATAATTGGCTGCATTAAAGTTGAATCAACTTTCCTAAAAATTGGACTTTTAACATTTGTTATTGGCCCTAAAAGTTGAATGTTACCAATTTTGCGTGATTGTAACGATCTGGTGAAAAGTCAAACTGTGCTGTGAAATTTTCTCAAGATTGGATCGTAATACCCCTACAGGTGATGGTGTAAATCCATGTTTGCTGATGTTATTTCACATCTGTAAAAATGGATGTTGTGTTTTCTCATACAGTATGTGTGGTTTCTTTAGATAAGTATTTAAAGGAACAACATGTTCTATGCTTTCTAGATTTCTAAGAAACAATAAAAATATTTTTAAGCAAACTATTTTTGGAATTCTGTTTATCTAAGTTGTTTCTTTATTATCTTTGAAAGCATAAAGATTGAAGTTAATAACCGCTAGGTCACAAAAAAGTGTTCTCGAAATGTCCCAGAGGACTTTCTGAAGGAAACTCATAACCATTTTTCAAATTGTAACCATTCAATTTAAAGAGTTCTTTTTTTCCCTTAGTCTAACCAAAGGGCCATTTCAATTAAAAACTAAAATCAGTCATCTCCAGATGTATTCTTAAATCGACATATTAAACCAATAATTTATCCAGGAGTTTTACAGTTCATGTCAACTAACCTTTACCAGTTGAATTACGTAGAATTCTGATGACTAAATTTGCCCAAGTATCATCAGTGGAGAACTAAAAAAAAAAAAAGAGGAAACCATAGTTTTGAAACGTATTTAACAGATAACAAATTATTCCTTTAACAAAATTCTTAGCTACATTTTCAAAGGAGGAAAATAACTCGCACCTGCCGGATATAGAGAACTGACCCTCGTGGTGCATAACCAACAGGTACTGTGGATCCTGCAGAGTCGGGTGTCTTCTTACAGTGGTCTTACGCATTAGGAGTTAGCATAAAGTGATTTATTGGGCAATGGAAAGGCAGCCCAACAAGCTGTAAAAAAGGTCGCCTTATCATCCACATTAGCATTCAGTTGGAGTCATGAGTCTGCTATCTGGTGACGGTAACAGGAGCACACACACTTTTCTTTAAGCTCTTTTTTTTGCTCTAAGGGTGCTTTCATTGGATAGGCTTGAAGACTCAGTGTGAATGGACGGGGGGGTGGATAATAAAAATTTTCACACCTCCATTCGGTTCGGTTTGCTTTCACGCAGATCAAACCGCCCAGAAAGGCCACGCAGTAACATCAGCTGCTCATTTGGAGGCATTATTGCTCGAGACGAGTGTTGACCGAATGAGTGCGAAGACGTAAAACCAGCGGGTCCCGCTAGTCCTCTGTCAATCATAAACCGATAAATGCGTTCACCTCTGCATTACACCTGTGAGGTTTGTACGCTCTAGCTAGTTTGGTGTTTCAGTTGTATTTTTGGTCATGGTTTGATTTGTCCCCCCTGTCAGTCACTCCGGGTTTATGTTATAACCATCCACAGCTGTCTTCATTTCGGTTAATTACCCTCAGTGTATTTAAGCGTCTGGTTTTCAGCTCTTCACTTTCAGGTCATCTGTTTAGTGACTCTTTTGTTGGTCCCTTAGTTTTGTCATGTTTATTTATTAAATTTTTACATTTCTGCCACCAGTTTTGGGTTCTACACAACTGGTTCCTGACAAAATGACTTGACCACCATCCAGCAAGATACTCTTTGCTGCTGTGGCTGGGTTTTTGTCCACATCATGCCATGCCATGTCAAATGGGTCCTTCCTGCAGCTATTTCTGAGTCACGCCATGCTCCATCCATGATTCTGCTCTTGAGGGGGATTACCAGGAGCATGCTTGAAGACTCCAGTTCCTGGGGAGGGTCACCAGAACCACTCCTTCATGTTTCCTGTCCCGTGGGTCATCTGGGCAGCTCCTCTTCATGTGCTTGTTCCTGAGGAAGGTTCTTCCATGGAATCTGTCACTGCTGCGGGAACATGAACTGTTTTCTGTTTTTGATCTGTTGCTCCTCCAGGTTCCCCCTTCCCAAGTGCTGGAGTTATGAAAGAGCATCTAGAATCTCTTATTTTGTGGAGGGGAATTGTGAGAATTGTGCACTCTAGTTTGGTGTTTCATTGACGTTTTGGTTATGTTTTGAGTTGTACCCCGTCAATCACTCCAGGTTCATGTTAATAATCATCCAAAACTGTCTTCATTTTTGTCAATTGTCTACGCCACTGGCTCCTGACAGCAACACTGGGCATTATTCTACTTTTCAAGATTTTTTTTCCCTCCAAAATGTCCCTCTGTTGACCTGCAAACAGAACAAGACTCTTGTTTTCAGGATGTCCAAGGTTTGCTCAGGTGACTTTTCACACCTGATAAGGAAACAAGTAACCAACTTGGGTGTGGACCAAGCAGCTTACTGTGAATGAGCCCCCAACCACATCAGTACATCTGTAGTCTGGATGCAAACTTCTTTAGAAGGTTTAAATGTTTGCAAGACATTTTCTTTAACGAAAACCATTTATTGCCCTTTTCTTTCAAGCTTTTTACAATCTCTCTGAAATGACATAATTTCATGTACTATAAGTTTGGTTGCAGATACAAACCTTCCAATCAAACTGGGAAATAAAACTGCAACTGCTTCATTCTCAAAGTGCTTTAAATGTGTACAGACTTCTATCATTATCAGCTGTAAGATAGAGGTTGTTTAGATTGCCTGATTAGACCGACTTCCTCCAACACCTGCTCTGAAGAGTGGGAGGTGTTTAAGGATGGCGGGGGGTTTGGGAGGCGGAGCTGTCCCGTTTCCAAGCGAGGAGGTTGAGGTGGGGAGCACGTAGCAGGTGTGTGGGAGAGAAGAAGGGAGAGAAAAATGCCAGAGTCTTGTTCTGCAAATAGAAATGACACATTTTTTTCCTGATTCTTTGACACTCATCAAGTCACCCAGGAATCATTTCCTCTTTTTTTTACCATCTGCTTTTCGTCTGTCAGTCAAAGACGTGAAATTAATCGGTCCGACTTTCAATGTTTGATGGTTTGGTGATCTTTGGTAACCTGAAAATCACCCCACGTGAAGGATTGCAGATATGAGAGATCATCCACAGGCTAAAGTGGTTTTATTAAGCACTCATGAAGGATGTGAGAGTTTGGTCATGTTTTTTCCAGAGTCCTCAATGCATCAGTTTTGTTTGGCCAGAATATCAGAGACTTAAAGTTGTGGTAAATCGTGTTTACAAAAAAATGACAAAAATTTTGCTTCTCACTAACATGCACACAGATGTTTTTAAGTGTTACCAACAGTATAGTAGTCCTCCTACCCCAGAGGATTGCTGGGAACGTTTCTTTGCCTGAGAGCACACACACTAACCTTGCAGACGGGCTAGCATTGGGGATGCTGTGCGCAGCAGACAAGTGGGGACACAGAGGAAGCTGTCTCCACTCCTGTCTCATTGTTCTGGAGGCGTTAATCTGTCAGGGATCTACTGGGAATCAGGTGGAAATCTACTCAACACTGCAGTGTTTATTCCACTTTCTACAACATTTTGACATCTTCTGCAGCACCGTCCTCTCCCCTCCACCTCAAGAAGATGCTCTGATTATAAAACAATTTCTTGTTTGGCTCTGCTGCTGTTTGGAGATGAGCACATCCGCCTTATCTTTGCGTCTCGCCCTCATTTTCTGTGTTGCAAAAACTCAAGTCTGAGTCCAAGACAAATCTTAAATATGCATTTGGTCACTCCAACATGAGGATGTTTGGAAACTTTTCACCACAAGTTGTGATGACCTCTGGGGTTTGAACACTGCCAGGGGTCAGCCAACAATAAAGCGGAAGCAACAAGTAAAATAATCAAAGTCCTTTTCCTTATAACATCCATCGAGCTGCAGTTTCTCTCAGCCGACAAAAGGGACCTCAGAGAATTCATGAAGACAGTCAAATGACCAACTGGGTTTTGAAAAAGTGTCTTTAAAAGTTAAAAAGGTCAGTTTAAGCTATTTTTTAAAGAAATGTGAACACATCAAACACCAACAATGTGTCCATACTTGTGCTCGTAAAAAGCCAAATAGTAAATTTTTGAAACTAATCCAGAATCTGACCACTGCCTGACTAAAAGTATTTGACATTTTTTCACATTATGATTTAAAATGAGAAGATTTAAAGCCACGAGCGCCATTCTGTGTCCCACCCATAATAATGCCAAAACTGCTTTTGGATATGCCCGACATGTGTTTTGGCTTCATTTCTGAATTTTGAAAAATTTTTGGGGCTCCTAAGGGATTTTGGCCCCATTCGTTTTTTTTATTAATGGTTTCGTTCATGATGTAAAAAATGACAGGATTGAATCTTTTTTATTTTTTTTTTGTTGGGTGGAGATTGTTCAGTATGCCCAAAATTCATTTTCACTGTGTACTAAGTGCAAATGTTGGTGAGCTTTTGAGTATGTGGCAGGAGGGGAGACATTTTCTGAGAGGCGCAGTAAGAAAAAAAATAGTACATTCTTCTTAACACTGCAGTTTAGGCTCAAACATTTTTTTTGCTTTGTCTTTGTTATGCCAACATCACAAGGATAAGAAACTCTATTATTAAAGCATCTGTACTGACTTATTACCATAGGTTAGTAGGGAAAGGGAAAAGCCAGATTTCCTCAGAGGGACTGAACGGGAGGTCAGCCACACGGGAGTGCGGACTCTTTCATCTCATACTGGTCCGACTCTAATCCTCCCCACTGGTGAAACGCTCATTGTCCTGACTGAGGATAATGAAGCCCAAGTTTATCATTTTTATGACTTTATCCATGAAGACAGAGGTACAGTCCACTTCCTCTTTGTCTGGGTTCCTTAACAGACCAGTCGCATTATTAGGGTCAAGCTCAGCTCTCATATTAGCGCAGCATTGTTTCTTCTGCTACTATGACCATTCCCAAACTGATAAGACTTGATTATTTTGGGTTTTTCTTTCCTTTTGTCCTTGAGCCAAAAGGAGCTCTTTTTTGCCATTAGATTCAGAACTTTGAGAATAGTAGATTTTAGATTTTGTAGATTTTTTTTTTCAATGAGAACCAATTAGTCAATCAGAACCCTAATTTCACCCACAGTAATCAAATTTTACATCACAAACTGAGGAATAGCTTTATATCTTTGGGTGAGAATACAAATGATAGATTATGTTTAAGCTGTATTATTGTTTTCCTGACAGCCAGCATCTACATAAATACTGCTATCCACAACTTGACCTGCTTTCGACCCCTCCGCCCAAAGAAGTCCCTCAATTCGTCTAATCTGCTTTGCAGCAGCACGCTTCTGTCCTCAACGAACAGGAACAAAACGCATGCTTTTCTGACAAGTAACTGACAAAACTGACTGGGAGTCTACAAATGTGGACAAAGACGTCTTTGTATGTGACAATCAGAGTCTACCGTAAATTGATTCCTTCATTGTGCAAAAAGATGGGACTCCTTTCATGTGTGGCCTTTGCCTTATTGAGGCGCTATAGCGTCACCGCAGAACCAAATGTTGATACCCCGAGGGTGCCAAAAGGACGCCCATGGCGGCGCATGGTGATCAATACCAGCGTGTTTGATCAGTGGCATCACAGCATGCAGGAATCTGGATCAATAGGTGAGCAAGGAAGCTTCAGAGGGTGTCAGATAAGGGGAAAAAAATTCCTCAACTCTTCCTGGGCGGTGGGGGGAAAGAATATGATCATAAGACTGCTTTGATACGGAATTTTTCAAATATGTTTCCTCTTGCTGTGAAAAGGTGCACTGTCATTTCTGGAGATTACAGAACAAATACTCCCAAACTCATGTGTGCAACTTCCTCATAAACACAACAACTTCTCTTATGATGGATTGTGGTGTGGAGCCTTTCATGCTCTTTCCCACATCATTGTTGATCTTTAAACATCTCCTTATCATGCATATATTAGCAAATATAAAACTATGTATCATTTCTTAATTAATGTAGAGACAAATCAAGAGTGTTTCTTGTGCTGAGGAATGCACCTTTTGTTGTTTTCACACAGCTGTGGTTTATGGAGGAAATGCACTGTGTGCGAGTGCTTCCTCTCTGCCTTGTTCCTTTTACGCTGCATAGAAAGAGGCATCACTGATAGGAAGATCCGACCCACCATTGATCCAAATCACACACCTTTTTTTCCTGTCAAATTGCTCGTTGGAGTTGCGTGAACACCTTCAGCTCTGGTGTTCAAGTCTTTGTCAGGTGGACCACAACAACAAACTCCCCTAAACTAGAAACATCTCCTTTAAATTTATAAATTTCACTTTTTTGTGGTTTCTAAAACTATAAATGCACCTTTAACACTGTTTTCATCACCGGAGAGCATCAGATCGCTTCATCCCTCCTTTATCTCACATATCTGGTGTATCTTAAACTTCAAGGAGTTTCTGTGTTTGACTAAACCTCACAGCGTTTGAGTTTACCTGATGGAAATTATCTCCAACTTCATTTACACACAATGCTCTGGAGCATCAATATCTGCTCACTGCTCAGCTGAGGTTAGAGTGCACCAAAAGGCTAGGAAAGGATCCGTTTAGAGAATGCAATTCATTTAAACTTTATTTTCATGTGTTTGCTTTTTTGCAGATTTGGTTTGCCTTAAAATCAACATTTTTGAGAGGAAATTTTCTTTTTCTCTCAGAAGTCCAGGATTTATTTGTAAAAATTGTTAAATAAAAGATTTTACCAACTAAAAAGCTAAAATCTCTGCTTGAAATTGAGAAAAAAATGTCTTTTTCCTTCCATTTTTTTCCCCTAAGAATGCGTAGTTAGACCAAAGTTCAAAACAGTAAAATCTTGATTGATTTAGCAGTTTTTAAGGTATTTTACCCTTAACTTTTAAATACCAGCTTTAATTGACCATCATTTTTGCTTGAAATGAAAAAAAAGGTTTTCTTCCATTTTCTTTTCCCCAAAGAGGATTCAGTGTAAAAAAAAAGTTTGAAACAATGAATTAATAATTGATTTAGAAGTTTTTCAAACATTTGATCTTTTATTTTTACTCTGGAAGAGTCAGAAGTGTGAGGTTTGTTTCATGCTTCAAATGCATTTTACCAGTTTTGACTTCAACACTTCCTCTCAGAGATGAACAAACCTGCATGAGTCAGTCAGGTGTTTATTTGATGCTAAAAAATGATCTAAGAAGCCTTTTTTGAATGACGCATAGCGAGTAACCCTCAACTTTGTGCAGGGTTCACATCCAATTGGAGGCAGTCAGTTGTCCTAAACAAAAATCTCTCTGTAAATGTTATTTTTAAATAATACATTACATTTTATACAATCTATACACTTTGAATTGAAATGTAGGTGAAGGTTTCTTTAATTACTGTGAGCAAACAAACCTAAATCAGTAAATAACTTGATGAAAGCAGTTCCATAAAGGTTAATGAATGTTGTGGGAGAGCAGAAAGCATTCCCATGTTTATTCCTATTTGATTACTTGGGAAAACTCAGATCAGGAAACTCAGGGAAAGTCCCCCTTGATATCACCACTTACTGTTTTCAGACAAAAGCCTGACATACTGTTAATCTGTGAAACAATAGATGCCCCAGAGAATGCTGTATCTGCAGCTGAAAGCTGCATGGCAAGCATGCAGATCGAAGCTTGCCATGGCGGAATTTGCAACTTCGTAGTAAGTGTTGCACTAGGGGTGCAGCAGCAGGTTCAGGTCTTTTGGCCCAATACTATTCAAAACATGTCTTATCTCTGTAGGCTGTGGCACACCAGGGCTTATCTGATGGCCTTGTGGCCTTACAATAACACATGCTCTATCATGCCTCAGCAGACCTCTATCTGGACACATTGTCATATATCAGCAACAAGCCACAGCACCTTACAATACCCGAGATCCCTCTGTAGTCCCGGATCTTGTCTTAAGATTTCTACAAACTTTGCAAGACTTCATGAAGCAAAAATTGAAAACCACATTTTCATCAAAAGTTTAGCCGTGAGCGATCCCCCATTTGCGAATCAGGAGGTGCAGATTTACAGAGTAAATCAAAGCAGACGATTTTCTCAACTCAGAGGAAAACCCTCAGAGGAGAAGGAGTTACTATGTGCTCAGTGCTTCCTTTCAGATAAATAAATACATAAATAAAAAAGAATAAGAATTATTGTTCCTCTGTATAGGCTGTGAAGTCCACACTACATTGTTTACAATAAGTCAATTAAGAGAATTGGTCCAGATGAGTGACAGGGGTCAGTGACGTCCCCCCCATCGCCCCCTGTAAGCCTCTAAACCCCAGTGGGGCCAAACTACTTCCATTTAAGGCAGCAAGCGCCAAGGGAAAAGAAGGACTACAGTGTTGGTCTGTCACGTTTTCTGAAGTGATAAGAGTCGGAGCAGGAAACTGCGCGAGGGCAGGAAGGAAGAGGGCTTAAGTCTGGAAGGAGAGGAGCTGTGGATGTGGGGGGTGCGGGAAAAGAGTGATGTGAGAGGAGAGGAAGGCAGTATGAATGGTGCAAATAAAAAAAAGGAGGAAAAAATAGTTTTAAAAGCTGCAAAATAAATATGTGCTGAGCAGAGCAGTGCTGCACATGTGTCTTCTCTGCTGCATGCAAAGAGGGGAGAGGAAGCTGTGCTGAGGAGGAACCTGGGGTCCAGGCGGAAGTGACTGGATGACTAAATGGGTTCTGAAAGGCCACAGTAACGTACTGTACACCTGCTTCCCGCAGTCAAACAGGCTAAACTATAATCAGAAGAAAAAAAATCACATCTAAAACAAACTGTTCTTGACATGTAAACACAGATCGGAGAACGATGATGTCTTCTAAATGGAGCCGTTAAATGACTCTCCTCACTGAGCTCTTTCTGCTATCCTGATGCAGCTAAGAAGCCTACAGCAAAACCTTCAGCTAAATTCAGTCCATTCCAGCATCACGCTGAACATGAAAACCCACATTTATGACAAAAAGTTCAGCTATGGTCAATAAGGTACAACTTTTCCTGTTTTAGTTTCCTTTATCAGGTGTGCAACATAAGCTTCAGTCACTCTGCGGGTAAAAAATAGGAAAACCTGTATGGGACTCACAGGTGCCCCACAGAAAGTACCACAACCATAGGCCACTCAATGAACCCGTATGGTAAAAATGTTTTTTTAATGGACATGCTAGGAGTGACAGGTCTTAGCAACACTTCTCACTCTGATGAAAATTGTGATTTTGGTGTTGTCGGCATGTTCTTGAAGCATTGTTCTGATGATGGAGGACATATATAAAGAAAGTTAGGTTTAAAATTGCATTTCTGAGTATGTATTTACACAAATTGTGAATTAGGAGCAGATCTTTTGAAAAGCTTGTAGTTGTGACGTAGGAGCTACTAGGGCAAGCCACAACCTCCCTGCTCCGCTCCATTCTGATACATCTACTTGCAGACAAATAGATCCATTTACGTCTTTGTTTTCCTCGTCTGATCTCGCATCTGGCTCAAAACTGTACAGATAGATAGCTCCAATATTTCTCACCATTTTTGTTGCATCGGTTGGGGGTGTGAGGGGCTGTAAGCTCGCGTGACAGAGCTTCCATAAAGGGATGATGGGAAGTCCGGGCAGGCTTACTCCACGCTAACAGTCTCACCCACAACTCAGTGTTGAATTTCTAATGAACTCCTGCCACTCTGCAGACACTATGTCTAAGTGACACAGGTTTTTAGATTTTGGATAAAAACTGTAAAATTCCTATTGAAAAACCACTGGCAACGCTTTGAAAATACATTAAAAAATAATCAGAGTGGGACTTTTATCAATATGTACGGGTCAGTAAGGGTGAAGTAGTTGAGCAAGGAGCCTGTTAGTGATTCCTGACAGTAGATACTAGGAAATTAGACAATCAGAGTGCGTGAACATCCTGCGGGCACTTACATATTATGTGCATGTCCTTTGCCGACAGCATTTGTTAAGGGTCACTAAGGAGTCTGTACTTCCACCTTACTAACGACTAGAGTGTAGGATAAGGGCACCGTTTGACAGAAACATTATCCTTGCAAATACTTCATGATACACTTACCACATGCGCAACATGACCACCCTTACGATGGCCACAAGAGCCTCAAGGAAACTGCGAGACCTGTGCTCCCCTTAAGATGCTGCCACTTCTCTCTACGACCCTCCACGGATCCGGACAACCCAAAAACCCGCAGTCCGGTCCCAACCTCCCATACAGGTGCATGTGACAAGAGCGTCAGACAAAAAAGCGTAACTTACAAATCATCTGCAAACAGATACAGTGAGGAGAACAGGCTGACACAAAGATGGAGAAAATCTAGTTTTTTACACTTTTTAATAACATTTTAAAAATTAGCATTATAACAACAGGAATGCAAACTTTAACTGAAGTCTGACTTTAGTTTCACATGCAGAGACTTTAGGCCTGACTGAGGCTTGAACTTTGGGACTTGTAAACAATCCTATTTACTTTGCTTGTTTATCTTCGGCTTTATATCTAGGAAATGACTGTCATACCTGACTTTAAGCTTTCTTGTTACAAAAAAAGCTGTAAAAACTCTGATGTTCAGCCTCAACTGATCCAGTCATCCAAGGATTTAATTCATTTAGATGTTAAAAAATATTTTTATAGCGACAATTGTATGGTAAAGATGTAATGTAAAGGGAAAAAAGTATCAACTGAAATTGTTTAACTGTATTTTACATACAGTTTGTTGATAAGCTGTGACTTAATTCAATGACAGAAAAACAGACTAAAGCGACAAAAACTTAGCAGTACAGCTCTATTGCAGCATAACAAAAAGTGAACAACGAAAAACAGTAGTAAAAAAATCTGAATCAAAGTAACAGTGGTGCTTCCATCACAGAAGTTTAACATCCCTGTTTTCCAGGATTTGCAGAACTTCTACTGAGCTTGTTGACTCCTTCTTTCTTATGCTAACACATGTCAGAGGACACAAAACTAAAGCCAAACCTAAACATTTTAATAAATTAGCTGGAGGCTGGAGAATGGCCTTTTTGATTAGTATCAACTTGGTTTGGTTAAAACTCCAGATTTTTTAGCTCCATTGTTGGTTTTTTGAGCTTCTCAGATCCCAAAACATGCTTGATTTTAAAGTTTATATTCATTAACTTCATAGTCATTGAAAAAACAAAATTAGTTGAGTTTTTATGATGCGTTTCTGACCCTTATTTATGTTTATTGGGAAACTTCTTTTCTGCTTTGCAAAGATATAAAGGATAATATTCCTTTCAGTTTCCGTTGCTCCATTTTTGAGAAAAAGAATGCTTTGGCAGGCTAACATTTGAAAACAAGGAACATAAAACACATGTAAAATGTTTGACCTTTTATGCCCAAGTTAATGCCACGTATTGCATACTTTGTACAAACTGTGCATTTTAAAAACTTGTGGTCATAATGTTTAAATGTCTTTTTTTGCCGTTTAAAATTACTTTTCTAAGTATTAGTCAACAAAACATGATTTTTACAGATTTGAACCTGGCAACTCAAAGGTTAAAAGGAAACTTTTTTAATTGAAACACAAAAAAATCACATCACTATTTACAATAAAACAAACTGAAACAATGTTTTTAAAAGCTGTGATATGCATCCCATGTGCATTGGCTGAGAGTGGCTACCAGAAATCACAGCTGAGCCCAAGAAGCTGTTTCTCACAAAACTCGGAGACGCAGCTTTTATTTTGAAGGAAACTGATTATACTTTTAGGCTAATGGTGGCAGAATTACTGGATATGTCTGCTTTATTTGCCAAACAAGAAACAGCCAAATTATTTTCATTTGCATCTTGCTTTTAGCAAGAAATTTCACCCAAGTTCAGATGAGCAAAAAAGGTTTAAAATTAAAAAAAAAATTAATATGTGCACCACTTAAAGCAATGACATATTGGTTAACCTTAACCAAACCAATTATGCAGATGAAATCTGTACCAGAAAAAGGCAAAAACACATGTTTATTGAGGATTAAAATCATAAAATTACAAACAAAAACATAAACCAGAAGGCCCTCGTATTTAAATCAAAAAACCTTTCAACTTCTCATTGTTTTAAAGAGCAGAACATTAAACATCACTGAGCTCCAAGCTGACATTACCCCTTTCCTCATCTCCCATGAGAGAATATCAGCTGCTGGGTTCTTCCACCCACTCATCTGTCCCCTTTTTAATCAACCTGTTCATCTAAAAAGGATTTCTCTATTTTGAGATTTTAATCCAGTGTTTGAGATAATCTCTGAAATTGAGGGATTGGAGGAGAGGGTCGAACGGGGCATGAGAGCCACTCATCGGCAGCCGTGCTCTCACAAGGCATCAAGGCGACTAATAGATCACACTCTCAATAATGCCTCTAGAAAAAATTAATTTTTTGAAGCTTTAGGTGCAACAATTAAGGTCAGATTGTTTTTGGCATTTATGTAGTGGAATTAGTACATACTAACTTTGAGTTTTGGTGAAGTATTTGGCAGATATTTTTTAAGCAAAACCACTATATTAAAGTCCATGGTGGTGAAGAAAATGCCTGTGGAGCAAAACTTTTTCTATATTTGCAGAAATATGGGCTATATTGTCATGCTGAGATGAAACTTTCTCACATTTTTGTTTGTTTGTTTTCAACTTTTCTGCTTTGTTTTTATTGTAAGTTCCAATATTTTGAGCAGACCAAGGGGAGCCCTCTTCTGGAAGGTATCAGCATTACATGACAGTTCACACCTTTCTACTTTTTGTCCCAAAAAACCGATCAATTTCAACATTTATGTATTTTTTCTTATTTAAAATGGACATGTTTAGGCTATTGAGTGAAAATTTAGATTTAATTAATGTAAAAAGACTACAGAAAACAAATGCATGAAGCAAACGTCCTCAATTTTCACTTTGGACAGAAAAGTTTGTAAGAACTCAAAAACGTTTTCACATCTCACAACAGTTATGCTTTATTTTATTATGTATTTTATTATGTATTCCAATGACAGAGACATTGAGTCTGGCCTCTAGGTGCCCTCTGAAGTCTTTATTAGTGGTCTATTACTGTAGCACTGCTATCAGTATCTGGGGGTGGGGGGGCTGGGAGGGTCTCCCAAGCTGCCACTAAGCAGTAAATAAATTTGAGCCCATTGTATTCCAGTAGCCTCACTGTCCTTGCTCTCCTATGCTGAGTAAATGCTCACATACAATGGGGGGCTGGACTGCCTTGTCATTCCTGATCTCCTTGCATTGCTCCTCTGGGTCTCCTGCCTGGGAAAGCGGCCGCCGTAGGAGGAGGAAGCAATGAAACTGGGATCAGACGTTAAAGTCTGCAGGCAGAAGGAAAACTTGTGTTATCTTTTTTTATGTTTTGCACTTCCTGGTCCGATCAATCAGTAAGAATAAAAGATAAAAGTCACATGCTTGTGAGTTTGTAAAACTGTAGATCTACAATTGATCTACAATTCATTCTGCTTCACATTAAAACCCAGTTTTCCACATCAACCATTTGTGTTAAACATGATTTATTTTAATTCTCATCTCCTCAGATGCAGGCTCTCCTTTTCATCACTGCTTTCCTAAATTAGACATTGTGATACACTGCTGATGTCTGTCAATCATAGAGCTGTTTCCCTGCACCTTTTTTAAAAATCTAAATCTATTGTAGTTGACGACAAACAGAATCATTTTCTGACTTAAATGTATCTTTTATTTTCTATTTTTTATTCTAACTGAAATGTTTTTTTTTTAAATTAGTTTGGCACATTTCACCCAGAACTTCTGAGGAATAGAAAAAGGTTGGGCCAATCTCATCTTGGAGCAAAGATTAAAAATTAAAGCATATAATAAATTAATAACTTGTGACATAGTGTTAAACTAAAGAAAGGGACTCAGATCCAAAGTGGCTTCTGTATTCTTTCTGCTCTTCACAGATGCAACATTTGGCTGACTGATAAAGATTGAGGAAATGAGGAAGAATTAACATGTACAATATAAAATAAACTAAAATAAAATATAATAGCTGGATAGAAAAAAAATATATGAAAAAATCAAGGCTGTGCTTAATAAGGAAGAAATGTACATATTTCCAAGTGGTTTTGATTCATTTCAAAGGCCAACAAGTTTAAATCTTTCTGTTGAAAAGTTGCATAAATAAGGAATAATAAATCTGGAATAAAATTAATGCAAAAATACCAGCTAAATATATGGGTGTTGCATAAAGTGATGTATCACAAATGATGAAAGATCCGAAATGTGATGCTTTTTCAGGTCAGGCTTTTCCTGGTTATTTACGCTTTGGTTTGTGTTCAGGTCCTGTTTGGTGGTTCCATTTTCTGTTCTTGTGCTTCACCTATAGGTTTCAATGAAACCTACAGTTTCATTTTTCCAGCATAATTTTCTGGAAGTTAAAAATGTTTTATTGATAAGTTTGTGTTTTTCTCCGTTTATTTAGTCACGTTTTATAACTGTGGTTAGGTCTAAATTCAAGTTGTTCTTTTTATCATCTTTCATATGAAATCATTTCATACAGTAGTATGCCTTTAAATTCTCCTGACAGTTTTCTTGATTGATTTTTGTTGCTTTAACAACAAAACTCTATGTAATTCATTCAAAGTAAAACTATAATGTTCAAGAATAATTGGCGCATAACTAAAGGAGTCTAGCTCAGCATGACAGTCTGAACTTTAATTTTAGGTTCATGATTCACTTTACCCATAGTTGGAAATGGTTTTTTGTTCACATCTCTTTGCTGTTGGATCACTTTTAAAGGAAGGTTTAAAACTCTTGAACAGTTAAAGTATGTTAATGTTCTGTTTGGATGAAACAAAGAAATTGAAAGTTGTGAAAGGCCTCCTCAGGCTGCCTGGTGGAGCTTCCTCTCCGGTTTCTCCACAGGAAGAGCTCTGACCGCGCTGCCTGGACTCACAGAGGTCCATGCATGAAGGCAGGCCTTGAGCGCGGACGCGTGGAGTATAGTGTCATCCTCAAGGGACAGCATTATTCAGGCCTACCCCGACCCGATGGGCCCCTGGGCATGACTCTGCCAGCACCAGGCAGAGGGCGGATGCTGCTGTCCTGTAATCACCGATGACATACACGAAGTACTTTTCCAGATCAGCTTTCCTGTCCCTCCAGCTGAGTGTGGGGCAAACAGCGCAGGAAGAATAACACCAGCCCCGGTTCGCGGAATGTGGCCTCCACAAACACGTAAAAAAAAAAAAAAACTGGAAGGCACGTTGCTCTCCTGAAGCCAGGGCAACCCTGGAAGTGAGTCTACGTCCAGCCTCATCCAGCCCCCACCTTGGACTCAACAATGACCTGCCAATCAACCTAAATGCTGTTTACTCTGACTCAACTGTAAGCTAAGGAGCTCAAAATCAAAACCTCTGTTCTGAAAATTCTTCTTTTTATCTGGGTGTTAAATATGCTTTGTCAGCCATTCATTTGAAAGAAAACTTTGAAAAGTAATTAAAAAAAAATCTATGCTTTTTACAGGAAAAATAAATATACTAAGGGTTCCAGGCTCATACTCCGTCCTTATCATTTCATGACCCCGCAGACAGTCTCATGACCCTCTCTGGGTGTTCTCACACAGAAACAAGAAGCTCTTTTTTAGCGCCTGACATCGCAAAAACCATTATAAGCAAAGTGGCTTTAAAGCAGCAGCAGGTTAGCACACAGTGACCTTCCAGCATGCATCATCACGCATGCAGCTCGCATGACCCGGCAGGTCATGAGGATTTGACCAGATAAGTCAATCAGCAAAGGCGTCGACGATGCCGCGTCAACAAAATCTTTCAGAAGCAATGAAGTAAGAGAAGTCACTGGTGTCCATAAGTGGGAAAGGCCTTAAAATGAACATATAGAGGAAAAGTTGCAGATGTGGACCATATAAAGGAGAGAAAACACCAAAACAAATCATTTTTAAAAAGAGAAGAAGATCACTTTTGTATACGTTTTTCTACAAAATACAAATACTTTCTCCTTGTTTTGTTAAGAACAAGAGAGATTTTTATTTGCTGTGGTATTTCTTCATTAATAATAACATGTAATATGGTAAAACAAGTGAATCAACATTTTTTATCAGAGAATGAAGCATTTATTTTAAACGCCTTTTGTTAGAAAACAAAACATTGCTATGTGGTTTCTACATTTTAATGGGATTAATTTAACCCCAGACTTTGCGCACAAATTAATTTATAGAATGGATCTTTTTGAATGTTAACAGCAGATTGTGTTTTAAAGGTCACGTTGAGGCTGTTCAGGTCAGAAAATATTATGATTCATAACAGGCTCATACTGAGAAACGGAAACTGTAAAGGGGATTTTGAAGGGGTTCATGGCAGGTTTCAAAAATGATCTTCTGTGGAAAATCTAGCTTCCCATAGTTGTCCTCTGTGACAAAGTCACTATGAAGAAACTGCATCAACTGCTGTCCGGGACAAATATTGTTTGGCAGCAAAACTACTTTCTCTCCTTTTGTGGCCACAAATCCACATCTTGAGCATCTTGATAAATCAAAAAAAGACCTGGTGTTGTACGAGTGGATTCAACCCAGAAAAAATGTGGACAAACCAGCCCTGCTCTGTGTTAGGGTTGCTCAACTTAGGCTCAGATTTACCAAGTTCAAAAGCTATGTGGCCAATCCACGCTGAAATATAAACAGGTCTACTTTACTAATAGTTGCAGAATTATGTTGTGAAAAAAACTCAGTCGGAAAAATGTGAGCTGAGAGAAATTCCTAAAGCAAAAAAAAGAAAGAAATGGTCAAATAACAGCTTTCTTTCTTCTTTCACCTGTGTAATCACCAGCTTAAATATGAGCTTTTTGGATTTGAAAAGACTACTTTGCTTATTCTTTTAACCATTTTTCCAAGGAACCAGGAACCAATTTTCTTCTTGGCTTGTTTAAAATTTCGAATGAAAAGAAAGAGAGATCATACATCAATGAACTCCTTAAACAGTGGTCCTTCTATATTTGTTTCAAATTAGACTAGAACACACAAATGACATTTATTGTTAATGTATCAAATGTTTTATCCTTAAACATACAGATATTTTTATTTAACTTTGTTTGATTAAGTGTTATATTAAGCTAAAGTGTGAGTCTGTCTCAGAGTTGTATGTGAATTGGAAATTTTGAAAATATTCATTATTTAAAATACAGCTGTGAAACATAGACTAATTTAAGTTATTTTACTAATTTTGGATTCAAAAAATTATACTTTATGTTAACTTGAATGTAGCAAAGAAATCAACTATTAAAAAAAAAACTACATTTGTGGGAAAAAGGGGAGTTTTTTTATTATAATTTTCCAAACAGAGAACAAAATGGATATAATTTTCTACATCTAAAGCTTTTGACAAATTCAATGTTGCACATTAGTCAGTGGACACTTGGAACAACTAACAATAAATCACATCAATTGTCACCATGAAATCAGCAGATAAATCATAAATGACCTTATAAATATTGTAACTTTCTTAATGATATCTTAAAACAGTTTTAAAGACATTTTGGAAAAAAACAGATGGAAAATGTTCAGTCTGCAGCAATAACCTCTGCAAGTTTTGATCAGGGTCTAAATAAAAGTTGGTTTTAAAAAAGTAATTTTTAATTACATTTTGAGACATAATTGCATCATAATTATAATGACATATATAATGACATATATATATATATATATATATATATATATATATACATATAATGACATAATTGTTTCCTTTTATTGTCTCAGTTCGGGTGTTTTAAATATTTTTCTGTTAAATTTACTTTGTGTTTCCATTATTGTCACAAAAGCTGGAGTCAAAAATAATAGGATGTTCACATTTACATCTGCAGTGTTGTCATTGTTGGAGGCGCGCTCATATCATCATGAAGGAACTCTTATCTAAAGTAAGGGAGCCATTCAGGAACTAAATCTGTGAGCCATTGAAATAAAAAGTTGCTGAATCTTCACTAAGCAGCAGGTCTGATGAGGTTATTGTAATCAGATAGGCTGAATTAGTGCTTGATTAGACTGGATTGTGAGGAAGTGATCAAACAGTTCTGCTTAAAGGTGTTTTTTTCCTTTCCTTTGATTTTTTTTTTTTTCTTACTGGAATTAAGAGTTTTTCAGTAAAGATTTTGCGGCAGACACAAAGGAAATAATGAAGCCTTCACTTTGACTCATAATTTGGATTTTAAAAAACCTGCTAAGTGTCTCACTTCAGGACTCTTCCTGCTAAAACTTCCTCCCCTGCCCCATGCAGAGCAGACGTCCCTGCAGAATAATACTCGGATGAGGATTATCTGCAGTCTCAACTTTAAACAACGTGCACTCTGGACAGGAAACTATTGATGACCTTCATGTGCAAGCTAAGACAAGAGAAACCTAAATATGGCTCACAAACTCTTAAGAATGTGTTTAGTTACTCAATGTATGCCTGTTTTTAGCTTGGATATAAACTCTAAGCTATTCCTGTGTCAACACTACATATTTGTGCATTTAATCTCTAACAAGGAAAGTATTTTTGGGGTGAGGAATGTTTCCTCTAAACTGCAGTGTGTTTGACATGAACAGATTCCTGACATTTTTTGCAAGAGATAAAGCCAAACATGCTTTAGTTAATTTTTTATTGCAAGCTTTAATTGATTTTTGGATGAGTCGATGAGACTCAACATGATTTTTATCACACTCGTTTACTTCATTCTTGTTAGTTTAAAACCATCCAAATGCAATAAAAATCTAATTTGTCCTTTATTCAATCATAAACACCTAAATATTTGTGAATATTTTCATGCCGCTGTTTTACTGTTGATGATATTTTCACCTGAAACTCTGATATCATCCAGTTGTTTGTCCTTCAGGAAGTTCCTGCAACTCATAAACTGTTGCCCAGGGGCCGAACTTTGAGGAAAACAAGCAACAGCTTTGAGCTCAACATACCAGGAGAGGAAATTTAAGGCCTGAGGGTTTACTTTATTGTGCAGATCTTCTGCATCGCTGCGTTTTTTTTTTTTTTTTTTCATTTCACATGGCCACGTGTTTGGTAATGCTGTCATGGGAGTTAAACTGACGTCAGATTTCTTCCGCTCATTCAGGTGCTGCTGGTTCACAGCAGGTCTTCACTTTCCTAATCAGCTCCTCTGCTCTCTCATCCTTCCTTCAGCCTGTGTGCTTGTCCACTTCCTTCCAACATTTTAGGATCTGATTTCCATTAAACACTTCCCTCAGCAAGCATATGTCCAAACTGGCAGTCTTCCCAAGTGGCTACTTAAGTGTATGTCAAGTTTGTAAGCTTTGTGAGATGACTCCACCTCTGAAGTGACTTGAGAAGCTTCTCTTCTGGTTCTCAGCAGATTGGAGATCCAAGACATGCAGAAGGACAGCACGTCTGAACAGAGCAGTGCAGGGGTCTGCAACTTGAGGCTCTGGAACCACATGTGGCCTTTTCTCCAGTTCTTTATTGTTTTTTTTTCTCATCTTTGTTGACCACATAATAGAGCAATAGTGTGGCATTGCACTTTTCCTTGTGTCAAAACTCAAACCTGTATGGTCAGCTGAGAAGAACGATGTAAAAACATAATGATACTACTTTCATTTCCCGACAATCATCTCTGCCGCATTTGACAAAATCCTAGCTACCTCACATCAGTTCAGAGTTCAAACTCAAGACTCCGACAGAAGATATGGGAGGAGGAAGTAAACATTCACCTAAATGGGTAAACATTTGGCAGCCAAAGTTGAGCCAGTGGGGAGATTTGTGGATTTTTTTTAGCATATTTTTAGAGCCTTTGTGAGATGTTTAAAAAAATGATACAGGAAGTTGGAAAGTTTATGCTTTTGGCGCCCGCCATGCTTTCCTCACCAGCAGAGGCATGAATAAAACAGGGTGTCAACAGTTCGCCAAAGGGCCAAATGTATAACATTGTACTACAATAACAGTGTAACGGATACTAAAAAGTCATTTTTAATTCCTAACTTTATATATCTCATGTGCTGTTATTATTCCTTACCACTTTATTTAGTTTTATTTGATTCCTCACTATACAATCACTATACAATCATTATTTTAATACAAATTTACAATGATGACTGATCACTACCAGTTTTGAAGGAACGAAATAAAAAAATAAAAAAATATGACATATTTTCCTTTTGGGAACCAATTCAATGTTTTTGAAAAATATCTGAATTGTCTTGAACCCATTCATTTTGCTGTTTTAATCTCTGTTTATACATTTTATTTTGTGACAATGTTCAGTTCATAAACACTCACCAGATTCTTCCCTTGAATTCCATATTTTATCAAACTGATACAGTCAGAGAAAGTTTTCCTCTCCAAAAAAAAAAAACGAAACCTTTTGATTATCAGTTTTTAAAAAAATAAGAATCAGAAGTAAATTTAGAAATATTTATTGATATCCTTGATAACAACAGAAAAACAACACACTCAACTCAATATCACAAACAACAAGATAAAATAATACGTTGCTGGAATTTTTTAAATAAATACACCAAGTTAAGGTGGTTTATGACACTGAATTTGTTTCTTTGTTGCTACTGGGACTTCCTGACTCTGGTTTGTGAGTGTCAGGGCCCAAGTACTGTTCAAACTCGCTGCGGTCCAGATCATACAACATGTCCAGCTGAACCTGCTTCAAGTAAATCTCCAGGGAGGCCCCAGCAGGGTGCTGAGAGAGCCCACAGACTCGGGACTCCACCTGCTCAACCTGAGGACTTGCAGATCTAGGGAAACCAAGCTGCTCCTGCTGGGCGCCAAAGAACATCTGATGCTCTGTCCTCAGGATGGGGGGGGTTGAGTGCATGACAGAGTTGTTAGAGAAAGCCTCTGCTGCTGATGCTGAGCTTGGAAAATGTGTGGGGTCTGTGTAGCTGCCATGCATGGGGGGGTGAGAGAAGGAAGGTGCGTTTTGCTGCTGGTTCTGGAGCATGTAGGTGAGGTTGTAGGGAACGCTAAAGCCTGCAGAAGCTTCAGATGTTTGGGCTTTGGCGCCCTTCTTCAGCTGCTTCCTCCGACGAGGTCTGTATTTGTAGTTGGGGTAGTCAATGGTGTGCTGCACCCGAAGTCGTTCAGCCTCCTGCATGTACGGACGCTTCTCGGCCAAAGACATGGCCTTCCAGGTTTTCCCTGCAGGGACATAGACTAGTAAATATTCTCTCCATTCACTAGTTTGGAAAACCTTTGACCTTTTACAGCCAAAGTACCTGATTGCATCATTGGGGAGAACTAAAACATGCTCAAAATCCACAACACGTAATTCAAAGGCGTTACCAAGGATTTTGCTCAGGTCCGTGTTCTCTAGGTCTGGATTGAGCTGGGCCAGCCTCCTGCGCTCCTCTTTGGTCCAAATGATGAAGGCGTTCAGAGGTCTCCTGACCCTCTGCGTCGGGGCAGACTTGGGTTCAGGGCTGTTGCAGCTGGAGTCCGAGTTCACAGACATGGGGCTGGAGGGCCTTGAACCCGGTGAGCGCACGTCGCTCATCTGCGCCCGCTCTGCGGCCCCCGGCTCCTCACCCTCGAACATGTTTGCGCGGGGCTGGAAGTGAGCGGGGTTGGGGTTGAAACGCATGTTGGGATCGGTCACGCTGATGCTTCGGCTTGGCCGCAGGCCACTGTCATCCTTACGGTGAGGCGCAGTGACAGATTTAAGCGACCGCTCCACCAATAGGAGGAGGAGTGGATTTAAGGTGTGAATTTAAGGTATTTTCTCAGGTCGGTGATAGGCCCACCTGAGCCCCCCACCCCCAATCAACGACCCCATGACGTTTCAGCTGCAAGTCTCAAACGTTAATAAACTTCACAAATATGTAGGGAAAAAAGCAGAATTTTAAAAAAAGCAGCAAGCCACCTTTGGGTGCGTAAAAAGCGCGTAATGACTACCCTTTTTATTTTTACTGTAAAAAGATGATTTATAATTCTTATAATGATCAATCAATAATCGTCAAACCGCATTTGTTTTATATTAATTCCATTATAAAAAACTTAAAATCTGAACTTTAACTTTATAATAGAGCAGAAAGAATCGCGACTCTTCCTCCTTGATTCTTTAAAGCACTTTTGAAAGCAAACCCTTTTTACCGCCGCAAAGAAACGGAATGAATAGATGATGCGGGAGGGCGCATGCGGGGTAAACATCAAAGTTTTCTGTGGTTACTAATTACATTGCGGCACTCAAGCTCTTATCGGGTCATCCACTGCCTTTATCAGAGCGCATTTTACAGGACTGAAACAAACATCATCAAGACTTGTTTATTAGGCTACACGCTCACAAGTCTTTGAAAAAGAGGAGGAAAAGATAAAGGAGGCGTGATGAGCTCAGGTCTTCATGAAAAGGAAAATATCTTTTGTATACCTGCTCGAGGAACAGGTTCACAATCAAAGAGACAACATGTGAGATTCCAAGACTTAAGAGCACAGAGATAAACGTTATTTCTGGTGTTTTCTAAAGGACTTTAATTAAGTAATCAAGAAAAACTGATTATATTGACAACTTTGTCTTAACCATTGAAAAAGTTGCATTTTACGCTAAACTTTTGGAAAAAGGTCCTAAATAAACTTCCAATTAGAAACCGTCCTTTACTTAAGCCATAGCACGCCGTTTTAAATGTAGAGATGAACGCTTCTAAAACAACAAACTGAAAATTATTCTAAGGATGTCCATATATTATTTAATTTCCATTTTTGTTCATTACTGATCAGAGCAGAGACGTTGGACGCATGCGTTCACCTTTAATGATGTCATTCCAGCTGCCTGCGCATCGTGCAGACAAGGCCAGCTTGAAAACTGCAATACACAGGCAGCCACTCACAACTGCGCCTGCATCCACAACACAGCTTTATTCTTTATTTATTTTAATTCTGTTAACTTCACTTTGGATTTCAAAGTAAAAGCAAGTTTAATTAAGGAAACCACAAAAAAAGTTTAAAAAAAAGTTGGTGCAAGTTTTGATGTTACTCTCTGTACAACATTTATACTTGATGAATGAAAGCCATGCAAAGGAAATCCTCCATCTTACCCTCACAGTCTTGTCTGGTAAAGAAGGCCGGGGGTCCAGGTAAACGTTGTGTTTTTCTCAGGTCGTCAGCATTAGAGCCCGAATCCACATCCGCCGAGTGATCGGACGCACGCTCCAGCGCGCACCAAGGAGCGCTAATGGATTTAATCAAATAGTTTGAACGTCCCAGCGGGAAAACAAAAACGTGAGTTTCGACTGACCCTTTACGCCAATGACGCCATCCTAGTGGCACAATATTTGTGTGTTGCGGATAAATTGGCTACTGAGTCATCATTAAAATAATCTTTGCTGTAAATTTCACTTTAATTTCTTCCCTGTTAATCCTAATCTGTGTTGACACTACATCAGAGCATTGTTTCATCAGATTTTTTCAAGTCAATGGTCACTGTGCTTTCTAAATGGGTATTGTTCTCTGAGAATGTGTCATTGTATTGGACAGAACTCACATATGGGACACTCCTCTTCTTCTTCACTCTGGAGCAGTGACGATGGGGCTTCCACAGGTAGAGGACCTGCAAGAGCCAGAGAAGCCGAACAGGAATTTGCTTGGAGATCATGACTGTTGTGGATCTGGGATGAGGTTGCAGCAAATGTGGAAGTAAGACAACATTTTGGGATTTAGATGGATTCTGATCTGACGGATATAAATTGATTTCAGAATTTTAACCATCAAGAAAGATGAGGAAATTACAAAAATGTAACTTTGCAGGCCTGTCTTGACCTCTGGTAAAGAAGCATTGTATTCCGACTTCAGTGCCTTCCCAAAGACTTTCCGCACAGTGTCTTGTTCATAGAGATCTGCATTGTTTCATAGAGGTGTGAAGAGGACACAATACTGTTGTCTCAAGTGACCATGATCTTCGCAGCGAAGGACTTTATTGCATTGTTTTGGGCACAGCAGGTCAGCATCAAGATAGACCGTAAAGTCTCACACACCATTCTATGCAGTGGCCTTCCTCCCTCCCCTCCTTCCACTCCTTAATCATGCATTTCAGCAGATTCACCTAAAGACTAAAGCTTGAAGGGCTGTGAGTGTGAGCCTCCACACTCCCCGTGTAAACAGCGCCCTGCCCGGCCCTGCGTCAGAGGATTACATGCCCCCCGGTGTGGAGCAGCTTAATGTAGCCTTATTAACAGAACACAATGATGGCCCCACCTCTGAGCAAAGACCGTTCATCCAGACTTCAAACACAAGCTGGATGCGGGACAATGTTCAGGGAAGAAGATTTCAGTCCGGATGACTCGACTTCAAGCTGGATAAATGGGAACCTTAAAAAAAGGACAGAAAAGCTTAATTTTAATTTTATTCCACTTCAATGTGTAACAAGCAGCATCTTTCAACTGGCACGAAAATATTTAAAACCTTTATTCTCTTTTTTAGAAGTAAAACGTTTCTGCTTATGACTTCTGGTGCTTCTTGAGGTGTTTTCCCAATCTTCAACAAGTCCATCGATGCTTCAAATATTATGTTTTTTCAATATTATATAAAGAACACATTTCATGGTTGAAAGTAGCTTTCAGTCTAGCTCAGGGGTCTGCAACCTGAGGCTCTGGAGCCACAGTCTTTTAGCCCTTCGTTGTGGCTCTTTGGCTTTGACGGAAAATGCTAACAACTTGAATAAATAACTAATTTGTTTGTTAAGCTTTGTCATTTATTTTTAGATTTTTAAACTGGATAGTCTTACCTGAGTAAAAATGAACTGTGTTTTTTTAAAACCAGTGTTGGGCATAAATGCACTCGTCAGATAACAAAGCAAAATTATGGTAAAAAGTGTAATTTATTGTCAGAGTGGTTTATTATTAGAATAAAGTTACATTCCTGGTTATATTGTGAGTAGTTACTGTGCAGAGACAAAGTTCTTTTGGTACAATTGCAAATCTACTGCAGCAGAATCTTATTTGACAGGGGTTTGAAAGGAACTTATATGTGCTGCTGTCTAAAGTAACTGTTATAATTTCATTGCTGTACATTTTTAAAAGCTACACTTTATAAATAACAGGCTTTTTGTCCACAAAAATCTAAATGAATTGTATTTTTCTAAACAGTAAAGTGGAGCTTTATGGCTCTTGATGGGTTTTGGTCAGTAAGAAACTGAACTAGCATTATAGAAACCTCTAGTCTAGTTAATTGAATTTGTCGACCATGTTTTTTTCATCAGATTGAGGCTGGCTAATGAGTAAAGCTCCTCTCTTGGTGCAAGAACATCTCTATTCTTTGCAAATTAGTAATTGTATTCTGTGGTGATAAGACTCTTATCTGTAGAACTGATGAAGTCCCACTTCTGACCCTTGTATGTCCTTCAGTTTTAACATCTGTGGTGTTTTCGGCTTTATCCTGATTCACTCTCTGACACTCGACTGTCCTCTGCAGACACAAGAGGAAGACTCTCGCAATTAGGTGTAATTAGCTCTAATTATAACCCAGAACTTGACTGGGACTTGTGAGACACCGTGTCTGTCCTAAACGGCTCATTCATGGCAACAATCTGCTCAGCTTCTGCAGCAATGTCTGAATGTTTAATTAAAACGTGTGAACTGGTTAGACTCAGACATTAGATTATTTGGAGCGCCAACTGCAGAAAACACAATGCTCGTCATGCTGACAAACTCTCCTGAGCCAAAGTAAATGAATAGTTTCCAGTTCTTCCCTGTTTTCATGCAAACCCTCACCAGCCACACGTTCACAGGCTGGATGTTTGCGCCTCGGTCACTCCTGCTCCCTCTCTGCTGCTCGTCTGAGACCTGATACAAATTCAAAAGGATCTGCTGCTTTGAAGATAAGCGCTGTAGTTCTGCCATAAACAATGATTGTGCTGTTTCTTTCCTGTGGCGTGATTTATTTAAAGTATTATGCTATAAGAATTTGGGCCGGTTTTTCCTGTGTGTGTCCACTACTTGTGAACTTTATTAGATAATTGAGGGAAGACCTTTGACATAAAGTAATTCTATCCAAATTAATAGGAAAACTCACTCTAATTTCTTTTAATATATATATATATATATATATATATATAAAATGCTTTCCCCTTAATATATATATATGAAGGGGAAAGCATTTTTTCTTTAATGAATACTAAGATTTTTTTTTCTAAAATTGCTGCTTCCTTTGATAAAAATATTCAGCTTCTTTTAAAACAATGTGTAAAATGTCAAGTTATTAATAGAGACATTTAGACTTTAAAAATAAATATGGATATATATGTATCAGGATTTAGTTAGAGCTTTTTAAGCAGACATTTCAGTCTCAGACATAACATGCAAAAAAAGTTGATTTATTAAAGCCATAATTTCTTCTTTTTTAATGAAAACTTTAGTAGATTTTTAAAAACATTTGAGCAGTCATACAATTGTTTGCCTTTAATTGTATCATAACAGGGAGAAGTGGGGGTTGGATCTATTGAACATCCACACCAGGATACAGCTGCCTATGACTAATTTCAGACTCCCCTTCTAAGGTCCATGCAGCCCGCTTCATAAGTAACACACATCACCAGGCATCTGTTTCCTGTTTTCATTCTTTGAGTTATCTTATTTTCCTCATTTCCTCCTCACCTGTTGCATCTCGCGTTCCTTCCATCATCCAACGGGAATCAGCTACGCTCAGAGGCCATCAACGTGAGTGAGCGCAGTATTGACGTGGATAATAAAACTGCAGTAAATCTACAAGCCGGAGCCTTTTTAGAATTACATTTATTTATACCACAGTCTTATTCCTCAATATAAAATATTATTGCGTACATAAACACCACTTAATTCTTGGAATCTATGAGCTGTAATATTTCAGCAGTTTCTCATCAGTTGGTTTCAGAATTTTCCTCTCTGACATGTTAACAACCCAGCCTGGAGAGAGGCCAAAGAAAATCTGTCGAATATCCTTCCTCATAGCCAACATGCGATACAGTTCGTCCACTGAAATATCTGGCAACACGTAGCCGTACTTCTGTGCCAGGGCCAGCCGGGCCTGCTGGATTTTTCCTGGATCGGCTAAGTAGCCCCGGTTTTCAGCGCTCATGTAGTACGGAACCATGTCCTCGCCAGGCAGCATTCGCTTCGGAATGGGTTGGCCACGCATGAAGAATGGTACAGGCTTGATGAGAATCCCTATCAGAGAAATGACATGTTACAGTCTACTCTAAAAACATGGAAAGAAGAAGCTGGGAGAGCTCACTGATTACTTACCAAGACTTATTGGATCATAGAAACTGGTGGTGATGACGCCGCCGTTTCGCTCAACAGCAGCTATGGCTCCTTCAGACGCTCTCTGAACCTCTATGTTAATTTTTGCTGCAAAAATATCAGCACCCTGAAAGAGTTGATAAAGAGGACCAGGTGAACATGAGAGCAAACAACACATTGATCTGTGCTTGTCAGAGACAATGCTGTCCTGTGGTGCCACCTGGTGGCAAGAGTCAATCCAAAACCAGATTAGTTATTTCACAATGGCAATGCTCACTTTTAAAGTATTGAATCCCAAACTGTTCATGATTAAATGAATAGATATGATCTTGAGAAATCAGCCATTCAACCAATAATTATCTTAAATATATTAAAAGATCAATAAATTGTGAGAAACCTGCACCTTTATATTCAATTGGCCATAATATTAATACATATATTTAATTCAGCGTTAAAACCTGCTTATTTCATAACAGCATTTCAAAATATTATATACTGATTATATAAATTTTGGTGACTGTAGATTCAATATCCTCAGAGCTATTGAACTTTTTTGGCCCAATATGAATCAAATTTGTATAAAAAATCCTAAAAATAAACAAAGTGACTTTTTCCAAAAAGTTTTGTTGTAATCCGAAAAAAATCTATCTTTTTTTTTCTTTTGAAAAAAAAAAACTTATAGGTCACTCTCTGCGTTAATACAAAATGTTTGAGATACTTGCTGTTACGTTTTAACATTTATCAGAAGATTTATTGAGCCCGGAAGTCCGAATCTATAAATATCTTTCTAACTTCACCAAACTATAGTTCCCTGTGTGTTTCAGTCCACATGAACCCGGTGCTCAATTGCTCAGTTCAATAAAGTTTGAAAGATATTCACAAATGGATTCGTGGATGTTAGCCTCTTCTGCAGCAATTATTAAGCAGAGTATTTAAAAAACATCATCTAAACGACTCAAAATAGCATCTGCTTACACATTGTCTCTATTTGATCAGCCACTGTCAGCAAACCTGCACGGACACTGCAGAAATATGTCATCTTTGTAACTGGCACACAGCAGAGCGAATGTCTAGGAATAAAAGTCGATTACAAAGGATCAGCCAGTGGGTGTTTACATCTCACCCACTTTCACTGATTGACAGACAGACTCATTCTGCTAAAAAAGCTCATTATGAAAGAAATAAGTCATTCTGAAAAACAGAAATGTGAAATTTAAAAAAAGCTACTTTGAAAAATACTGATTTTGAAATATGAGTTTCTAAAAAAAAAGGCATATAATTATAGAAAAATTTAACATGATTTAATATTTTAAAATGCTGCTATGAAATAATGAGCAGGTTTTAAAGCTGAATGAAATACATTTAATGATATTATGGCTAATTTAGTATCGGTGTGCAGGTTTTTCTCAATTTAATGATCTTTTAATATATTTATCAGATATTTATTGGTTGAGTGTATGATGCACAAGATCATAATTATTTATTATGAACAATTTGGGGCTCTGTATTAAAGTTAAAGTTAATGTGAAATGCTAACACCACAAGTTTTTCTTTGTGAAAAAGATTGGTTGAAAATGTACACCTATTAGCTTCAAAATTGCACACTGGAAAAAAATAAAAAATTCATACAGAAAGTGAAAGAACCTTAATAGCTTTAAAACAATACAGTACGTGTCTCTTTACCTGCTTACTTTGTATCAAATTTTTAAATTCATGAAGGGTTATCTATTAACCCCAAATATGTTCTTTCAAAAACTTGTATTTGCTGATTTACAGAATTATTATTACATATTCACAACCGATTACTATGAAAAAATAAAACTTTTAGTTGATTTTTTTAATGGTGTGTGCTTAAAAAATGTACAAATTAGCATTATCCTTAACCTCTGTTGAGAATGAACAGTAGACCCCTGATTACCTCATCCACTAGCTGGACTCCATAGTCCTTCTTCAGAGGCTGGATCGTCACTCCTCTGGCATTGACGAGCTGGGTCAGGTCTATGGGCTGGGTTGGGTCAACTCGGCCCAGATCAATCAAGTACTGCAGTCGTTTCAGCGACAGAGGCTGGTATTGAGGACGTCGACTAAAAAAGACAAAAAAAAAAGACTAACTGGTCTTAACGGTATATATATATATATATATATATATATATATTAGCTTTCCTTAAGAAACAATGCAACAATGTATTAATGGACCAGAATTAATCTTCATTTACAAAAGAAAACCTTTAGCTTAAGATATAGAAAAGCTTCATGTTTTATTGGTAATTTTGTTCAATTTGAAGTGCCAAAATCAGCTTTTATGACAGCAAAATGATTGTCTAAATGAAAACCTGAAATTGAATTATTTAAAATTGTAAATAAAATATAAACTTGTTGATAAAAAATGAATTAATTTATTATTTAATCTCAAATTCACAGCCTTTAAAAATGAATGCAGTAAATTACTTAAAACCTTAGAAAAGAATAATCAAGTTTAGAACGACGCTGAAGTTGGGTTCTGATTCACAGGGGCACTAAAGGAACATTCCACTGTCATTTTCGCATTCTGACCACCTAAGAACAGGTCCTGTTCAAAACCCACTGGACCTAGAGTGCTCGAACCTGGATTAAATTAGGATAGTATAGAATAATACATTTAACAGTGTCTGATTTGTGAAACCTTTATTTGATTCGTAAAATGTGAAATAGGATGGTTTTATCGCGTTTTTTGCACTCAGACCACTTAAAAACAGGTCCTGTTCAATAACCGCGGGACCTCGACCTGTTCTTAGGTGGTCATAGGGCGAAAAATACAGTGGAATGTTCCTTTAGCGCCCTCGCGAATCGGAAGCTAAGTTTGACCAAACTTGTTATAATCCATGTTTGTTTGCTTCTGTAATTTGTAAAAATAAAGTGTTTCCCTTTTTAACGTATAAATAGCTAGATGTTGTTACCTGTGCCCTTCATTAAAGCCATATTTAGGTATAGCGAGATAAAACGGAGTCTGCCCTCCCTCAAAGCCCAGCCGAGGACGGGTCCCTCTCTGCCGCTCCCCCTTATGACCTCGTCCGCTTCTGTTTCCACCGTGCTGTCCTCTTCCTCGCCTTCTCTCCTGAAGCAGAAAAGCGTTACAGTTTTATCTTCAAGCAGCCATGCACGGACAAAACCCTTCACGGGTTTACTAAAGATAGCTAGCTGTGTTAGCAATAATTGGGCTAATTTTTATTTTAGCAATAAATGAATTAATAAATTTACCCGTTTCCTCGCTCCTGGCTCAGGCCGTAAATTCGCTAATGTGATTCGCGGAAGACTCTGCAAAACATCCAACGCGTGACCACCAGGTTTTTTAGAAAAAGACATGATTCTCCAGCTCACATGTCAAAGTTAGCAAACCAAGGACATGTACACATCACGTGATTTGTCGGAAGCGGATGTTGTTCAGGGAGGTTTTCTGGAAACTTCAAATTAAAAGTGTGAAAATCAACGGAGAGTCACAGCCAGGAATTAATATTAAATTTGACAAAACCATAGCATTTATTATTAGTCTTTACTATGTTTTTGTTTGTTCCACGGCTACTTTTTCCTCACTTTTATTCATTTATTTTTTTTTATATTAGATTATCTTTGGTCCTGCAATCAACAGTTGACAATTGAAACATTCAGTTAGTTATTGTGCTATGTTAACAAAATGTTTTACTTCACTGAACAAATCGTTCAGAATTGGGTTTTATTTTAACATTTTTTGGCCATCCTTTTTATTGTAACCTTTTTGTAGCAATTTATTTATAAAATAATTTTAGAAATATAGAAGTAGATCTAACACCTACTAGCTGTAAAAACATGCACTTTCGCAGCAAATTATCTTTTATTATTTATTTATTTATTTATTGCTGTCATTTTTCTTACCGTGAAGACAAATCAATTTGACATGTTTTTTAGCCAATCAAATTTTCAGCCGGGGAGCAAATGAGATTAAAGAATGTTGCTTTGGGGGCGGGGCTACAAAGGTTTGTCTTTGCAGAAGGCAAATAGCGGGCTAGTTGCTAAAGAGTGAGCTGACTTGGCGTGTTGTTTACTGTGATAATTCTGTATTAGAAAACCAACAAATCCATCTACAGGTGGCGGGAGGCAGCGCTACTTTATTCTGAATAGCCAGTAGGTATTTGTTTTTCAACGTCGTTTGTGTTCGGAAGCCATAATTACGTTATCGACACAGATTGACAGCAGGTCACATCGTTATTAGCAACAAGGTGCTAACATCCCCGTACATACCAGCTGTCTCAGCGCTGTATGTGCGGCAACAACATGTCAGCGCCTTTACCTGCCATAGTGCCTGCTGCCCGGAAAGCAACTGCGGCGGTGAGTTTTCATCAAACAACAAAGTGTAGATTTCCATTTAACCTATCCTGATTATTGTTATTGTCTGTACAGGTTATATTCCTGCATGGGCTTGGTGACACAGGGTATGTAAATACAGATTTCTTTAATGCTGAAAGGAAAGTTTACCCTTTTTTTTTTTTTGCTCTTTACAGGCATGGCTGGGCAGAGGCTTTTGCTGGCATCAGAATACCACATGTGAAGTACATTTGTCCACACGCGTAAGTTTTTAAAAGTCAAATATCAGGACCTTTTGCTTTTATTGTATTTGCGTCATTTCTTGCATGCTGTTTGAAAACACAGGATCAACTCCCCTCTCTGTTTTTCACAGCCCTACTATGCCTGTCTCGTTAAACATGAGGATGTCCATGCCTTCTTGGTGAGGATCACAGTTTTCTTTGGGCAGTGGTTGGCCTTTTCCTGTCGCTACAAACACACCGGGCATGTGATGCGCATTCAAGAATGACTGCTTCTTGAACATACTTTTAAGCACACGGTGTTCACATTGGAATATCGCTACCCAAAACCAGTGCATGTACTTACAGTTGGAAGCGGTGCAAATATTGTTCCAGCCTTTTTCTTTCACAGCTTAATTCCGATATATGAAAGACTTGGGGACATAAAATTCCAGCCAGACACAAACCGCAATTAATGATTTCTCTTTTATGATCACTTTCAAATGGTTGACACATCTGCGTATTGAAAAGTATGCTATCTAACAGGACTATAAAATCAGAGTCCCTGATTGGTCAAAGCTCAGCTTTTTTCTACGAAGAGCCCAGAAACTGACTTAAAACATGCATGCTGACATGTGAACAAGAGACTTTTACGCGGAATAACGCGGAAGCCCAAAACACACACATATGCCCATTTTTGTTGATTTTTTATCGGAAGTGCTCACTTGAATACTCTTTTCACAGCCTGGTGTAAACGTAACAAAAGTCTCACTTTGTCATCTTCAGGTTTGACATCTATGGGTTGAGTCCAGATGCAGATGAAGATGAGGCTGGAATCAAGAGAGCTTCAGAGAATCGTTAGTCTGTAATGTGATTTTAGATGTTGGGAGGTCTTTTTGCAAATTTGTCAGTTTTTTCTTTTAGCCATAATATTAATAAATATATTTAATTCAGCATTAAAACCTGCTTATTTCATAACAGCATTTCAAAATATTATATACTGATTACATCAAGTTTGGTGACTGTAGATTCAATATCCTTAGAGCTAGTGAACTTTTTTGGCCCAATATGATCCAAATTTGTAAAAAAAATCCTAAAAATAAACAAAATGACTTTTTCCAAAAAGCTTTGTTGTAATCCGAAAAAAATCTATCTTTTTTTTTCTTTTGAAATTCACTTGGAGGTCACACTCTGTGTTAATACAAAATGTTTGAGATACTTGCTGTTACGTTTGAACATTTATCAGAAGATTTCTTGAGCCCGGAAGTCCGAATCTATAAATATCTTTCTAACTTCACCAAACTATAGTTCCCTGTGTGTTTTTATTTATTATGAACAATTTGAGGCTCTGTATTAAAGTTAAAGTTAATGTGAAATGCTAACACCACAAGTTTTTCTTTGTGAAAAAGATTGGTTGAAAATGTACACCTATTAGCCTATTCCTACACCTACACCTATTATTTTTTTATATTTATCTATTGCAGTTAAGACATTAATAGATCAAGAAGTGAAGAATGGCATACCTTCACACAGAATTATCCTGGGAGGATTTTCACAGGTAAGTGTTGCATATTTCAGAGGGTGCACTAAATAACATTTGTGTGGGATATGACTTAAGCACTTTGTTTGTTCTAAAAGCACATTATATTACATTTATTGACTAAAAATATCTAAAAAGATTTCCTTTTGGAGCACAAAAGAGACCAATAATACACAAAACAGTACAAATTTAAAGTACAAAAACTTATTTTTGTTGTAGCAGAAGCTTTACACAACCTCCCTGTTGACATGATGCCAGAAGTGTCTTGCTTGTTGTCTGCATTGATAAACAACATAGATCCTACGTGAGACAAACTGGTTAGTGGGTTTGTTTTTCCAGGGTGGAGCATTGTCCCTTTACACAGCTCTGACAACTCAGCAGAAGCTGGCTGGTGTGGTCGCTCTAAGCTGCTGGCTTCCCCTCCGCAAGTCATTCCCTCAAGTTAGTCAAAACTACCTTCACCCTTTCAATTCCAAACATATTCAAACTAACGGACTTGAGCTATCCTACAGTCATCTCATAATCGGTCATAATCAGATAATAGGAATAATCCTAATCTCTTCTATTCTCAGGCAGCAGCCACCAGTGCTAACAAGGACATGCATGTGCTGCAGTGCCATGGAGATGCTGACCCTCTGGTCCCATTGATATTTGGCACTCAGACAGCAGAAAAAATGAAAAGTTTGATCAACCCGGCAAATATGGCCTTCAAGACGTATCGAGGTCTACCTCACAGTGCCTGTCCTGAGGTCTGTGTGCCGACTCTCTAACCGGTTTTCTTCTTTTACTTCTTTATGTCCCGCAGCAGTACTGGATATAATGATTCTTCAATTCTTCTTTTTACCCGCAACTTTGAGCAAAAATGTCATCCTTGTCACATAATCAAAAACTCACCAAAATTTGCACACACCTAGTACCTGCTGAAAATGAATTTTTGACTTTGTGAAAAACACCCCCAACCCCCAAGACAAAAAAATGACATCACATCATTTTGACATCACGGACAAAACTGTCAAAATATGATTGGGGCTCCTAAAAGATATTTCAAAAACTATTAACAAAACATGTGTGTACTTTTGCTGATTCTTCTAAAAATACATAGACCTGTTGGTCATCCCTAGGTGACCCAAACATGAAATGGTTGCTATGGAGATAAAACCAACAGAAAAGGCATCATTTTGAACTTTTTTTTTTTTTTTTTTTTTTTTTTTTTCTTCTAAAGTAATTTCTCACAAGCAATTCTTACCAAAGCGGCTGGGGAAGATGGGTGGCGGCGAGAGCGGGGACAGTTGGCGCTTGCGAGCCTTACTTTTACTTTAATTTATTTATGTATTTGCTTTCGCAGGAAATGGTGGATGTGAAACGATTCATAGAGAAGCATCTTCCCGCTATTAGTGATGAATGAACTTCAGAGGTTTGCTCGCCTGTTTGGATCCCATCAGAGCTCCACTCCAGCGAGACCAGACTAGAGGAGCACTGACTTACTTGACAACAAATCCATGCTGCTACTCCATAGATTCAGACGGGACTGGGGCAGTTATCCTGGGAGAGGCATGACTAATGCGATGCTGCATTCTGACCTGGAGCCGCGCACAACCCTCAGTGTTACTACAAAAATACCTTATTTGCTTGATTGTAAAGATCTTGCCATTCAGATGAGCCATTTCTTACTGGAAATGCATTTTGAAAACCAGGGCTATAGATTATGGTTTAGTATTTACTTTCTCGTAATTTTTTTTTTGCCATGATTAAGCTCTTAGTACAGTAGTGTCAGAAGCTTGTGTTAATTCATTGAATTAGGAGATTTTCAAAATGTAAGATCCTTTCTTTGTTGCTTACAGCTTCTTTAGTTTGGGTTTTGCTGTTTTTTTTAATTCATCTAAAGGAATTTGTTTTGTTTATTTGTAAACAAGCTAAACGTGTAGGCTTCTTTAATGCCTTAAGTTTTCTTAACATCTTATAAGGGGAAATTTTGAAAACAATGTGGTCATCCATATTTCTCTTTAAGCAAATTTCAAGGCAAACAAGTGCAAAGCTTTAGATTTGGAAAAAGAGTTGAATATTCTGTGAATGTTCAAAAGAACGGACAGCAAAAAAAAAAAGTGATATGATTGTGCTTTATTTTATTTTGTGAGAATTCAAATAGCTATTTCACTCAAATTTGTTGTTTTAAATACATAAATATCAGTGGTCATAATCATGTATTCTGTGTTTCTTTCTCTGTTTTGTTTAAATTAAATATGTGACTAATATCACAGTATTGGAACACAGACGAAATAGATTTCGGGGCGTCAGCTCATCGAGTTGTACAAAGTTTCGTCTTTGAGAAGAGTTGAAAGCACCAGCGTGTGAAGTCACTGTCGCACCGTTCGTGCTTGAGCAAAGACGCTTGTGTAGAAGATGTTATTCCAAGGCACTTTCCTTCTTTTAGAATTGCAGTTAAAGAAAACCTACAAGTTTCTACAAGAACTGGATATGCATTAAGGCTGACAAATATACCTAAATACAAATGCAGTACTTACAGATACATGCTTCCCCTCAGAAAACAGGGTAGAAAAGTGCAATGTCGAGTGCTTGGGAATATTTATAAAAATATAGATATGGTTTTTTTTCTTAACAAGTACAGTAACTGATGCTTAACCTAGCATTTGATCTAGTTTGCTCTGAAGGTTTTGGTAAGCTAACGGTGGGTAAATAAACAGCAGTTACAGCTGGACACAGACTGGTCTTCAGGAGTCTTCAAATTCTCTGCCAGTTGGTCTGGAAATAGCAGGACTCCAACACGAACATGAAACTTCTCTGTGTGGGATGCATGCGCCGCGACTTGACGTGCCTGGTAGTGGAGAGTCTAGGGCTCGGGAGGAGCCTCCTCCAGGCTCTTGAGGAGATCCGTGTACATGGATGAGTTTATGAAACGAGGGTACGAGTCTCTCTGCATCAACGTGTAAATCTGCTGCTGAGCATCGTCGAATGTTTGAGAGGTCGGCTCCAGCATATTCTTGTTGATCATGTCTCGAACGCGTGAATCCAAACTGACCTGGAGAGGAGAAGGAGGCGTAGTGGTCAAACTATTAAATAAGTCATGTCATCTGCTGGACTCCTACATACACCACTGCAATTTTTAAATTCTCATTTGTCATTCTTTATTTTATTTCCTGAAGTTAGTTTCTGATGTTTTGCAAAACATTCACAAAGATAATCTGGTACGCTTACTGTATAAAAAAATGGTGTGCATAAATATTAAAATTTCATTTAGTGCACATATTTTTTAGGAAAATCAACATTTAATACCTAAACCTGTAATATTCACCAACTTCCTTTATTTTGAAACTACAAACCTAAAAATAGTGATATATGGTTTTATTATTAGACCCCATTTATTAACAGAGTGAATCCATAACATTGACTGTATATAAGAACTGGAGCGAGTGAGTGTGATGTCACCCACATGACATGGTTTACTTCCGGTTACAACAAAATTAAGTCAAGTGGCCATTTTTTCACAATACAGACGCCGCCATGTTGGAGCCAGATGACGTCAGTAAGCAGTGATTGGTCCGAATCAATTATCTTTTCTGTGGCAACCACTCTCGCCAATCGGGGTTGTTGAAGTTCACACCACTTAAGGCTTAATTTTATCTATAAATCGAATTTGTAAAGATTTAAAACTAGGGAGATTTATTTTTGGGACAATCTAGATTTTATGTTCTTACCACTCTGCTTTCTTTGATTTCTATTGTCTGCAGAAATGTCAGCCATTTCTCGCTATGCAGATATTAAAATGGTAACCAGCTAGTGGCAGAGTTAGCAGTTTGGGGACCCCAGGCAAACTATGAGATGGGGCCCTCTGCAGCAATTGTATTGTTACTATTAGTTTTTTTAAATCCTTACCTAGAGTGAAATGTCAAATAATTTTGTTATGTGAATTTGTGTTATGTCATGTACATTATCTTTACTTTGAAAACACTTTGAATGTATTGAATGCTCTAATTTGTTAACCATCCAGGAGGATGAAACACTTTCACATGATCAGTCTTATGTCATTTCAGGGATATGGGGTGTTTTTTTATGACAAACTTAAATAATTCATTCATTTTCCAATCCGCTTTATTCCTTTCGGGGTCACAGGGTTGCCGGAGCCTAACCCGGTTACTCATGGGCGAAGGCAGGGTACACCCCTGGACTGGTCGCCAGTCTGTCGCAGGGGCCACAATCACACCCATACACACCTAGGGACAATTTAGAGAGACCAATTAACCTATGAAGCATGTTTTTGGACGGTGGGAGGAAGCCGGAGCACCCGGAGAAAACCCACGCATGCGAGGGGAGAACATGCAAACTCCACACAGAAAGGTCCCCCAGCCAGGACTTGAACCGGGAACCTTCTTGCTGTGAGGCAGGAGCGCTAACCACTGCGCCACCGTGCAGCCCAACTTAAATAATGATGGGCGTAAAATTTATTTTAGACACTTTCGTTAAGTGTTTAACTCAGGGTCCCCAGAGTGTTGGGGGCCCCAGGCGATCACCCACCTTTGCCTTATGGTAAGTCCACCCCTGCAACTAGCAAAGAAGAGCCTGGCTTGGTTTTGTGACGTCAGACTTGGAGAAACAAACCACTCACTGCAAAATCTGTTTGAAAGCTGTTGCTGCAAAAGTGAGAGTACAGCAAATTTCTTTCAACACCTGAAACAGACACTGTCGATTGTGAGAAGTGTCTTCCTTTACAAGATGCTCAAACTAGCAGTAGCTCACAAAACACTTGCCGTATTGTTTCACAAACATTTTTACAACTTGTATCATGTTGCACTTTGTGTTCAGACCAACTTCCAAAGGAGATGTAATAAAGGTAGTTTTTTCTGTTATTTTAAATTTTTGTTAAAGAAAGGAAAGGGAGGAAGAAAACAATCGATTAATATCGAAAATTGAATTTGGTGTGAAAAAAATCGAGAGGGACCAGGCTGCAGGAATGATGGCGCCTGACATCATCGGCCAGTTGCAGAAATTATACAACTTACCCTAACCCAAAAGTGTTCATAATTGTAAAAAAAAAAAAAAAGAAAAAAATCCACAACTTTTAATACCATTCAAAATGGGAAAAATTGTGACTGTTTGGGTCACTAGTTAAAATAAAGTGTTTTTCAAGTGATATGGAGGGACTTCCGGTTCTTGACGATGTCTGGATCGTAGGCCGTAAAATGGCAATGATCTGGAGCCTCCAGGAGGTCCTCCAGTTTATGATTTTAATAACTTGAACTTCCAATTGCTGTTGACAACCAGAAGCAATACAGAACGACCGGTCAAAGGTTCTGGTTGTCATTAACATTAAAGACTTTTGAGAAGTGCTTGATCACAGACGTCTGAACAAACAAATGCAGTAATAGAAGAGCTGGATAAGATTTCAAGAAAATCATGGCGCCTGAGATTTTCCACCATCTCTAAAATTCAACTGTAGAACAGGAAGGAATACCAACCTTGGACAATGGAAAGAATATGGACCTTTTTTTATTTCACAGCATTACCGCATAATAATAATAATACATTTGCTAAATCAGTTATTGAAGATGGTTAAAATGATTAATCTTGATTTTCCAACATGTTACTAATGCTACTAACTTTTCCAATGAAAAACAATGTGCAAATATTTTGGATTTTTGATACTTAATCTGCATATGCTATGATAAATTCTGAAACAGTGTTATGTCTACTACCATGATCATTATGTACTTCATCTTGTCGTATGATTTATTGATACTTAAGAGTTCTTAATTTGTGTTGGTAAGAAATAGATATCTGATTAGAAGTCATGAACCGGATACTGATAACTTATGTAAAGAAAATGCTAAGGTAGAGACGGGGTGGGATTATTTTATAATTTGATGCCTAATTATCCTTTGCTTGATACAATCTTTGCATGGATTTAAACCTTTGTTAATTCTACTGTTTATGCAATATTTCTTGATTGCCTGAAATAAACAATTTCCAATCCAACTTCAGAAAACATATAACAAAAAAATAGTATTAGGAAGAATATGTAAAACAAAAAATGTATCAGAGCAAGAATGGCTAATCTGACAAATACAATGACTGAGTAATAGCTATTTCTCTAAAGAAGTCAATGGGATTTTGGCTTCTTGGAGTTTGGGGTACTTCCTGTTTGGAATGCCTGGGAGAGAAGGTCACTCAGTCCAGTTTTCATATAAAGTTAATGATCCATAATCAAAGTATTTGGTCAGTTTTAATTTCCCCAAGTTATCAGTTTTTTTTAACTAAAACACAACACACAAATTGACTACATATTTGTCAGTAGTATTCACCTCTTTTGGAGATAGGATGGAGATGAAGTCCTCATAGATCTGACGTACTTTCTCCTCCACCACAATCTTGTTAGTCTCCTTTTTGAGCTCCTCACAGGCGAGCCAGAACATCATGTTCTCCTCACTGAACTCTGTCCTCAGGAACTGCCTGAAGCAGCTCCGTCCAGCTGCACTTTTCATCACCTTTTCAAACGACACTGCCCAGGAGTTAGCATCTTCCAAAGTGGGCTTTGGACTGGAGAAAAAAAAAGAAGTGATCGAGTTATTCATTTGAAGAATTGATTCCAGCACGCTAAAGGTATTTGTCATGAGATGGTGCAGTTACCTTTCTTCACAGTTGTTGGTTGTTCCTTCTGTTCTGTGCTCAAATGTAGATCTCTGTATGGTTTCATCTTCCCCCCTAACAGTCAAACTGAAAACAACATCAGTTTTAACATCAGTCCACCTCTAAAGTGCATTTTGAGCAGCAGCTGAGATGCAAACCGCTCCTGTTACTGTAGTTTTATGTTAAAAAGAGAACATGTTTTCTTGAACAGTGATGTTCACTATAACAGATGACTTCAAGGTGGTCATTCCATGCGTAAAGCTAACATCTCATGTCACCTGAACTTCCTTTTACAGGAGAGTAGAACCTTTTCCCTGTCATTTTTTCCTTGAAATGTTCTTCTGAGGTGGATGATTGCCCAGTGTAGATGGAAACGTTTCACTTCCTCAGCATTTTGTAAACTTAATCAACAAAAGTAGCTCCATCCTATGATAGTACCCCCACAGGGAGGCAGGATAGGAAGCCAGGTACAATATCTAGGTCACGTCATTTGCTGTTTTTGTCTCCCAGAAGGATATTTGGGACAGAACAGGGTAATTTTGAAGTCGACTACCCGGGTGTTTTGTCTTGTTCCTGGGGTTTGGGTCTTCTTTTTTTCAGCTCAGCATTGTTGTGACTTTGAGAGTACACATCTGGTTAGTCTTTTCATTTTCTTTAAACTCACAAAAGTACCCTTACTTGTTCTGTAGTTTTGACCAAAAACTGAACAGATCTAGATATTTTGAAATTTTAATCCTCTTTCTAGGGCATACTTTCTGCAGAGTGGCAGTAGTTTTATAGAAATTTGCTTCAGAGCCACTAAGTTGTGTGCGAGTCTGTTGGCGCAGAGTTACTCCCTTGCCTCCTCTCCATTGCCGAAAGCTCTTTGCTTACGTTCTCTCAAATACGATATTTTTCACCTTTTCAAACTGCAGTTTTTTCATCTGCACCTGATTCACAACAGTTTGAAAAAGTACTCAAATACAATTTTAAGCTTAATTTTCTTTGTATCTGTCCTCCATCGTTAGAAAATGTCACAAGAACATGTTAAAAACACAGTTTTTTTCCCACAATGGTTTTTTAAAACAGGGTGTTCACCTTTGTTTTCCCAGGTTTTAATCAAATATGCCTGAACCCTTTTCTTTTCCTATATTACTTTGTTTTGGGAATTTTTTTACATGACATTCAGAGTTCTTTCAAGCCTGGCTGGTAAAGAAATGATAAGTGTGCACCACTCCCATCAGGGTTAAATTGTGTTTGCAGGCTCTCAGCATGGTAATCACTCCAGTACTTTTCAAAATCTTTGTTTAATTATTGTTTAATTAGTTTTGTTCAGTATTAACCTTTTTTTTTTAAATATGCATAGATAACTAATTAACTATATTTCAACATAATAACATACATTTAATAATAACATTTCAACATAATAAACTGGAATTTTCATATATTGTAATGCAACAGTGGCACAATCCTTTATGTTTGTTTCTCATAAAGCTGATTCAACCTAATCCGGTGGGAACGCTTGCGTAAATAATAAAGTGTATCAACTGCCTTCTTCATTGTATGGGTCTCACCTGTGGATAATTAAAATGTTCCCAGTACCTGTAGGAGCAGCTGGGCTTTGACTAATTGGTTCAGTTGAGTCCACAATAAACCCTCTTATCTGTTTGCTGATTACAAGGAATTTAAACACGTGGAGACAAAACACATTTTTCATCCTCAGAGGGGTGAATTAGGAATGACCAAGCAAGTCGACCATTAATAATTTCATAACAGGTTAAATGAAACTGCATTATGGACGGTACTTTTATCATGGTTGTTATTATGCAACATTCAGAGTATAAAAATACCTTAAACCCTTACATTTTTTGTTTAAAAAATTTCAAACTAAGCCAGTGAATTTAAGTTAAAAGTGAAACCCTGTAAATTATTGCAAAAATAATCGGATGTTTTGCTGTTCATTGACCAGCAGGAACTCACATGCAGCAGCTTTTGCATTGACAGACAAACCAGAACACACAGGCTTGGATTACAGCACACAAAGGGAAAATATTCTGTCTGCAAATATTGGTTTGCTTCTATATTTAGTCTCAAAATGAATCTTTGAGAAGCATTTTATTGTTTGGATCACAATTGTTAATGAGATTCCATGTTTTTTTGTGTGTGTTGTGAGGTTTGGCATCCATTGCTTTTGTTTTGAAACCAGGTGTACCTTTTTTTTAAACCACGATTACTATGCAAGGTTATAAAAATAGCCTCTTTTGTTTATGTAAAACCAAAAGCTGTGCATGAAAAATCAACATCACAGGCTGTGAAATGAAAAGCCCCCGAAGAAAGGACAGGGTTCAGTTTTGCTGTTGACCAGTGTGCGGCTCTGGAGTATTTCCACTCCACCCTTTTGTCCAAATATTGTAATTTCTTTAAAATTCTTAATGACAATTTAATGTCCAGCTACAGTATGGGAATTATCGATTGGTTTATTTTATATTTGTGCACACATTTTTTTCAATAGGATAATATATTTGATTTGGAAAAGTTAACATAAAGTCCGAACTCTGAAAATATGATCTTTTACACTGTAAAAAAAAGTTTGTAATTTTCACTACATAAAACTGTAAAAGTATGACAGTTAACGACCATAACTATGCAAAATGAATGTCAGCTTAAATAATGGGAAACTTCCTTAACGTTGTGAATGTTCACAACCAGTATTTTGTCCACATGTGTTCTACATAAAATACGTAAGTATTTTGTTAAATAACTGTCTACAATGTTATATTGCCAAAGACATGTACATATCCTTAGTAATGTTTTAACAGTGGTTGCTTGTAAAATGTAAAGCTTTTCATTGTAAATTATCCAATATTACTTAAAAATTTTGTAATACACAAAACTGTCAAAACTTTAAATTATACTACAGTTTCTTGCTAAAACACAACATCTAACCGTTGCATTTGCCTATAACTGTACCTTTACATACATTTCATTTTACAGGAATATTATCAACATTCTTTAACCAATTCATGGTTGATATTGTTTTTTACAGTAAACTTCAGGCAACCCCAGCTGCCAAATTATAACTTCAAAATTAACAATATATATATATATATTTTTTTTTTTTTACAGTGTATCAACATAAATATACTGTTTGGTTACCAGGAGCAGCTACAGCAGCAGCACCAGCAGAAGCAGCAGGCGTTCGAGGCGTTCGTGGGGGTGTTTCCCATTCTGCGGCGGGCTTGGAGGACACTTGCAGCTGCTTCCTGATGAACCTGCATCTGTCTCTTGCGCATCTCCCCCCGCTCTGAGCCCATAGACTGCAAGCACATGGAACCAGAGATCTTACTGGAAGATGTAACGCACCAGAACGCATCACAAACAATTAAATAACCAATATGTTAAAAAAATAAAATAAAATAGGCCTGGAAGGTTTTAGAGAGCTTTTTATTGCCCAGGATAAGTTCTATTAACTGTCATGGAAGGGAAATACCTGCGGCATGCACTTTGGGATCTTGGTGTGAGACATCAACGCATGCAAGCTCCAAAAATCGATGTTTTTTTTTTCATCCAACAAAGCCTAATGGGCTGCAGCTCAACAAATAATTGAGTGAAAACAGCTCAGGGAAGCCATCTGCAGATATTCCGCTGAGCATGATGAACAGCAGACCTCCACATCTGCCTCTCCTTCCTCTCCGTGCAGCGATGAGCAGTGATGACAGCGACAAGGAGTCACTCTGGACCGCAGAGATCGCATCCATCAGTTGCATCCTCGGGAGGATACGCACGCGTGATGGTAGACGCAAGAACCACTCACCCCCAAAGCAAGAAGCCATTTATAGTAACACAATGAAATTATTTAATCGAAGAGGCTGAAAAATGTGTGCTATGACATTCTAAAGTAAACATTTGCTTTATTGGTAATAATGTCACGAATCAAATGGCTGATTTATCCAAAATATATCCGTGGATGCTGGAATACACAAGATAAAGATGCTCCAACCTCACAGGAATCCCTGCGTTATTTTATCATTTAACATAAAAAAAACATTTGGTATGAGCAGCACAAAAAAAGCTTATTGTCAGTAAAAAAAATGACTTACTGTGTCACCATGAATGCCAGAATACAGGTGATTTTCAGCTCGACCACATCCGTCTGCATCGATTTGACACAAACCAGTTGGTTTCCTCTACGCGCATGCGTTTCCTGCAAGTGTGAAAAGATTTTTCTGCGCTCATGCATTGACGGCCAGAACACAATGTGCGCTGCCTGTTTCTGCGATGGCTTCCTTCAGGACAGGCTGGAGTGGCAGGCTGTTGCGCGGCGCACATCACAGCTCCGTCACCGATGACTTGAGGAGCAAAATTACGCAGAACGTTCTCTTTTCACTAATAAACCCCTTCATTCTCACATTTGTCTTCATTCATTCACCACGCAGCTTTATTACCTGCATAATTCTGGATGTGAACGCGCCAGCCTGCCAGCATCTTTAAATGACGCAGTTCCTCCCAAGCATTTAGATGCAGCGCATCAACGCTACAGTAAAACATCTAGAAACCTCAGTTTCAACATCTGTTATCTTTTTGTGTCCTTGTTCGGTTGATTGGACCTCGTTTCCACCAGAGGGCAGTGCTGATCTGTTTAAAAACAGTCCCATTTGGGCCCAGCTTGGACTAGAAGTCAGTACAATTAAAATCCATGCATGTACCATTGAGCAGTGAATTAAAAATACTGTCATCTTTTGGAACAGTCAGATCATCTGATGAATATCCATGAAGAACACACAAGGTCAAGTTTGGCCTAATTTTATTTATTTTTTTCTAATTAATTTTTCTTGCTTATCATTTTTTGGCCACTGTTAATTTCTGCTACTCAAATTGAACAAACAGAAAACAAATGGTCAAATTACCTTTAAAGACCCACTCCAAAGAACGTTGTGTTTTTTACACGTTCTTGTGTAATTTTTCTCACGATGGACAAAATATATAAAGGCAAGTAGGCTTAAAATTGCATTTCTGAGTATTTCTTTACTCAACTTGTTGTGAATCAGGAGAAGATGAAAACATGCTGTTGAAAAAAAAAAGAGCTTAATTGTGACATCACAATTGTAACCAAAATTGGTGGGCTACAAGGATCCTGCTCTGCTCCATTCAGATGCATCCACTTGTAGACGACAATACAGCTGTATAGCTCCAATATAGCTCCATTTTTTTGTTGCACTTCTAATGCTAGGTTGGGGTTGGAAAGGTCTGTAAGCTAGCAGGAGAGAGTGTAAAGAAAAGGGAAATAGGGGCAGGCTTACTATGTGCCAGCAGTCCCACCCACGACTTAGAGCTCAATTTCTAATTAATTCCTGCCGCTCTGCAGAAACGATGTCCTAGAATATGACATTATGACAATATGAGATTTTTTTATTTTAGCTGAAAAATGGCACAGTTAATTAAAATTCCACTGGGAATGCTTTGAAAATAAGTCAAAAGATGACTGGAGTGGAACTTTATAAGCCCAGAAGAAAATTATTGGGTTCTCCAGGATGGAAAAAAGAAAACCGAAGTGTGAGTCTAAGGGGTGGTAGAGAGAAATGTTTTTTAAATTAAACGTTTTTTAACACTGACAGTGATAATGCTGTGTTTGCACACTTTGATAGTTTATTACATCTTGGAAGACTTTCGCTTTGTGGTCGTTCCTATCTCTTTCAATATAATTTTGCTTTCAATCTAATGCTACCAATCACAGGAAGTCAACGCAGAGACAGGAATAGAGATATGTAACAGCAATCCGTGGCATGAAGTTATTTGTTCAACAATCGGTAGAACCTTGACTCTGACAGTCCTTTAAGAAGAACATCACAGTAACCAAGACAAGAGGTGATAAGCCGCAGCACAAGGAGATGGGGTGTGGAGTTGGATTTTTCTGATGGTTTTATAGGAGGATTGTGTATGTTTCCCTATCACATGATTTGACACATATCTCAATGCATGGTCAGTACAGGTATTGCTTGCAATGTTGAGAAAAAAGGGTCATGTTTTGTGGACACATATCCTTTGGTCCACCTTCAACTAATTGTAATTGACCTGACCTGGTAGAAATGAGCTTGTAATTGGACAACTTTTGTTTTCATCACAACAACAAAAGACAAGCTGACAAAGTTAGGCAGAAACTGATTATTTATTTGCTGATCAGTTTTTATTCCTTTTTACCAACATAATCTTATTTGTTTCTGTGATTTCCACCGATACTGCTGCAGTGCTTGATTCATTTTTTTGACACGTACCAGTATCTTTTACATCCCTGTTTTATAGGTGTTTATTCTGTGTTTTGTTATTAATGATCCTTCTTGTTGAATGGACCATCGTTGATTGGATGAATAAGCTGTGCAGCCAGAAGGGTGTGCTGGTGAGATGAGGAGTGCTGAGTTTGGGATGTTCTGAAAAACACTGAGAATTTTGTCATCAGAGGAAAAAGAAGAAGGCCAAGAATAGAGCTCTGTGGAACACCAGTGGAGAGGGTAAAATGCTAGAACTTCTTCCCGTCTAGATGATTCAAAGTTTGCCAGAATAGATTTAAGTTAAGGGCTGCACATTGGCGCAGTGATTACCAGTCTCGCCTCACACCAAGAAGGCCCTGGTTCGAATCCCGGTTGGGACTTTTCTGTGTACATGCATGGGCTTTCTCTGGGCACTCCGGCTTCCTCCTACATATGAATGAACATACTTCATAGGTTCGTTGGTGTCTGTAAACTGCCCCTGGGTATTCCTGTTTGTGTGTGTAGCCCTACAACTGACTGACGGCCTGTTTAAGGTGTACTCCACCTTCACCCAACAGTAGTTAGGATAGGCTCCAGCAACTATGTTACCCCAAAAGGCATTCAGCAGGTTCTGAAGATATGTGGATGGATTTAAATTAAAATATCCCTTATAAATTCCTAATTCTATCATTGCTATATAGTAATTACCATAAAAGAATTGTGCTTAAATTACTAAGTAAAAGTAAGTACATTTTAATTTGTAAAACAGCTTTCTCAGATAAAAATCACAAAGTGCTTCTCAAAAGTAAAAACATTAAATTTCAACTATTTATCATAAACATATTATAGACAAAGTAAAATCCATTTAAAAACAAAGCAAAACACAATAAATGACAAAACCCCATAAACTAAAAGCTCTTCTGAACATCTTGACCTGTCTTTTAAAACACTCAATGGAGTCAATCTGTCATAGTGACAGAGACGAGGAGCTACAGCTTCAAAGGGGAAGTCTCCTAATATTTAATATACAGGCTCTGTGGCATTGCCAAAAAAGGACAAAAAAAAAAGGAAATAAAAAAAAACATTTATGTACATTATTTTGCTTATTTTGCTTTGCAGCCACACCCATATTTGTCTTAACATAATTACAGTTGAACGTGTGCAAGGTACGTTTCTGTGCCAAAATATCAGATTGCTATGCTTTTTATTTATTTTTTAAATTTTGTGCTTTTAATTTACAAAGTTAATGATAATCTCAAACATTCAGAAAATCTAAATAAATTTTGAGCAACTGCGTGTTTCATCCACAACCCAAACTCTCACAGGGAAACAAAATATCTCAAAGTCTACAGTTGCAGAAGTCCTTAAGAGAATTTGTTCAGAGTATATATTTTTTTAATAATTCCAGCTAGCTCCCTATGTAAGTTGTTGCATAACATGAACAGAACAGAATCTGCACAATTCACTGCAGAAGAAGTTGCATGTGCAGCAAACTCATTCACTAATCTGAATATATCAATTTTTGAGTCTTCTTTTGCAACTTTAGTACCCATCTTGGTGTAATCCGTCACCTGGAGTTACAAATGCAGCAGAAAGAGGTGTGTCCATCACATTCCTTATGTGCCAAAAAGCTGTAAAACAAATTCAATATGGAAGAGTGTCTTCCGCCACTCCACAACATAAATCATACTTCTTGTAGCTGCAGTAATGTTTGAGAGTTATTGCCTCTTCAATGGACCCTGCTCTCTAGTGGGATAACTATTACTGTGATCTACAGCCACTACATATAAATACACATGCAAATCTTTTCTGCGTTTTGCAGGGACCTAAGTGCCAATAAACTGCAAGCAAATCTAGCTTTGCTCTATGAATATCATTTAAAATTTCAATGCAGTTTCAGTTTCAAAGCCTGCAGCTTCCTGCAGAAAGATCCAGCTTCTGAAGCCCGCCCAGTAAATCACCCATCCAGTTCTCTGCTGAGGCAGCTTCCCGCAGAGCTCCTGCACAGAAAATGTGCTCCTGCATTCACTCTGAATATTATGATTCCCATTTTTCCATTCTGTAGCTTGATACATTGAAAGTAATCATTTCTACTTTGAAAATCAAGAGACATTTTTGTTGGTGGAGTCTCAGGAATAATTGTTTTCCACAAATTCTCTTTTCTCTGTAATCTACAGACTTTGGGACGCTCGGCAGAGTTTATCTCAGAGCTGCAGAGGTTTCCGCTATAATGACTCTGCTTCTTTATTTTTTTTTTATGGCTGTCTGCTTAACGGTTTGGTCGGTTGTGTTGGACTGTCGCTGAGTGCGAGGGAGGCAGAAACAGCCCCCGGGCCCAACAGGACTCTGGTGCCAGTAAGTTATTGAGAGGTGAGGACACCTGAAAAAGTCCTGCAGGGAAAACTCTTCTGTCTCTCAGAGCTTTAGTTTCACCAACATTGCAAGCAGAAATCAATGAATAACAAGAGAAACACGTTTCTGCACAAACTGTCACAACGTCAGAGTTAAATATAATTAATTTGAAATAAAAAAATGAACTGATAAGTTCCTGCTGATTATTAAAGACCCACTCCACTGAAAATTGTGTTTTCACATGTTCTTGTTGCGTTATACTGATGATGGCGGACACATGTAAAGAAAATTAGCATAAAATTGTGTTTCTGAGTATTTCTTTATTCAAATTGTTGTGAATCAGGAGCAGAAGCAAACATGCTGTTGAAAAATGCTTGAAGCACTGATGTAGATGCAACTCCAAAATTTCTCGCCATCTTTGTTGCACCTTTAATGTTAGGTTGGGGGTTTTATAGGCTGTAAACTAGCGAGAGAGTATAAACAAAGGGATGATGGGAAATGGAGCCAGGCTTACTCTGTGGCAACAGTCCCATCCACAACTCAGAGGTGAGTTTCTATTGAACTCATGCCATTCTGCAGAAACTATGTCCTAGAAAACAACTTTTTTTTTTTGCCCAAAAACGGCGTTATCATAAATAAAAGACCACTGGGAATGCTTTGACAAAAGATCAAAAAGTTGTTTGAAGTAGGTCTTTGACATTTACATTTTCCTTAGATCAGAACTTTTTTATGTGGCAACTTTAACACCATGCAATAGACATTATTTCTAGCTTAAAGATGAGTGAAATCTGACACACTGAAGGTCAATAAACAGTATGAAAACAAATCCTCCTTTATGTCTCCATCGCCATAAAGTTAAACTAAATCCACTTGAATTGTGAGGAAAAACTCCTCCATTGAGCCTTATTGTATTTTTGCATAGGAAGACCGTGAACATTTTTTTCTGAATTTAAGAATAACACACATTTTACAGATTAGTGTGCCATTTTTAATGTCTTAATCCATTAAGGAACAACAACAACAGTTTTCTTTGTTACAGAAGCAGATGGGTTGTTCCTGATTGTGAGCTGTTGCTTGGTGACCAGTGGAGACTCACTCCAAAATCCACCCTCTTTATTTCTGTCCCACAGATGATCTTTTGTATTATAAAATACAAAGTTTTCAACAGCAGGAGACTTTGTCAGCAAGTTTCTGTCTGATTAAATTGTAACCTTATTTTTAAAACTGTGCAGCCATTCACAGAGCAGTTCATGCAAGTTGAATCACTTTTGAGTACTGGGCTGTCTCTTTGCCAAACCTAATGAGTACACAGGTTTTCAACCAGGGTTTTGATAGTATTGTTGGACACCTTTCTGTCTGTGAAATATCTTGAAAAGGCAGCAGACAAATATAAACCAAATGAAACTCTTTAAGTCCCACTCCCATTAGCTTTTGATCGATTTTAAAAGCATTCCCAGTGGTATTTTAACTATGATGCAATTTTTAACAAAATCAAAGAACTCAAAGTGTTGTTTTCTAAGACACAGTTTCTGCAGAGCATCAGGAGAAAATCGCCTTTGAGTTTTAGGCGGGACTGTTGGAGCAACCCCGCCCCCTTCCTGTCACATTTTCAAACGGCATGTTTTTCTTCTAATCTGAATTTACAATGATTTGAATAAATAAATGCTCAAAACAGCAAATTTAAGCTAACATATGTCCTCCGCAGTGACAAAAAATGTCACAAGAACTTTTTATAAACACCAATAACACAGTGTTTATCTGAGTGGGTCATTAAGACCTGTGTTTAAATGTAAGATAGTAAAGCTTAAACAAATGTGAATGCCTGCCAAAGCTAAAAAACCTCATAAACTTCTGATTGAAATTATTTTTTAAATCGCTGTCAAAAACCATCTTCTTACAGAAAACTGCTACTGAAATGAGACACAGTTTTGGATCTTCTCACATAATCATCAACTCTTCCTGCTGAATAAGGCCTACTAACAAAACTTATTTTCTTCCCGGCAAGGTAATTTTTCATTTTAGTTCAAGTCACTGTGACTTCTTAGATGCTAATTTCCAACTACTTGGAAAAAGTTTTTCTGAGTGAACATGAACTCAGCACCCCAATGATTCTGATTGATTATAATGTTTTCATTTTGATAAAATGAGAATTATACTTGATTTGTTTGGGGTGCCGTATCAGCATTTGGGATGCAGCTGTTGTTTAGTACACAGGAAGAAACAGACTGACATGCAAAATGAAGATCATTATTTTAAATCTTTGCTGCAGGGAGAAGAACTCAACTAATGCATATTACCTTGCAGTAGAACATTACACTCCTATATTTTATTCAGGACTCAAATAAAAAAATGCATGGTCCTGACTTCAGTTTGAACAATGTTCCCAAATCCCTGCTTTTACACTTCAAGGATGTGAAAAATGTGAAACTTGATATTTTTTTTCTGATGCACAAAATTTGGAGATTAGGTTCAGTTCACAGCCAACTCTTTGAGCATGCTAGTGCAAACTATGATTTTTCCAGTAAATTTGGAACGAATTTTTTGCTAATTTTGAAAATAATCCTGGGTTCTTCTAATGGAAACTGCAGCTCTGTTTTCATCTAACGTTCATTTTAACACTGTGAAAAGATTTGATTTTTGTTTGCAATTTGGTTATTTTCTGCAGGAAAAGCCTTTTTCAGTTTTATACACAGATTTTACCTTAATTAATAATAATTGGTGCAAATGAGCTAAATACTGTTGCAGGCTGCATTTTTGGCAAAATAAACAAAGTGTTTCAACGGAATTTTCCCCAGCAGCAAAATGACAACGTGCAGGTTCTAGGAGCTAAAGATGACTACTGGTAAATACATATGGAAAATGTAAAATACTTACAAAGAAAAAATGATCACATGCTTTTTTTAAAAACTTTTTTTTATATTTCAAATCTTGCTCTTAGAAAACGAAATCTGCCTTTTGTTCATGAATTCAGCTGCCTCGAACAGAGACCTTAAAAAAAGACAAATAATTGATATCAGATTTTAATTTGCCTTTCAGATGGGTTCTGAGTTTAAAATCTAATCTTGTTTAAACGGTGACAGCCTGAATTAAACCTCCAACTGAATAACATTTTGCACAGAGAGCAAGGGAGGACAAATAATATGGTTTTGATTTTGTTTCCCCAACAAGGTTGCTATGGTGGCTCCTCTGTGCACCAGAGCATGAGGCAATGACTGGAAAAAAACAGACATTCTCAATATTGATCACTGTAATGATTTTTTTTTATTAAACCCACAAAAATTGAATAGTTTTCTTGTTATGAAAGTTTTTTTTCAGGTTGAAATGAAATAACAAAATTAAGAAGTAAGCTGCTAAGTCATGTCATTCTATTGATACTATAGAATTTCATCTCATTCCGATCATCTTTTGATACTTTTCAAGCATCATCAGTAGTTTCTTTTTTAAAATAAAAAAACTTGTAGTTTTCTAAGACATAGTTTCCTGCTTCCTTTTTCCATCACCCATAACTGAGCTCTTTGTTTACACTGTCTCCCGCCAGCTTACAGCCCCTCACAACCTCCAACCTAAGATTAGTGGTGCAAAAACAGGGCGAGCCAAATTAGAGCTATCCAGCCGTACAGTTTTAACCCAGACTTTTTGCCTTTTCCTGATTTACAACAATTTGAATTGACTCAGAAATACAATTTTAAACTTAACTTTTCTTTACAAATGTCCTCCATAATCAGTAATATGCCACAAAAACATGTTTATGATTAGATTATGTTTGAAAATCATTTTTTAATCTCGCATTGTGCTTTGTTTTTTTGTTTTTTTATGACATTTTTTTGTTTTCTTGCTTGTTTGTTTTATTTTATTTTGCATAGACTTTTGCTTTAGTGCTGATTTCATTCTGTTTTGTTTACTTGTTTTTTTTTGTTTTCCTTTTAAACTGTGACTTTCTGTACTTAAAATCTTTGTTTTTGGTCTCAAAATGTTATGCCACTTTTTTTGTTTGTTTTGCTTTTTTGTAGTTTTTTGCATTACTGCAAAAATGTCTATTTATGTAATTACAATGGCCAAAAAAAACCAGTATCCTCAAAATGTCCTTTATTTTCTAATCAGTGTTTTCTAATTTCTCAAATGGGTTTGATATAGCCATGTTTAGTAATTTTTCCTTGTCTTATTCTATTATTAATGCTTGTAAAGAATCTATAAATCAAATCAAATGCTTTTAGTTTAATTCTTAGCAAAGTTTAGTGCACTAGATTCTAAAGAAACTTCACAACACATCCTTTTTCTTTATTCTACTTCCCAATTTTCACATTTGAAAAACACAGTAGCATTTGAGGCATAATTAAGGAATTTAGCGTTCATAAGAATCATTATGTTACTCAAAGCTGGATTTTTTTGTAGTAAAAGTCTCTATCCCTTCAGTTTTATCATTCTTTTATTTTTTATGCTTAAGAGTTTACTTACAGGTGGAGTTATTTTCACAATAAAAGGACTTTTCTCTTTTCCTAACGTTGTAACCTTTCCCTTAAAGAAATAATACAAACACTGGTGTTGTCACTCGCTTAGCTTTGCAGTCAGAGTGCATATCTAGGGGAAACAGTGTAATGAGAAGGCACAGAGAGCAGGTAATAGTGTGATGAGGAGTGAAGTACTTCATATTCATGCCTCATTCACCACCACCGAGCAACAGTGTCCATAGAAAGCCTAAAGGCAACACACAGAGAGCTGCACAAAACAACAACAGGTCAGCATTGACTCTGATTCCACATGAGATGCTGGGATCATTACTTAGCCTAGTTTCTGGTGTGTTATCCAGCTGTCATGTTAAAATGATGGTACCATATGATCCAGCTTTCTGTGTGTCTGCGATTGCTCACATTTTCATTACAGTGACGTCGTTGATCTGTGCATCCTCACCGCAGGCAGCCAGTAAGGCGACTCTTAGAATCTGTCAGAGCAGAAGCCTGTTAACCTTTAATAATCTGCCACCACTTCTCTGTTTTTAAGGCCCAACTCGTCTACAGCTCAGACACCAGCTTGAAAAATGCTGCAGCTAATTAGGGAGACCACAAGAATAAGACGAAAGTTGGGTGAAATGGAGCACGCTCCTTTGAAATAATTGGACTGTGATAGTGCAGCTTGGTGACATACATGGCTGCACTCAGGCAAGACAGAAGAAAAAAGGATCTTGGATGACTTTATGGGATTCAGCTTTAGCATTAGACAAGAATTTTTTTTATTTATTACTGGACATGGATGCTACAGAAGGGCATGCACTGTTTACACAAACTGACACAGATCTTTTTCTAATCTGCAGCAGGAGCTTCACTACACCTTCCTCCAAAAGTAAAAACAACAATCAGTAGAAGTAACAGAAATCATCCAAAAATGTTAAAAGATTAAGGAAAAAAGCTACTTAGCAACTTGTTTTTAAACATTTTAGACAAGAGTACAGAAATCCATTTGCTGCAAACCATTTAAGCTATAACCTTCACTTGCTGATAATATTAAGTTTGTTAAAAAAAAAAAAAACATTTATTGAAAACTATACAAATGTCACTGGAGCTAATGTAAAAAAATCTTCCCACTCTTAAAATGAGCTGCAGATAAATTTTACAATGAGAATCTCTTTATACATTTTAGTGAATGTATTTGCTAAAGGGTTCACTTTTAAATACTGCATTTCTCAGAGTATAAGTCACATTATTTATTTATTTATTTTGCATAGTTTGGCTGGGGTGCGACTTATGCTTAGGTGTGACTTTTACATGTTTTGTATTTTTTTTTTAATAAATAGCAACAACCACTAGAGGACACTCGAGGTATTTAGTACCTGACAGCAACGCAGAAGAAGAAACGCTCCTCAGTTTGACGTTGGGTTTGGCGGAATTTATAGGGTTCAAGTAAAAGTGAAAGAAAAACCTGATTGTAAATTTGAAAAAAAAGAAAATTTAAAAAACAATACATCATAAGTTTGATTTTTTTTTTTAATCTAAAAAAAACTGTTTTAAATCTACAGAGGCAGCGTGAGCCAGCAATGTTCTCCGGGGGAGAATCTTTGCATTGATGCATTTCTTATTTCTGACACAAATTAGATTTTTTCAAATGTAGAATAAACCAACTTTCTGCAGCTGTGCATTGTTACCCTTTCTGCTCAATGACAAGATTTTATTTTAAGCAATATGCATCAGCATCATCTCTTTCCGTCACACTCTTGTCAGAATCAGTTTTGTTTTCACTGTGTTTTGCTTTAGACATTTGAAAGCCATCTCATGTCACCACTGGCATTTTTCTCATTTAGCAGTATTGAATGTTATTATTGGTGTCACGTTCTTACTGACAGGCATTTATGGCCAATTCTTTTGTGTAATGCATTTATTATTAGTGACTCAAATTTTTTCTTTTATTGTTCTTCTTCTTCTTTTTCTTTCGGCTTTTCCCTTCAGGGGTCGCCACGGCAAATCAGCTCCTTTGATGGGTGTGATTGACATATTTGGTTTGGCAAATATTTTACGTTGGATGCCCTTCTGAGCTTGGGACCGGCACAATGAGACCCTGTCTTGGGCCTCCTCGTGGCTACACGTTTTGTGATCTGTAAAAATGTTTTGCGTTAAGAGATTTGTTGATGTGGTTTGCACTTCAGGGCCACCATAGTTTCATGAGCTTTTCAATGTGTTTTATTTAGCTTTTATGAGTTCGATTGAGCTCTGTGCGTTTAAGGTCATGTAAAGGGACTAAAAACTAAACATCCAGTTAAAAAACAGACACAATTGGAAAACAAAGCAGTCATTTTAACAGAAAAAGGAATTGTTGATCTCTCATCTTCTTTCCCTTTAGCTGCCAGATCAATAATAACAAATATAATAATCCTTTGCTTTATGTCTGTAATATCGACTGATGATTTAAAGAGCTGCAGGCCTGTTATTCAAGGTTTTAAAAAAAGACAAAGACCCACAAGTGCAATCAGACACGATTCTTGATGTTCAGAAACACAATTTGAGCGTCTGTATGAAGAAAACAAGGTCAATGGTGCAAATTTTTTTTTCAGAGGAAAATAAAACATTTTATTTACCATTGAAAGGGGAATGCAAAAATAAAAGCAGATTTCATTGTGAAAAAGACAAGTGTTTCATTGGTTTCATCAGTCTCTGACATTCTTCTCCACTTTTGATCTCTGATTAAACATCACATTTTTAATCTGAGAAACAATGTTGTTAGGTTCTTGCAAAAAACAGGATCTTTAAACACCACCCTTACCCCCACCCCCCAAAAATGCTCTTATGCTACAAATGTATTTGTTAAAATAAAACAGCCACACGCACTCCTTTTTTCCTAATTGAACCTTAAAAGACCATAAATTACTCAGATTTTTTTTTGTCCCGATTAGATTCCAAGTCGTTTCATTTTGAGTATCTGCCGATACTGAGTCCTGATCCAATACATTTGTAACACATTTTAAAAATAAACTAATAAAAAACATATCTATACACTAGTAAAAATATGTGATAATTAATCGTGTCTGAATGTTTGGTGACTGTAGCTTTAGTATCTTCAGAGGAACATATTTGATCAGATATGATCCATATCTCCATTAAAAATTCTTAAAAATAAAAAAAGAGTTTCTTAAAAAAATTGTTGGAGCATAAATAGAATGATCAGTATTCATAATTAGCTAATGTCAATGAACCATTTTTACAAATTTTTTTCAATTGATTTTAAGACTTTTTTTTTTCTCCTGGAGCTTGTACTTTGTAGGCAGTCCCTTGGCAGCCATCTCATTCGTGCCTCTCTGTTTAGCTCAAATTAAAAATGTAAACATATATATTTATATTTTTTCTTTTAAAATGCCATTTTGGATCATTGTTTGTGTTAGGAAAAACCAATAGAGAGGCTTGCTGTCAGTTTAAGCTATTGAACCAGGAAGTCCAAATCTGTGAATATTTTGCTAACTTTACCGAAGTGCTCAAACTAGTGCTGTATTTTGTTGGGTTTTACAGCAGTAAATGTAATTATCCATTAATTATATGTAGACTTCTACTTGAGTATTTGCCCATAATAATAAGCTTTAAATATATAGCGATAATAATAATAATAATAATAATGAGAACACTGAGAATAAAATAAATATCAGGTTACAGATCAGGTTGCAGCATCCATGGAGTCTGCCCAATTTCCAATCATGCGATTGGATCGGGAAATCCCTAACATCAATAGATCTTTGTATGAAAAACTACACTTAACAAACTCATTGAAATGATATTGTCACAAATGGGCACAAGGCTGGTTCCAAATGCAGCAGGTTTATTGACTCAGACAGGAGCAGGATCTCAGACTAAAAGTCCACGAAGCTAAATCGGGGTCAGAGTCCAGGCAAGGGTCAGGGCAGGTGGCAAAGAAGCAGAGTGAGAGGCGAAGCTGGGTCAGGTACACAGAAGAACAGGTCAAACAATACTGCTTGGTATACAGGCAGAAAAGCACAAACAATACTTTGCACTGAGCGTGGCTTTGAGCAGTGTCCTGTGGATTATAAGCAGATGAGAGTCAGGTGGGTGGCATCCAGACACTGTATGCTGGGGTTGCTGGGAGATTCACTGACAGATATGAACCAGCTTTTTCAGTCTTTCTTCTTTAAATAGTATAGGTGAGCACCTTCATTCACGCTCTTCATCTATTAAAAACACACCTTTGAAGCATTTTTCCTATCATCTCTGTGAATGAATCTGGATAAATAATTGTCACCCTAACCAGTGGCTTGGACTAATCACCTGGATAAACAAGGAAGATAATAGAAGCTTAATGACTTTGTTTTTCCAGGATCATATCCTGCTTTGAAGTGGCCACTCTGCTCATGAAATGAGACCGGACAGAATGAGTGTTGTGATGCCTGAGCAACCTCGCTGAAGCGATGGATGTTGTTGTTCAGTTGAGGTCTTTTCCTCACAATGGACACAATGGCCTCTAAAAAAGCTCCAAATGCTCATGAAAACAAGCTCTTTTGTTCCAAACTGCAGCTCACAAACACACAGATTGGGCATTTGTGTTTAGATGGAAATTGAATCATAGCATGGAATCCCTCAAGCATCTCAGAGGTAAAGAAACAAACATTGCAGAAGAGATCCAACAATATAGGAGACAAAACAAATGTTGATTCTCCTCAAGGAGAAAACAAAGATCCTTGGAGGTGGAAAGCTGCCCTTAAGCAGATCCCAAGAACGCAGGTCATTAAAAGCAAATAACAGCATAACTGTAGCAGTAATGATTATCTAAGTATTAAAAGAAATAAAGTGAAACTCAATGAAATCCCAAAATAAAACACTTTTGTTATTATTTTCATTTAGTATTATAAGCAGATGTTTTTTAACAGTCATGTTTTGGTCCCAAAAAACATTAATTACCGTTTTTCTCTTCTTCTGCAAGTATTTTTGAAATATCCCACCAGCATTGTTAACATATTTTGTAATTATAAGGAGAAACTGGGAAAGAAAAGCAAATTGAACAGAAACAAACCAAAAAGAAAGAATTAAATAAAGTAAATCAAGCTAAAATTGATGCCACTCATTTCTATCTGTGTATACTTTTAGCATTTATTTTTGTTCAAATCAAATAAAAACAAAGTTTATTTACTCTATAAAGCACTATTCAATCATTTGTACGATGGCCCCCAAAGTTCAAATGACATCAACAAATCACAATGCAAGAACAAATTAAAGACCACAATTAAAAAAGCAAACAAATAACAAAAAAAACAACACAATATTTTAGAAATTCAGAAAATGTTATAATCTTTAATGTATTTTTATTGTGAGTAAGTAGTAAATGTGATTAGCATTTCAGGGCGACCATACATATGTAACACTAAGCGTTTTACATACTTTAATTCAATAAGAAGAGATGGAACACAAGGAATGATTTAATTGTGATACAGAAAGACCTTAAAAAGACCATAAAGACCTACTTCCAGAAAAAAAAATGTTTTTGGTGTTGTTAACATGTTCTTGTGGCATTTTTCTGATGATGGAGGACAGAAAACTAAGCTTAAACTTGCATTTCTGAGTTTTTCATTCAAATTGTTGTGAATCAGGAGCAGACAAAAAAAATCAAGTTTGAACAAGAGCTTATGTATGATGTAGAAAATACACTGGGCAAGCCAAAAGCTCCCTGCTCCACTCCATTCTGATGCATCCACTTGTAGACTAGATCCATGTACGTCTTTGTTTTCCTCATCTGAGCGACTGGATAGCGCCATATTGCTCGCCATTTTTATTGCACTGGTAATGTTAGGTTGTGAGGGGCTGTAAGCTAGCAGATGAGAACATAAACAGAGAGCTTTCAATGACGGGGAGGGGAAAGTGGGGCGAGGTTTTTCAACACTAACGTCTCCACTCACAACTCAGAGGTGAATTTTATATTATTTACTGCTGCTCTGAAAAAAATATTTCCCAAAAATCTACAGGTTTTTTTGATTTGTGCGAAAAATGACAAAATCACAATTAAAAGACCAATGGGAATGTTTTTCTAAAAAAGCTAAAAAAATGATTGGAGTGGGACTTTAAATCTTTGCTTTGGCTCTGGACTGATGACGTCTTGCAGGCATAGGATAAGCTCGGTCCATAGAGCCTTGACGCTGATGGTGGCTAAGGGTCAGACCATACAAAGCTTCATTCCAGGTGGAAAACTAGGTTGAGTAGGGTCAGCAGAACTGGAAATGGGAGAAATTAACATTCCGGAATTTCAAAGGGTGAATATGTTGTGATTGGGTAAGAATGAAGGGGACTATTTTAGCTTTTGGTTCAGAGTGAAGGTTATGGTGAGTGGAAGTAAACGCAGCCAAAAGTTCCAGGATATGAGGTAGATCTTCCTCACTGAAATTGCACCAAAACTTGACTGTATGCAAAAATCTTGAAAAAAATTCTGTTTAGTTTTCAATAAGATCTTGCAAGGCCTCAAGTTTATACTTTCTTTTTATAGGAATGTTGTCCCTTTTTGTGGAAATTGTGTATCTATTCAGCTTTACACAACTTTTAGTTTTCAAACTGATTAGGTTTTGTCGGAGAAAATGTCCTGCAGGAAATTTAGAGCATGGAGGGTAACCAAGCTGCTCCTGGTTACCCTGCAAATAAATGAGCTTTTTCTGTTTTCCATCCATCCATTTTCTAAACCCGTTTTTGGGGTCAAGGAGCTGCCGGAACCTAACCTGACTACTTATGGCTGAAGGCAGGAGATGCTCTGGTTAGGCCACCAGTCTGTTGTAGGGCCTTTTTCTGGTTTTTTTTTTTTCCCTTATAAATGGTACACAACTGGTAGATGTTTAAGAAAAATAAAGTTATTTATGTTTGTATTCCATTTGTCCGAATCCCCAGAGCTCAGCTCAAATGAAGCCTATATGAGCCGAGTGTACCTAAGAGACTGAGAGATGCTGTCGGACTCAATCTTATCTGATGACTGTCTGAGCAGTTTTAGAGCTGCATTTCTCTGGGCTAAGTGCACTCCGGCTAAAAATATTGCAACAGCCGGGAAGAGTGCTCAACTTGAAATTATTGTATCTACACAGCAATTTTTCTGCAGCAGGTTCAGCGTGTACTATAAAAAGATAAGTAGAGGAACACGGATGTTCATTAACCACGCTGGCCTTGTGAAAAAATTGAAAGATGTGATTAATTTCTCTCCAAGTCCAAATCAAGTGACAAAGACACATAAAGACTTTTATTTCGCTTGTCCTACATTTATTTTTTTAAAAACCTAATGTGATTTCTAATAAAAATAGGAAATCTGCTCTGGCACTGTTTCGGGAATTACAAAGCAAATTCGTAGAAATGTCAAAATAAACTACGATTTTGGAATATGTTCGGGATGTTTTCCAATGTGCAAATCTGCGCCTTGACTACCTTGATTGGCTGGTTATTTTTCAGGCCATGATGGGTCACATTTTCTTTTGTAAAATATTCTTATTTTATAATATTGCATAAAACTACTGTTTTTTTTCAGAATATAAGTCGCTTTATTTTTTTGCATTGTTTGACTCATACTCCAAAGTAACTTATATGTGATTTAAAAAATTAAGTAAATGTTGGCACAAATATTTGTTATTTTCCTTCTATCAACTGTTTAGTGATTGTTTCCCACTAACAACCACTAGAGGACAATGTAGGCGTGTGCATCAGTATTTGCTACTGACAGCAACGCAGAAGAAGAAGCACCCTCCACAGCAAACATGGAGGACAATCTGATTGTTCTCCTGAACTTTATATATTTATATGATATTTTTCTTATTTACATCGACATTATTTTTTTTTTTCATTTATTCCTTCCTTGGACTACTGCGAGACAGCAAGTTATCTAACTGGGTTACACAGACACGGAAGTACCACTGAAATCGCCATCATTCAGATGCAGTTCCTGCAGTACAAGGTAAAAGATTGCCTTAAAAAAATAAAAATAAAAGACTCTGAATGATCTCATGAACCCAGACATGGAGACGTGATTACCTATGTTTTTTTGTAGAGCTTCTCAATATAAATAAGAATGTAATGCAGTAACAAGCATCTTGGCATTATGTGTGGCCAACATGAATTTCCATCCATTTTTGCTATTGGTTGCACGTGTAAACTTATCTCTCAACGTCATCTGTGTCTTCCATGTATTGTAAGTAAGATATACAGTCATTGCTTCCATGTAACGATGAGGCTAAAACCTTTTGACAGTGGCTCCTCACACACATGACGCGATGAGAGAGCGTCTACTTTATGAACACATTTTTGGACAAGTGTCCAGCAGCAAATCTCACAAAATTTCACACACAAAAACACAAGTTTGAGTTGTGTTAGGTGTGAATGCAGCATTACCCCAGGTTAGGGGGAATTTGTTCAGAAGAGTTGCACTTTTCCCTAAAACGTGCGACTGGAGGAACTTATATACGTTTTTTTTCCCTTTTTATTATGCCTTATTTATTTGCTTTTGCTTGCATTCTGGAAAAATATGTAAAGTACTTTTATGTTGGGAAAAAGAAAAATAAGGTAGTAGTATTTGAGGCACAGAACCAAAAATATGGGCATTGTTTCATGGTTACAAGTTTCTGCATCTACAGTGAATGATTTTCTTCGTGGACAAACACATTGAGAAGCAGATGCTGACTTTAATCTTCAGTAAAGATAGTCAGAAGAAATGAAAAGGCAGAATAACATTTTGAGAGGCACAGAAGTCAAACTCCAGCATTGTATTCCCACCAATAACCATTATGCTATTGCCTCGGCTGTTAAATTTGGGTGTCATCTCTATAAAAGGCAGAGTAACTTTTCATTGCAAGTGAACTGACAGCTTCAGTAAGTTTGTTTTGTCCAAGATAAAATACCAAACCCATCATTGCAGTCTGCATTATGTCTCTGCTGTTGCTATTTTGAAGACGAGTTTTTTTAAACGAATTAAATGACTGATTTCTTAAGAGAAATTTACAGAACTGTCATCCAACTGGTCAGTTCATTTCTTTTGTGACAGAAAAAAACAACTTGTTTTGGCGATTTTGAAGATCTGAATCTGAACAGGCAAACTGTCAAATGAATCCAGATAATCTCTGAATTATTTCAGTTCAGTCCTTCAGCCGTCAGGGCTTTTAAAACCTGAATCAAATAACTGAAGGTAATGCCGAGTTTTATATAAGACATATATAAACAAAGAATAAATTAAAACAATAAAAAGTAAAATGGTAGAGTAAAAGTAAAATCTTGTGGCTAATACTTTGAGGAGGAACTACAGAAATTAAAAGATAGAAATGGTAAAAATGTACAAATGATAATCCATAAAAAACATAAAATACCTTGTAGTCAAATAAATAAATAAGTTGATTAAATTAGTTATCTAAGTACTAAGTTAAAAAAAAGAAAATAAAATAAACCCTTTGTTGTCATTATACAAGGTGTAATGACTTTTAAAACTATTCTCTTATAAGTGGACACACAGGACACAAATACATTGAATAAATAAAAACAGGTGGCAGTTAGTGCAAAGTCAGAGTTTAAAACGGTGACAGTTTTTGGAAAGAAGCGGTCCATTAGTCTGCTTATTTCGCAGGTATGGAGCTGAAACATTTGCCAGAAGGCAGCGAAGTTGAAAAGATGAAAACTGGAGGAATGTTACCAAGCTTTTAAAGTACACAAAGACAACAGTGTGCTCAGCCATATGCTTATAGAAAAAAAAAACATAGTCAGAAAACTCTAAATGACTTATTCTTTTGAGAAACAGCTTTTTCAGCAAACAAACTTAAAAAAGCTTCTTTTTCCTTTTTTTTGTTATCAACAGCAAACAAAGTTAACAACCATACTTTGTTATTGTTGTGAAAGATCTGCACCTGTTGCTATGTAGGTGCTTGTTTCCTCGAACTGGCAACGGTAAACACAGAACTGCACAGAAAAACAAATCTGAATGTGATGTTAAACAGAGCTTCAATTTGACTGTTTTTCAGGGCCTCTTTTATGCATACAGAGCTCTTTATTTTCCTATTTGCAATAATAACTGTAAAATTAGAAATGCATTAATAGATGTTTGAAACATGTAAAGCTTTCTAATAGGGCTTGGCAATAGTAATTTTTTTATATCACAATATTGTTTTTTTTTCCTATTAGGTTCTAATGATATTTATCATGATAAACCAAATAACTATATCTGTCAAATATCAACGCTCTGTGGCTCATTAGAGATATGTGTTATCATCAGCAGGTTGTTTAGATTTAAATGTTTATTTCCTTTCATACTTTAAACTTAAACTTAGGGCTGCACGGTGGCGCAGTGGTTAGCGCTCCTGCCTCACAGCAAGAAGGTTCCCGGTTCAAGTCCTGGCTGGGGATCTTTCTGTGTGGAGTTTGCATGTTCTCCCCGTGCATGCGTGGGTTTTCTCCAGGTACTCCGGCTTCCTCCCACTGTCCAAAAACATGCTTCATAGGTTAATTGGTTACTCTAAATTGTCCCTAGGTGTGAATGTGAGTGTGCATGGGTGTGTGATTGTGGCCCCTGCGACAGACTGGCGACCAGTCCAGGGGTGTACCCTGCCTTCGCCCATGAGTAGCCGGGTTAGGCTCCGGCAACCCCGTGACCCCGAAAGGGATAAAGCGGATTGGAAGATGAATGAACTTTAAACTTAACAGATGCACTGAAGGATCATGATGCAACTGTTTTTGTCCAGAGAAAACTAAAAAAAGGCATACATATTACAAACTAAACTGAAAATTAAAGCAAAAGCTTTCAAGTTTCAAAAGAGAACATAAATAAAACAGAACACTAAACTGCTTGATCAGATTCATTTAAAAACAAAGTATTCATTTTATGAATAAATTCTAATGTTTTCAAGTTTTACAGGACGAACATAAAACTGACAAACATTTTTGTCAACGTCCTGTGAGTAAGCCAGGAACTAAAAGGAGATTCTCTGAATTTCGTCTCATAGTTTAGACTGTTGCTGCAGTGAAGGTTTTAACTTTGTTGCTTTTCGTTTATTTCAGTATGAGATTGAGCATGCTTGGTAGCACTGATTTAGGTTATAAAAAAGGTTGATGGTATTTCCAGTTTTAGAAGGAACATGCTTTCTACACGATTTGCAGTGGACGTTACTCTGTTTTTTTGTCAGATTTGAAATAACTAAAATACCTCCACACAGGCGGAAATTGAATTTTTGAGACACTGCCCAAGTTATATTTTATCCCCCCAATTCCAACACAAATTTACACAGAAATACCTTAGGCATTTTACTTCTTTGAATTTTTTTAGGAAAATGAAATTGCATAAAAGTAATTTATAAATGGTACGAACACGACTTTACTGTCCTCTAATTGTAAACTCAAATTCAAACATGCTGAGAAAAGGCCATATTTAGTAGAGATTTCCTAATTCTGCCTCCAGGTGATCACATTTTATTACAAATCATAACAAAAAACACCTGAAAACAGTATAATCTTTTGGTTTATTGTCATTATATATATCATTTTTGAAAAAAGGTGCAGCTTTAAGAAAGTTGCAGGATTGAGCACAACATCTGACAGGTCACAGTTTTCAGTGTAACACAGACTCTGTTATGCTAAAACAATGGATTCAATTCTGTTATTATTTAGAAAAAAACGTTTTAATCAATGTCCTATGAATTAATCTTGTATTTATCCACCGCGTCTCAAAGGCCGGTCCTTGAAAATATTGTCCCACTTTAAACCAGTCTGCGATCACACAGAACAGCTAGTTAGCATCATAGCATTAGTGTCTAACAACAGCTCTGTCTCCAAATCAACACATTTTATTAATCTGTCTGTTGCTGCTTTAAGTGAAGCAGCTTAATCCTCCAGTTCTGATTGGATCCTGTTAAATCGCCACATGTTCCGCTGTTTCATCACCCAAACTAAACGCTGCACAGGTTAAGTGACCGCGGGGGTGGGGCGTGTCTCGCGTTTGTTTGTTTAACTAACGTGCCGACAGTAGAAAAAAAGAGGTCAAAAGAAATTCACCAGAAGGAGAGCTAATAAACATGACTAAGTTTACACAAACATTTACTCTCCATGTGGTGACTGACCCTCTAACTTTTACTCGCCAAAGAGGAGAAAATGCTCGTTACTGGCGAGTGCTAATTTCGGACCCTTCAAAATAAAAGTCTGTACAATAGGCTCATTTTACTATCGAGAAAAAGTACTATTGCAATAGCAATAGCTATCGTTTCATCGCCCAGTTCTACTTTCAAAAATTAAAAACAACATTTTGGAAGTGGCAAGAGAAAATGTTTAAATAACTAAATGTTTTAATTTATTAAAGAGTATAATTGCAATTTTGTAGTTTTTGCTTTTTAGTAACCACCTAAAAATTGTATTTTTACCTTAATTACAAGTCTGTCTCAACCATATTTTTGGTCTCTGTTTTTGATTAGCTTATTGTAGTTTTTATTACTTAATTATTTTATCTCTACTTAAACTTGCATTGTTTTCCAAAATAAAATACCACATCATATATCTTAAATATAAAGAAAAAAAAAGAATAAAATAATAACATTTAAAAAACATTTAAAAACATTTAAAAAAAGCAACTCAAACTTCTTGCCTAATATTTCAAAATTGAAAGAGTAATCTCTGCAAGTTTTGTTTTACATGTAAATGAATAATAACTTACAAGAAATAGATATTGGGAAAAGGCAATCAGAAGCTTAATTTTAAATATAAAGGCTGCCGCTGAGTTTGTGAGACAATAAATATTTTACATCTTTTAGATTCCAGTTAGGCGGACTGCTAAGACAAAGGTCCATTAATCAATACTTCAAACTTATTGCTTAAAAGTAATGTGAGGAGTTTCATACCTACTTCATACCTAGTTCTTTAAATAAACTTTACACAAACAGTAGCAATCCTATGACTTTTTCACGCAATGCATCTTAATGCCCAGATACAATGTGGAATGTAAAACTTTAATTGAAAATAATTTGTAGAATGAATGGTGTGCAAAAGTCAGAATTTCACTAGATGTACCTTAGGATACCCTCTTTCAGAAAAGCAATTCAAAAACACATCTGGCATTGCTATATCCAATTATGACAATGGATAAGTGAAGCTTTGGCCTAATTTCAATTAGAAAGATCTCTATCTAATGTTCAGGTGCTGATTGCTGATTCTTGACTCCACACATCACTCATTAATTAGTCCTCACTCTGAGCCAATAACTGGAGGGCTCACTTTCTTCACAGCCAATAACAATTCAATTCCTGCCTTTAAATTCAAATAAGTGTGTTCAAACATTTTTGCCGGTGTCTTCAGCCCAGGGCCTGACCTCCAAAGACTATGGACTGTTTCATGCTGAAATTCATGTTGCACTATTTATCTATTAAATCACTTTTTCAAGATCTCTCCCTGTTGAAATGAACGAACAAATGAATGGAAGATGGAAGCTCAGTTAAGATCTGGCTCCTTTTTTTATTTTTTGACTTTTTCTGTTCATTGTCTACTTTTAAAAATAGGTTTGAATACATGCAATGTTTGTTCACGGAATACCGTAACACCCTCATGTTAATTAGGTGGTTTATAGGTTTTGTTTTGTCTTAGTTAAAAGATAAAAAAACAAAGTATTTTAGGATTTGGTAAAATAACAAGCTGAAGTGTTTCCATTTCAAAAACCTACAAGTTTAACTCCAAATGAAACATCTGCTGGCCCTGGCAAAGGTCAGCAAATCCTGCATTAATATTGTTTTTGATCTCCTGAACCTGATGGTTTATCACTGCAGCAGGGACCTTCACGCTGATCGATTCTGCATAAGTACAAGTCTACAGAGAGCCGAAGTTTTTCGTGTTATTACATTAGTGATAAAAAAAGAAAAACACTTTGAGATACTGCAGCACATAAGCTGGTTAAAACTACAGCAGACTCTCGCATTAAAACTGATGCTTTCAGCAAACTGCAGGATTGAGAGAAAACCATTGAAGCATCCACTTTAAAGAAACAAATTAAACAACAAAAGCTCCCATTTAACCTCTATTAGGCCATAGCTGGGATTGCATAGGAGTAACAGTTTATTGAAGTGAACAGCAAAAGTTATCTGATCATTTACACTTGTCTGGTGCTGCAGCAGATTGCTCACTTCTCCTTTGCGTAAGGCAAAGGGCATCTGGTCCAACAAACCAGTGATGTCGGTTTCAATCCCTGTCAAACGAGCTATCATGAAACAGCTGATTGAGGCTGTGAACCCAACGGCGGGGCAGGATCGAAAAGGTGCAATTAAACTGGAGGATGGGGGAAGCAGAGCAGGGGTTATTGATCTAATCTAGACAATTTTCTGAGGATGACTATATAGAAGAACATCCTTTATCCTAAATTTAGCCTCTCCATCCTGAAACAGAAAACAATTAGGAAGCTGAAAAGTTTATATTGAGTTACCTAAAAAAAACTTTTAATAGTGAAATTGTGCTTACTCACAAGTGAAAATTTGAAATGATTTACCCTGCACTCTGATAATTGCAATACATAGTCTATAAATAATTCAATTTTATGAATAATCAGGATCCCTGTTTTGCAGAAATTGAATAAAATCTAATTAAAAATTCATATCTATAATCTAAAAATAAAAGTACTGGTCACTACCTTTAAACAACTGACAGAAATAAGATCCTTCCATCATGGCTTATGCATTAGCTGCTGCAAAAATGCCACATGGGAGTTTTTTGGCACTCTGAGGGTCACAGAACAGGGAAAACAAATGGAAATGCTGTTTAGCTTCCTCTAATGCATGCCCCCCCTCTCTTGGGGTTTTATATTACAGCTTGATGGTGCCGTTTTTATATTTAATTCAGAGGTCGCTTGTTCAGAATTATATTGTCCTGTTCTGAGCAAAAAACCATTAGCTCACCACTGCTCAGACGTGCAGAAATCACAACATTTTAATGTGGCGAGTATATTAACTATTAGATACTTGCAAAGATGTCAAACCTTGTTTTGTAGACCTTCAAGTTATTTTACCAAGTTTGAGGTAACTTCTCTTTGCTCCACACATTTCCAAGCTTTTCTCAAAATTAGCACAGTAATTGTTTTTCCTCATTAAGAGCTAGGATCTAGAAATTATTTTTTAAAATAAGTCAAAAATCATTTTGCTCCAAATTCTTAACAATAGAAAAACTTTTGGCTAAAAAAACTTAAATTGCTGTGATTTTTGGTTACCCTAAAGTTCAATAAATGTTTTGAAATGTTATTCTCTAAATGTTATGAGGATTTATTCAAATGGGCCAATTTAAGATTATATTCTTATTTTGTTCACATTTTGTTTTAAAATGAGTCATTTCCATTAATTACACTGGTGTTTTTGTCTCTTATCAAAATGAACTACAATTAGGTATACATAAAACACAAAAAATACAAATCATTTGCTTAGAACTATCAAAAAATCAAACAAAAAAACATATTGGGATGTAAAGCATTCAATGGCGAGCTTATTTAGCTTTTTTTCCCTTTTTTATTTATTTTTTTAACTTGTCCAGGACAAAGTAATAAAAAGTGACTTATAAAATCCTAACTGAGGCAGATTCTTACTTGTCTTTTATACTATTTTCTAAATAAAATGCTTAATAACTCACATTGCTGCTGTTTTCAGACATTCAACCTTTTAACCTTCCAGACTTTCTGATTGTACACTGCTTATACAGTGAGTTTCTTTATTTCCTACATTTTCCTACTGACTTTGGTCCATTTAAAGGCATCAACCAATCACACTGTAGGAACAGGGCCCCTAGAAATAGGTCAAAAATTCTTAACATTTGAAAATCTTTCTTTGAATAAGCCTAAAAAAATCTGCCAATGGGGTAAGAAAAATTGTCTTACTTCTTTTTGAGAGGAGGGGCTCTTTAACCAACATCTTAATTCAGATGGTGCTGGACTTATATTCTTCCCAATCTCAAATACACCTAATGACACATTCGAGCTGCAAACTTTCAGAGTTGACAAACCTGGTTACTAAAGTTTGTTTTTCATAATTTCTGACACACATGAGTACAGCTTATCCAGGTGTCATCCCACTTCAAGTGTTAGATTTGCAGGTGATAAAAGTCTCTTAACTGCTTTAGATAAAACAATAACTGCTCTATTATTGCTTCTGGCATGTAGTCTGTAACATGTAAGGTCATCCTGGCAAATTTACAAGGCATACACATCCCATTAGCTGGCTGCCTGTCAGGCTGATGACCATTACTACAATCGTACTTGCTGGTTGTCACCTCCATTAGTGTGAAGAGCAGTGCGGGGAGGCTAGAGCCCTAAAGGTCTCAAGCAATAAAAAGCTGACTGTAGGTGAATAATACCACTGAAACAGATACATTATTCATAGCCTGAGCTATAATTCTGTATATGTGAATCTCATTGTTCTGGTTCAATCAAAAACTGATCATTAAATAATAAGTTAAAGCAACTAATAACCTTTGGCATTCAAGCCTAAAGCCTTTTTTTGCTTTCATCTTAAATTTAGGTTTATATATTCAATTACATGCTTTGGAAAACAAAAAAATCACTATAAATATCCTTGTTATTTTTAGGCAGCTTGCCTCATCTGTGTGGTTTTGAGTGTCTTGGATGAAAGAGAAGCGCAGTTATTGTTTTTTTCACAACAGGAAACCAAATAAATCATTTTAAAAAAGTGTGATTTTCCATTTTTAATGTCAGCTTCCTATCCTTGGGCACATAGGAATTTCTTTTAGTTTGTCTAAAAACTTGAAATAGGAAGTGTTGCAAAAAGAAGGATTTGCTGTAATAACGCCAAACTAGGATTCTAGGAAATAAACCCAAAGAATAAATACATTGCATAATGTTTTCTTCTTTACAATTCTTGTCGGGAATTTCACAGATTCACTTTTTGTTTTTTGTCAACCAATTTTGAACGTCTATCTATGTGAGATAAAACACTTTTTACTGCTACTTCAGTTTAGTGGAGGCATGCTGTAAGGTGGTTACTGGCAAGACAATTAAGTAGGATAAGTTTTTATGACAAATAGTAAAACAGTGAGAAACAATGTGCATCATGTTAATAAATGTTTTTAAGATTCGGCATTCATCTGACCACATTTCAATGAGTTGCTGTGTCTCATCATTGTTGTGTTATGGCATTCAGGTGATTAAGACTGCCACGGCAAAACCTTCAGTTTATGTCTCTTAATGTAAGACAGCCTGGATTTTGAGGTGTTTAGGATCATTATCACTTTGTAGAAGCCGTCCTCTCTTCAACTTCAACTTTTTCACAGATGGCATAAAGTTAGTGTCCACAATTTTGTGGAATCCATTCTTTCAATAAAGAAATATTCAGAAATGTAATTTGAATAATATTTTCTTCGTATAAGTCCTGCATCATCAGAAAAATGCCACAAAAAATGTTAAAGACACCAACAACACAATTTTCTTTGTAGAGGGTTAACCCTCTTGAATGAAACCTCAGAGAGGGGATGATGAAAACCTGACCCTTGTGTTGTATCCTGTTAAAGAAATCAAACCACCCACTAATTATGACCTGTTCAGTTTGAATTTGATTCAGAAAAAAAAGAAGATTGTTTTTAAAGCTATTTGAAGAGCTGGTTTGAAGACCAACAGTCAAGTTATAAATATGTGTGTGATAATAAACTCTGACCTGTCAGTTCTCAAGCTTTGTATGGCCCTTTTAACATTGGAGCTTTTGTTCCAGGATTGACATTCTTTCGACTGCCGTAATTCTTCAACCATTTACGCAGTTAATGTACAGATAATTCCAGCAGATTTTGAAGCAAAGAAAAGCTGCCTTGTGTTGACATGCAACACTCTACGCAAGTAATGTGTTGCATGTTGGTGCTAAGTCGATATGAGAAGCCACTTTTCTCCACGTCAGAATCAGCTGATTCATGTTGATTGCATGAACAATGGTATTTCATTGTGCATGTCTTATTTACGTGTCACCTGCAACATTTCGGGTATTGAAGGGTTAAATGTGTGACTTTCACTCTTTTCCTACGGGTCTTGATGATGTCACATAAATACTGCATGTAAGATTAGCTTTCAGATTCTTTGGCATGCCTCAACTGTGGATTTGAACTCTTGACCTTCCAGTCTCAGAGCAGACACTCAACCACAAGGCCATTGATTTGATCTGTCTATAGTTCCCTGAAGAGCATTAACTCTATATGGAATATGAATATTTTCTGTTTTATTTACATACTTGTATTTTTACTATGTAATTTGATTTACCAAAAAGTAAAATTATAAAAAGTACAAAGATGTTTGATAGAAAATGTCATTTCTAAATTGACGGCAAAAAATGAAGAATTATTGAATGAGTTTAAATTGGATAGCCCATCAATTAAATCATCCACTCAGATTGTGTGTTCTACCTGTTGCTGTGCGGTTTTTGAATGAGTTTCTTGGAATGGTGACTTGGTAACGTTGTGCTTTTGTGTGTTTGGCTCGTTACCAGTGAGCAGAATTTTGGAGGGAATGAATTGGAACTGCTTTGGCAGGAACATGCTGCTGTAATCCTACATGTGCTGCAGCTTCTCAATGTGGAAGTCTGATTTTTTTTGTTACCATGGAGTTTACATGTGAGGAGAACAATAAGAAAGAGAAACCCAAAGAGAGAGCTTAGGAGAGAGACTTAGTTACCATGAGGAAACACACGTAAAACCCTCATGTGGTTTGTTTTTTGGTATTGAGGCAAAAGAATTGTATTTTCACCCTGGTTAAATAAAACAATAATGTGATCATGGCCCCCAGAATGTCTGGATAAGTCTAAAATAAGTGTCCCTTGATGAACATTACACAGAGACAGGACCATCCTTTCTTTGTAATCCAATAAAACTCCCAAGGAAAAGGGAAACTGAGTTTAATCAAAAGTCACTGAATAATATATTATTGATCCAAGGTCTCTCCAAAAATGGGAAGAAAAGAAATAAAAACAAGCCTGAGAGTAATTGGTAAATCACTCAGTAACTTTATGAAGCTGGCGTCTGTTGTGCACTGAAATAAACAAGACTTAACTTGTTTTTATAATAAGTCACCTATTACCTACTCTGTAAATAGAGACTGCAATTGCAACATTTTATTATGTTATAATATACAACATATAATATAAACATATAAAATGTATATATTCTTTCGCCTATGGTCACTGAGCGCAGGCAGGATAGGGTTTGCGCTGAGCGGAGGCGTGTGTGGTGGGTGAGGGTGGGCGTTACACATGCAGCAGCCAGCAGCACATGAACCACGGATGATAAAAAAGAGGGAGCACCAGGTGCAACAACAACAAACTACAAACAACACCAAAGCGTAAAATGAGTGACAGCAGGAAAAGAAGCAAAATCAGGAACCATTTCATTTTTTTTGAGAACAGAAAGGAAGAGTGTTGATTCTGCAGGAAAATAATTTAATCTAGAACAGGGTCCACAACCAACCTGTACAAACGCCTGAGTACTGAGAGAACCTTTTTCAAAACTGTATTTCTAAATTAAATGTAATTAAATTCTAAATTAGTTAACCATTTTGTGTATAATTTTATGTAGTTGGTCAAAAATTGCCCCTGTGACAGACTGGCGACCAGTCCAGGGGTGTACCCTGCCTTCGCCCATGAGTAGCCGGGTTAGGCTCCGGCACCCCCTTGACCCCGAAAGGGATAAAGCGGCTTGGAAAATGAATGAATGAATGAATGGTCAAAAATTAAATAAAGCAACCTAAAGAGCTGTTTGGGAGCCGAAAGATTAGTGACTCAATCCCAAAGAGTCGGTTCTCTAAGAAGAGCCTGAATTCCCATCACAACAACCAATAAAAACAAGGGCAAAAAAGTAAAGGCTGATCCATTTTGTAGCTTTCTAATAATATGCACACAATGTAACTCATTTCAAAATATAACATTACCCAGAACCCATTGGTGTTCCTAGTCAGGATTTCCTGCTTAAATCTAAAGTACAGCAATCATATGTTGATAGCAGTGATGCAGGGAACCATGGCAAGTTTGCTGACAGTAAAAATTACATCCAGAGAAGAGTAAAGATGAAAGACTCCTCTGTTTAGTTCAGAAAGCTGGTAGGGAAGTTAGACAGAATAAAAAACATGTATGAAAGTTTGGTGCGATGGTGATGCAAAGTCACATGCAGTTTGTAATTAAAATTACATTATAATTTGCCATACAAATTAAAACCCACATATAATGTTTTACAAAGTGACAAAAAAGACAAAAACATAAGGGAGCGGGACAGGAACGGGATTATTTTAAACTGGAGTGGGAGCAAGACGGGACAGTATTATTTTTTTAATTTTGATCTGGGAGCAGGACGGGACAGGATTACTCTCTGTGAGAGCGGGAAGGGACAGGAATGAAAATCCACTCCCACGCCATCCCCTAGTCTGAATGTGTTCGCTATAATCTGATGCTCGCTCCATGTCTGTAGGAAAAATGTGCTCAAACATTTTGGCTCAAGAGGTTCACAGGTCTGTCTCCTTGAAAGATGGGTCAGAGACCGGTTCCTGGTCCCGGACCAGAGTCCACTTGAGTGTATCCAGACTAAAAAATTGGTTTACTTTAAGCAAAACCAAAAGTGTTCAGTCTGAATACACCCTAAGAAACATCCTAACGCCTTCAGCAACAGATCCAATTATCCTGACTGCACTGCAATAACCTCTGCAAACATGCTGCCATAAAACAAATAGTGGATGGAGAGTGTACCTTTTGATTAGAATAATTGTTTTTATCTTCTAAGTGACCTGTTTTTACAGGGAATACAAATAAAATCTCAGATTAATATTTTACAAACTCTTCTAGACTTTAACAGGCATTGGTCTAAATCACCTGTATTTGTCTTATGACAGAACATTTGCATAGATTAACACGATTATTAAGGCATGTAGTAGACTTATACAAACAGAAATATAATCAAAATGTATTTAGAAAGAGTGAACATTATAGTGGTTACTGGAAAGAAACACTACTCCTGTAAATGCTGCTCATTTCTGTAGTAATTAACCAGTGTTTACCCAGTTACTGAGACGGTTAAAGCAGTCAATGTTGTTATTTGCTGATGGATGTCTGTTGTGTTCTACTCTGACAAGGCTTATTAGTAAGAGTAATGTTTCTGTCTGGAGTCCAGTCCTGACTGGATTTGTTTGTCATTGCTAAGTAAAGGCAAGAATTTTTTTGTACATTCCAAAATTTAGTAGCTCACGTGTAATGACAAGGATCCAAACATCCCTACAATCGAAATGTCATTTTCAGCTTAGAATTCACACACAATTTACCATGTTATCACAAATTCTTTTGTTTGAATCACATTTTCTTTTAAAAGTTGAAGCTGTGGTTGATAACGCTCTCTGGTCAAAGTTTGAATGATTCAGCTAAGTGATTCAAGAGGTCGAGCATTAAAAATCACCCTTATTCATCTGTATTAATTTGAGGTGTTTAAAGTAATTGTGTTCATTTAAAAAGCAGTTTCTTTTAAAAATCACAGTGTAAGTCAGTTTTCTGTGTGAAACTGGCATTGCTTAAAAGAGAAGTGCACTTTTTGACACAATTTGTTGGGGTCTTAATGAAATGTGCAATCTTTGGTCAAAGAAAAGCTTTTCTTTCCAAGCTAATTTTTACTTTTCTATTCAGTCATTGAAAGCTCTGTAATGATTTGTAAATCAGCAAGACATTAACAACTATATTTGCATGTCATGTTTATGACTTTTATTAAGATTTTATTTCTCTGTTTTGGCTTTGATGTCTTTGTCACATTTGTTGTGGTTTCTTTGTTTTTTTTTGTCAGATTTTTCTTTTAATGCAGGAACAAAAGCACTGATGGTGGACATAAAGATGTCAATGGCTACTAATGGTGTTTTTCTTTACATGATTATTCACAAAGCAAGAAGACTGTTTTTTTTCATGTAAACACCCCATTTGGTTTAATTTTTATACAGAAAGAACACAGACTTTAATAGAAATATGATATAATTAGCTCAGTGGGATGTTGTAAAATTCTTCCCACGTCAGAAAAGCATCATAAGGTCGATAGAAACAGAAGGAGTTTGTCAAATCTCTCATTGACTCGGATTCTAGACTCGTACGCAGACTTCTGTTGAAAGAGGTAATGAAAATATTTTCTGTTTACAGATGGATGTAGTGATGGAGGCAGACAGAGCAGTGGACAGAGGTCTCTGTTGTGTTCTTGTTTTAATGACTTGACTTGAGAATGATTTCCTGCTCACTGGATGAAAGCAGCACCACATTATTGAGATGACTAATTTTAGCCATGTGTACAATGCCATCAGCTGATCCAATTTGGCAGCAATTAGCTGACTTATCAGGGTTTTGGAGTCTCAGAGCCAATGGGATTGTTTACCATTCTGTCAAGAGGAGAGCACTTTTGGTTTTTGTTAAATATTTAGTTCGTTGGCTTCATCCGTTTGGAGCATCCAACCAGGAATCCTGTCCCAGTATGAAGAAAGGATCCTTAGGGTGTATTCAGACTGGACACATTGGTCCACTTAAAGTGAACCGGAATTCACTTCCCCTGATAATCTAGAACAAATGTTCAGTCTAAATACGCGCAAGTGAACCCTGGTCCGGGTTTATTCAGATTTAAATTTTTGGTTTTGGTGGACTGCCCATAATTCTGTCCTACATCTATAATCTTGTGGTTACAATGCTGTTTTTTTGCCATTTTTGTGACTTTGGGTTACATTTAATTGTATGCTTGATGCAGCTAACTTTCTACACTTGTCAATTTAGCTCTGGACTTCAGCTTACTACGGTACGTAACTTCTCTGACTCGTAAATTGTTTTCACACCACACCATAACTCCACAGCAGATTGATACTTACATTTTCTCTGTCCGCGTGGTGAATGTTTCAAAATCCATTGTGATCCATTGTGATTGTGAATTAAACATTGGCTGAGCAGTTCAGTTCCAGCATATATTCATATTCCGCTGCGTTTGGTTCGAAAGACTTTGCAAATTTTGAAATGTTCTCTGCACGTACAAAGCGGTACTGTGAACACGGATCTGCCACAGATTGCTGCACATGTTTCTTACACTCTCCACCTGCACACCACATACAAACATACTACATATACATTTTAACCCGTTAAACTGTGCTTCCCGCCGTGAGTTTGCGCTGCCCCTGTAACTCTGTCCTACTTCTACCATAATTCTTTCCTATCCTGCCCGTAATTCTGTCCTACCCTACTGTGTTTATGATCTAACAACTAAACTGTTTGTTCGTTCCTATACCGTAGGTAGGATTATCTGATAAAATAGAACATTTGGATAGCTCTATCTATCATTTTGTGCTACGGGTAGGAAAATCTCACGAGGTAGGACAGATCATTAGAAACCCGGCATCTGGCTCAAAACTGTATGGATGGATAGTTCAAATTTTGCTCACAATTTTTTTTACGTCACTAATGTTGGGTTGGGGCTTGTGAGGGGCTGTAAGCTACCGGGAGAGCATTTATATTAGAAATAGAGAGACTTTGTTCATCCCAGAATCCCAGAACTCTCAGCAACAGGGAAGGAAAGGGCTCCTGCTCCACACCAATGATCCCGCCCACAACTCAAAGGCAAATTTCTAAAGAACTACTGCCACTTTGCAGAAACTATGTTCTAAACTTAGAAACGTTGTTTTCATTGTGGTTAAAAACAGTATAATCATAGTTAAATGAACCCTTTTAAAATTGATCAGAAGATGTTTGGAGTGGGACTTAAACTTGATTTACTGAATGTCAGACAAGTATTTACTTTTGTATTTCGCAAAACTTTTTGTTGGAAAACATATTTTTGTCATTTAAATATACACTGACTTCAAATTTATGGGTTTTGCCAGACAATTGTTCTTTTTTTATATTTGTTATTTCTTTGGAGCTTTAAATCAGTTTTCCATTCAGATTTACCTTGAAACAGAATAAGTGTGTCAGAGAAGGGTCAGTCCATGGAAATCTTGTCGTGGCTCTCAGCCGGTAAGCCTCTGTGCAGATTAATAACATTGTTTGCAGTCTGCTCAGTGATGGATTAACTTCAACAGGCCTCTGGAATATCCACTTAGTCTCTTTTCTAAATAAAATTAATGATCTTTGCAGTGAATATCTTCATTACAGCGGAGATTTCCAAAGAAAGAAGAATAACTGTGAAATGATTTAAATTCTCACACTAAACCCATAGTCATTTTGTCAACCTTTTGTGCATTTTTATAATCTATTTTCCACATGTCAATTAAAAAGCAAGCAAATTGTTGCCTTGCAAATGTTTTTCTGTAGAAATGTATTTTTCCTGGTAAGTTTAGATTATAACACATTTATATCATGTGTTATATTACTTATTGCCCTAATACAGTTCTGCATTTATACTAAAAATATTAAAGAAAACATTCACTTGATTAAATTCAATTGTATTTAACAAACAAAAAGTCAAACGTGCTTGATAAATAGAAAGTGTCAAAGCATATAGTTTATTTGTGGTAATAGTCTTAAAACCCTTTTGGCTGTTTGTTTGGATGTCTTTTTTTATGTTTCACATCAATGTGATGCATTTTTCTTAACAGCGTTTGATCCCACAGGACACAAGTTCAGCTCCTCTAAGATGTACTGCAGCATGCACTGATCTGTCTGCCCTTCATGTAGAGATGTTTCCATGCTTCAACACACCTGATTCAAATGCAAGCCTCATTGTCAGATGTCTGAAAAGCTTTATAGGATGCTGCAAAGCTGATCCTTGACTCTGAAAGAGCATTTTTGAGCTGGGAAGAAGTTAACACGTTGACAGCTTGGTGTCCTTAAAACCCGGATTAACAACCAAAGCTCTTTAGGTCATTTTGGATAACAATCTTCTGTGATAAGGAGAAAGAAAGAGGGGCAATACATGTGTCCATGAAACAGATAGTGCTTCTTAGATTTGTTGCTGCCCAGTCAGAGAAAGAAATGCTTAAATCAGACAGCTATATTAAGAGGATAAAGTCATAAATTTGTGAGAAAAAACTTGTAAATTTACAACTTTTTTTTGTTAATTTCAGAGATTAGGACACAGAAAATAAAATATGAGCCAATAGTCCAGCAACTAAACACTGTGCAGCAGCAGAACAACTTCTTTTACAACACAATTTGGTTGGATTTGAACAGGTAAGCTAAATGTTTATTGACATAAGATCTCTGCAGTTCCTATTGATCATTTCTTCTTCCACGAACGACAAGATCTCCTCCAAGTCTGTCTGATGGTTCCGTCTGAAGAGGCCCAGTTTTCCCGCATATTCTTTTCAACGTCTTATTGTTAGAGATTTTATGATTCTTATTCTGTTTTCTTACTAATGGTGACCCCTCTGTGGAATGGCAGTTCTGAGTGTATCTTAAGAGGTTGTGACCTTTCCACACCAGGGGCAGGACAAACAGGGGAACCTCAAAGTCTTACATTCCAGAGTTATCTACTATCAAACCTCAAAGTCTTACATTCCAGAACTGCACACTATCAAACTTCAAAGTCTTGTCGTGTGACCCCTATCTCAGGAAGGGGCACGGTTTACCTCTCCTTTTCTCTTCTTATCTACAAACTGCTTCAGCCAGCCCCCTTTTTTCCCCCTCCCTTAGTGGCTGAATCAGCATGTAACTAGGGTGTTCCCTTTCAATAAATAGCAGGGAGAGACGGAGATCTGCAGAGTGTTTGGAGGAGCTTGTAACTGAGCGATCTCTGGCACTCTCCCTGCAGGTAAAAGCCATACTCAACTCTCTTGTGTTTCTTTGCAGATTTACTAATGTTTGGGTTTTGAACCTAACATTAATTGGGGGCTCGTCCGGGATCCAACATACCTGAAGCACCCCAGCAGGTGGGAGAGAACCAGGAGAAGTCCGCGGCCGTGGCATTGTATACCCTTTCCGGGCCTGGGTGTACTCTCCACCGGCTGGGGTCTAACGGTTGATGGACATCCCGAACACCGGGAGTGTGAGTATGTCTTGACTTAAAAAGCTGTGTGCTACTGTGTGAAATAAAATAGTCTTAAAAAGCTGTGTGCTAGACTTAAAAAGCTGTGTGCTACTGTGTGAAATAAAATAGAAAACCCTGAGAATTCTAGACCCTATCAGGTACACTGAGTTACAGTTAAGTTCCGCGGGAGGGTAACCTCCTCTGTGTGAAGGACGGCGGAGTCCTCTGGTAACAGTGTATTAAAGAAAGCTGTGTGCTTAAAAAAGAAAAGAGAGACGTCTAAAAAGGAATGACTGTGTGTGTGTGAGGGACTGTAATTACCACTAGGTACTTACATTCCATACCAATGCCAACAATAGTGAGCAATAAGTTTCTGTGGAAGGCTGTATCCAAGGAGACACCGCCCGAAAGGGTAGAAGCTTGTGTCTCACCACAGGAATAAATTCATTATTGCATTGTTGGAAAAGAAAAACTCAACGGTAGAACACGATAGGTGTTACCCCACGTTGAGTCCAAATTTAGTTCAAAATGGGTAAAAATCAAAGCAAAGAAAAAGAAAAGGTCCTCCGAGACCTGCCATGCAAAGACTGGAGAGTGATCCAACGAGAGGATCACACTGCAGTTGAACCCCTACCATACTGGGTTAAACAACATAAATTCAGCGGAAGGTTAAGTAGTACCGACAACTACAACTTAACATCAGAGAAAAATGTAACGGTGAAATGAAAGACATAAAACAGTTGCAAACTAAAATAGAAGAAGACTGTAATGGAAAAAATAAAGAAATGAAAAAAAAAAAAGGTTATCAACAAACGAGGGAATGGATGAAAGTTGCAAAGCAGAGAGAAGAGGGAGAAAAAAAGAGCGAGAGAAGAGAGAAGAGAGAAAGAGAAAAAGGAGAAAGAGAATGAGACAAAGAAGGCAGACGCATGTGCGAAACCAGTAATGTACCATAGGAAAGAGGATGATGAGTATGTCGGGCCATACCAAGATGCAGAGAGACTTTTGATTGGCACGGCTTGACTAAGTTTTTACAGGCTTGTGAATAAAGAGTTGGGAAAAGTGAAGAATCTGAAGAAGAAAATTAAAGAAAAAAAAATGGGGAACTAGACGAAGATGCAGAAGAAAATGGATAAAGCATAAGAAGCAGGAAGAGTTGACATGTGTCGGAGATTGATTGAAAGAGTCAGAGCAGCACAGAAAAGATATTCAGAACAGCAAAAGAGAGAGTACAAAAAAAAAAAAAAAGGCTGCATGAGAAGCAGAGGTTGCAGAGCTCGTGCCCGAGCATTCCTGCTGGGAACGCGCAGACAGTGGGCGTGTCTACCAGAGGAGGAGAGATAGAGTCGGCGCTCTTTGGGGTGGGTTAGGTGAAACTTGCCCTACAGAGGGAGAGTTGACACCTTTTAGATTTAGGATAAAAGATTAAACCTCCAGAAGTCCTACGTGAGACCTGGATTTTAATCCCAAAGCGCGCAACGGTAAAGGTTAAGGTAAAGTAGAATAAGGTCTGAAGAACAAGGTTTAATCCACCCCCTAAATTTGAAAAGTTAAAATTAAATTTTTTAAATCAAAATTAGATAACAAAATTGGTTGGCAATTTCATACAATTTTAATTGGACAGTAAATTAATAGCTTTAATAAGAGTGACTGAGTGTGTTGAGTGTGTGGAGTAAGAATGGAAGGAAAACCTGAACGAATGCTAAGAGTGTGGAGGCTGCAGCTCCATCCTCTTTCCTGAAGTGGTGTGAATGGTGTTGGAACAGCAGATGTTGAGTACAATGGAAATTTGAAAGAGAAAAAAAAAAAAACAGAAAAATGAAAAGAAAATGTAAGAATTAGTGGCAGAGAGTGAATAAATGTCAGACTGATGAGAAATGTGACGTTGGTTGGCAGGGTCTGAGTAAACTCTTACAGGTGGTGGAAATGCAAGAGTTGAAAAAGGTGAATTACTTGAGACAAAGGATTTTGGAGGAGAAGGGGGGAGCTGATAGTGGGTGAATTTATCTCCTGTTGCTCACAGCCCCCCACCATTTAGACTTGCAGAGGGAGTAATGATGGCTTCAGTGTTGTTGCAGGCCATGCGGCCTGTGATCCTGAAGATGGGGGAGAAAGAGGTCAAATGACAGAGGAAGAAAGGGATTTGATTTCTCAAGTTATAGCAGTCAGGTTGGGATGGGGAAGAGGGCCATCAAGCCCTCCCCCCACAGAAAAAGACTGTTGTGTCGCCAAGCACATCTGCATTTACAGCCATTTACAGCCCTACTGCAATCCTCTGCAAACACACCACAAACAAGCTCACAGATCACATCCCCCACAGGGACAAAATGAGGGGTCCAGAGTAGGTCATAAACCACATTGCATTCCTCAAAAGGATATAAAATTAAATTGGTTAAATAAGGGTCATTCAGTCATGGTTGAATAGAACAGTGGGTCAACCACTATTTGATGTAAGTCAGAAATATTTTACTTTTTTCTACAGGGGTTGTAAATGGTGTGCTGAGTCAAACGGTGCAGGGCTCCATTAACAAATAGCAGAGCCCCTTAGATTCCTTGGAAAACAGACAATCACCTTATACTCTGTAAACAACAGGTCTCACTATTTTGATCACAAAGACTAAAAGTCATGTGACACCCACTTATCATTCTCACTGTACATTCCATTTTGTTTTACATGGCATTGGCATCATTCATTTTATCTTCTCTACGGCAAACCAGATTGATGAAAAAACTTACAGCACCACACATTTAATACACACTAAAACACTCAAAACAGGAAGGCGAATGTTCACATATGGCTGTTGTTGGCGGAAACAGGATGGTTCATTGAGTGCAGCAGCGGAGGTGGTTATATCTAAGGATGGATAGTTTGTCACAGTGAACATGGAGGTCATGACTCAGGCACCCTCAGAGGCTGCTGAGGTGCTGGCCTTAAGTTTGGCTTTGGAGGATGTAGCCCATCAAGAGGTGATGGTTGAATTATTCACTCAGTACATGCATGTAACGTTGTTATTTGGGAACTGGCAGAATGGTGCAGAAATGGGTTTATCATAGTAAAAGGACAAACAAAAGGTCATAAAGATAAAGATCAAAGACAGTCATGGGCTCTGGAGGGGCCCTTGTGAATGGCCAGTTCTTCTGATAAGTATGTTTTATGAGGCAGCTCTGGAACGAGCCTTTGTTTTGTCTCATGTGGGCACCCAAACTATAAATGGTTCATTGTTGTTGATCTGGCAAACGCATTTTTCTGTCTCCCTTTGGCACCTGAAAGCAAGAAATAGTTTGCTTTTTATTATAAGGGTAGCAGGTTGCAGTACCAAAGACTACCACAAGGGTTTAAGTGTAGTCCAGGCATTTTCAATCAGGCTTTAAAGACAATATTAGAAACTGTGATTTTTCCTGAATACTGTATGTTGGTGCAGTACGTTGTTGATCTGCTTTTGGCAGCACCTACAGCAGAGACCTGTTTACAGGCCTCGTCCATACTTCTGAGAAGATTATGGATCTGCGGCTTCAAAATGTCCATGAAAAAGCTGCAGTGCTGCAGAAAGTCTGTCACTTTCCTAGGACGCACTGTTTCTGCTCAAGGTTTTGCAATGTCAGCGGAACACAGATCTTCCATTTTTAAACATCCCAAACCTCAGACAGTCAGAAAGGTGTTCTTGTGTTGCAGTGCTCCTTTACATTCACTGGAAACCAGACAGTCACTCTGCATACAACATGCAGCAAGATTAGCAACACTAATTAAAGAAAACAATCACCCATACATGAACAACGATTATGGGAAAACAAAGGTGCTAAATTAAAGGATGGCATATTTATATGACCATTAAATAAACCAGTCCTACCAAAAAATCTATACAAATGGGCAGCAATATTGAGTCATGGGACAACCCATGTCTCAACAGGGGGGATGGCAGGAATGGTTAAGCAAATCTATACAACGTATGGATTTAACAATTACGCAAAAAATTTTTTTGTCGAGCATGTCTTATATGTGCTAAACATAACGCCCAAGGAAATTTAAGACCACGAAGAGGTCAGTTTCCTGCCCCACAATATCCATTCCAACATATACATATGGATTTCATCGAACTAAGCCAAAGTGAAGGAAAAAGGTTTTGCTTAGTAATAATAGATGGATTTTCTAAATGGGTAGAAATATTTCCTACAAAGCATCCAGATGCTCTAACAGTAGCTAAAGCTTTATGCAAAGACATTATTCCACGGTATGGAATACCAGAAAAAATATACAGTGACAACGGAACACATTTTGTGAATCAAATCATTACCAAAATAGGTCAAGCTTTCCAAATAGACCTAAAACGCCACTGCGCTTATCACCCCCAAAGTGCAGGATTGGTAGAAAGAATGAATGGAACTATAAAAAATAGACTAAGGAAATGCATGGAAGAAACAGGAAGAAACTGGACTCAATGTGTAGAGCTAGTCCAAATGTACATAAACATTACAAGTACTGAAGGGTTGACTCCCTATGAGACCCTGTTTGGAAGACCTTATAGGCTTCCCTACTTCAACAATAAATGGGAAACAACTGAGGAACAAGACTTAGCTGACCACATGAGACGAATGATACAAAAACAAAGTGAGCGTCAGAATAACAAAGAAAGCATATCCTCTATGTCTCCACAGGAGGGACCCCTAGTGGAACCAGGGGACTGGATCCTGATAAAATCAATTAAGAAGAAGCACTGGCACTCCCCTAAGTGGGAAGGACCTTACCAAGTACTGCTTACAACGGGTACAGCTGTAAAAATAGCAGAACGAACTACCTGGATACACTTAAGTCACTGCAAGAAGATTATAAAACAGACCTAGATAGCTTTTCCCTGTGTAGACTAGGAGTTTTTCAACAGGCACTAACAAGGAAAGGCCAGCTACAAAGGGATTAATAACAATAGGTTATTCTTGTCTCAACCCTGGTGAAGATTGTCAACCCCTTGTGTCAGTGCATAGGAAAAGCTCACCCTGAAAATGGAGAGTTTTATACTCCTTGCAGTGATCTCGCTACAGGTAATAAGTGCCTCACCATTTCGGTTCTATGTCAGACCCACAGATGACTATCTTTTTAATTCCCCGCTTCTGAAGGGACAAATACCAAACCCTTGCAACGCCTCAGATACTACGAACACAAGAAAGACTCATGAATTGTATTATTGTTATCAAAGGAACAACACCAAGGCCATCATTACATTTACCTCTACAGTGGGAGGGTATCGAATTGCTGACTGGACGGGCTATGACTGGTATATAGACATGACCCCAACACAGAACAGTAATTACTACTGGGGTGCCGTGATGGCCACCACAGGAAATTGGCAGAGAAACTCCTACGGCTTCTCGACTTACTACAAAGATTGGAAACATCGCTTCTCCCTGAGTAAATCATCTAATACAATTTTAATAACCATAAATACCACCGCTAGTGCCTTTCCAACACCATCACACACATATTATAGGGACGCTCCGTGCCATGGCTTCCGCCTTTGCGTGTGGCGACCTCATGAATATGATCCTTGCAAACTTATAGCATTGTGCCCTAACATCACTAAAACAACGCAGAAAGAAAAAATACCAGACATAACGGCAGGTCCAAAATCAACCTCGGCACGACCTGAACAAATATTCATTAGGCCAACATGGGACGACTGGTTTAAGGTCACCACAGGGGTGACACAAAGAAGCAACAACTGGCTCCTTATGGCTGAACAAGCAGGCATAATGAGCAAAACGGACTGTGTGGTATGTATGGGAGCAAGACCTCTCTTGCATGTTGTTCCCTCTGCTGTTAGTATTGACTGCTTGTTGCCCCTAATGAATTTTACAGTTCCCGCAGCAAACTGCTCCCTTTGGGATACCATATATCCCCTTACAAAAGCAGAAAGTAAGAAGCCACTTTTTTCCTCCAAAGTGGCAGCAGCCAACTTCACCTGTATTAACAGGACCGGGAGCGGCCTTAAACTAGGAAATCTTTCTGCTGTCAGTTGTGCTAATTTCTTACAGGTTGATCTCCACTTCATGCCACAGTCCAGGAGCGACATTTGGTGGTGGTGTGGTGACAACCGCCTGTTTGACCGCCTGCCATATAACACCACAGGATTGTTTGCCTCTGTTTCCCTCATTCTCCCAGCTCTGATCTTTCCCCTCACAGTTGATGAACTCCTAGCCAACTTCCGCAGCATTCTGCCATATCACTGGA
>BSAI01000108.1:31225673-31277055 GCA_036245035.1 Adrianichthys oophorus
TCCTTTTCTCTTCTTATCTACAAACTGCTTCAGCCAGCCCCCTTTTTTCCCCCTCCCTTAGTGGCTGAATCAGCATGTAACTAGGGTGATCCCTTTCAATAAATAGCAGGGAGAGACGGAGATCTGCAGAGTGTTTGGAGGAGCTTGTAACTGAGCGATCTCTGGCACTCTCCCTGCAGGTAAAAGCCATACTCAACTCTCTTGTGTTTCTTTGCAGATTTACTAATGTTTGGGTTTTGAACCTAACACTTATGCTAATTCAAATGTGATTTTCAGACACCAAAAGGTTCAGATTGTCTATGTTTTTGAATTTTATCCCAAAATAAAGCTTCACGAAATGCTCCACGTCTTTCATCTGGAAGCACGTTCCAATAAACATAAAATGCGTGTTTTTTTCTTGTTAAATTTTATTTTTTCGCATACATTAATTTTTTTCCTCATATGTTTACATGTTTTAAGTCATACATTTACAACATTTAAAGTCATGAAATTACAACTTTAAAACATGTAAATTTACGAGAAAAAACTCAAATATATGACTTTACTCTCAGGATTTAACGGTAAGGACTTGTAGCTAGTCGAAATTAAAAAAAAATTGTAATCTAGCCCTAATATATGGCATACACAGTAGAATTTTCGAACTATAAAACATATTTTTGGCTGTTTTTCCTAGGACATTATTCTTAACATTACACTGCAAAAACTGAATTAAGAACATTTTTTAACATGTAGGTAATAACAGTTTAAAAAAACTTAACGACTAGAATTATTTCTTAAATTAAGATTTTTTTAGTATGACCGTATTCTAACGCTACAAGCAGTTTTTTTTCTTTTGATTATTGAAATCAATTGATCAAATTTTAGTAATTTTTGACTAATTTCTAGAGGGGCTGATTTTGTGTTGTACTTTTGCAAAAAAAAAAAAAAAAATGCCTTTAACATTAAAGTATATGCTTGGTCAGTTAACTTCTGTGAATTCTGGTGAAACTTTTAAAACGTCTGGATTTGCTTTGGGATTTCACCAGACAAACCGAAAAGATAAAGTAAAGCAAAGTTAGCAAATAAAAAAGCTGAAAGCTTATATCCAAAGTAATGGAAAACAAAAAGTATAAAAATCTGTCCATGGGGCAGATGTGGTGACTAAAGAGACAGTAAACCACTTTTTCCTCAGGTTTCTTTTTTCTTTGAGGTCATTGCTTCTTTTAGACAAAACCTGTCGCTGTCATAACTGCCTAGTATTGTCTGGGATGTGTTAAAGCAAACCATACCAAAGCAATGAATCAGGTTTAAACATTTCTGTCTTTCTCCACTCAGCTGAACCTGGTCTGCCTGCATTTCTTGGTCTGAATGTTGTAGGTACACACAAAGACAGATGTGTGCAGATGGGTTCTTTTAGCCAGATTTCTAATGCATATATAGTTTTCTGACAGTTTTGAATTCTCTTAACTTTCCGCATCGATATGTTTTGGTTACTCCTCCATTTTTAAAGAACTCTATCATTTACATACTAAGAGTTAAAGAAAGCTCAATGTATTTTACTTGATTACAACTAAACAAACTTGTCACTTGATATTATTAAGGCTTACATGAAGGTATGTATTTGCTACGTGATCTGGACCAGAAAAGTATTAAGAACTCCAAACAGAATTAAAACCGGACTATGTAAAAAAAAAAAAAAAAAGTTAAGTAAATGTATTATACATAAAAAAGTGCTGTAAATCAATTAAGAATTAATAAGAATAATCACACTTTTGGATTGTGATTAATCACGATTAATCAGAGGCCAGAGGGAACATTTTTTCTTCATTTTTATTGTCGGAAATGTTTTAATTCGTAAAGTGTCAAATATCCCAGAAATGTAATTTGTGTGCATAAAACACATCAACAGTAAGATAAGCAGAACTCTAAAGACTTTCATGTCTGCAGTATTTCTCCAATAAAACAAAGATGCTGATAAACAGCCATAAGAAACATTGTGTTTCTGCACTTTAAATGGTATATGGTGAATACTGGGTGGGTGGGTGAATACTCAAAACTTATTGGCTGCTGGGTGTTAATGCGCACCTTAAAAATAGTCAGGTCACAATACCCAAATGTTCTATATCACTGCACAGGCTTCTTTAAAACAAACTTTTTGTTTGTTTACTACCACGTTCAGTTTTTAAAATTAAGTGTGTGCATTAGCACTTTAATGTTAACAGCCGTATATATATATAGATATATGTTTGTGTGTGTGTGTACTGTATAGTTCTCTTGAAAGGGTTCTTTAGTTTTTTTTTTTTTTTTTGTGCTTTAGGGTTACCTAAATATTCATTTTTTACAGCTTTTTTATAATAAACACACTTTGTAGAATAATACATAAGACACAAAGCTGATTAATGGAGAAGATGCAACATTTTTATCGTGTTGGGGTTTGAAAAAAATTGTAAGCTTAAGTTTGATATCGGTTCAAAGTCCATATGAAAAGCCTCTTTTCTTTGCTGATTCACACTGACAGCGTAAACAGTCAAAGAGTTATGGAAAGCCAGAGAGTGTGTGTTATTTAGGTGTTTCCGGCGACATTTGAGGTGTTAAAGAGTTTACTAGAAACTAGACAAAAATGCTTGGTGGGATTTTGTGTTTTTGCAATGCAGACAAACTACAACAAAGAGGCATATCGAGAACATCTGTCGAAAATGTGGCTCAGCTGTAAGCCTAGAGGTTACACTCACTGATGATTTATTCAAATCAACTGATGTAAATGTGCATTACAGCATTCATTAAAAAAAAAGGCATAAAAACACTCCACAAAATCACTTGGATTAACTTCAAAAAAGAAAACTTTAAGAAACAGGCAGTAATTTAGAGGGTCTGAAAATTCCCCTTGTATTTCATATTCCTAACCTGCACCGATATCTAAAATGCAAAACATGAGCCGGCCCTTCATTATACAGACTAGTCATTAACCACCAGCCTTGGTGGAAGTCATTTGTGTGCCGAGGTCAATTGCTCTCAATAGCCTTGCTGAGTAGCTTTTGTATCAGAGCAACAAAACCTGACAGTTATTTAAGACCATAGTCTGCCTCACAGAAACCCCATCAACATATTCTATTTACACAGATTTATATCTTGCAAAATGTTGTGGCCATAGCTTTCCTTTCCATTTGTAACCACATATGGAGTTTAAATAGCAGAGAAACCTTTTATCCTTTCAGCCATCAGGAAATCCCACATTGAAGGAGTCACGTGTAATCACAGCTAATATCTACTGGGGTGGATAATTTTCTTGGTGAAGTATTTACAAAAGTTCCGACTTTAAAGAAAAGGAATAATTGTTGCCTCACAAGCTTTGAACTCTGCATTTTAACTGGATTTTAGACTGTTTTTCCAGCATGTTAATGTGTCTCAGATGTATTCAGATTCTCAGGTGCATTAAGCCTTTTCTGCTCCCTCTGACGCAGCGTCCCATCATTATTCCACTAGTAGCTATCTCTGGCCATTTACAGCTCCACTTCAGATGAAAATTAGGGCAAATGGAGCCAATACTCCTATTGGTCAGGAGCAGATGTGTTGAATCCAAATTTTTTGAAAGTAACTCTTGAGGCTTTTAGACAGGAACAGCAAATAACAGCGAATGTACAAGACAAGATCAAACTCAACTAGCTTGCAGTCATGCCAGGATGATTTTTGTTTTCCTAAAAACAACCCATCTGCCTGCTTTTGACACAAAGCTGGATGGATCTCAAATGTTCTTTATGAAGTGATAAGATTTCTCCCTAGAGCTCAAAACAGAGTTTAGGTTAAAAATGAGCCAGAAATAACTCATTCTCTGTGTAATGTGGATGAAAAAGTGGGGGTTCCCATGAGGTTTCAACCTTCTCATTGTCACTTCAAAGAGTTTTTCTTGAGGGGAATGATCTTCTCTTCTTTTTCTCCCTCTTGAGATTTTTAAGGTACTTTGAGCTTCTTCTTCACAGCTGACTAAACACAGGATACATCAGCAATTTTCCTCAAATACATATTTTAGGCTGTGTATGAAATTGTTTTTAGAGGCTAGATGTTAATAAATACTCTTTTTTATTGGCTTCAAGGCACTTAGTGTCCACATTTTTCCACATGTAATTAGACGTTGTCAGAATTTTCTTCTAATGCTTTTTGCGTGTCAGAAATGAACCTTTTGAAGTTCCAAAACTGAGTCAGACAAATAAAAAGCACAATGACTTTTAAAGTATGCAAAAACGCCACATCTGCACATCGTATTGTAATCTTTTATATGTTAATGACTGTGAGGAGTTACTTAATGACACTTTTAACTTGTGTTGTACTCAGCACCCTCTGCGTTGCAAATATTCTTAACTAACATGTGGAACAGAGTTCTTCTACTTGTAGACCAATTGTGGACCCCATCAAATGACCGTGTTAGAACCGTGCTCTTGGACTTGGTTTTGTCAGTCGTCTTGGTTTTTGTCAAGTCCAGTTTAGAGTTGGTCTTTATTTGCGTTAGTTGTCTTCAGGAATTATGAAGGTGAGGCAAAGCAACAAGAAAAAGAAAATTGGAAGTCCTACACCTTGTGATCCTTGTCGGGATAAACTTTATATTTTGCTGACCAATTTTGAACGTCTGTATCAGCGTCAAGTAAAACATCTTTTACTACTTTGGTACAGCGGAGGCATGTGGTAAGGCAGTTACTAGGGAGGCGACGACTATTAAGATAAGCTGTTAAGTGTTTATGACATAAAGATTGTCAGGAAAACAGTGATAAGCAACATGTGTCGCATTAAAAGTTGTTTTAATGAGCCTGCATTCTTCCAACTACATTTCAATGAGTTTCTTTGTATCATTGTTGCTCCACTATACTGTTTACATCACGCACTGCCTGGCTACGATGGCATTTTTGATTCAGTTGTTCCACTCCGGGAACGGAGCCTGTTCATACTGAAGAATCTCAGAGCAAACCAGAGCTCAGTCCAATTGGAAACGAATCAAGACCACCTCAAAAGATTGGTCAGAGAGCGTTTCGTGGACTCAGACCAGGGTCCACTTGATTGTATTCAGACTGAAAATTTGTTCTGGAATATCGGGGTAAACAAACTCTGGTTCACTTTAAGTTAGCCAAATGTGTCCAATCTGAACACACAAGTGTCTGGTTTTCAGTTCTTCATTGTCAGGTCATTTGCTTTGTCTTCCCTTTTGTTGCCCTTCACGCCCACAACCTAACATTATCGATGTAACAAAAAGGCGAGCAATATTTTAGCTATTCAGCCGTACAGTTTTGATCCACATACCAGCTCGGATGAGAAAAATGAAGATGTATATGAATCTACTCGTCTACAAGTGGATGCATCAGAATGGAGGAGAGCAGGGAGCTTGTCGTTTGCTGTTGTTGGTTTTATGTCACAGCTACAATATTTTTGAACATGCATTTTTTTTCATGTGCTCCTGATTCACAACAATTTGAATAAATACATTCTCAGAAATGCAATTTTAATCTTAAATTCCTTTATATATGCCCTCCATCATCAGAAAAAAAATGTCACAGGAACATCTTAAAAACACCAAAAACCTGATTTTAATAAGAGTGGGTCTTTAAGTTTATTCATTAAACCTCTGAGTTCCTGCCACAAATCTGATCTTCTGCATATTGGGTCTAGTTGCCTATTTAAAACCAAAACACCAGTTTGATCTTTTTTTTTTTTTTATTTATATTTTGTCATAGAAAAGACATTGACAGCATTATTGTTGAGGATAATTTTCCTCATCTCACACCCTTAGCCAGCCGATGGCACTTTGACCATGTCAGAAGATTTGACACAGTCGACACACCAATTTGTCAATTTGACGATGTTTTATGAGATCTTGTTTTTACCATCCATGCTCAAAACTGTGTCTCCAAACTCTCACTGACAGCAACTCTCTATCAAGCACCCACATTTTGAATGGGGTCTGATCGATTCATATCGCTGTCAGAACTCGGAGTGAAATCCAAACCACTTCCTGAATCAGTCACATGGTATAGCCAGGCAGCGATGCTTTGGATGAATTGTCATGTCATTTTCATCTCCTTCCCCAAATGAAGCAAGCCTCAATATGTGCTTTGCGTGTACACTCCATCCACTAATAGGCACATGCTTCGAAGCCTCGTTTCGGAGTGTCACTGGTTAAATGTAAGCTTTTAAAAAATCCTACAACAGACTTGTTTCTGAATTCCCATTGATTCATTTGCAGTTGTGAATACAGCTGTAGGCTGCATGGTGGCACAGTGGTCAGCGCTCCTACCTCACAGCAAGACGGCACCTGTTCAAGTCCCAGCTGGGACCTTTCTGTGTAGAATTTGCATGTTCTCCCTGTGCATGCGTGGGTTTTTTCGGGGAACTCCAGCTTCATCTCAGAGCACAAAAACATCCTACATTGGTAAACTGATGACTCTAAGTTGTCCCAATGTTTCATTTAACCAAGAGAAAATGTCCGGGCCTTCAAAACCATAGTAACGAAGTAACAAGGGTTTCTTTGGTCCATGTGCAGATTTCACATTCTGATTGTTGAAGAACATCATGTTTCATGTTATTACTGGACATATCTTGCTGTATATTAATATTTAAGATATTATCCTTATCCTCTTAGCTGTTTAGAATCCCAGTTTTTCCACAGTTTATTTATGCAGAAGATGCTGCAACTAAATGAGCACACTTCAGGGGAAAGACAACTTATTGCAAGAAAGGAACAAAACGTGGAATTGTGTTTTTTTTAGATAGGTTTGTGTGCTGCCACTCTCCTTCAGTCCTCGTCAGATATTGCGGTTAAGTAGCTTAACAGCTGGACAAATACAGGACAGAAGAAGGTTATGTGGACCACCTTAGTTCCATATTTTCAACCAAACACCTGCTCTGGTTTTCTCACTGTATTTTCGTTTTGCTCTGATTTATAAGTTCCATATATGCAGCTCTGAAAAAGGATTATAAAGATGTAGGAGGGTTACACATGACAGAAATGGGGTTCAAATTGGGTTTTGGTCTGACAGGCCTGCAGGGAAATTTTCAACAGCAGCAGGGTGACTTTTTCATCCACACAGCTCAGGCCAAGCTGACATTTCCTCGAGCTGGACGTCAAATTTTTGTCATCATCAATTCAAACAATCCCTTTGTGGCTGAAATTCTGGCAGCGATTCCAGTAAGAGCACATTCAGGCACATCTTTGTTTTGCTGTATTCTTGGCGAGTGGCTCAAAACAAGAGTTTTTAATGAGGCTCGCATTTGCACGGCTTTTAGGATCAAAGCGTGTGGATGTTTTGCCAAAAGGCTTCTTCATGGTCAAACTTTATATTCAAACTTTATTAAGTTGTAGCTGCCGGTGCAGTTTAAATGGTAAAAGTGAGGGAAGGACTTTTTTGTACACCTCTTCAAGCAATAACATATAAAAAAAAATCTGCTGTGCATATTTTTTGAAATATGACTACCAATTTACCTCCATTACTTAAATCTCACTCTGCTGACGGTTAGACCAAGTTCAAACCCCTCAAAATACATGCCAAGTAAGCCCTGACGGTGCTTTCCTGGTCAACCACATCCATCTTTGTTATCTTTATAATTCAGGAGGAGTTGACTGGATTTAATAGAAACCCACTTCCAGCACTTTTAACATCCCTCTCTGCCTGATACTTTTATTAATATTTGCCTCTTAAGAACCCTGCAGTTCCCCTTAAGCTGCAGCCTAATGTTTGTGGGGAAACGATTGAAGTGATGCTGGAAAAATCAGCCTCAAATACTTCTGGAGAAAAGCCAAAGTGGTAAAAAAAACCTTTGCGACCTGCAGATGCCGATAGACTGAACATTTTTATTTCTGCAAAAAAAGAAAGTGTCTGCATTTGGTGCATTCTGGAATATTTAACTTAGATTTTTATTTTATTTATTTATTTTAATTTCCATAAAACAAAAGCAAAGTACAAAAGAAAAATCAAAATTTTCTGTCCCCTATACATAATTGGGGAAAATAAGCAAAAAAAGAGTTACAAATTAAAAAAAAGGCTACTTTATATAAGCATACATGTATACCAATTTTATGTACATTTTTATTTTTTACAAATTTAACCACGAGGGGGCCCAAGCCAGAGTTTCATTGTGTCTTTCCCAAGCTCGGATAAATATGGAGGGTTGTGTCAGGAAGTGCATCCAAAATCTTTGCCAAACCAATATGCAAATCAGACCTACGATATCCATACCGGATTGGTCGAGACCTGGGTTAACAACAAACATCGGTGCAGTTAACCGAAAAAGGGGCCAGTGGAAATTGGATTACAGTTGGTCGAAGAAGGAGAGGAGGAAGGTGTGTTCGTAGGAACAAAGACAAGAGGAAAGTCATGAGTGTTGGACTGGGAATAGGAACTCTGAAGTTGACATGATGCAGAGGAGGAAGGTAGACATACTTACGGTGGCCCTGAAGTGCAAATCACATTCACAAATCACTTGACACGAAACAATTTAAATATAACAACGACAATTAGAAAAGCAAAATAAATAATATAAAAAATAAAAAAATTTTAGAAATCAAAACAAAAGTTCAGAAACCAGAAATAAATAAACAAAAACTTTTCAGAAAAGAAAATTAAATGAAACATTTCAAAAATCACAACAACAATTAAAAAATGTAAAACAATTATTTAAAAATAAAATTACATTTTAGAAATCTAAACCAAATCCTGTACAGACGGCGTAATCTGAAGGAGATCAGTGACTGCAAAGTAGTGGTTGGTGAGAGTGTTTCCAGACAGCATAGGGTGGTGGTGTGTAGGATGACTCTGGTGATGAAAAAAGAAAGGGCAAAGGCAGAGAAGAGGACAAACTGGTGGAAGCTGGAAAAGGAAAAATGCTGCGTGACTTTTAAGAAACAGTTGAAATAGGGTAAGATAGGGTTTTTTTTAATGAGTTTTTCCTCACCGCGAAGGAGGGTGTAAGGGCAGAGATGTTTGTTCAGCTTAGTCTGTTTTACAACCAGCTATTGTTTACTTTTACATGTTTAATAATTCTTTTGCTTCTTGCAATATATTGATAATCAGTCCAATGAGACGGCTATGGCTGTGATATTGGACTATATAAATAAAATTGAATTGAATTGAAATAGGCTCTGGGTGGTCAGGAGGTACTCCCAGATGAGCTTTATCCATCACAATTAAAAAAAAAATCAAATTGCACAAAGATATTCCGATATATCCAGGTAATTATTTTGAACTCCTGCTTTCCCATTTTGTGATATTTAAGGAAAAACTGTATTTTTTTCTCATATGTGACTGATCTGAAGCCAGACCAAATAAATTCATCTGCAGATCCCCATCATCGCCTGTTAATGTGTGTCAGCCTCAGAGATTTGCAGAGGGTGTTGATGAAAACACACTCATAATGCAGCAGCACAAAAGCTTGTCAGGCTGATCATTTCTTCTCCTGCCCTAATGCACATTAGCGTCCATTCCAGTGCTTCCACTATAAAGCATGAAATCAGCTGTTCCAGCTGTTTATCTCACGTCTCAACATCAAGTCAATTTATTCCTCTGACACATCAATTTTTTTTTCCTCGTCCACCAACAACATGCACATGTTGGAATTAATTATTAAGTCAATTACAAAGCAATGACTAAACTGCATTCATTGCAAACTGAAGCAGTCTTGCTTTCCTGTCTGTGATTCAATTTTTGCAGGTGTTCCAAACGCCCCAGAGTCACTTAATGTCTTTATTTTGTTATTCTTATTTGCAAATAATTAAGAAAATATACAAAATAATTATTTGTGAAAGGTCACCACTTGCCTTCTGTGGTTGCCATGGAAATGTCAACAGGAGAGAGTAAAAAAACAAGTCATCCACTGCAACAAAAAAAGTCATTACATTACCACCTCTGTTTTTCTGACGTGCCAGTGGCTGTGATTGCAAAAGCCTGACAGAAAGTGGAAGGGGCTCTTTTGACGCAAACAGTGGTCCTCCTAATGAATATTTAATATTTCTGTATTTTAGGGGCTTCAAGAACGTGGAAAGTCAAACCCAAGCCGGACTTTTAAGAAAAGGGACAAACTTAAAACTTTATCAACCTTGAACAAAAACAAGAATCACAATTCCAGCTTAATACATCCAAGTTTTATCTCAACCAAGGCAAATTAACAAAATCATTGTGAACAGGGTCAGAACAGAATCAAGTTGGTTACTTTACAAATAGTAAATTAGCTTGTTTTTTACACAATTTATGGCCTTAAGGGTCAATTAAAGCTAATTGGAGCAGATAAATAAAAAAGAAAAATAGTGTTTCAAAGAATATGATTTTTTTACACTATTTAGTAAGTCATTAATTAACGATTTAGCAGTTATTCTGTTATTTCACCTAAAGATATCCAAATATAAAATACACTTCCTTACTTATTTGGGAAAAGAATTATAAAATACATTATTGGTTCAAGATTTGACCACCATGCCTGTCCTTCTTTTTTTACAGATCGACATGTGAAAGTTATGATTAGCCTTGAGCACTGTGTTGCCTCTTTTTTTGGGTAATCCTAACCCTTTCTAAGTGTTTTTTTTTTTTATCGTTGTCTAAATTCTTTACCATCTTTTTCCTTTATTGTAATCATGTCCCCCATCTCTACAATCCTACTTCCCCCCAACCTTTATATGGTCCAAAAAGAAATGCACACAAACATAAAAAAGACCTCAGATACAAAAGGGGTTTATTTAAATATAGATCTCATGTGTCCGAAGCTATACGCCCCTATTGTAACTGTAAAATTTGAGGCTCTGCATGTACTTGAGGCATTTTTCTCATGTTGGAAGACATATATACAGAAAGTAAAGATTGCATTTCTGAATATTTCTTCATTCAAATTATTGTGAATCAGGAGTGGACAAAAAATGCAGTTTGAAAAAAGCATACCTGTGATGCTGGGCAGGCCACAGCTCCCTGCTTCACTCCATTCTGATGCATCCACTTGTAGACAACAGGATCCATGAACATCTTTGTTTTTCTCATCTGAGCTGATATCTGACTCAAAACTGTACTGCTGGACAGCTCCAATATTGCTGGCTATTTTTGTTGCACTGGTAATGTTAGGTTCGGGGAGTGGGGGGGAAGAGTGGAATTTTAAAGATGTATTTTAGCAGAAGGTTTAACTTTTTTAATGATCTTTGTAATTCTCTCTGCTTGTGTGTTTGAGGTCAAAACAGAGGTAATTTCAAACAATATTTTCTGGTTTTTATAATCTAAGACAGTTTTGCTTTGCTCTGTCATTAATCACAATTATTTTATTCCAGACCAGAGAAAGAATCGAATGCTTTTACTAACTCATAGAACATTAACTTCCTCTTATCACAGATAAATACTGACATGGAAGCCATCCAACATTTTTTGGTGCCTTAGTAGGTGAGACTTTTCATTCCGGTGACTTAAACGTAAAATGCATTTGACAGCAAATGAGTTTATTTTAGTGCAGCTCTAAACGCCACAGTCAGAGAGGTGAAACCAGACAGTCCATGAAATTAATGCGACAATTAATGACACCTCATCACATTTTTGGCACACAAAAATAGCCCAAATTGTCATGGAGGGTAAAAATGAAAAACATTTAAATATTTTGTTAGCTTGAAAAGTTGCAAAAACTTTTGACTATCAGGTCTAATTTTCTAATTAGCAAAGAGGAAAGTTCCTGCATGAGGCTTCATTTGAGCTTGATTAGATCTCCACGTCCACACTGAAGTTTTTAGTGGAGTTTCCAAGCAGCAGCAGACCTTTGGGAATAACCTTAGAGAAATGTCACAACAAAGAAAAAGTATAGACTTTTACATGTCCTTGCCCACAGGCTCCTTATCTCCTGATATATCCATGCACTGAAGGCTAGCCACTGCCTGTGCAGGACTGAGGTAGTTACAATGAGCTATTGTTTGTCTCGTCTAGCTACAAACAGCATTCTCTCAGTTATCGTAAAAAAAACAAGTAAGTGCTTTTGTTTTATCACAGGTGTGATGCACACTGGCATTCATCAATAGATAACAGTTTTGTGAGAAAGATAAGACTTTGTACAGAGGGTCTTCTTTCTTGAAAAATGAAACATCTGAATGTACAACTTAACAGTCTGAATACAGATGCGCAAATAATGGTTTATTGCTGACAAAACATTCAATGTATTACTGCCTTTCTGGATCTGGTGGTTCTTTTTCTGACTATGCATCTATAGTTTATGAGAGATTTGTAGGAGTTGTAAAATTTCATAATTTCTGTTTTTTCCATCCTATAAGGCTTATATAACATGACAGAGTGTCTTACAATCCGGCGCGCTTTATTTATGGATTCATTCTGTTTATGCCTATTGATATTGAAGCAATTTTGAGGGGAGCTCTGTCAAAATTTCGGTCTGTTTTATTTTTTGAGTTGCAAATAAGGTTGGCAATTATTGTAAATATGCTAACATGTAGCTGTGTCAGACAGTTTTTTTGTTTTTTGTTTTTTTTTTACATATTACTAACAAGGATGAGAGTTAGTGCTGTCACAGTAACTTGTTCTAGCTGTAGCCTATCAAGCTGTTTTTATTACGTGTTGCAAACAAAGTTGGGAGTTACAGGTATTGTACATACACTATCATGTAGCGGTGTCGGACTGTGTTTTTTTTTAGGTGTAACTAACAAGGATGGGAGTTAGTGTAGTCACAGTTACGTTTAGTGGTTTAAGTCTGTTTTCTACGTGTTACAAACAAGGTCGGGAGTTGCAGGTATTGTGAATATGCTAATGTGGCTACTGTGTAGAGTGTTACAAAAAAGTTTTTGAGTAACTGTGACTGCAGAATAAAGTCGGACTGACTGGTGATATTAGCTCTGACTCTTTTGTCTCGCTTAAAGGGCCTATGCCATGCTGTTCTTAAGCCTTTTAGAGTAAAAAAAAGTGTTTTGCTGATCACCGCTGCTCTGTGGAGAAAGTGTGTGTGTTAATCTGGGGGTGGAGCTGGCAGGGTAGACTGTTCTTGGAAGGGGCTGTTCTCATTTGTCTACGTCAGCTTGTGAGAACCCGCTCATTTTCATGGATTGGGAGGGGGCTCAGAGTGCTGGCTTTTAGAGGAATTCTCAGAGATTTGTGAATGGATCAAAATACTGCTTTGGGGTTGTTTTTCATGAGGAATTAACATTATACACTAATATACTTAAACCTCAAAAAAGTTGATTTTGCATGATATAGGCTCTTTAATGCGCTTTAGAGTTTGTTGCGTCTTATATGAGAAAAGTTTGAAAGTGGGCCATTTTTTGACATTCACCTTATAATCTGGTGTGACCTATTGTGCAGAAAATATTGAATTTGTTTCCTTCACATTTAATTTTTTGCACATTTCAAAAAACGTGTCTTGTCTTATTTTAAAAATTAAACTCAAGCCATTTGACATTACAATTTAAAGATGTTTTGTGGCTCATGGTTTGTAAAAGTATGCAGATTTGTTTTTGTCTTTCATAAATGGCAAAAAACTGCAACAGCAACATTTTATGCTCTTAACTTGACAAAAGTAAATCATGAGAAGAGAACTGAATTAAATACGTATTTTGATGTTTAATGAGGTAAAAGAAGCTTCGCTAGTTCTTGAGACAATCACACACCACTTGCAAACACTTTTAATTATATTTAATTACTTGAGTTGGCTGCTGGTTGGTTTTAAAATATTAAAAGTGAGACTCAACTTTAAAATGTACTTTGAGAAACCCCCCATGTACACACTACCACAAACGTAATAAAAAAAAAACATCAAGTATGGATGCTGCGCAATGAGGCATGCCATCTGTGGGATGGGGTTTGTTACAGAGAGAGATAAAAAAAACTGATTCAAAAGCAGTGGGAGGTCTCATGTTATGTCACTGAATATTCCTGGCATGTGCTAAAAAATGTAGGAAGCTGCAGTGACTGTTGTGCAGAGGGGACAGAAAACCTCTCACAGCAAGGGAATGCACATATATGCTGCAGAAAAGATCAGTATTTAATACAAGACAGCGAGCGAGACTGAAGTGAATCTAGGCATGTATAAAACGCCCAACAAAGATGTTCCTGTCTGCAGGGAGGTAAAACTGCTGTCTGCACAAGTACAGGTAGCAGTTTTGATGCTATGAGACAAGAAGATTACTTCAGTGATCTCTCAGTTTAATATCAACCTCTGGGTGTTCCGTTCAGCTTAACAAATACATTAGCACCTTGGGATTTTGTAGCATCTGTCAATTAAATGTATTCAATCACAAAATTAATTGTGAGCAATCAATACTTTTTTATTTTTTATTTTGTGAAGTTAACGTGACATTTACTTGGTGAAAAACTGTTTATTAATTGTGGATCTGACTTAGTGGTTTATTTATCATGTTATTCTACCTTATTTTGAAAGGTTTTTTTTTTTCCCACTGCGGTGCTTTCAGATTATTTAAGTGGTACTTGGTACTTTATTATACCTACTGGGTTCGTACTGTCGTAATGTGGTACTATTTGCTTCATACTTACATTTTTCTTACTAGGTACTTCCTTAGTACTTGCTGTGTAATAATGTTGTCCAATTTGATTCATATTTATGTAGTACTTGTTGGGTATTTATATTGTACTCACTGGGTTTTTACATGGTACCTACTGGATATCTACAAGTTGAGTTAATCAGTTTTTTGTATACACATCTTATGTAAGGACAGTTAGTACAAGTAAAGTTGAACCTTGTACACTGATTTTTTGTGCCAATTAAAGAAATGTGTGCAAATAAAATTAGTTAATATAAAGTTTGGCCTGAAATGCAAAGGGGGTTTATACACATATATTTCTGGTGTGTCAGAAAATTCACAACCTCCTGTTGTAATAGTACAATCTTTCAAATACAAGAAGCCTTCAGCTTGCATCTGTTTGATAATCTGCTGGACAGAGCAAGTTAAAATAAAAAAAGAAAAAGAGAATTTACATTTTTATTTATTGTTTCTTTTATGGTATACACCATATGTGACAAGATCGTAGGTAAATAGAAACTACTTTTGAAGTACCTTGAAGAAATCCCCAGAATTTACTTTTTAGAAAAGAATTAGATAAATAGTACCATATAAATACACAGCAGGTACCATGTAAGAACTTAGTAAGTATAACAAAAGTACTAGTAAATTCAAATACTCCTGTAAGTACGGTAAAAAAAAGCAAGGGGAAAGGGGATAATCAGTCCAGTTCTCTTTATATACTATCTATGTTGCACCATTAACACATTACTGTAATTTTAGTGTGATTCTTAGTGAGGTTTACTGACAATCAAAAGGGTCACTGAATGCTTGGAGCTGTACAACATCAACAGGACTCTAAGAGCCATTATAGGAAACTCAATGGAGTTGTGGAAAACCACCTTTGAAACCAATAGCAAGTCACTTGCACAAGTGTCCATCAAATGTGGTGTATACCAAGGAAATGCTCTGTCCCCACTGCTGTTCTGCATAGGTCTGAACCCCCTCAGCCAAATAATCAACAAGAGTGGCTATTGATACCGAGTCAGGAATGGAGCAACCATCACTCACCTCCTCTACATGGATGAAATCAAGCTATATGCCTGTAAATATACAGGCAAAAGGCAACCTGAAGCAAGCAACAAGGAAAGCCGCAACAGTCAATTACCTCCAATGAGTAAGGCAAGTCCTGAGAAGAGAGCTCAAACAACACCCATGCAAACTCCACACAAAAAGGTCCCCAAGTGGTGATGCTGCCTCAGGTCCCCCAGCCGGGACTTTAACTGGGGGACCTTCTTGCTGTGGGGTAAGGGCACTGGCCACTGCGCCATCGTGCAGCCCCTGATTTTATTCTGAAAAATAAACAACTCAGACTGATATTTTTGCAATAATTATGAATAAATAGGTTTTCAATCTTTTTTAAAACCGCAGATATTGATCAAGAACTAGCCATCCGATCATATATTAATCAGTGCCTTAGAAAAACCAACAGTCAACAACCTGGTGCATAAGTGCAGATAATAATTATATGAGGAAAATCTGTTTAATATTTTGTTGAACATTTGATAGCCTAAAATGAGTTAAAAGCTCCAGAGTATTTGACAATCCTCCAATGTGTATGATGAATTACAAATAATCACATTATTGTGGGACACATGGCATATGAGATGATTAAAAAACAGATGGTTTAGAAAAATGTTTGGCTGATTACAAGATAAACAGATTTATTATAAATGAGTTTGACTTTGGCTGAAATGAATAATAGATTGGAGTTGTTTTCGTCTAACAACTTTTCATTTAAGTGAATCATTTATATTGAAGTTCTACTTTTAAGGTGCAGAGCTACAAACTTGTTACACCCTTGAAAGATGATTGTTCTTACCAGTAAGACTCTCTTTTACTCCATTGCCTTTTCATTTTGTCTAAAACTTCCATCACATTGTCTTTTTCTCCAACTTTTCTGCTATATCAACCCTTTTACGCTCCAGCTGCCTGGTCTGTGATCTAGAGGACCATGCGTGGTCCAGTCGCTCGGTCATTGACTGTTAATGTCCCCTTCTCTCTCACAGTGCGCATTCAGCAGCTTTGGAGATGATCTACAGCTCCCCCGATTCATCGATCAAATCTAGTGAGCTTCACTGGCTCTAGTGTCAAGCAGTTTCAGCCTTTGCCACTCCCCCACCACCCCCCTGCAGAAGAACCACCAATGATGTCCAAAAACAACAAAAGACTGCCATCAATGTAGAATGTTATATAAAAGCACAAGCTTGTTGTATAGTTTGAAAAAATTAACAACAATTTTGCAAGTAAGTTGAATGCTAAAAATAATACACAAAACTGGTAAATTATTTTTAATAAGCTCCAAAAATCAAGAACAAAAGCAAATTATAATTGTTGACAATACAGGGGTTGGACAAAATAATTAGACATTCTTTAATGCTCTGATCCACACTGCCCATATCGATAACATTAGTAGGACGAGCATGAAACTGAGCTGGAACACATAGAATGGCCCCCTCAATCTCCGGATCTCAATATCATTGAGCATTTGTGGTGGATACTCAAGCGACAAGTCAGGAATCGCTACCCTCCGCCCTCCCGTGTGAAGGAGCTGGAGCAAGTTTTGATGGAAGAGTGGCTGAAAATTCCAATGGAAGAAGTCAAGACGCTTAATGATTCCATTCCGAGACGTACTGAAGCTGTATTGAAGGCTGGGACCTTTCTGTGTAGAGTTCCTGTGCGTGCATGGGTTTTCTCCAGGGACTCCTGCTTCCTCCCACAGACCAAAGACATTCTTCATAGGTGAATGAATGTCTCTAAATAGTCCCTATGTGAACGTATGGGTGTGTGATTGTGGCCCTGTGACAGACTGGCAACCTATCCAGAGTGTACCCCGCGTTTGCCAAACAGTGGCCAGGTTAGATTCCAGCAGCCCCATGACAACATAAGAGCTAAAACGGGTTTAGAAATTGGATGGATAACTATATTATAACCGCACATTTAATATTAAGAAGGGACATTTTCTAATTTTGCACAATACTTTTATTTGATGTCTAATATTTTTACAACTTCTAAATTACAAAGTAGGTCATATGCATTTTGATCAGTTTGTGGAAAGATTTTTGAATAAAAAAACTAATAATAAATTATATTATTGTAGTATTTTGAAAGAAAAAAACTTTAATGTTCTTAATGCTACGCTCACAAATACAACAATGGGAGGCATCGGCAGAATCTTCAAGATTCCATGCTGCCGCTCAATTTTTTTAACATTGTTAGTGGTCATGAACGTAGACGGCAGCAGTTAGGCGGCAGTCAGGTGTGCAGAATGGCCCGTTTTTTAAACACCCTTGGGCTACCGGGTTGCTGGCAGCAGGTGGCATGTAATGTGGATTGCCGGCATCCAGAAACATCTACACATCCTCCAGTCAGAGCTGCTACTGCATGGAGATCTGGCTTTCACCGCCTTGTGGCCGTCCAGCTGTTCCCAATTTCCAGAATGGCGTTATGGCTATTATTGTTATTATTATTATCTGCTATTTGTGCCCTTTATATGCAACTTAACGTTAACATGTTCGAAACAAATTTCAATACCAATTGGTTGCTAGTAGGCTTCTAGAAGTTAGACGCTGGAGAAAGTATGGTGGGCTGGGGTTCTGTTCTCTCCTCTATTCTAAATCATTTATCCAGTATTAATTTTATTTAGTTCTTCATGCCTCTGTTTGGTGCAGTGCGATTCATATGTTGTCCCCTCTTTACCACTCCCCTCCAGGGGAGCAGAAGAGATTCCAGGTAGATCGTCTGTGCTCCTGTCTCTGGTCGTGGACCTTGCCTCTGGTTCGTCTCGCACCCCCAGCTTATTCAAACATGAAGTTGTAGAGTTAGATAAGCTAATTCCTCTTTAACAGTTTTAGCATATTGCATGTCCATCCTGGGAGAAGATCCTTCCTTCATTTGGACATCCCTGAGATTTCTTATTTTTCCCCCAAGACAATGTTTTTTAATGAGTTTTTCCTCACTAAGAAGGAGGGTCTAAAGGCAGGGATGCCAGTTTAGCTTAGTCTATTTAGTTTAGTTTAGCAACCAGATATTGTTTATATTTTATAAATAACTTTATACTCTTTTGCTTAAATATCAATGTAAAGCCCAATTGAGACATCTGTATTGTGTGATATTGGGCTACATAAATAAAGGTGAGTTGAATTGAAATATCAGGAGGAGAAATTGTTCTATCGCCAGCATACAAACTTGTTTAAAACAGCTAAAAACATGGGCTTTAATTAAAATATATGATTTTGTAGAGGAAGTTATTACGGCGGCATCCCAAATAATCACCAATGCTCTAAATCTGATGTTTTTGTCGTATACTGGATTTGATAGATCTTAGAGAATACCCTTTTGTTTTGTTTTTTTTATCATGTCGGTTTTTTCATCATTTTAAACTAGTTCAAGTAAGCTGGATTGTTGCCACACTGATCTGTTTTCTTTAAAGAAATGACTTATTCATAATATATATTCCTTTTACTAAACCCTTTGTAGAACTGAAACTTTATTTATTTGAACTTTTTGTAGAACTAAATCTTTTTTGAAATTTATTTGAGACTTAAAACAAAACAACAACCATTTGACTGTAGCAGGAACATAGTCAGAGCTTAATGGAGGAATCTCCAAAATGTCTTGTTTTCGGTTTTTCCCCCATACAATTGTAATTTTAAGTCTTTTCATTTTTATATATGCTTACCTTTAGACAATTCAGGCTTAAACAATACATTTTTAAATAACAGGAAATTTCCTGGGATTCAAATGTAGCTAAATCTCCCAGTCATGTTAAAACAAATGATTGTTACCGCAGACCTGAGAGATTTTAACCAAAGTGTATAAATGAATTCCGTGAGACTTTTAATCACCAACAGGGGTATTTAAATGTAAAAAAATGGAAAACCTCACAGCAATTGGGTTCCACAGAAATATGATATGAAATGACACCCACAATTATAAGCTACTGGAATTCCACAATCTAACAATAAAAAGGACTTTTCTCTCTTCATTTTTGTAACAATTTTGATTGTTTTTTTTTAGATACTAAAGATTATCCTCTTTGTTAATGAAGGGTGTTTAGTTCTGGAAATAGGAGTTTTTTAAAAGACAAAATCATATTTTTGGGGATTTGCTTCCATTTGAAGTCTTTTTCCTTTACTTTGGATTCATTGCTTGATCATGTATAGTTTTAATTAAAATTGGTTGACAGCTGGCCCCTGCGACAGACTGGCGACCAGTCCAGGGGTATCCCCTGCCTTCGCCCATGAGTAGCCGGGTTAGGCTCCGGCAACCCCATGACCCCGAAAGGGATAAAGCGGATTGGAAAATGAATGAATGAATGGTTGACAGCTGAAATGTCAAAGAATCTCAGTGATGTTCTGCAAACTGAGCTCAGAGTCCCTCTGGTGCCTTTCGTTTATGGTCTTTATGGCTCAGAGGCTTGGATTAATGACACGCTGCCACAAGCACATTTCCATTTGAAATAATTTGTTTCTTTGTTTTCCTGATATAGAGCTCTATGAATGAGAGTCAAGCTGCAAATGGCTTTGTTTATTGAGTGCAGCCCGTGTGCATTTGTCAGATTTTCATGCCCACAAGAAGTTCAGACCAGATAATGTGTTCCCAGGGTGCCAGTGAAAACACATTGTTTAAAAAATACTTTCAAAAAACGCTTTTGTTGCCATTAAAATTCAAAAAGTATCTCAGGGTTTCTACAGTTGCAGTTTTCCATTATTTCCATTCACTGATAAGAGTGGTCACTGCCTTTGAAGCAGCTGATACAATTTGCAGACACAATTTATCCCCCTGACCTCAGAGACAAGGGATTACTACCAGTCTTATTTATTTATTAATGCTTTTTCAGCAGTGCATTTCAGAGATGCATTTCAGTACTGAAAGGATTTCTAATGATTCACAACCATAAACAAACAGACTGCCTTTACTACATATGGATGAATAGTTGCTTTCATGTCTGAACATTTTCCATCCCTGCCTCTTAAAGACCCACTCCAATGAAAATTGTATTTTTAACATGTTCTGTGACTTTTTTTCTGATGATGGAGGACATATATAAAGAAAAGTAAGATTAAAGTTACATTTCTAAGTATTTCTTTATTCAAATTGGAGTGCATAAGGAGCAGATTAAAAAAAAAGCCTTTAGAAAAAGATCGTATTTGTGACATCAAAAACACACTGAGCAGGCCACAAGCTTCCTGCTCCGCTCCACTCTTATGGACGACTAGATCCAGGTACTTCTTTGTTTTCCTCATCTGAGCTGGCATCTGTCTCACAACCGTACGGCTGGATAGCTTTGAGATTGCTCGCCATTTTTGTTGCTCTGGTAATGTTAGGTTGGGGGTGTGAGGGCGTAAGCTAATAGGAAAGAATGCAAACAGAGCTCTCAGTAATCGTTAAGAAATAAGGCATGTGAGGGATCGAGCGGCCCAAAGAGGACAACAGAAGAGTTATCGAAAATTAAAATTTTATTTATTCTCAAAAAATTTTATTTACAAACTGGGCCCTTAAAAGAGGTCAACAGAACAGAATTAACTGAGGCAATAAACTTAACTTTAACTTAACCAACTGAACAGACCAAATAACAGAAACAAACTGACCTAACCAAAGACACAACAGGGGAACATATATAGTGGGTGATCAGACCACTAGACAAACATGAGGGGGGGGGGCTAACAACATTTAACAAAGACTACAGACAAACTAAACACAAAACTTCTTTTTTTTTCAGTGGAAAAGAAAGAACAAAACAGAAGTACAAAATTAGAACAAATAAATAGCAAATAACTGAAACAATTACTACCCTTGGAGGCTTTCTGAGATGGCGCCTGCCCAACTCCCTGGCTCAAGCATTTAAGAGCTGTGGTGGCTTCATTTCCCCCTTTGGCCAGGTCCCACAGCACAGTTCCAGGAGCAGAACCTCAACCACACCTGCAGCAACCAGCACACCCTCAGCACTGGAAACTCAAAACAGGTGAAACCAAACAAAATAGGTGTTATTAAATAAGCACAAAATAAATGTATATTTTAACTCAAAGCAATGCGTGTTCATTTATGAATTAAATTGCAAATGTATTAAATATGTGGGAAAAAATATAAAATGTGTTGTGCAGAGGGGTTACCACCATTTTGTTGTGGGTGTGGCAGGGTATGCTGCCATCACAAGGCATAATCATAATTAAAAGACCACTGGGAATGCTTTAAAAGATGATCAGAGTGGGTCTTAAGTGCAAAGAAATATGTTTACTTTACAACCACATTTCACTGCTTTAACTATTTTTTTTTTTTTATCAATCCAATATGACTTTAACATAAAACAAGATTTCACGAAGGAAAAAAACTGCTGGATGCCAAATTGGTAGTGTTTGCAGATGAGAAGAAGAATGAATCACATGTGACACATAATGAATAATGTTTGTCAGCTTGTGTGTGAAGTATGGAAGAAAACACCCCAGCACGTTGGAGTTTGATTAAAGCCTCAATAAGGAAGGTTTGTGGGCGTGACTGCGCAGGAATGACAAGAGTAACATCAGAGCATTGATGCCTTTTGTTGTTAGAAACTGAAATTTTATTGAAGTTTCCTTTTCTGACCCGCTCACGTCTCCAGAAACATGATGCGGCATCCATCTGTCCGTTCCCGTCTGTGAGTTCAGCCCAAGTCGAGAAAAATACTCCAGCAGCCTCCCACACGTTTTCATGAAAGCTGTAAATATGAGCAAACTGTTAATGTCATCATTTGTAAAATTGATCATGCCTCCTGTCAGAATTAGATCAAAACATTCTTACACCCCAAAGCGTGTAAGAAATCAATCTGAACGCACACATAAGTTAGTAGCAAGTGTCCTTTAATACCTTATCAGCTTGCATTGGTTTGTGTTTGATTATTTTTTAATTGCAAATACATAAATCTGTACACATCTTTCTATTTTCCATCTCTGTTACTTGTAGCAAATAAGGTGAGCCTCATCTGATGCTTCTCACTGGTGAGCACAGTCACAGATTTCCAGCATAATCTCCCTTTAAACCTATTTAATCCCTCTTTGTGGCTTTATATAAGTTCCATCACAGTAGTCACACGTTGATTATTTTTATTTAAGCTCAGGACATTTGGAATCTGTCTGTACACAGGATTTGATTTGTTTTAAAATAATAATGTGATTTATTGATCCCTAAAGGGAAATACTCCAGAATTTCCTCTTCCCGACAAATCATGTTTAGCTGCTAAAGAATGTTGTCTGTGTTGGCTGCCCTGCTCTTTACACAGAGAAAACGGTTAAAGCCAAATTTTGTGGACAACAGAAGATTACAGAAAAAGCTGAACAGATGCTAACAGGAGATTAAAGCACAGACTTAACTCATCAAAAAAAGTATCTGAAGTTTAAAAATGACGCTGGGTTTTCTGTCTGTTGTGCAACTTTCAGTGGCAGCTAAACTGCTGGATGGCAAAGAGTCAAAGGTCAGATGGCTTGAACACATTTTAAAATCCCATCTGATCGTCTTTTGAGTTATTTTAAAAACTTTCCTTGTGGTCTTTTAATTATGCATCTTGTCGTTTTCAGCCAAAATCAAAAAACAAAAATAGCGAGCAACATTGGAGCAATCCATAACATTTCTAAGCCAGATGCCAGCTCAGACAAGGAAAACAAAGACGTACATGGGTCTAAACACCATTCTCATCGGAGTGGTCTTTAAAGGAAAATTTCTGACTGAACTGTTTGACAAGATCACGGAGAGTGAGAGGACGTTTGAAAAATTAAGAATTTATCTGGTTCAATTTTTAAGATGAATAGAGATGTCCAGTTTGGTTTCATGCAGAGAAAGAGAACCACGGATGCAATATTTTCTTTGAGGATGTTTCTAGAGGAGAATAGAGAATGCCAGAAGGAGCTGCATTGTGTCTTTGTAGATCTAGAGAAGGTCTGTGACAGGATACAGAGAGAGGAGCTGTGGTTAGACAGGAATCTCTGTGGACTGTGATGTTTGCAGATGACCTTCTGATCTTTAGTGATAGCAGGGACCAGGGGAAGGAACGTCTAGAGAGATGGAGGTTTGCTTTGGAAATGAGGGGAATGAAGGTCAGCTGTATCTGTGTATAAAAGGCCTATACTTCCTAACTTCATCTATGGAGGTTCCAGAAAGCAATCAGCTTCTTTTCATGTATTTCATTTTGTTGTGTATTGTGACTAACTTTATGATGAAAAGAGTCATGTTCCTGACTCAACTGATCAAGGTCTTGTGATTGTGCCTCTGAAAGCTTGCCTGGAGCTGAAGCCAGCATGCTGTTTTAGAGCAGATTCATTATATTGATAAGCAAATCTGTAAAATCATTTTTAACAGAAATGAAGTGAAATGTCAACTTGAAGAACTTAGAAACTTATTTTAAGATTAGAAGCAAAATTGTTGTTAAACTTATAAAAATGAAGAGTAAACTTTATTAAATGAAGATAAAAAAAGAACAGAATATTATATTTCAAAAATAGCAAATGTAAAAAAAAAAATTGTAAATGGCACATATAAAGCAGAATCCCTTAGAAGTGACCTTTTATATAAATAAGTAGTCTGTTTAAAATGTTTTCTTCCTTCCTCTAATAATATTTTTTTTCCATGTGACGTTTTCATTTGCATTTACTGGAATAAGCTCACATATCTGTGTCCTCCTGAGAGCCTTCAGGAAATAACAAATGAGACCTTTTCGTGTCCCCAGATGTTAGCAGTAATGCACGAGACTGGCTCTGACCCCAGCGAGGACACGTTAGCAATGATTCATGCAGTGACCCATTGAAAATCAATGCATTGTAGCATGCAAAGGATTACCCTGAGGCTTTTTGATGTAAACATTTAGACTTTTTTGTTTCATTCTTACTGTTATTTTGTAAGCTGCTGCAACCCCAGGACAGCTGTTCTGTTCAAAACAAATGAAGAATATAATGTGTTGTAATAAATAATCAAAAAAATATAGACGATAAAATCTGCAGCTCTGGAATGAGTTTGACAGTACTTTAAAAGTACTCTGTAAAGAGTCATTAAAGAGTTAATCTAAATGTGCAGTCTTAATGAGGAGCTAAATTTAAAAAAGCAAAGTGTATGATTCATTAAAAGAAATAAAATGACCTCATTTTCAAGTGCTATGCTTTAGCGTTATTTACGATTTTCTTCCCTTTTTTAAGTGAGTTACATCAGCTTCTGTGATAGATGTCAGTTCATTTTGCAGCCTAAAGGCCACAAATGGCTTTTTTTCTTACAGTAACAGGAGCATCCATCGCTTTCTCCTGCCTCCTGGAAGTAGTTCACTTCAAGTGTACAAGCATCAGTCCTTCCATTAGTACTCCATTTCATTTCATCTATACAGGGAACCCGCAAAAATTCTGACATCAGGGGTTTTTTCAAACTATCTTGGCTCTTCGTTCTGCAAATCTCACTCAAAGATACTTGATTTGCAGCCTTTTTTTACCTTTCAGGATGGATGGATGGATGGATGGATGGATGGATGGTTAGTTGGTTCCTTCGTTTGTTGGTTCCTTCGTTGGTTTATTCATTCGTTGGTTCGTTCTTTGGTCGGTTTGGTCACAGGGGAAGCTGAATAAAAAACAACTGCCCAAAAATAAGACAATTTTTTTAATTCTTAGATTAAAATCCTAAAATTAAAACAAAATGCAAAAATATATGTAAAACTTAATACTTCATTTAAAAGTGTAAAAAACAAATAGAAACAACACCTATTAGTCTCTAAAAAGCAATCTCCAGTTCAGTTCATCCCTCTTTCTTCTCCTTCCTGACCACATATGCAGTCTGGTGGTGGAGGGGGATGAAGGACTTCCGCAGTCTGTCTTTGGAGCACTGAGGGATGATGATCTGAAGCTGAAGGAAGCTCTTCCTGTCTTAGAAGACAGGATGGTTGGTGAAGTCCACAATGGAGCAGAACTTGGCCAGCCTTCCCTCCTGTGGTAACCTTCTTCACAGAGTCCAGCTTCTGTCTTTCAGTCCCAGCCTTCTTTAATAATTTGTTCTGTAGCCTGATGCTCCTCTTGCTGCTGCAGCTTCCCCAGCATACCATGGCTTACAGGAGCACGCTGGCAACCACAGACTGTGAAAATATCATAAATAAATAAACTGCCAATCTGGCAAATACGTAGCTTGGCAGTGGGGATACATTTCCAACATGTTGTACAGACCGTTGTCTAATGAACACAAAACATTTACAGGGTCTAGTAAAATGCTGCTTGTGTAAAAGCAAAAAGATTTGCAGTCATAGCCTTTAATAGCCACGATGTTATAACTGTTATTTTAGTAAACATTTTTTAAAGTTCTCAGATCCTTAGGTTCTGCTCTCTAATCTATACCCGAGAACGAGGACTCATGGCGAGGCCTCTTTTCATTACTGTGGTCCTCATCTGTGGAATAACTTACCTGAGGATCTGAGAGTTTCTGCATCTGTGGAGACGTCTCAAAGTTCCACTCTGATCATCTTTTTGATCTATTTTTAAAGCAATTGTCTTTTAATTAGGATTATGCAATTTTTAGCCAAAAATGTAAAAACCTGTCATTTTCTAGGACATAGTTTCTGCAGAGTGGCAATAGTTCATTTGAAATTTGCCCCTGAGTTATGGGTGGAAACATCGGCCCGGAGTAAACCTGCTTCCCTTCCCATCATCCATCTGTTTACACTCACTTCTGCTAGCTTACAGCCCTTCACACTCCCAACCTAACATTAACGGTGCAACATAAATGGCGACCAACATCAGAGCTATCCAGTCGTACAGTTTTGAGCCAGATGCCAGCTCAGACAAGGAAAACAAAGACGTACATGGATCAAGTTGTCTACAATGCATTAGAATGGAGCTGAGCTGATTGTCGCTTCTATGTCCCAATCTTTTTCAAACAACATTTTTTCATCTGCTTCTTATTCACAACAATTTGAATAAAGAAATACTCAGACACTTTTGAACCTAATTTTCTTCATAAATGTCCTCCATCACAACAAAAATGCCAAAATAACATGTTAAAACAGAAAAAGCACAAATTTAATTTGTCTTTAACCTAGCATTTACATCATTCATTTACATAAAATATTCATTTATTTGGCATTTTGTGGATTTAATGATTTATATTTTGTGCATTTATTACCCTTTCTATCTTTTAATCTATTCACTTCCTTCTCATACTGTCTTCCTTTTATCTTTTGATTGTTGTTGTTTTTAATCTATGGTATTTCATGTCTTCTTACTGTTTTAACCTGTGTTTAGATATGTCAATAAAGTGATCGATTGATTGAAAAAAAGTCATCTCCCAATGCCCGTTACAGGTCATGTGACCAACATGTGTCTTTTTACCTGCAGATCAATTTTACAAATCTAATTGACTAATATATAATTTCAATGAATATTGTTTTGTTCCTTAAATCTGATATTTTAAGTTTTTTTTAATAAATGTTTTTTGTTTATCTTTTTTCAACATCAAACATTTCAGAGCAAAACTATAGGAGTTTTTTGGCTGCATGAAAATAACAGAATCAACAGCATATGTAGAGCAGATGCTTTCTTTTGAAATTTAATGAGGCCTTGGTGAAGAGTTGCTTTCTGAGAAAAAAAAAATGTTTTTTTATTCCTTTTTAAATGGCTTCATGCCATTTAAGGTTAGTTTTGCAGTCTGGTGGGGATAAATTCACCTAAACACAATTGATCAACATTTTTTTTGTCCACAAACACAGAATTTAGTCCACTGGCAACTAAGTTGGCAGTGCTATTTTGTTGCTTTTTTAACAGCAGGGGATAGTTTTAGTTGGATGCAGGGACTTTAAAGTTTATATAAGAAAGAAAACTAGCAAAGCCTTCTTCAGGCACTGATCCTGAAACAAAAAAGTTTAAAAGACTTGATGGAAAAGTTTTGGGTTGAAGGCTGACACACATGGCAGATTTATTAAATCACAATAGCTCTTTTTATATAGAAGTGAGAACAAAAGTGGAACTTTTCACTGTGAGGTGAAGGTCTGCTCAGGCTTTTTAAACCCATTATTGATGTGGGAGTGAGAGTCCTCTTTTTGGCCGTAGGGGCTGTGGAGCGGGACCCTGCTGGGACCAGCTGGAAGGAGAGATGGAGGAAGTGTGAAGGGTCATCAGTGATGAATTTTATTTTTCTTTTAACCTCAGGTATGAGAGAGTTTAGCTGCACACTTGTGAGTTTTTGCCTTTTTTAGTGAAGAATTTGATAGAGAATGTGAAGAAAGAGCTTTAAAAACATTTTTTCAGATGCAAGGCTTTTTGTGCACCCTGATCTAGAGTTGATCTCTGGATTTATAGGGGTTTGACCTGTTACAGCACCTGCAGGTGTGGGCAGACATTTCAATACTATCCAAGAACACTAAAACATGAGTGCAGCAGTTTCTGAACTCTTTGACTTAGGTCAAAAACTCTGTCCACACAATAAATAGCAATGTTACAAGCTTTTTTTTTTTTAATCCTTCAGTGAGCAAAGGGCTGGTTGAATGGTTTGGTTTAAAGCTGGAGCTCTGTCATACATCACTTTTTTTTCTTTCTGAAATAAAGCAGAAATAACCTGAACACATGTGATACTCCAAAAATACCTTAAAATGCTGTTACAATGATTTCCCTTCAGGTAAGTCTCAATTTACAAGGTGTTTTATTCATTCTGTTTAGGGCTTTTCATTAAGGCATAAATGAGGGGTGTCCTGCGTAATGATTCTGATTTTTTTAATATATTTCTTTTAGCGTTGACAGAAATTGCGGGGAGCTCTACGCCCGCCTGCAGGTTATTGTCATCGCTCTGTCAGCTCTTATTTTCACTGACTGTGCGTGTGGGAGTGTGTCTGCGCTGGGAAGGTCTAGCCTGAAAGCGCGTCACCTCACCCACCATCCATCAGTGCGTGTGCACGGGGGTCCGCAAAGCCAAAGCCGCCTCTCCTCTTCTCGCCTCTCCGCTCCGCTCCGCGCGCGCAAAACTTTGATGCGCTCCAGCCAAACACAACCAGGGATGAATTAAACACCGGAGGACACGGCCTCCCCATTCTGTCGCGCTAATTCTGGGTGACAAAGGTGAGTAACCCGGGAGCTTCGCGCGTCAGTGATGTGGCTGCACGGTGCGCGCTTCTCCATGCCCATGTTGGTTCCGACGACCTTTTTGCGTGATCTCCCAGAACATAAGTTGCGAATGTTTGGTCAAAATACGATCATAAACACCTTTTTATTCTCCCTTTTCTGTAGGATTTAAGTGCGTTTTTTCTTTCTTTCTGTGTGTGTGGCTCCGAATAACATTATCCCGATTCAAAGTCCTTTTCTTGTATCTATCAAGACAGGTGTCGTCATGGAAAACACTCCTGTTGAAATTTTTAAAGAAGACAAGTGCCTCTTCCCGCTGCTGGAGGGCTGTCCGGGGAATTTATCAGCTTGGATGTCCGGTTACTCTGACAGCCGCAACGTGACCCAAGATGAGAGCAGCTGGGAGCAGGAGGGCATGTCTCCCATCATCCCCATCATCACGGCTGTGTATTCTGTGGTGTTTGTGGTCGGCTTGATGGGAAACTGTCTCGTCATGTATGTCATCATCAGGTGGGGGCTTATTTTTTCTTGTTTTTTGTTGTATAATGGGGGAGCGCATAAGGTGTGCCAAAAAAGCAGTTGGATTCCAGCAAAGGTGACTTGATGACTTTTCATTTAAAAACATTTTTTTAAAAAACTGACACCAGGAGACTGCTGGCTGAGCTTTTATGTGTTCATATGTTTCATAGGCCTGTGGTTTACATCAGCACTGATATTAATGGGTATTTCCTGTCACCATGGAAAGGTGCAGCCAAAATATGTAGGAAGTGTTTAGGCTGTCATCTCCAAACAAATAAATGTTTTTTTTGTCTCTCAAGCCCATCAAAATACAACAATATTCCCTAATTTACTTGAAGTCTGGTGAATGTGATATAATTATAGATAGAGAAGCTGTTTTATCAATCTGATGGACTGCATACACCTTATCTGGCATTATTTATGATCTCCAACACCAACAAATCTTATTTAGAGTAACTTGAATGCAGGGGGCTTCTTCTAGAATGATTTAGACAACAGACGATTATCTCATGAGAGAAAGATTGCTGCTTCTGTCGGTGCCAAGTTTATCACATGGAGGGAAATGCACGTTTTACCTCCATAGACGTCAGTTTATCTGTCTAAATCCATCATTTCAGGGTGATTGCGAGTAAACAAATGTCTGGAATCGGACTGATGGGCTACGGGAGAAATGTTGGGTGGTAGTGGGGTGACAGAACAGTTACTGGTTCCTTGTGCTGTTTTTAGGGTGAAGTTATTTAACAGTTTTAATTGACAGATGCACATATTTTTTATCTCACAGCTCTGCAGGCTAAAGTTTTTGGTGAAGCTGAAGCAAAATATTGAAAGGGCAACGTGGAACACCTTTCAGTGCAATGAAAGTATTAGAATGCCTTCATCTGCATCATTTTGCATGAATAATAGGTAACTATCCTGCAGCTGAGGGTGCTTTTTCTTACCTTATTAAGAAACTCAAATGAAGATGTCAAAGCTGACAACAGAGGATTAGAAAAAAATTTTTAAAGTTTAAAAAGTAAATTTATTTGGCACTACTGGATCATGATAGTTTTAGTTTTGTGGGCCATCTTTAGATGAGATACTCTAGATTTTCCAGCTGTCCACTTTGACTTCCTTGTTTTGGTATCAACTTTTTAAAATAAATTTTCACTTATTTATAATTTTTTTAATGAAGCTGCTGTTTTTTCCCAAAACCAAGTAAGCAATTGTTAATACGCATAATTAAACTAATGCACTGCATCAGCAATTCAGTAAGAAAGATGGTTAGCATTAAGCTTGCTGCAATTTTTTAAATCTTTCTATCATTAGGCTGCAGCTTAGGAGGTTAAGAAGAATCATTAACTACTGTCTTTGCATTTTTTTGGGAGATTTTTTTGACATCCAGGATATGTGTAAGGGAATACAGTTTAAAAACGTTTGCATTTAGCTAATTGGATTTCAGCCAGTCAGTTTTGAAAGCAAGTATGGTTTTATTTTTGCAGATAAATTCTTGCTGGATTACATGCAAATTTGGGTCAGATCCACATGATGGATAAAAAAGTCTTTTTTTTTTTCTCTACGGTCTCCAGTTGTGAGATTCAAACTTGTTCTCTTCCAAATATTAATGCCTTGCTTTAGTCAATCCTTTTAGTTTTAATTCATCAAAGACCCACTCAGATGAAAATTGGGTTTTTATTATGTTCTAGTGACATGATGGAGATGGAGGACTTGTTTTAAGAAAATTATCTCATAATTGCATTTCTGTGCATCCCTTTATTCAAATCATTGGGAATCAGGAACAGATTAAAAATTCAGTTTGGAAAAAAGTTTATTTGTAATATAGAAACTACGCTGGGTGGGCCACTCCCTGCTCTGCTCTATTCTGATGAATCCACTTGCAGACAAATAGATCCATGTAAGAGTTTGTTTGACTCGCCTGAGCTGGCATCTGCCTCAAAACTGTACGGCTGAAAAGTTTCAATATTGTCTGTCATTTTGGTTGCACCAGTGATGTTAGGCTTGGGGGGTGAGGGGCTGCACGCTAGTGGGATAGGACATGAACAGATGGATGATGGGAAATGGAGGTGGGCCACTTTGCGCCAAAAGTGCCACCCACAACTCTAATGAGCTCCAGCTGCGCTGCAGAAAATGTCTTAAAAAATGATACAAACTTTTTGATTTTTACTAAAAATTGTATAATTAAAATTAAAAGACCATTGGAAATGATTTTACAATAGAAAAAATATATAGTTGGAGTGGGACTTTAAAGCTACTAAAGCATCAGAGCTGCAGAACCACAGTTTGTTTACAACCCTGCTCTACATCTCTAGGGATTTTTGCCAGGACCAACTGCCTTTCCACTCTTCCTCCTCCTGAGTGCCTTCTTCTCTTCATCCTTACTGATCTTTGCTAGTTCCTGCTGTACAACAGTCACTTCTTGTACTTGATCATCGTAACCTGCTGCTCACCCTTCCATCTCTGTTTCTTTGCCTTACCCCCCCCCCCCCCCACACACACACACACACAGATCAACCCTACCCCCCTGTGTGTTCAACCTGTCATATAAGTTCTATATGCGCTTTGTTTGACCTTTGCCACCTTGACCTTCACCTTACGCTCCATCGCTCTTTACTTCTGTCCTCTCAGTGTCCCACTTTTCTTGGCTAACCTTCTCTCTTAAAGTCCCACTCCGATCGTTTTTTTTAATCTATCTTCAAAGTGTTGCCTTTTTTATTTCACCACCTCATCTGCTTCCCTCATTCCAGATGACTCACCACATACCTTCCTCTCAGTCTCCCTCATCACTTTAGTTGTAGATCTCCAGTCGTCTGGAAGAACCTCCTGATCTCCCAAAGCTTGTTTCAACTCAAGCTTCACAACACTCATTCTTGTCAACTTCCCTGGTCCTTTTCTTCTGTGCTCTTCCACCATCTTCTGCTGTCCGGCTCCCATTTCCATAACTTCAACTTTGCAGTCTCTGATCTCTTTCAGATTACCATGTCTGTGCTAGATGGAATCAACTTGTGCACCTCTCTTTTCTGGAAAAAATATTGTCATCACTGACATTTCCATTCTTTTAGCAAAGTCTACCATCCTCTGTCCTTCTTAATTTATGTCCTGATCACCAAACTTCTCCATCACTTCCTCATCACTTCTGTTTTTTCACCCACATCTCACCTTTTGTCATCCATCCTCCTCCAGATTTTTTCCTTCTCCTCTAGTTTACATCCTTCCTGGGGAACGTCACACCTTCAACTTCCAGCTTCATCACCCTATCTGACCCTCTCTTGACCTCCAGAAAGTTTTTCACAAAATTCTTCCAGATAACCTTGATAAAACACCTTAAACCCTTGTATAAATCCAAACTATAATCTACATAATTAATAATTTACTTTTCCCAGTCATCATTCAGCATTCAAACTTCCTTATCTTAGTCCTAGGCTTCTATTATTCTTTTTCTCTCTTTTCCTACAAATATTTCTTTCATTTTTCCTTCTTCCACCAATAGTAGTCCAATTTCCACCTCCACCCTGTAGGTCAGAGCTAACCCTTGCTGACAGGGAGACCCCAGTCCAGATTCAGATGCTGTCCAACATGGATAGACAATTGTAATCAAGAAAAACCTAATGTGGTGCCGCAGCTTTAACTGGTTGCTGTGGCAGTTCAGCACAAATGCATTGAAAAATATCATGTCTGTTAAGTAATCACACATAATACCAATCAGCCAATCAAATGTGTGCTTTACAGGTTGTTAAATTTAAGCAAAAGAGGAAGTCAAAGGCAAGCTACACTCAAATAGACCAAGAAAAACGACCATAATTCACTGGAAACAAAGGTAGAGAATCAAAAATTGTACCAGCTTTTGAAGAAATGAAGACTGCCGCACAGGAGAAATGCGAGAAAAAGGCAGCGCTCGAATAGAGAGTGAAGCAGACAACACAAAGGGACAGAAAATAAGACTTAATTGGTGTTCTCCAAGAAAAACCAAGAGTGGACAGCAAAAACAGAGTGTTTAACCTGGAATCAACAGAGGATGTTCTGTTCAGACTTCACTTTGGGAGCTCATGCAAGTGCCAACGTGAAACAGCACCACAAGACAGAACATAGAGGTTTTTTTGAGCAAACAAACCCACTGAAGTAAGATCACAGAAAGTAAATTGCCTCAGAGAGCTCCGTTTTCATTCATTCACTTCCCTACAACATGCTCAGAAGTGTTTCCTTCTTGGATTTCAGGCCAACACAAAAAGCCATTTACGGATGGAGGGGTTGCTGAAGAATACAGTAACTGAAACACTACTTGAGGGAAAACAAAAGAAAGAGCTACAGAATCAAAGGAAGGCAATCTGTCCCAGGTCTGAGGGAAGAAGAGCTCTACTTCTTGCCCATGTTTGCCTCTACATGTAACTGCGAGGCATATTTCTCTAAATAAAACCAAATATTGTTTCAGACTTATAAATGAACCGCTCTATGTGAAAATCCATTCCAACATGGGTTCAAATCCTGGCAAGACGAGCTGTAGCTCAAATGTATTCACAGGGTAATAAAATAAAAGACTTCACTGTTAAAGGAGCAGAAAACCTCTAAAGCCTCTAAAAATGTGAAGTTGTGTAGATCGAAAAAGTGTTCCCAGTGATCTTTTAGTTATTATGATGCCGTTTTTAGACTTGAACGCATTCTCAAATGCGGTTTTCTTTAATTACGCAGACTTCTAGACCTTTACTCCAAGAAATGTTTCATTGGTTAGGGCAGAGTTTGTTAAACTCCCATTAGTTGTCACGCATCAAGGTGTGTGAAATTTGTTTGCCACATTTGACCCTTCCCCTGGGGGAGCGGTGAACTGCAGACACAGCTGCTCTCGGGAATAATAAGGTGATTTGACCCCCTGATACAACCCCTTAATGCTGAGTATCAAGTAGGTAGGCATGGGGTCCCATTTATGAAGTCTTTGGTATAACTTGGCCTAGATTTGAACTCACGACCTTCCAGGTTTCAGGGTGGACACTACTGCAAAGCCATTGAACTGGGTTACATTTTATTTCCTCGCCTCTGCTGTAGATTTTGCCTTGGTTTTACCTTCAGTCCCCTTCCTGACACAACCCTCATTATTTACCCAGACACAAAAGCAAAAGATTGCACTCTGTTTCATGCTAGTTGGAAACAAGGAAAAGTAATGTTAAAGATTGAATTATATGAAACAGGGGTGTACGTTGGTGTAGTGGTTAGCGCTCTCATCTCACAATGAGAAGTTCCTGCTTCAAATCCCAGCTGGGTTCTTTCTGCATGGAGTTTGTGCATGCAAGGGTTTTTTCCAGGCACCCTTCCTTCCACAGCCTAGAAGCATGCTTCTTAGGTGTCTCTAAATTGTCCCCAAGAGTGTGTGTGTGTGTGTGTGTGTGTGTGTGTGTGTCTGCAACAGACTGGCAACTTGTTCAGAGTGTACTCCACCCTTGCCCAACAGTAGCTAAGATGGCTCCAGCAACCCCATGAGGCAGGGGTGTCCATATCCAGACCTCAAGGGACAGCTTCCTGCAAGTTTTCCAGAAATCCATGCCCTACCTGCTGTTGATTACCTGGATCAGGTGTGTTTAGCCAATAAGGAGCTTCAATGGCAGGTTGGTTGGAAAACATATACTGCATCGGCCCTCAAAGCCTGGGTTTGGACACCTCTGCCATGAGGGATTCAGTGGGTTTGAAAGATGGATGGATACATCTCAGTTTTGGCTTGTGGCTTCTCACCACTAGTCTCGCCGACAACTTAATAGTACATTTCTAATGAACTCCTGCCACTCTGGGAATGCTTTTAAAATAGATCAAAAGATTATCAGGGTGGGTCTTTGAGTGTAAAGTCAGACAATACTAAATAAATACAGAAACCACAAAGCAAAACCCCAAGTTTGACAAGAAGGACTCAAAATCATGACATTTTTGACTAATATTTTCACAGCAGTGAGTTTTTGACATTCAAACTACATTTGATCACCTGAGGATGAATATATAATGAGTCTTTCATAAAGCGTTGGGTGATTCCATTATTTTAATGTCCAAACAACGCTGTCAGATAATGAACAAAGCTACTGCATCCTTCAGATTCAAGAAAATTGGTGGAAATTTGTTGCTTTAAGGTTTGTGTCTGTGTGCTGTACCACATACGTACACTCACACACAAACATTACATAAAAGTCACACTTTTATTTATTTATTTCCAAGTCCCAATTGCAGAGTCACGTTTGGTTCGAAAGTCACGTGTGTGATTCCATGAAAAAGACACAGATGCTGAGTCACACGCTTGTAATTTGAAAGTCACACATGGGTTTGTGTCTCGCACTCACAAAAGAAACAGATTGGGAACTTGCATAAAAGATTTACACAAGTCTGGAAAAAACATCCACCAATGCAGGTTGTGTTCGCTGCACACACACACACACACACACACACACACATGCACAAGACTGCCCCCTGCAGGGGAAGATATTTGTATATGCTTGGATTTTAGATCCAATTTTTGGATGAAATTTCTGAAAAGAGGAGCAGAATTAGAGAGGGCTACCACATGAATAAGGGCAGGCCAGGTAAACAGTTAACCAATCAGAAAGTGAGGAATCAGAGGAGTAATCAGCCAATTCAAAGTCAGAGTCGATTGGGAAACTTTATTTTTTACTTTTTTGTTATTAGTTTATCAGATTTTCAAATTTTAGGTCAACTTCTCAATTTGACTGATTGAGGCCAAAGCCTCTTGGTTTCTGATTGGTTAACTGGGTTGTAAAATCCCGCCCACTGCCACATCTTTCACCTCTTGTTCAGCTAAAAATCCCCAAAATGTAAAACTCAAAAATTTGTCCCAGAACGTTTTTCTAGGCGTGGAAACAGTTTTTTTTTTCACCTGCAGGGGGCAGACTTGTGTTTTTGTGTCCAGAAAAAAATTGCACCATCTAAAATTTTTTTTTTTTTTTCTGACGTGCAAATTTAGAATGTACATTTTTTAGGTGTTTTGTGAGTGTGACACAGGAACACGTGTGACATTCAAATCACGAGTGACTTAGACTCTGTCACTTATAAAATAACGAGTGACTATCCCACTATAAAAGAGACTTTGTATTTTAATCTTTGAAATAAAGACAAATATGAGTGCATGTGTTTTTTATTATTTTCGTGAAAACTTTGACAACATGGTGACTAGTCTGAATAAATTACTGTCCTCTTTAGCTTAATTATGAAGACACAGCATGAATAAATGCTGCACATCCGTCCTGCTGGTGAAGAAAGATAAAAAAAACCCTGTCTGAGAAAAAAATTCTCTGAGATGTGAGAAAAAAAATGATTTTTCTTCTCTTCATGCACTCACTCACTGTGTTTGCCATGTGCTCTTTATGTAGTCTCACACAAAATACAGTAAATGGAGCTAGCTTTTTATCCTTGAACTTTAAATGAAACTTTAAACTTTTAGAAGTCATCTTATAGAAGGCCATCATGGCTTAATGTGGTTTAAATTAACTGAGAATTCATGATTGGTGGTCAGTGGTCGTAGTATAAGCGAATGGTTAGCTCATGCCTCAACCAGACGGCTTTGTGTTCTGCATGTTTAACAGGTACACAAAGATGAAGACAGCCACCAATATTTATATCTTTAACCTAGCGCTCGCTGATGCCCTGGTCACCACCACCATGCCCTTCCAGAGCACGGACTACCTTCTGAACACCTGGCCCTTCGGTGAGGTGGTGTGCAAAGTCTTCATCTCCATCGACTACTACAACATGTTCACCAGCATCTTCACTCTCACCATGATGAGTGTGGATCGTTATGTGGCAGTGTGCCATCCAGTCAAGGCCCTGGACTTCCGCACCCCCATTAAGGCCAAGCTGATCAACGTGTGCATCTGGATCCTGTCCTCAGCTGCAGGGATTCCTGCTTTTGTCCTGGGCGGCACCCAGACGAACAGCGGTGAGAGCACTTTTTCAATCATTTTCCCAGCAACTGCAGATTCATGGCTGCCATGAACTAATAGGATTTTAAGAGCTGGAATCATCACATACATCTGTCAGCTGTAAGTTTTCCATTAGCCACACATCATACCCATTATTTCTGAAAACAGAGGATGCCAGACAAAAAGAGTGAAATGTTCCCTTCTGAGTGCTGATTAGCCTTCCACAAAAGCTGACTAAATTGATAGAAAGCTTCAAAATGGATTTTTATTCATAGCAAAACAGAAGTGCACTTTGTCATTTAATGATCATTTTCTCCCACCTTTCCTTTTGCAGACATCACTGAATGTGCCTTACAGTTCCCGGAGCCGTACGCTTACTGGGACACCATGATGAAGATTTGCGTGTTTGTCTTTGCCTTCATCGTGCCTGTGCTTATCATCACCGTGTGCTACTCCCTCATGGTTCTGAGGCTGAAGAGCGTTCGAATGCTGTCTGGTTCGCGTGAGAAGGACCGCAACCTGCGGCGCATCACGCGGCTGGTGGTGGTGGTGGTGGCCGTCTTTGTGGTCTGCTGGACGCCCATTCACATCTTTATCTTGGTCAAAGCTCTTGTGAGCGTGCCCGAAACCACCGGGATCATGGCGGCCTACTTCTTCTGCGTGGCACTGGGCTACACCAACAGCAGCCTCAACCCTGTGCTCTACGCCTTTCTGGATGAGAACTTCAAACGCTGCTTCAAAGACTTCTGCCTGTCGGCCAGACTCAAAGGTGAAAAAATGTCGGGGAGCAAGAAGACCCCCAGCACCATGCAGGAGGCCGCTATTGCCCTGGAGAACCCAGATGGGACTAGTCGGCCAACATGACTAGCGGTGGAACTGTCTTCAATTTCTCACATAGGAAAAGAAGACTCCAATGATCTGGGTTTAACACACATCACATCAGCCATGTAAAATTATTTTTATCAGGAAACAGTGACATTATTGATGGAGAAATGTTTTATATTATTTCACTCGTTACTTACAACTACAGCCTTGTTGTTGTTGATACCTCTGTCATCCAGGGCGTTGAGTTTTGACCCTGCTTCACTCCGAGCAGCTGAAGTTGGTTTTGAAAAACAGGCAAACATTGAAAAGTGTTTCTTTTTTTCCTAGAAAGCCACTACTCATTATACGCAGTACTGAACTGAAAAATACTTTTTCTCTCCGAGGACATCGTGACAGGAACGATGGAGAGCTGACGATGACTGCACTGCGTTTAAGGGAGCCATCTTTACTCTATCATTGCTCAGTGAGACTCTTGATGGCACAGAACTTTGGGTTCATCGTATTAAAAGGCATTTGTGCCTTTTCTGCTGCCTAAAAGCAAAATGTCATCTGTGAAAAATGTACATTAAATAAATATAGAAGAAAGACTACATTATTTTAATCATAATAATGACTAAAGTCGCACTCCGATCATCTTTTGAGCTATTTTCAAAGTGTTCCCAGTGGACTTTTTACATGATGAGACCATTTTTAACCAAAACTTTTGTTGTTAAAAAGCTGAAAAGCATTCATTAAACACAATTATAACATTGTATCTGCTATTGCAACATGATGCAAATATGGATGTATATTAAAATGACCTAAACAAAAATATATATTTTTTTTATCTGAAAAAAATTGCTTAATCCGCCAAACTTTTTTCTTAAGGTTTTCACATAAAATCTTTCTCTATTGAGGCCCACGTCACTCATCTTTTGATCTATTTTCAAAGTGGTCTTTTAATTATAATTATGCCATGTTTAGCCATAAAAAAACTGTATTATTTTGTAGGCAGTAGTTCATTAGAAATTTGCCTGTAAGTTGTGGGAGCCCCCTTTCCCCTCTCCATTTTTGAGAGCTCTCTGTTTACACACTCTACCATTAGTTTACTGCCCCTCAGAACCCCAGCCTAACATTACTGGTGCAACAAAAGTGGCGAGCAATATTGGAGCTATTCATCTGCACAGTTTTGAGCCAGATGGATGTATCGTATAGAGCAGAGCAGGGAGCTTGGGACAGGGCCAGCGTATTTCCTACGCAACAAATATGATCTTTTTCAAACAGCATTTTTTTCATCTACTCCTGATTCACAATGATTGAGTAAAGAAATACAAAAAAATTCAAGGATATTTTTAACACGTCCTCCATAATCAGAAAAATACCACAAGAACATGTTTAAAAAAGCTTATTTTTGTTGGAGTGGGTCTTTAAAAAGTTTTATCAAGAAGTACTGTAAAGGGACTCGGCAAAGAAAGTGCAAAAAAACTAAACTAAATGATTTCATTAAAAGCATAATTTAGTATTGTCATGCTTGCCAAAAGTGCCTTCAACAGTCCAGGATAACACGTTCGTAGCAGCAGAAGTGAATACTATTTGCAGTGAAACAGTACGTTGCATGAAAAGCTTAAACATTAAAGATGGTGACATGAAACTCTGGCAACGAACATGTGCCAAAAGCCTTTTGCCCCCCTCTGAAGTGTGTGAACAGCACTGATTGACCTTAGTGTGAGTGAGTCACAGTGGAGGAGATGAAGTTAGGCAAGAGTTAGCTGAGAATAAAAGAAAAAGTTAACATATTCAGCTACGACAAAGCTCCTTTATAGAAGAGACAGAAAAAGAGTCAAATCCTGGACTTGAATGTGCATTTCAATTTGACAGAGGGCTCTCTATCAGTGCAGTGACTGATACATTCATATGTGATGCTATTATTTAACCACATGCATTGTTTGTGGCTTTTACGAAGGTAAATCATAGTCCTGTTCTGCTGTGATTGTTGTGCAACCTGAGCTGCTGTTGTGCATCTAAAGTAAAGTGTGGTTCTGTAAATGCTTTATTTTTTTAAGCAAAGTATTCATGCACAGAGATCATTCAAAGAAGCTGTAATTATAACATGCTAACCATTTTATTGTATTTGTAAATGTAACATCAACATAATGGCTGTTACTTTGAATGTGCTGCTTATAAATATGTATAAATTCATAGTAGTAACATTTCAGCTCATTTAGAATTAAAATAACTCTTGGACTGCAACATGTAAACAAACGCAACAATATCATGAAAAGCCAGAGTCTACAGTGTGACAAACACATTGATGGTTTTTAGATTTTCAATCTCAGTGCTTACTCTTTTAATATGTATGTTATGTATGTTGATTTTATCTCCTGTCACGTGTATAGGATGTGTATTGATCCTGTCTGTGATGCTCTAAATGTTAGCGCAAGTTTAATAAATCTAAAGTTACTCCGCTCTCACACGGTGACAAGCTCATCTTGTTGTCAGGTTTCATTTAAGGTAACTCAGTGGGATGGCACCTCACAGTGGAATTATCCCCGACTTTGCTGTTGTAATCTCTAGAGTAGACATTTGGTTTTAAATTGAAGCCTTCACACACGTTGATTTTCACATTTTAGGCATGAGTTTTTTTGCACAGGGATGGATCTGTGTTTTATTGTGGTCGAGCTTCTCCCCCTAGAGGACAGATAGTGTAATTAATAGTACAACATATTAAAAAAAAGGTTTGCTCCCAAAAATGCATAATTATTTTTACTACAGACTGTAAAAGTCTCTGATTAAATTATTTTATGTTATAAACAGATCCTTATAAGTAAGTATAATCCAGTTAATCTAATAATTAACCTTTTTTTTTAAAAAAAAACAAAAAAGTGGTCACCAAAATTACAAAACTAGAGAACAAACAAAAATCACAAATTGTGTTTTATTAATATTTGATGTAATTTCCACTAGATAAAGTTTGTTCTCGGCTTCCGTAGATAATAAACAAACATTTTTAATAGTTAATTGGTTGAAATTTATCCTGGGGGCGTTACCAAATGAGTAAGCACCATGCGACTCTTCTGACGTCATTTCGTAAACTCTTCCGGGTGCGGACTATCGACAACTGACCAGCCCAGCTTTTGCTTTTAATTATTTAATCTTGTTGAAATGAATCGTATTTTTGGTAGAGGTAAACCCAAGGCTCCGCCACCAAACCTGACGGACTGCATAGGAAGCGTAAGTCTAAACTTAAAAAAAAAACTAACTGCTAACTGTTAGCTACCTTTGTGAACAGAATACAAAAATCAACATTATCTACGAAAGCAAAACACTCTAAAATGAATTAGTGAGATATTGTTCATATTGACCTCGATTATCGGCGTATAGCTAATTCCCTAACGCCACGAATTACACGCTTTTAGTTGATCAAACTGGTTGCTTTTAACGTCAGCAGTTCAAACATTAACATTTGCAGCCATAGTTTTCTTCTTTTCGAAAGTTAGGGGAAGGAAAGTTGCTTCAATTTTTCAGCAGTAATTTGATCTTTTTGGGGACTTTAGAGTTGCCAACGCCATCAAGTTTTACCGGTTGGCCGGCTATTATTAGCCGCTTGAAGCTTAAGAAGAAGTCAAAAGTGTCGTTCATTTTAATGCCGACATAACCTCGCTGATTACACATAAATATGTATAGGATTTTTTTTTTTTTTTTTTTTTTTGTAAAAAAAAAACTGCTTTCTATCTTTGTAGATGTTTCTTTATTGATTGTTGGCTAATGTGTTGTTTTTGTAGGTTGATTCTCGGGCGGAGTCCATCGACAAGAAAATCGCGAGACTTGATGCAGAACTCGTCAAATACAAGGATCAGATGAAAAAGATGAAAGATGGGCCCTCAAAGGTCAGATTAAGTTCCACATGATGATGTAAATGTGGATTTCATGAACGTTTCGGTGTCCCTAAAGGGATGTATGATTTACTTCTTTCAACAGAACATGGTGAAGCAAAAAGCAATGAGAGTTTTGAAGCAAAAAAAGATGTAGGTTGTTGTTTTCTTTCCACCTCACAATGTTAAATATTTTCACCTAAATACCTGTTTCTTTCATTTATTTCCTATCCAAATGTTTTTTTCTCTTTTTTAAAGGTACGAAAGCCAAAGAGATAACCTCATGCAGCAGTCATTCAACATGGAGCAAGCTAATTACACCATCCAGACGCTCAAAGACACTAAAACTACTGTAAGATGTTTGACATTAAGAGAAAATAAGATCTTTCTTTGTGCTAAGATTTTTCTTTTTTCTGTGTCTTCTTTAGGTTGACGCCATGAAAACAGGTCTGAAGGACATGAAGAAAGCATACAAGCAAGTGAAAATTGATAAGATTGAGGTATGTTTGTGTTTAGTTTTTTGCCACTCAAAAGCCTGTTAACACAACACAGGTAGGCATTTTCAATTGATTGTTTATTTGTTTTTTTAACAAAGGATATCCAAGATCAGCTTGAGGACATGATGGAGGATGCTAATGACATTCAAGAGGCACTGGGCAGGAGTTATGGCACACCTGACATCGATGAAGACGACTTGGAAGCAGGTTGAGAGATGATCAGTTTTGATCATTTGATTCTCCTTATGTAGAGAATAGCTCTTATTCTAAAAGTGCTTTTCCCCTCTTAACAATGTGCTTTGAGTTTCAACAGTTCACCAAACTTTAAAGGCGAAGAGATCAAATATTTTTGTATTCTATCTTCCTTAATTTGTTTTCTTGAGAAAAGAACTGTTAGACAATGAAATCCTGCAGATATTAAAGCTGAAGGGTAATCTGTTTTCTTTTGTCCACAGAACTGGATGCTTTGGGAGATGAGCTCCTCTTGGATGACGACAGCTCCTACCTGGATGAAGCTGCGACTGCACCCTCCATCCCTGAGGGAAATCCGGGCGACAGATCAACCAACAGGGTACAAAAAGTAGTTTTTGGTGTATTACTTTGTTTTTCTCTTGGCGTTCACAGCTAAAACTTATTTTGTTGTTTCAGGATGGTGTTCTGGTGGATGAGTTTGGCCTCCCTCAGATTCCTGCTACATAAAGAAGCAATCCCACTCGTTTTATGTGTATCATAGCCTGTTTTCTATTTATCCAATTGACACTCCTGGCCTTAGAGCACAACAATGAAAACCAAAGCATCTTCTGCCTATGCATGATAGAAACTGTTCTATAAAATGAGATTAGGGATTCCGGTCTTTAACTAACCTTGTGTATCTGAAATTTTGGGGGAATTGGGTTTCTCTTAATGCTGTACAGTTTCTGCAGTTGCAATAAAGTAAATTATATTTTTCAAACGACAGATAAGAGTGAGACTGAAGTCATTTGACACTTTAATAAAAAGCTTTTATTTGCATAATAAATAGGCTGAAGTTTAGACAAACTTTACAGTTTGGCAATGACAGCTAGTAAAAATAAATATTTATCTCTTAATTCTATCTGATGGTATAGAAAACAGACAGATGTTATCACCAGCTCATTCTGTATGTGTGAGGAAAGATTTTTTGATGAAGATACTCCACCACACTGGTCTTGCTGTGCAGCTTTTCATATTCATAGTAAGGAATCTAAAAACAAAAAAAGAATCAGGGACATTTGTAGTCTAGTTGTCATCAAACTAGGCAGCATATATGCAATTTGAAGAAAGAGAACCAGATCATTTAAAGGTCTAACCTGAACAACTTCGTATCCCAGGAGCCGCAGATGTCTCTGCTTCATGGCCTCTTTTCCGAGCAGCTGTCTGGAGTTTGAAGTGAACCTCCTCTGTCCGTCAATACACAGAGCTACTCTGTAATGGAAACCAATACCATTGATCAGCTCCTCCTCATGAAGTTTCCTGTTCTCTCCTATTTGATCAGAAGCCATTTACCTCTGACAAACGTCGTCAATTTGACTGGCGGGCAGCACGTATCCTTCCTCGTCCAGTTTTATCTCCACATCTACAACGACAGAACAGTGCTGTACACTGACCGAGTAAACGTACGGAATTACAAAAACATTTTTTACCAAGTGTATAGCAGTATGGAGTCAGCACTTTGGATGCAAAGTAAGAGCGATCTCCCAACAAATCCACTAATCCGGTTTTCACAGCATTGTACAGATGTGGGTCTACTGGTGTCTCCAAGGAGTGACTGGACAGGAGGAAAGATTTGACCCTGTACTTTGGAAGGAGGCGGGGACCCTAAAACAAAGAAAGAAAACTGACGACCCAGCATTCTAGCAGCATTTAAATTAATCACCTGCGGTTTTGTGTGCATAACAAGCGATTTGTGCGTAATTTTCAAAGATTTGTGCGTATTGTTAATGTCAAGCTGTTGTAAGTCCTGTATGTGTAAATTGTATTTTTTTTTATTTTGTAATTTTCGTACTTATGCACAATATGTATTGTATGAGTTACAAATCAAGAATTACGCACACACAAATCTGGTTGATACTATTTTTTCTCCATAAATGAAAGCCTAATAGGACAATAAACAATCATGATGGTGTTTTAGTACCTTCATACATGTTTCTTTAATTCTGTTGTGTCTATGTGACTAATTTTATATGGTCAACATTGAAAAATGTTATGGATAAAGAGAAGTAAGATTGGGGGTGGAAAGATTTTATTTCTATCCACTTCTTTTTTAAGCACTTTTATCACTTTCTGTTTATCCTGATATTTAAATAATTATTTTGAAAATAAAAGGAAATCAAATAAGGCAATCTATTCGATTTTTTAGTGATAAAAAATTTCCATTTAAATTTCACACAGGCAGCTTGAGTTGTCATCCTTTTTCTGCTCGAGTCACAGAACAAACAAAAATACAAATTTCCCTAAAAAATAAAACTTAAGTATGGAGTGAAAGATAGAAAAGAACATCCAGAAAACCTGGAAATCTGTTGTTTTCGATAATTTTATGCGTGGAAGCAAAATTAGTTTCATAAACATTTTCTTTTTGAGAGACAGTAAATAGAAGCTTGCGTTTTTGTAAAACTTGCCATTTTTTTGAATGGTCTACATGCAATTTTCTTCAAATTTTAAGGAAAACAATTTTGAAGAGAGAAAATATTTAGGATTCTTAGGATTTGCATGTTTAAATTTTTGCCTGGAAAAACAGGTTCGGAGTGCAGATTCCTTGAGATGCACTGAAGCTCACACTCAAGCACTGAATAACACAGAAGGTGTTCTTCCATTTTAGGTATTTATCCTCGGTAGAGAAGTATTTCAGTACCTCATAGAAAGGACACTCCAGCTTCACCGTCATGTAAAGCTGAGTTAGCTGCGCTAGAACAGCCCGGTCCAATCCGGTGGTCTCATCTGCACCACAAACATAACAAACATCACAAACGTTCACTTCACCTGTTTCTATGTTCATTTGGTATGTTCACCTTGAAGCTGCTGGAGGAAGTAGCTGCTAAAAACTTTGGAGACAAAATTGACAGGGAACCTTTCCACTAGGGTGCAGGCATGGAGCAGGCTGAGCAGCACCCGCGGGTGGAAGTGGGAGAAACGCAAGTGCAGGACAGTTTCTAGTTTCCTGAAAACCTGGCCTGCATTGGGTGGGAGGTAACCCAGCTTCCCAAAGGCCGTGATCTGCCGGGCAACCTGGCTGGTGGTGTAGACATCCGCCCGGTACACAAAGCTCTCCGCAAGCGCGTCGAAGACAACAGGAGACAGGATGTTCCTAAGAGCAAAGAACTGCGCCACTTTGGTGACTGTCTCTGGGTTGGAGGTAAAAGTCATTGTAGGAACATATTTCTCCATGGCCTCCACCAAGTAGTGATCGCTGTAACCAAAGTGCATGAGCGCCCCGAGGACACAGGAGAGCTCCTCGTCATTGAAGTAAGGTATGTGCCGTACAGCTTGTTTGCACAAAGTGATAACAAGAGGCATGGCTTGCGTCTGGTTGAGGGCAACTAGAGCACTTAGCAGCTCGCTGACAGCAGAAGGATCCATCCTGGAGGCAACGGCCATTGTTTGATTGTGCATGGCATTCAGCAAGTTCCCGTACTTCCCAGCTTCGCCCCCACATCCCTGCAGAAGTCTATAAGCCGCTAAAAGTTCTTCAAGGCTCCACAGTGCAGGCTCCTGCTTCTGGATAAGCTCCATCACCTGCTCCAGCATCCCACAGTTTGGACCCTCCATGGCCAGCATGGCCTGGCCCAGGGTGAACAGTTGTCCGACCGTCATCTGTTCCTGATCCAGCCGGTCCTGGCTCTCTGTCACCAGGCGGACCATCAGCGTGCTCCAAGGATCCAAGAAAAGGCGTGTGCAGGCCAGAAGAGCCGACACCAGCCCGGCGTTTGTCAGCCGCACAGAATCCTGCTCCAGCTGGAAGCACAAAGCTCGAATAGTGTCCTTCTCCAGCACACTGGGATCTTTGAGAGAACTTCCAACCTGCTCCAAGTCAGCTACACGATGAAGCACAGCTGCAGCCATGGTGTCAGACAGGATCTCCACTGAGCGCAGGAGTTTGAAGACCTCCCGAGAGGAGGAGCAGCCCTGCAGTTGCTGCTGGAACCCCCGCTCCTCCTCCAGGGAGGGTCGATGCAGCTGGGTTAGACGGAAATGAAGATCCAAACCCTTGTGGAGTCCGACGGAGCTGCTGGCGATGAACACCGGCTCTCTGATGATGGTAGTGAGGCTCCTCTTCCCACAGTTCTGCTGGAGATTTCTACATCTGTGACTTGGAATATATCGACCACACGGAAATGCCGCACACAGGTAACGATTGGAGGTTCTCAACAGGCTGGAGGGACATATAAGTCCAAGAAGAGACCAACAGATCCTGGACCTCCTCAGCAGCAACAGCCTCGGGATGCGTCCAAGAGCCATAACCTGCTCCAGAACTGCCTTATCAAAACAGAAAATAAAAGAGATGGAAGATAAAAGGTCATGACCTATGACCCATGACAAAACCATAACAATAAAGTCCACCCCAACTTTTCACATCATAAATGGAGTCACAAACAAGATCATCAAAAGCAGTTTATATGACATTGAATTCCAAATTGGTCATTTAATTATCATTACAAAAGATTATTTTTAAAAAGTTAACAGCTCTGCTTCTCCTCTCATAACAAGCCAACCTTGAGCCTGATGGAGGCTAACATTAGCCACGCATTTACACACGCTACTTCAGGTTAGCATTTCCTCACTTTAAAGGTTTTCTGCTGCAACGACCCAACACAAGCGCGGCTACCTCAACCCCGACATGGATCAATCAGGAGATGTATGGAAACGGCTAAATGCTCACCAGGACCCCAAAACAGCCGGACAGGGTCGACGCGCCGCTGAGGTGTTACCAAACGTGGGTTTGAACCATGACGCGTTCAAGTACACTCGGAAGATAGAACACCAAAAACGGGAAGTCAGCAATCAGTCGTGATTTGTCTTAGTTAATGTATTTAGATGCGAATTTAAATTAAGTTAGGCCTATATTCTTTTATTTTTGTAAAAAAAAATGCTTTCTTAAAGTTACAAAACACACACTTTTCCGTTTTCTTCCATCAATGGTATTTTTATATTTCATTTTTTTAATAAGTATTCCGTGTGGTGACATTTACAATCTGTTTTCTCCTATTTGGGCTGATCCTTACCAAAAACAAGCATCGACTGTACTATTGAAATTAACTGCGCTTACGACGTTCCAAAATTGTGGAGATTTGAACGCATCAAGACATTCAGTTAAACACTAGAGGGCGACAAAAACTACAAATGAGCAAAAGAAGCCTTGAAGATAAGGCTTCAAGTCTAGACAACTTTATCCAACCTAAGAAAATTAAGAATTTCTGCAAGATTTGTCTCTAGAAAAATGTATTGGTGGTAAAACTTGATTTTCCAAATAGCAAGTGTCATTTTCATTGAATAAATCATTTTACATCTAAGGTTCCACCCAGCCAGCCTTTCTTTTAAACTCTCTGCTTCAGTTCTTTTATAAAACTCCATGCTTGTGGCTTGTCAGAACCTGCTAAATGAATTTGTGGAGTACAATGAGAGGACCTGTTGAGACAAATTCTGAAGTAAAGGGAAGCCACTGAAAACAAATGTGTAAAACCAAGAAGAAAAAAGACAAATCAATTTACAGATTCTGCTTTATGGACCAGAAACAGTCAGCAAGATACAACTTAAAAGGGCTTTATTCAAATAGTCATACATGTATAAATTCAGCTAAACCAGATTGCATGATTTTCATTATCGTTTCTCTTGGAGCTTCCAAAATTCAGTTATTTCACATCTGCACATGAGGTTCTGAACAAAAATATCAGATGTGAACATCTGGCAGAGGCAAAATTACAGCAAACAGTGTGAAAAGTTATTGCTTTGGTTTGTCCGTTTCTGAGAAATGAGGCTTGTGGCACGGTGTTGTAGCTGACGGCAGACAGGTGGGATGGGGCTTCCTAATCGTCCTTATCCTTTGCACCATGCTTAAGGATGCGTGTGAACTCCACATAGTTGAAGTTACTCTTCTTATCAATAGGGGCCTCCCTGAAGAGCTCATCCACCTCCTCATCTGTAAACCTGTCCCCCATTGTTGTGAGCAGCTCCCTGAGGTAATCCTCTTGGATAAAACCTACAGTCAAGACAGGAAAGAAAATAAATAAATGCAGAAATGTCATTTCCTAGACGTTAAAAGTTACAACGGTTAAATTGTTGCCAACTTATAAAAAAAAAAAAAAAAGTTTTTAAAAATGAAAATCTAGCCTTAAAGAACAAATTAACTGAAACACTCAGAAAGGACATTGATTCCAGGTGCCAGAACTTACCTGTTCCCTCTTCGTCAAAACAAGCAAACGCGTTCCGTATTACGTCTTCAGGGTCTGTTCCATTGAGCTTTTCTCCAAACATCGTGAGGAACATCGTAAAGTTGATCGGTCCAGGAGCTTCATTCATCATAGCCTCCAGGTAATCCTCAGTTGGATTCTTTCCTGTGAAAAAAAATCCGGACAGTCAATTAAAGCCCAACATTAAACAGACTTAAGTATATTTAAGCCTTTTATAGCTCATTATGAATATTTTTTTAAAATGAGCTTTGTCAAGTATGTTTAGAGTTTCATTATTCCTCTTAAATTTAACAAAACTATTTCAAAAAGATGTTTGCAAATTGTGAAAGTAAAAGGTGTGTGCTTGTCAAACTAGTTTTAAGTTTTGAACAAAAGCCCAAAAATAGCTTACACTTTCACAAACTTGAAGTTAGGAGCTTCTTTAAAATAGTTTCTTACCCAGGGAAGCAAGCATGTCATGGAGGTCCTCCTTGTCCACAAACCCGTCACGGTTCTGGTCAATCATGTTGAAGGCCTCCTTGAATTCCTGAATCTGGGACTGATCGAACATGGCGAAGACATTGGAAGTGGCGCGCTGAGGCCGCTTCTTTGTGGACTTGACCTTAGCCTTTTTGCTAGCCATTGTGAAGTTGTTGTTGTTTTTTTTTAATTACTTTTCAATCTGTTGAGATGAAAACAGACAGTAAATCAGAAATACTGATTTGACTTTAAACCACAACAAAAAGCTCGAGTGCATCATCCGATCCTTTTCAATGAAAGATTCCCATTCTAACAAAATTTTATAAAGAAACATAAAAGCTTTATACAAACAAGATTTGACTTATTTGACTTTGAAAGCATTAAAAAAAGTTAATGACAAATACAAAATTAATCTACAATAACTTTACAAAGAAAGATGTTCTATTCTATCATTTTTTTAGGTGTGCAGCAGTTATAATCCTTAAACAGAAAATGACTTGTCCTTTATAATAAAGTAACTAAAGCCTTGAATTTAACGGCTTTGGAGGTTTTTTTTGTTAGTTAGGCTGCAAACATTGCCTGGAGACAATGTGTTCAAAGGTGAAGCAGATTAACCAGTTCCCTAAAATATCTCATCCCACCATTTCTACATGGTGGTGTAGCTTAGTTCTCTGGCAGGAGTCTCCAGAGTCGCGTCCCCGAAAGATCTAAATATGGAAATGTTCTTCATTTTTGTAGGTTAGTCAGCTCAATGCTTTCAGCAAGAACGAGCAAATTCCTCAAGCAAAACTATGTGCCTTATCAGGAAATCTCTCCTATGTCGAAATAGTTAGTTAATTAGTTTTGACCATTCTATGGATTAAAATACGAGTTATTTTTAAATGGAATTAGGAACATACTTTAATCAAACCAGAGGTATTAAATTCAGTATAGGCCTTCTTCAAGTTAGGAAATTAAAAAAAAATGCTAATTAAAAGTTTTTGTTGTATCTGCAGTAGTCCTAAAGTATACAAATGCACGTATACTTGAAAACTAGGACCTGAAATCCAACAATTGCTTGTTTAAAAAGTATAAGTATCGAGTATTCACTTTCTTGCTGCTAGCATAAGAGGGGTTAATATATTAAATGTACTATATTGCTATTTTTAATATACTGGGGTTTTTTTTAAATCTGGTTTTGCACCGTTTACAAAGAATGATCAAGTCTGCCTGTAAAAGTTATTTATTTTTATTTTTTTACTTAGTACCTGTCTGTGTTGTCCTACCTGGCGGGGTTGCGTTTATGCTAACTTTGCGGCCTAACTTGAACCGCATACAATACAAAAGGATGAACCAAAAAACTTTATTTAAAACGATTTAATCCTCTATTATTCAAACAAATTCAATTTACTAATTGGAAATATTCTAGCAATACCGATAAATTCGATACCAGCGCAGTGATCTTAACAAAATTAGTTGCGTAGTTAGCTAGCTTCACAGATTTTCAAAAAAGGAACTACAAACATCGCACTGTACATCGCATGTTCTTTTTACCCAAAGTAGAGTCAGTTTAAAGACTTCTCATTAATTCAATATCATGAAAACAGAGAATGAAATTACCTTCTACGTACCTTACAACGAGCAAACACTCGTCAACTATCCCGGAGCGAGTCAACCACCGCCCTTCACTTCCTGATTTTAACGTTGGTTTCGTCCAATATATTTATGTAAATGGTTTCGTCTAAAAGATCAGGACGAACCAACTGAGAAAATGGGGGTGAAGAGGACTGAACAAACCACCCTGGTAAAATAAAATAAATGCAACAACACCAATCTAATCTGAATGCTACTTAATAATGTAATTTTATAAAAAATCAATCACAAAATTAGGCGCAAATCCTTTTTATAATGAGTAATATTGCTATTAATTAACTGCGTTACCCCTCAGGTAACTGTAACTTCCATAAACGCTTTCGTTCCTGTGTATTTCCTTTTAAGGAAAGAAAGGTCTCTTCCTCTTCTGTAAAGCGCATCATCCTTTCATTATCCCATAAGGAATTGTATTTATTTATTTCAATTTGATCACTGCCAACACACCAAATGTAGAATTTTAGAGAAGAATATAGTAGTTTGTTTGTTTATAAGACTTAACTAACATAAGTAATAAGTTCTTTTTTTTTAATGTGTCACAGTAAACAGAATTGTTTCCACAGTGATTTGAAATTATCTTTTTTGGTTGATTTATTAGATACACTTTTTGCTTTTTTATTATTTATTTAATGTTTTTTTTTAACTATTTAGAACGTTTTTTTTCTACTATTGTTTGAAGTAAAACATTATCATGTCCCTTCTATCTATCTATCTATCTATCTATCTATCTATCTATCTATCTATCT
>BSAI01000108.1:31277065-31430063 GCA_036245035.1 Adrianichthys oophorus
ATCTATCTATCTATCTATCTATCTATCTATCTATCTATCTATCTATCAACTTCCACTAGAAGAGATACAGAGTTACATACCACTGATGTTAAGAGATGGACAGGATGGTAATGGTGAACCAACCAGAGTGGTGGATAAAGAACAGAGGACAGCTGTTTTGGTGGATGTGGCAGTACCAAGCAATGGTAAAGAGGACAATTGACAGGATGGATGACAATAGACTGACGAGTGAACCCACAGTTGTTGCTTTAATCAGTGCAACAAACTGAGGCTTAGTGCTCCTAACCCGGAACAGCTGACTCACTTCTTAAAACAAGACTCATCTATGTTTTGTGACATGAAGTCATTTAACATTAAAAGCACACAACAAAATACATTTCCACTATCCACAAAGAGTTATATTACAATAAATGAAAAGTTTTTGCAATATTTGCAAAAGACTGTAAACACGTTAACTAAACAAAAACAGTTGTTGCAGACATCTTTCATTAAAATATGTGTTTATTTTAAGACTATAATTTCTATTCTATTTCTATAGTTCTGGATAGTTATATTTAAATAAACAGTTTTTTATTTAATCACTGCGGACATTACACTACCCACTACTACATTTGAGGCACTGAGACGAAGTGAAACTGAGTGTCTTTTATTTTGAAAGGAAGCCATGTGAAGCTCTTTTAAAGGTTATAAACCATTTCATATTTCATAAAAAAATTATCTTCAAGTTTATGTTTTTGTTTTTTTTAGCAAACCCGTACAACTTTGTGGGTCAAACTCATTTGTGGTCTGTGAGAAATCAGCCCCAAGTGCTGATGGTTGCAGAACCCTTTAGCCTTTAGAACCCATTTAGCCGATTAATTAATTGTTCTAGGTCAGACGGTATGTTTGATCACAAAACTAAGACATTTCAAGAGAGAACAGAAATCTTTGGCCAGTTTGACAATGCAACCACAAAGGTGATAAGAGGTAAGGATGTCAGGATTGGATGTAAAAGGAACAACCACCAGAGTCTGTCCAACAGAGTCCTTTTCATGGATTTTGTGCCAAATTCTTCCTAAGTTTAGGAACATCTGAGTGCATTGCTGGATGTGGGTGACCTACAGGCCTTACAGAATCACAGTAGTTCAAAACAATCATGCTGGCAAGAGATTAATTGGTTTGAGGTTTAAACAAGAATAATGAAATGCAGTCGATCAACAGCATGAACTTTTGTGACCCGTCTTAGTGTCTGCATTTGCTCCATCAGTGCCCAGTATAGTGGGTTAATCTCTTTTAATGGGCTCAGGCTTCATATGGCTCACAGGACATTTTTGCTATGCTGTTATGCTGACCGTTGTATTATGTGGGAATGTTCTGGGTGAGAGCCAGAAAAGAGGAACGTTCATCACAAAAGGATCAGTGTTCAGTGGCATATATTTGTGTTTATGTCTATTTCCAAGATCAATTTTCATGTGCCAGCAAGGGCACCCCTGAGATGTCAGAATCTGCTCATTTGCATTCATGAAACGTTCAAACATAAATATATACATATGATGCATGTCCATCAATAATACTGAGGCTGAAAGAGAGAGTGACAGCGAGATTTTGAGTGGCATTTGTTGCATGGGAATAACAATAGCTTTGCTAAAGTTAGCAAAGGTCACAGCTTTGGCAGTGAAAAGGAAGCATGAGAGCTGGTAGAAGGGAACGAGCTCTGACAATTGATTGGAAAAGGTTGTAACAAACTTTTTAGGAAGAAATGTGAGATTGGTGTTAATTAAACACTGGGTCCAACTTTTGTTTTGAAAAGCAATTGGAGACTGAATTTTTTTTCTATTATAAACATAATATTTTAGAAATTAAAATGAATCAGAAAATACAGCTGCAACAACACATCATATGTATTTTATGAATAATTAAGGACAGGGGTTAGCAACCTTAAAGAGCCTTTTGGGTCGATTTCTCACTGACAACCACCCAGTAGGATTCTAACTGTATTTTTCGAACCAGTTAAAATCCTTAAAATTTGGTCAGAATAGAAACTTCGCCTTTTATTCTGGTGTGCCTTAAATCTGGCTGTGCTTACTGACCTCCAACAGATTTTCTGTGGTACACGGCGCTCAAAAATGAATTACAATTTTTTCATTTGACTAGTGAAATGTACAGTATATGTTCCTTCAACTGATTGTGAATGAGCTGAATAAAGTCTGTTCACTTTACTTTTTTTTTTACTTTACTAAATACTAACATTTTGTTTTAGAGTTACTTTTTAAAACGTTTTTTTTCCCATATTTTAAAAATGTTTTTTAACTAGAGGGAGGGATGGAGGCATAAAAAAAAAGCTACAGCTTGCAAACCATGATCTCGCAAAAGAGTAAAAATTTGATCAAACATTTTGTACTAAAGACACCTTAGATTTGTTTCCTCATCAGGCTGCTTTGAATGCTGGCTTGAAGGCTGTCACTCATTAATGCATTGCACTACAGGAATTAACCTGACCCCCACCAGCTTTTCTCTCAGCTATATTTATCTCCACCGTCACCATAAAAGGCTGTGACTGCTGCTTGGACAGTGTGACAAGGGCCAGCATTATTTTTGTTGGGTAGACCACAGCTCTGTACACACCTGTCTGTAGGTTTGCTGGGATATCAAGCTGTAAAAGCAGAATTGGTCAGTCTTTTGCTTTGAAGCTTGGAACTTAAGGGCATTTGTTCAGGGTAAGAACCTGCAAGGGGAATGTGGAATGTGGAAGGTTATAGATGTTAGCATGCTGAGAAAGCGTCTGATTATATGTCTTGAATGCTGAGTTTTTTGATGCTTGATTTGAACAAAGGGTGGTTGAGTAGTTCATGCACCAGAGCAGTTTATTTCTTTTCTTCGATCAGCATCAGTAAGCTAAAGCATCTTATTGAGTCGATGTTGTGGTTTTTCCCTGCATATAAAGTCAAATCTTGAATACTAACATGACAAACAGAAGGAAAAGCCTGAGGGAGGCGACGGAGCGGCCTGAAACATGTCTGGGTCTATACCGTTCTACCAGAAGCACCATCGCCACTACGACCGTGGCTATCGCAGCACGGAAGCAGAGTCTAAAATGAGTCTCTACAAATCCAGCAGCAGATATTCTGCTGGAAGCAGCATCTCCACCACCAGAAGCAGGGGGTAAGGACAAGGACAGGGAGAGGAAGATAACAGATTTGTAGATCCACTTATTTTGTCCCAGGAAAGCCCCACTACCTTCTAATCCCTCTGCCGTACCCCATCCCAGCTGATCGGGTTCACCTCCATTACCCTTGTCGGATCCCTCCCCTGTCACAGCTTTGGGATCATCTTTCCTTGACACCAAGTAACCATCTTTCCTCCCCTTTTAATTTCTTCTGACTTTGATCAGCCCTCAAATACAAACTGAAAATCTCTTTGAATCTCATCTCTAACCTGTGGTGCATGCTGCCTGAAAGATATCGTGTTTGGTTTTTTAAGCATTTGTTTTCATTTTTAATGCATTTTTCACTATATAACTTTGTAAATCCAAAACTTCTCATTTTAGGGCGATTAGAGGCTTTGCCAGCTGTGTTAGAATTCATTCACTGTGGATTTCCATAGGTTGAGATTTTTCTGGAAATTGGTTGTTGATTGTTGGTTAAAGTTGTATTTCTGAGTTAAACTTGGATTTGAATCGCTTGAAAATGATAATTATTTCTGACCAGAGACTCGACTAAAAAAGCTAGGGTCACGTGACATGCCAGTTCTTGACGGTGTGTGGCGCAAACACAGAGAAATATAAATGTGTTGAGCTGAAACTTTCACATTTGCCATGTCTCCCGAAAATTTACGTGATGGGGCGCACCCTGTTCAAGGAAAAACAACACATTCAGTTTAGCAATGTGTCAACCAGTCGTTCCTTTGATTGTTAGGGTGACTATGAGGAATGAACCATGACTGTACATGAGTACTGGGCCGAGTGAGTGTGAAGTCACCTGTCAAAAATGATCACTTCTGGCTCCAACAAAATGAAGTCAATTCAGTCACCTTTTTTTTTTTTTTTTGCAATAAGGATGTTATCGCAATCTTTTCAGAAACCATCAGTAGTCAGTTATTGGTCAGAGTCAGTCTGAATCAACGTTTCTATAGCAAGCTCTCTCACCAACTGGGGAGCGAGGCCACAGCCCTACCACTTGAAAGCAGGCTACTCGATCAATCAAACGTTTTGAACATTGGATGTGAGACACGTACTTTTATTGAAGCATCTGATTGGTCAGTTTATTACTTGAATAACTTGCAGTACAGAAAATAAAAACTATGGAAAAATGAGGATTAGTATTAATAAGAACTGTTTTTTTCTTTGTTGAAGTCTAAGGGGTTTTGGCTTATTGGAGCCAGCAGGTACCTCCTGTTTGGATTGCCAGGGGGAAGGGGGTCACTCAATTCAGTTCTCATATACAGTCAATGGGAGTCTTTAGGATCATCCAACTGCCTCTACGGCAACAGCAAATCATTTACTGGCTGGTTTTTATGTGGTCCCCACAGTCTCATCAAAGTTTAACTCTTTGTCCAAGCAGGTCAACTGAATGTACACAGTCAAATTTAACTGGGCTAAATAACTGACCTAGATAGGCACTGAAAAAATGAGGGCAGATGTCTCTTCTCCATCGTCACCTTTTTGTTATCTCAGACCGATAAAGTCCACCCTGGTGCTTTAGGCTCATCCATTTCAAGTTGTCATTGAAATTCCTTTCTCTGTAGTGTTACTTTAATGCTCAGAAATTGTGCACCCTCTCTATACCATTGTTTGAAATGTATTCATGTCCAAACTAAACCATTGCCATCCTCACCATTTCATCCAAAGCTAATCAACCCCTGGTTTTGCCTCCATCCATCTTCATGGTATGCTGTTGGCTCTGGCTTTTGGCCAGACTGATGGTGTTTTGTATGTCTTAGACTAAACGTGTCTTCACATTCTGGCTTGGAGGAGAGCAAATTAAGTCCGGTACCCAAGAGAGCAAAGCCATCTTATTTGGCTGTGGACAAAGAGAATCAGATCATCGGCTATGTAGTGCCGATCTTCAGAGGCAGGTAACAAAGAGTTACAAGAATGTTCTGCAAGGGCATCAAGGTATTTCTCTTCTAACACTATGCTTTACTCTTTCAATGTATTCCTGCCTCAATCCGCTCTGCTGACTGCAATAGCCAAGAGTTTACGACAGGAATGTCAGATACAGAGGAAACCAGAGTGAGAGAAACTGCTGCATACATGGCACGCAGGAATTTGTTCACCAAAGGTCTGGAGATGGAGAGGTCAGAGGTGATCTCCAGGAAGGAGGCCATGCGTGAGTCGGCTGAGCGCATCTCTCTGAACAAAAGGGTCAGTGGCAGATTTCTCCCTGCTCACAAAGGGTGTCAAAGACGTAAATTCAAAGTTTTTATTTGATTTTCTTTTTAGAATTTTTTTTCCAATTTAGTTCGTATCCTTATAACCACTGTAGGCAGAATCCCATATGACAACTTAAACGGACGTGCAGCATCACGAGGGACCAGTTTTGTCCAAGAACCGCTACACAATAACTTTTACAGAATAACGGTCGTTTGTTTTGTAATATTGTGGGTTTTTCAAGCTTTGTTCATAACTAAACAATTTTTGGGGCAGCGATATATCTAAAGTAGTATCCATCTCAAACTCACAACCTTCATAAAATATGGTAACATGACATTTAAGGCAATTGATACATGCCAGGAATACAATCTTAACTTCATTTGTGAACCTAAAAATGTATCTTGTAACTGTGAAACCACAGGGAATGAAAAAAAAATGTGTTTTAACTTTCATACCTGGATTCACACGGATTCAGGCTGACGACAGCAAACGCAGACAAGCTAGGGAATGCCAACCGCCTGAGGATAAATTACTTTTATCACCACTCTTTACCCGGGGGAGTTATTTATTCCTGTGGGTGATTATGTGAAGGAGCATCCCGTCATTTAGTGAACATTAAAGTAACCAAAGTGACACCCCCACTGCAATCATCCATCCGACTAGACAGCTCCTCTTGAGAGTGACAAATTCTTAAGGAGATCATCTTTCTTAAGACACAAGGAAGCTGTGTCCCAGTGGTGTTGTCATACTATGTGCTCTCCAGTACAACTATTTATCTCTTAGCTATTTGTGGGATATAAACGACAAAAATTCCCCAAATTCACAGCAACAGAAGCAGCATATTCTGTGTCTTGCATGTGCATGAAAACATAGGTAGGATTATGCAAATGGGATCCATTTGTTTTTGATGCAAGTGTGCATTGTGATTTTCTTTCTTCTTGAGAATAATCGTGTTTGCTTAAAAAGCAAAAATGAAGCAGGCTTAAGATTCGTTCCTCTTCTATCTTTAGATCCATGAGCACGAGGAACACTTCAAGCGCATGAACGAAGACAGCCTGATGCACCCCCCAGAGTTTGTGATCAAACCACGCTCCCACACTGTGTGGGAGAAGCAGTGTGTGAGGCTGCATTGCACCGTCAGCGGCTGGCCGGACCCCAGGGTCATCTGGTAGGCTTTGGTTATCATTCAAAACATGATCTCAGACAATTTCATTCTATCCTGTCAACACCTGCCTTAAAGTTTTTTTTTTAATTATTTTACAGATTAATTTTTTTGACTGTGCTGTGCTTTTCTGTAAGGTACAAAAACAATGTGGCCATTGACCCTATTACCTCTCCTGGCAAGTATAAACTTGAGAGCAGATACAACGTGCACTCACTGGAGATCAACAAGTTAGTATACAAGCAACAGAACTTAAACTATCTTCCTAAAACATTATTTTGACCCAAGGGAAGCTGTAGGATGGATATGCGGCATAGAAGTTACATTTTTAACATCTAGAGTACGCCTTGGATTTATCGATCAATCCATCCAGTTTACTTTGGGTTATTTGGGTCATTCAACTGCTTAAAGGTGAAGGTGGGATGCACCACGAACAGTTTGCCAGTCCATTGCAAGGCAACACATAGACAAACACACTTGTGGTAACATTTAGAATCACCAATTGACCAATGAGCATGTTTTTGGACTGTGGGAAGAAGTCTCCCATACTTCTGCACCAGTGGTCCCCAACCCCCAGGCTATAGGCTGGTACTGGTCCATAGAACAGTTGATACCAAGCCACAGAGAAATTATTTAGAAAATACCAGTTTTAGTGACTGTTTATTTTACTTTATCTGTCGCACCTTACAAGTCGGATGAGTTTGAAGTTAGAGTTGGATTTTTTTTGCTTCTACTTTGACAGTTATGGTTAAATAAAAATCTATGTCACATTTTAATGGTTCCTACATGAAATCAAGTGTACAAATAAAGTTGACACCAGGTGCAGATATTTCACAGACAATGGAGATAAAGTTTATTCTGAAAAGTTAAGGGAAACTAGAGGTTAAAAAAAAAAAACTAAAATGTACACTTCCACCTTGTATAGGGTAGTCCAGTGAAAATGTTGTCTGACATTATGCCGGTCCATGGCCTGAAAGAGGTTGGTGTCACTGCTCTACTTCACCATGCAACCACACCTTGAATCTGTGTGAGACAAAGTAAAAATGAAAGGAACACAGGAAATTGATTTGACAGGACACACCACTTACTAAACAGACCCTTTTCACGTGAGGTCAGACAAAATGGTGACTGTTGTGTAAAGTGACTTCGGGTTTACGGGGTTTAGACTGGTATTGTGCCAAGATATGTTTCCCGTGCTAGAATTTGTATCCCCTGTCTTTGGCATCGTTGATTTGTTCCGAAACACTCATATTTTGCCTCAAAAAGGAGTAAAATAAAGGTGGATGTTTGCAATATACTTTATTCAGAGGCTGTTGGGAATGTATTTTCATGTTTGAATTTTTGCCCACATATTCTATGCAAAACAACGAGAGGGGGCACAGATTTTGTCAGGCCACAGATCAAGCCTCCCCAAATGTGCGCCCCCCAATAATTTGCTGTAGAAATAACTATTTACTAATTGTCTTTTGTTAAATACTTCCATAACAAGGCCACTTTCATAAATTGCATTTCTTCTCCTAAATTAGCCAAACACAAAAAGCTGTAGTTGTTTTATGTAGAACATAAGTGGGGAAAATGCAAATATAACAATAAACTCCCAAAAGGCCTGGACCTTTAAAGTATTAATATCCACCTTCTTTTTATGCCTTTTCTGGACAAAATATGAGTGCTACTAAACAGATCAATGATGCCTGAGACAGAGGAAACATATCTTGGCACAAAATCTGTCTAACCAATTGACAGCGGCGATGTCGCCATTTTGTCTGAAGTTACAATGAAAAGGGTCCATTAGTGAGAGCAATCTGCTTACCGGAAGGTTCATTTCTTGGCATTTTAAATTTGGCATTTGAACCAAACAGTTTAATACCATTTTATCCACAATGCGCTCATATATACCTTGTAACATTTTATGTGAAGGGTGGCAAAGTCAAGTCTTAAAGTAAGTTAAAATATGTGCTAAACTTTTCTTTTAGCTTCTGTTCATCCTAGGAGACAAATACTAACAAAGACTTTATATTTCAGAAAACATGTTGTTGTCTCAAACCTGCTTTATCTTTTTCCCTGTCTGGAGCAATTGGACATTCGTTCCTGTCTGGCCAATAGTAATTAATCTAAACCTGTGAACAAGATTACATTCAGTTTGAACATTTTCTAGCAGATCACCTAAAAGAAAAAACACCAAACATACTTTCAAGTACAGAGACCAATAGCTCCTGATGGAAATGACATCACTCACGGTGTCTATTTATTGCTCAAGTATTCCTGGCAAGCTTTTTGGAATGCATTACAGTTGAGGCCCTCGTAGTTAGTATTATGCACACAGCTAAAAGGGCTAAGGTTGGGAGGAAGGGCATCTAACATGTGAATCTTGAGAGCTAAAATGTCCATATGGTGGTCACCGATCAGCTGATCTTGGCTTCTTTCAGATGTGATTTTGATGACACAGCCCAGTATCGTGTTTCTGCTATGAACTCTCAAGGAGAACAGTCTGCATTCGCCTCTGTTGTTGTCAAAAGTAAGTTTCCCCACATCTCAGCCTCACTTTGAGCTATTCAGAGAGCAGAAACATTTTTATAAAAAACTAACTTTTTAAAGGTGAAATTCTGCTCATTTGCTGATGTGAGGATATGACTTCAATTATAACACATACTATATAGTCATTTTCTCTTTGTCTAAAAAAAGTGGGTCATTCAATTTTCAAATATGCAGTATTTAAAATATTTATTATACAAAAAGGATAACAAAAAACTATTCCTAAATACTTGTAAAAACTACAAAAAATTAAAACGACTGGTCAATTTCTATGCTTCAGTGATAGTGTTAGCATGGCAAAAAAAATCCTTTTTACAAACTGCAACTAGCAAACACAAGTCATATTTGTGTATTCATATTCGACAAACCCTACAAAACCTCTCAGGTGACATTCTTTGAAACAAAAATTTTAAAAAGGGATCTCCAATTTCAATAAAGTACCATTATAAATCTCATTTTCTACTTGATGCTTCAATAACATGCATTATTTTTTTCAATACGTGAAATGCTACACGAAATTGTTCATATGAAATTATATAATTTTCAAGCAAAGATCATTTAATGTTGCACTGATCTAGAAAATGTTAGTGCGTTTTCTATCAGACATGACTGTAATTCTGTACATTCAGTCCATCCTGCTGTCCTACAAGCCTGTAAGTATTAGTAGTAACTGCTGCTTTTCTCTAAAGGGTTCAAAGGTGAAGTCGATGAAGCTCTGCCTACACCCAGACGTAAGTGAGAATTTGGGTCATTGATTTTACTTTATTTTTAAATATTTTTAATACAATTTAAACTTTTTTTTCCCAACTGCTGCTGATGTGGACACAACAGCAAAACCAAAGCCAGTTTTTCTCAGTCCTGGCCTTGAAGAAGGCCCTTCCATGGACTGCATATTTCCTTCCATAAACAGATTTGATTTTGCTGATCTGTATTGCACACCTGACAGTAGGCCCCTGTTATTTAATTTTGGGAAAAGGACCAAAGATGCAGAGCAGGAGTTCCTGAGGACCATGATTGATAAAAGACCTAGGCTTAAACTTACTATAGGCAACATTAGTATTTGATTTGATATTGTTTTTTTTGTGAAAGTTCCTTCGTGACCATGTGTAACCCAACTCGTACAATAGACTTTGGATTTTTTATCTGCTTGTCTGAGAGACAACCTCAATAGGAGTTCTTTGGAGCTTTGTGGAGAAACTTGCAGCTGAAAGAAATATATATTTATCTCTCACCAATATTCCTTTTTAAAATATTCCCATTCCTGGGAAGATTGTCAGATTAACTTGATTTAAAGCAGGTTACCGGTACTGCAAGCTGCAAGCAACCTCTCGCAGGCAATGAAGGAATATGTTTGGGAAAAAACTGGCTGATTAGCTTGAAGAACTAATACACATAAACAGTGTGAAAAAAAACAATGAAGTGGGATTGTTTTTAATGTTCCAGATGATCCTCCTATTGTCTTGTTGACACATAACTGACCTCATTTGGGATAAATGTAGTGGGTGGGAAGAACAGTGGGTGCTTCTGCACTAACAACTTTTTTGTTTCCTTGATGCTTCGGCGACAATGCAGGGACCGTTGCTAAAGGTAACAGGGTCACATACCTATGAACTTGAAAGCTTTTTTGTGAATTATTTTCTCTTGCATCCATGCATGTGTCCACTCTTTGCCTTTGAAATGTCATTGTAAATATCACACAGTGTGTTTGACAGGTGAAAAGTACACATTGCCTTGCAACTACTTTTGCATTTTCATCTTTTTTTGCACAGTTTTTCTGCTGCAAAATTCCTCCATGTAGCTTTTGATGATTTATTTCCACTTAATGAATTCTAGTTCTAATCAAACTATATAATTTATGTAAATTCAAAAAATACTAACATTAGATGAAGATTTTAGTTGATCTTTCTGTTTTTTCTGTCATCTAAAATAGATGTAAAAACAGCATTTTACACGTATGTCTTGTTTCACTATTTCATGCATGACCACAAATTGATTTTCTTTAGTTCTTTTATCAGGAACGCAGATATTTATGGCTGTTTTTTATGTTCTTTATTGTTCTGGTTATTCAAATGATTGCACTTTATATTTTTTTTAAAGTGCAATGCTTCATCGGTTTTTTCCTCTTATCTGAAGTGGCTTCTTGTAAAATAATAAATCAAAAGTTCTGATTTTGTTGCTTTGTGTTTAGATGGCCCAATTTCTGAGTACGGCATCACCTTTCAGACACACATTGTTGATAAGTTCGGTGTGTCATTTGGAAGAGAGGGTGAGACCATGAGCCTGGGGTGTACGGTAATTATCTACCCTGCCTTGCACCGCTACCAGCCAGAGATCCAGTGGTACAGAGATGGTTGGTGGAATCGATTGTTTCTGTCTACTAACTCTATATATTTCTAAGCTTTGGAGAAACACGTGTTTTCTCACTCTTTAAAGATGTACTGCTGACTCCATCGAAATGGACCCATGTGCACTGGAGTGGAGATCGAGCCACACTGACACTCACACACCTCAACAAAGAGGACGAGGGGCTTTACACCCTCCGAGTCATCACCAAGTCTGGATACGAAACCTACTCTGCCTATGTGTTTGTCAGAGGTGGGAAAATCTTTTTGAACCTCCCCTAATTTGTTCCATAGAAATAAAAGTCTTTTTCTCAATGATTACCCCTCAAATTTGTATACAAATAAAACCAGAAATAAATTTGATTTAATGTACAGTCTATTTAAACCAGGACACTTCCACACATAGATTTTCACTGCAGATCCAGTCTGCACAAATTTACTTGGTCTTGTTTTTGTCTTGTCAGATGAAGGTCACAGTCACAGCAGTATGTCTACTGGCACCAGATAATAACCCGGTGGTTGGAATGGCAGGGAGTGGGTTTTAAATAAGATATATTGAACAGAGACATCACTGGGCAGAGTGTGTCTGACATCTGTCTGAACAACACAGAAAAAAGCATTCTGTCAAGCCTATCCTTAGTGCCATTAGGGACAACTTGACCCTTGAGGCTTATTGAAATCTTCTGTTGAGGCTAGAAAATAGACCCTGTTGTTTTCCCTCCGCGGCTTAGAGTCACTTAACAAAGAAGACGCCAGATAAAGTCTCCATAACCAAACGCTGTGGTCCTTTCTGCAGGCATGCTATTCTTAGAGGGCTCAGTGATGGAATGAGTCTGATGGAATGAGTCTGATGGAATGAGTCTGGCCGTGAGTGCAGAGCTGTCGATACCAGATGGAAATAAAAACAACAGGCTGTTGAATTTCTATCGTTACTGCACATCCTGGAAAGCTTTGCAAGCCAGCCCCTTTGTTTACTAGCCAACAGACACTTTAACAAGCACTGCTGTTTAAAATAAGCAGCCCTGGAATTTTTGTTAGGTTTGCATTCCACCGTTTTGAAGTTGAAGTTATCTAGAAAGTGCTCATTATACTGACAATTTATCACTGAGATCTTACAGGACAATGGGTTGTGGTGAAACTTTTACTAAGAAGCACACAGCCGACACATTTTCAATTTCACCGGTTTTGACCTTGCTCCTTGCAATATCCACACCCTGTGGCCTGCTTGCCCTTTTACAGCTTAAGGTTTTTTTGTTATTGCTTTGGTATCAGGGGATTTGAATGTCCCCTGCTGAGAAAAAAAAACAATGTAATTTCAGTGTTTTTGGAACATTAACTCAGATTTTCAATATTAGTACCAGAAACCAGAATATTTTGTTCAAATTGTATTTTTAAACGAATTTCCTTCATTTTTCATTTGAAGACCCACTCTGATGAAAAATATATTTTTGGAATTTTTGACATGCTCTTGTGGCCTTTTTCTGATGATTTTCTGACATATAAAAAAATTAAGCTCAACATTGAATTTCTAAGTATTTCTTTATTGAAATCATTGTGAATCGGAAGCAGACAAAAATGCCATTTGAAAAAGAGGTTATTTGCGGGTCTTTAATAAAACTAAGAGCTTTACAATAATAAAAACACATAAAAATACAACCATACATACAGAGGGGCAAAAAAGTATTTAGTCAGTCACCAATTGTGCAAGTTCTCCCACTTAAAAAGATGAGAGCGGCCTGTAATTTTCATCATAGGTATACCTCAACTATGAAAGACAAAATGAGAAAAAAAAAATCACATTGTCTGATTTTTAAAGAAATTATTTGTAAATTATGGTGGAAAATAAGTATTTGGTCAATAACCAAAGTTCAACTCAACACTTTGTTATATACCATTTGTTGGCAATGACAGCAGTGAAACGTTTTCTGTAAGTTTTCACAAGGTTTTCATAAACTATTGCTGGTATTTCGGCCCATTCCTCCAGGCAGATCTTCACTAGAGCAGTGATGTTTTGAGGCAGTCGCTGGGCAACACGATTTTCAACTCCCTTCCAAGATTTTCCAAGAAGTTCTCAGAGATCTGGAGACTGGCTAAGCCACTCCAAGACCTTGAAATGCTTCTTATGAACCCACTCCTTCGTTTCCCGAGCAGTGTTTTTGGGATCGCTGTCATGCTGAAAGACCAAGTCACGTTTCATCTTCAACGCCCTTGAAGATGTTCCGCCCTGGTGTTCTTTGAATGCAGCATTTTTTCTTCTCCAAACACAAGGAGTAAAGTTCTTACCAAAAAGTTCTATTTTGGTTTCATCTGACCAAAGGCCATTCTCTCAATTCTTTTCTGGATCATCCAAATGCTCTCTAGCAAACTTTAGACGGGCCTGTACATGTACTGTCTTTAGCAGGGGGACATGTCTGGCACTACAGGATTTGAGTGCCTGCCGTCTTAGTGTGTTACTTTGGTCCCAGCTCTCTGCAGGTCATTCACTAGCCATACCCCCCACCCCCACCCCCCCACCCCCCCCCACCCCCGTGTGCCAAAGTCAAGGAGCAACAGCTTGAAAGTCAAGGTCTCCTCTGGTTTTATTGTGGGTTCTGGGAATTTAGACAAATTTTTGGTTGGATGCCCTTAGGGAGTAAGTCGAAGAGTAGGGGGTTTAAATCAACTCAAAAATAAAAAATAAAAATGGGAGCCAATGTAGTCTCCTTTTGTTGAACCAACATTCAACAATTGGAATAAATGGTGAAAAATGCTCAAAGCCATGCTATTATTAACATTGAGGCCATAACCACATGCCTTAGATGCTGATGCTGAAGTGGAAGGCGCTCCTGGTGCTCCTCTGGATGTGCGCTTTCTGGATGCCAACAAGGATTACATTATTGTTACCTGGAAGCAGCCAGCTATTGATGGAGGAACCCCCATTGTGGGCTACTTTGTGGACAGGTCAGTCAGTGTCTGGTTGGAAAAATTAAAGAAACCCACCGATTGTAACACTCTTGAGCTAATAACAAACTTTAAAGAGGAGCAGTGTTGTAAAAGGCTTGTTTTGATGGTTTTGTTCAGGTGTGAGGTGGGAACCACTCACTGGATTCAGTGCAATGACACTCCGGTCAAGTTCGCTCGTTTCCCTGTCACTGGTTTGGTGGAGGGGCGCTCCTACATCTTCCGTGTGCGTGCTGTCAACAAGAGCGGCATGAGTCATCCATCCAGAGTCTCTGAGCCGGTGGCGGCCATGGACCCAGCAGATCGCCTCCGAATGAGAGGTACAAGCACCAGGTTATTTGACATCACTGCATGCCGAGGACAAGGTTTCGCCTTCACACAGAGATTTGTGAACATTCAAATCCAATAGCTGAAGAATGTTTGTAAATTGAGCATGGATAGTCTTTTCTTGAGTTAAAGAAAAATGCTGAGCCTTTTGATCATCCACAGGGACTTCTGCTCCCTGGACCGGGCAAATCATCGTCACAGAGGAGGAACCTGCAGGTAGAAAACCAGTTTTATTTAGTTATTTAGTTGGTTAAAGTAAATTCATCCATTTCTTGTTTTTTAGCTTTTTGAGGCTAAAACTTTTCTTAATTGGTCATCAGAAGGTGTCGTTCCTGGCAAACCTCTGGATCTCCAAGTTACCGAGGCAACCAAGAACTATGTTGTTTTGAGCTGGAAACCGCCTGGAGAGAAAGGCCTTGAAGGCGTCATGTACTATGTGGAAAAGGTGAACTTTTAACACCACATTTTCACTCCATACAGACTATTTTAAAGGTCGCATATGCTTTTAAAACAAACTAGCCTTGAGCCAGTCCTGGTTTCTCTCATTGCAGCTTCACCCTTTCTTCTTTGTTTTACAGTGTGTCGCTGGCACGGACAGCTGGCAGAGGGTGAACACAGAGCTGCCCGTAAAATCCCCTCGCTTTGCTTTGTTTGATCTCGCAGAGGGAAAATCCTACCACTTCCGCGTGCGCTGCTGTAACGCCGCTGGTGTCGGCGAACCTTCTGAACCAACTGAAGCCACTACAGTTGGCGACAAGCTTGGTCAGAAGATATAGAGTTAAACAAATGTATAGATATGTTCAACAGAATAATACAGTCAGATCAGTCCAGTTCTAGTTTTAACAAAACTTACAGAGACCACATTCTAGTGGAAGTAGTTCACCAGGATGCTTGAAAAGTTTGCCTTCTAAATCAGAGTTGTCTTCAGGGTCTCGAGGGCCAACATGCTGCTATTTTGTTTAGATATCTCTGCCTTACGTGATGCCAATCACTTGGGTCAGGTGTGTTTTGATAATGAAAAACTACAATGGCATTGTTTAGTTAAAAAACTAGCCTTCAATACCTGGAGTTTGAAAACGGCCATTTAAAACCTAAATAGTGCAATTGGAGCTATTTCTAAAAGTTTTAATGAACAGTTTTCAGGTTTTGTCATTTAAAGCAATCTTGGGTATGGCATTTGTGTGCCTAAGATGTATACATTTATGCATCATAAAGATCATTGGTTTCCCTTCTCAATAATGAGTCCTGAACACTCTCATTTGCAGACATCCCATCGGCTCCAGGAAAGGTAGTTCCCACCAGAAACACAGACACATCTGTTGTTGTTAGCTGGGAAGCATCTCGTGATGCTAAAGAGTTGGTGGGGTACTACATCGAGGCCAGCGTTGTAGACAGTGACGTCTGGGAACCATGCAACAACAAGCCTGTTAAGGGCACCAGGTAAAATCTCTCCTTTCTTGTATTCTGTTAGTGCAAGTGTACTTTAAAAGTTGTGTTGTTCCTGCATTTAGGTTCGTCTGCCATGGTTTGGTGACAGCAGAACAGTACGTGTTCAGAGTGAGGGCAGTGAACGCAGCAGGACTCAGCCAGTTCTCTCCGGTGTCAGAGCCTGTGGAAGTGAAGGCAGCAATTGGTGAGCAACATGACAGAGTTAAACTGACAAAAAAAAATCAGAATGATTGCTTATGTTTTATTTATCGACTATATGAGACCTGGAGTGAGTGTGACATCCCCCATAGAAAACCTCTTACTTCTGGCTCCAACTAAATGAAATCAATTTAGTCTGCATTTTTTCGCAATACAGACATCACTATGTTGGATCCAAAAATTCTCAGGAACCAGTGATTGGTTTGAGTCCATCTGAGTCTACATTTCTATGGCAATCAATTTGGCGAATTGGGATTGATCTTGGCCAAACCGCCCTAGCACTTGACAGTGATGTACACGTAATCTGTCAAATGTTTCGTATGTTGGATATGGGATCCAGCAGGCCCCACCTACTTTTATTGAGTCATTGGCCAGTTTATAATGTGGATATCTAGAACTACAAAAAAAAGAGCTTTTGGGCACTTCCTGTTTGGAAAACGAGGGGGAAGGGGTCACTCAGTCCAGTTCTCATGTACAGTCAATGGTTTTAACTCAGTTTAGTGTATTTCTGAGTCATTGTGTTGTTCAATGTTAAGGAGCTTGATAAAATATTGTTTTGTTGAAAAGTACCATTTTGAAATAAATCAAATACAAATGCATCTGAAAATCAGAAGAAAAATCTGTAATTTTAGGATGAGCTTTGTTTGAAAGATAACTACAGGTTGATTTTTTTTCTAAAGATTTTTTTGACCAAGTTGAACAGAAAAATATTATTTTGTAACAACACTGAGTTGTTTTATTTAAAGTTTGGCAAAATATAAAAAAAAAAATCCACAAGTTTGCAGAACTTCGTTGTAAGAACTAAGGGCGTGCTGTTGGGTCTTTTTTATTCTTTGAAAGAAAGATGTCTTCAGTCCTTTTCAACATCCATCAACACCCTTCTACATTCAGCAATTTATAAAGCCCTCTGTCACATTGCCGTATACCACTTACTGCCCTCCCACCATCTCCACCCACCTCCTCCCTGCTTGAGGCGGGGTCAGGGTCAGGACTTGTAGACTTCCTCTCTTTTGGATTGGTTCGATCCAATTCAGCGGTTGATACAAACCAGCTCAGTGTCACTCTCCACCTCCACCTGCTGCTCCCTTCCCTCTTCCTTGGACACAGAATGTGTCGGCAACCCCACCTGGTGCTAAAAGGTACCACCACACGGACCTGTCCCAACCTGCCAAAGCCCCAAACTGCTGCATGTTCTAAACCTTAACAGCATGTTCTTGTTCTGTAACTCTAACACACAACCTTGACCAATATCTGTTATTCTAGTTTCAAAGTTTACACATTTGCTACAGAAATGACAAAAATTCTCCACATTTTTACTTATCGTCTATGATTTCATCCAGTTTTAGGGCAAATTAGCAACATGAATTAAACTTGTTAAACTAACATGTGGCAGATGTTACAGTAAGATTCTTTCCCTGAACCTTTTTACTCTTAGAAATCCTAAAACTTTGTTTTGAACAACCAAAACAGCAACAAGAAGCAAAACTAAACCATGAGGAAAATAAAAACGAAATGTGAAACTCAAACTAAACTCAGGTGTGAAAAGTTTATCCTCACAATATAATAAAACTTAATGAAGGGAAGGGTGTTACTGAGCTCCAGTCCTTCTAAAGAATGGTTGTTGTCGTTCCCCTTTGCAGCACATCCCCCCAGGGGTCACCACAGCGGGTGCCCTTGCTGACACAATTCTGTATTCAAAAAAAAAATCTTGAGTTTTTACTAGAAAAGTATTAGCATTGGCAACTTTGTAAAGTGCATTTGTAGAAGACTGACTGCAGGTGAAAAATGGCCTGCAGAAATAATTAAGGTCAAAGACTGCTGCCAAAGCTGTAAAGCCAAAATTTTCAGGCCCTTTTTTTTTTCTTCAGGCACGCCGCGGACGACAGGTTGTAGCAAACATTTAAATAACATGTAAGGGTGAAGTGGGTGATGCCGTGCGTATTTTTCATTTTTTTCAACCCCTTCCAAATCCTGCGTGTTATTCACGTAATAAGTGCAAACTCTTTGCTTGCAACCTGACTGTAAGAAACGAGGAAATGAGATAATCAGAGAATATTTATGTGGACATCCTACAGGCACTTATGTATCACCTGCACACCCGATGCGTGCAGCATTAGTGAGGAGCCACAATTTTAATGATGACTGGAGTGTGGCGCAAGGGTGCTGTCTGACAGCATCAGCTATATGTCATAAGCGCGTGTAACTTAGATTTGCTGTACAACAGTTTCATGAAACACTTATCACACACCCAACAATGGTACATTCCATTTTCATGACATCTCTTGAGGTGGCTGCATGAGCCTCAAGGGAACTGCGACACACACTGAGAATGTATCATGCAAAACAAAGCATCTCCTGTTGGACTAAATGTTTCTAATTTGCCGTCATGAGACAATAAATGTATGTCACCTCCACATTTTGTTATTTTTTATGATAAAATATTCCAAAAGAGAGCAATATGAACAAACTGAAATTAGGTAAAAATTGATTGTGGTGAACTTTGGCATTTACCCAGACACTCTTCAGTAGTTTGATCATTTTGATGGAAATATGAGATCACTTTGTATTTCCACCAAACTCCTGCAATTGGGCCCTCTTTGCATGATTCAGTCCTAATTTGGATGTTTTCTGATTGTCATCTTGTCTTCATTTTCACTCCCATTCAAATGAAGACATTGCTCTGTGTTTTACAGGCTCATGTGATGAACTTTTCTATTTTCATGCAGGTTTTTTGTATTATTATTTACTCTTTTAATGGTTTGTGATGTGAAAACTGAATGTATTTGCCTGTTTGTAAAAAGCCTCTTCTGATTTTCTCTGCTAACACCTGTAGGGGGCGGCATCCCACATGGTGTGTTGCTGAAGACAGGGCCGGGGGGTAACGTGGGCCAACTAATCGAGCACATGCCACTCTGGACGGTCATGCATGAAACTGTCCAGTGTCCCCTTGACACTCAAAGCAGGGAGGGGGCCAGGGCTGCAGGCAAAAGGGGCCGTGTTTCCTGGGCCCCTGACCTGATAGATAAGCTAATCACAGACTCGGGCTCAGTTTCTGACAAGGTTGCATGTTTACTTGTGAACTTAGAGGGTCACAATGCAGGGACAGCTGATGAGCCTGAGGGCCAGCAAGCACGTAAGTTCTCCAGAAATGCTTCTGCTCACTTGGAACAAGATTTCGCAGACTGTCTGTGTCAGGATGATGGAGCAAAAGTGGAAACAATGTTTCTCAAAAATGCTTCTGATCAAGATGCATGCTCTAAAAGGGATTTGGTCAATGAGAGCTGGCAGGCACGTAAGTCCTTCACCAAAGGGACAACTAGTGACGGAAAGGTTGCTTTAGAGGTGCGGAAGCTACCAATAAAGACAGTTGATGTGCATGAGGACCAGATGGCATGTAAGGTCTCTATAGATGGTACCACAAACTGGGAAAGGTCAGAGAAGAAGCCCAGGGGAGAACAGAAAGGTGAGCATCAGCCAAAGACGAAAAACAATTTCCACCTTTTATACCTACTTTAAAAGTACTACAACCACAAATGTGGCTTGTTAAAGGTAAGTCACTGCTGATGACACCTCAGCATGAGTTAAACTTGCACAATCAAGCTTTCCATTCCTCCCCTGGCACTTTCTGACCTGGGGTCAGTCACCTCCAATCCCAGAGCACCCTAACACACAAACACTCAAGCTTACCCGTCGCCACCTGAAAACAGGTCAGTCAAACATCACCAGAGTACTCTTGACTTGAGAGCCCTCTCGGAATGCAGTCTCCGAGTGTCTGTGTTTTGAACCAAATATAAACCTGCACTTGGAGAGGAGATCATGTTCATGTGACAGTTTGTTTGTGACATGAAGATTTATTATCAGCTTTGTTACACAATCCTGCTTTTATGGAAACCCTTTTCTCACAGACATTTCTTTAACATGTCTCAAAATCACTTTAAATAACCACCTAAGGTCTTCAAATTTCCCACAAGAAACTGCTTTTTCTTGAAATTTCTGTCTTGTTAAGACTTAAAACAACAAATATCAGTTTGTTTCTCAAATGCAAATAAATACAAAATAAAAAGGCAAAATAAATCACAAGGAAAAAAACAAAATGGCAAAAACTTAAACTGAGACATGAGGCGCATTAGGATCATTCTAATGTAAGTCTGTTGATGCTTTAGCAAAACTGGCACAGCAGGCGCCCACTGTTTACAAAGCTGCAGGAAACGGTTGCCATGGAAACTGATTGGATTTCAAGTCCATCACTCGTTTCAAGAAATGCAGTAATGAGAAGGTGATGACTGCCCCTCCTGCACTGTGTTTTGATGGGAGTGTTAGAAGCTGGATGCTGAAGCTTTTTATAGACAAGCTCCTTCCAGTTGGTGGTTTTTCTGAGAAAGATCTGCATGTGGCTCAAACGCTTTTACAGGCAACCCACAAACGCTTCTTTTTCTGCCATGCAGATCAGCCGGGCTGCAGTCTTTCTATTTAGTTTAGCTTTTAAAATATATACAAATATAAATTGGAATGTCTTACTGGATTTTTTTGGTTACATTTACATCTACAAATCCAATAAAAAGAGGAAATAAAAAATATTTTATATATTCTGTATGTGAAAAAAATTATTTACATTCTCTCTCTCTCTCTCTATATATATATATGTGTGTATATATATATAGTATGTAAATGCATAAGCTTGTTTGCTAGTGTTTTCATAATCCAAAGATATATTTAAATATTAACAAATATCTACCAATTTTTATTTAAAATTTAAGAATACCAGCATCTTTATAAATAATTTTAGCTGTTGCAGTTCCCCATTAAAATATATGCTTTAAAAAATCTATATATAAATATTTCCTCTAATATTTTTTATTTATTTGTTGTTTTCACAAAAAATTATAAATCCTAAATGTAGATTTAAAACACCACGTTTTTGTTCTATTATTCTTTTTCTTTTTTCTCTGATTATGATAATATGAATGATCGTAATTATTTGTAATATTACTTAATTTTTTCATCTCAATATCTTGTCAAAATATAAATACAAGTTTATTGTGTATTGCTTTTAGTATACTCTTGTTTTGTTTGGTTAGACGAAACCAAAAAATTGAGAAAAATTCATAGAAATGATAGGTTTTTAGAGAATCTGTGGTTCCCTTCTTTAGTCTCTTGTTACATCAGCCTCCCTGCTGAGGCACTGAGGTGTTAATTAGAGTCTTGTGTCTCAGCCTCACCTGCTCCACCATACGGCATTTCTGTTCTGGAGTGTGTGAGGGACTCCATGGTGCTGGCCTGGAAACAGCCAACCTTCATCGGAGGCGCAGACATCACCGGTTACTTCGTGGATTACCGTGAGGTCATTGATGGCGTTCCAGGGAAGTGGCATGAGGCCAACATCAAGGCGGTCAGCGAGAGAGCTTACAGGGTGGGTAAACGAGAAAAACCTTCCATCCAGGTCTGGATCTGAGCAGCCATTGCGATGGCTCATTCTGTGTGGTCGTGTTCAGGTGTCCGACCTGCAGGAAAACAAGAAGTATCAATTCCAAGTGAGAGCGGCCAACATGGCCGGTGTTGGCATCCCCTCACTGCCCAGTGAAACCTTCCTGTGTGAGGAATGGACCATTGCTGTACCAGGTTGGTGAGACCAATACAGCATTTGAGCTGACCCCATTAATATCAGCTAACAATTAAAATGTATTGTTTTCCTTTTTTCCTTTTTAAGTAGATCATCTTGTGCTTAAAGGCCCACTCCAATGACTGTCATGTTTTTGGTGGTTTTCTGATGATGGAGAACATGTCATAAGAAAATTAACTTAAAATTACTTTTCTGAGTATTTCTTTATTCAGATTATTGTGACGGCTGCACGGTGGCGCAGTGGTTAGCGCTCCTGCCTCACAGCAAGAAGGTTCCCGGTTCAAGTCCTTGCTGGGGGACCTTTCTGTGTGGAGTTTGCATGTTCTCCCCGTGCATGCGTGGGTTTTCTCCGGGTACTCCGGCTTCCTCCCACCATCCAAAAACATGCTTCATAGGTTAATTGGTTACTCTAAATTGTCCCTAGGTGTGAATGTGAGTGTGTATGGGTGTGTGATTGTGGCCCCTGCGACAGACTGGCGACCAGTCCAGGGGTGTACCCTGCCTTCGCCCGTGAGTAGCCGGGTTAGGCTCCGGCAACCCCGTGACCCCGAAAGGGATAAAGCGGATTGGAAAATGAATGAATGAGATTATTGTGAATCAGGAGCAAACAAAAATGCTGTTTGAAAAACTGTGCATACATGACAAAAATAGGCCGGTTTTGGCCACAAGGGGAAGGAGGCGGTTGCTCTGCAGCAATGGCCTAGCCCACAACTCAGAGCTTTAAACGTTTCAAAATTTGTATTTCTTATAATTAGAGAGAGCAAGAACCTTTCAGTTTGTTAAATTCGCTTGATTTTCACTGCATATTGACACAATTTGAATAAATCCTCACAGCAAAAAGCCAGATATATTCATAGAAAAAATATGAAAAAAAGTTTTTTATTTTATTCATTTATTTATTTTTTTCCACGCAAAATGTTGCTGCAATCACAAAACATGATGAAGTCACGTTATTTTGGTAATCTGGTTTCAATGACATTTTTTCAAACATTAACAGAGATGTTCGTGGAAAAAGCAGGAACAAAAAGAATTAAATGTAACAAATGCTTGTTGAGTCTGATCAGTAATTTTCTGCATTTTGCGATAATTATTTTTACTATAATACAATATGAATAAAAAAAGGATTTCAATCTCTTTTCTTTTCCAAACACACCATTCTTTTGATTGGATGTATTTTTCCCCCAAGGACCTCCTCATGACCTGCAGATCAGGGAGGTGCGAGGTGACTCTTTGGTATTGCTGTGGAAGGCCCCAGTCTACCAGGGCAGAGATCCCGTCAATGGGTTCTACGTTGACATTAAGGAAGCAGATGCACCAGAGGAAGCCTGGAGAGGAGTGAACACCAAGGCTGTAGAAAAACTGTTCATCAAGGTGTCCAGCTGGAGTGCAGTTCATGGAGTCTCTGTCAAAGTCTTCCTCACGCATGACATAACTCTTGGGTTCCTTGCTTCATCTTACAGATTAAGAACCTTAAGGAGGGGGAGACGTATGTTTTCCGGGTGCGTGCTCAGAATAAAGCTGGTGTTGGAAAAGCCTCAGACGTCACAGAACCAATCTCAGCTCTGACCAAACCAGGTGAGAAGATGATGACGATGACATCCTGCTGGTGCTCGGTCAACACTAAATAAGGATAAAGTCACAGTAAAAGTCACAGCAGCAAAAAAATGCAGAATAAAGATGAAAAAAATTATAAATATAAATTATAAATATCATAAATAAGTCCCACCTTATTATCAGTTGCGCCCCTGGCCAAACAATACCAAAAAATTGCGACTTATACTCCGAAAAACATAGTACTTTAGGATGATTATGGTGTAGACTGTTTCTTTAGTTTTACTGTAATATAAGGTTTATTTTGAGAGAACTGGGTGGGTGGAGGGAGGGGGGCCAATTTTTTTGTAAATATCCTATTTTTTGTGTGTCTCTGTTTTTAAACAAAGTATTTTATTTGCCTTTACTGTAGGTAAAGCACTTTATGCGTCTAATGAATAAAAGGTGCTAAACAAGTAAATAAAGTTTGAAACACAAATTAAGAATATAATAAGTTGTAGTGCTTTAAGTTGGAAGATAAAGTTTATAAATAGACCTACTTTAAAGATCTAATTTTTCTTTTTGAGTAATACACGTTTATTATTACATTCACATATTACCAGCCCCTGCAGCAAGTCCAGGGGTGTCCCCTCCCTTCGCTCATGAGTAGCCGGGTTAGGCTCCAGCAGCCCCACAACCCTGAAAGGGAAAAAACAGTATAGAAGATGAATGAACATATTACCAGAGCAATTTACCTAAATATAGGTGTTTATAGCTAATTTCAAGATTTAAATGTGTCTTTAAAGTGTAGGACTTCACAACCTATACTGAGATATCTCACGAAGAGAAATTCCACTAGTTCGCCTACATTGGCATATTTTTCACTTATAACAATGAAAAACATCTTATTATTCTATTTTTTTCTTGTTTTGAGAAGGACAGTTTTTCCAGTTTGCCTGCTTGTGTTTTTTTTTTTTTTTTTAGGTACCAAAGAGATAGTAGTGGAAGTCGACGATGAAGGTGTCATCTCCCTGAACTTTGAATGCTGCGATACAACTCCTGACTCCAAATTTGTGTGGTCCAAGAACTATGAGGAAATCACAGAGTCCTCCCGCTTGACTATCGAGACCAAAGCAAACAAGTGAGCGGAGGATCGTATAAAGTGTGTTTTATTGAATATTCTGTTGAATTTGTGTTCACCCCACAGGTCTAAAACTATTTTCAATACTCCCGGGGAGGAAGACATCGGCATCTACTCGTGTCTTGTCACCCATACTGATGGAGCTTCATCCAGTTACACTTTCTCCACAGAAGGTTGGTTTGAAAGACAAGAATGTTTTTGTTGAAATGAAATATTTCTTATTTATCTCTATGATCATTCTCTTGATTTTTTTCAGAGTTGAAGAGGCTGCTGGAGATCAGTCATGATCACAAATTTCCCAGTAAATTTGTCCTATCCTGTTGTAGACAATACCAGTTTGTGCTAAATTCACTGGTCTTTCAATATGAGACTAATTTCATGTATTCATGCTCCCTTTTTTCCATAGTAATTCCTCTAAAATCAGAGTTAGCAGTGGAGTTGCTGGAAAAAGGAAGAGTGCGCTTCTGGCTGCAGGCGGAGCAGATGTCGGCGAACAGCAAAATCGACTATATTTTTAACGATAACGTCATCTCTCAGGGCGAGGTCCATTTTTTAATGATCTTATGAACTTTTGATTATGATGTTATGCCTCTTTGTATAAGGTTATCCTTTATATATTTTTTGTATTTCACTTTGCAGAAATACAAGATGAACTTGGACAAAAACACTGGTGTGATTGAGATGGTCATGGAGTCTCTGACCCCTGAAGATGAGGGGACCTACACCTTCCAACTGAAGGACGGAAAAGCTACAAATCAGTCCAGCTTGGTGCTGATTGGTGACGGTGTGTTTAAAAACAACAATTAAGTCAAATTAAACACAAGAGAAATATTATCCTTAGAAGAAAAGTATGCTTATGTTTCCAAATGCTTTATCTTGATTAGTCAGACAGAGTAAGATTACAAGTAAGGGAAAGAACAAATTACAAACAAAGCGAGATTGCTGGTAATTCTAATATAATTTATTTGAACAGAAATACAGAAGGCAACGCTGGTAACTAGCCAACTCCTGCAGGCAGTAAAACAGTAAGGGATGCTTCGAGCGGCTAGGCCAGGGCTCTGAAACCTTTAAATCAAGAAATGCCATTTGGTTCAGACTATTACAGCCCAAAACCCAACAACAGCCGCAAAGTCCCACCTTACCATTTAAAAAAAATATACTTATGTTTTTGTGGCCATTTTACCATTCATTTATGAAATGTAGCGTTAAAATACTTTCAATAGCTGAATTATAACAGAGCTATTTGTTCATAATTGAACTTCTTTTACTTTTACAGCAGCATTTACAAGTTCTTTTCTAAATAAAACTTATCCTGTTTCAAATAAAGCTCTGCTGCTGCAGCAGACTTGTCAAACATGACATTTTTCTATTACTAGAACTTTGGAGCGCCTTCATTCTTTTGTGATTTCATGATAAAATACAAACAACATTGATATAAAATCATTTTTTTAAATAAAAATCTATATTTAAATGAAATTAACTACTTTAAGAGTTTTGTCTCTGAACAGCAACTAGACAATGTTGTGCAGCAGAAGATGAAAATATGAACTTTAGGGTTATTCTAAAAACAGTACAATAACCAACCTTTTATCATCATTTTTGCTTAGTTATTTGACATGCTAAATAGCTATACATAAATCACAAAACTTTAAAAACCGAAAACAAAACCCAAGCAGACCCATGACCTATACTAAAATTTTATGCTGTAATTGAACAAAAACTCACATCTAAAACAGTAAATTCATACTTTTGCATACTGCTTCAATAGGTTTTATCAGGACTAAACGAATCAGGGTAAAAAAAAATGACAAAAAATTGTTTTTACTGTGAACTTCTTGTAAAGTCAAGTGTCAGATGCCACACATACGCTTTCATACTAAGTTTCCCACAAATAAAAAAGCTACTTTACAGAGTTTGATGGATTTTCATGCAAATACACCCATGTAAACTTCATTCTGCTTTAAATATTTTCTTTTTGATAATGATAAACATAAACTATGGTCTGTCCCTTTTAAAATATTAACGCTAATCACTTTCAGGACGAAAAACAAGAGGCTCCTGTTTTTAGACATGTAAAAACACAATTTAAACCCAAGATTTTTTTTCCTGATATATTAAAATATTTTTTTCTGCTCCATTTAAGGGAAAAACTCATAATTTATCTATTAAAAATATCATTATCTAAACTTTTTCCATTGCATCAATTATAACAAGCTTTGCACAAAACTTTGACTGAGCAACAAGCAAAAGTGGGTTAGCCTTTACAATTAATTATTTAATTTATGGTAGCAATGATGCTGCTTTAATATCTGTGTTTATGTAACTACAATAAAACTGTTGCCAGGAGTAATTTTTAATAAATGTCTTTAAACCTTTGTATTGTTTCTGTTCACAGTTTTCAAGCAACTGCAGAAAGAATCTGAGTTCCAAAGGAAAGACTATTTCAGAAAGCAAGGTAAGCCCCTGGACAGCTGTCACATTGACTGTTAAATGTTTCTCATCTTGAAAAGTATCACCTGTGCTCCAGGTCCTCACTTTATTGAGTACTTGGGGTATGAGGTGACACCAGAGTGCTGCGTCGTACTGAAGTGCAAGGTGAGGCACAGCTACAGGAAGAGACGACCTGTTTCTTCCCATGAAGTGTAAATCTTTGAAATCATCCCTCTGCTGCTCTGCATGTCAGGTTGGGAACATAAAGAAGGACACGTCAGCTCTGTGGTCCAAAGACAAACATCAGATCAAAGCAGACGAGCAGCTTGGTTTCACAGAAGGAGTTCTGAAGCTGGAGATCTCTCAGGTAACACACTCAACTTTCACCTTTTCTAAAAAAGAAAAAAAAAAAATTAACATCAAGAGATCCTACTGTTTAAGTGACTTTTCTCCCTGACAGATTTCCAAGAAGGATTCTGGTGTGTATGAGGTTGTTTTAAAGGATGACAGAGGACAGGACACTTCCACTCTGAATCTGGTAGATCAAGGTATTGTCCCTCGGAAACTAAAACGTTACCATGAACTTTACCTCATTGCCAACCCAACTTTTTTTTTTTTTCTAAGGTTTCAAAGACTTGATGAATGAAGTGTTCAGCTACATAGGTAAGAAAAATGATTTACCTGAAAGGTTCTATCTGTATTGAAGTATTAACATGTTTTGTATTTACAGCCAATTCCTCAACCCCTCTAAAGATCACGAGTACAGACGAAGGAATCCGACTCTACACCTTTGTCAGCTACTATAACGATTTACTCCAAGTCACATGGCAGCACAAGTGGGTCTACGAAGAACATTGTTGCACTAAAAAGATCAACCAGTTTGGGATGTTCTTAATCGTTAGTAATGGTTACAAACTTTTACTTTCTCTCTGTCAGGGATTCTGCTATCGCCTTCTCCGACCGTATAAAGAGCGGCGTGGTGGGAGAGCAGCTCTGGCTTCAGATCACTGATCCCACAGAGAAAGACATGGGGAAGTATGCCATCGAGTTCAATGACGGGAAGGGTGGCCTCCGGAGGACTGTTGAGCTCTCTGGTCAAGGTGAGATCATTGCTTATGGACAAAGAAAGGCTCAATTTTTAGTGGTAATTGAGTGGTTGATCTTTATTATTTTAATTGGTTTCACCATAGTCATAGTTCACAAGAATGTTTAAAATCCTACTCCGATCACCTTTTGATCTATTTTCAAAGCGTTCCGGTGGTCTTCTAATTATGATTTTGCCATTTTTAGCCACAATCAAAGAACTTGTATCGTTTCCTAGGACACAGTTCTTTAGAAATTTGCTTCTGAGTTATGCTTGGGAACTTTGGCATGGAGCACCCCCGCCCCCCTTTCCCTCCCTGTGCTGATGACTCAGCACAGGGAGCTTGTGACCCACCTGCCGCTGATCCTGATTCTCAACAATTTGAAATGCCTTTTAGAGCTTTCTTTTCTTTAAACACGCCCTCCATTGAAAGAAAAATGACACAAAAACATGTTAAAAATACCAAAATCCCAATTTTCATCAGAGTTGGTCTATGAACAGGTTTAAAGTTGACTAAATGCTGGATTTCTGCAAACATTTGATTATTCGAGTGAATTCTGGGGGATGTTTATGATCTGTTTTTGTTTTGCAGCGTTTGATGATGCTTTTGCAGAATTCCAGAGACTCAAGTAAGTTTTTAAAACCTACTTAGTGATCATTATCATTTCTGATTAAAAGTTTTACTTAAAAAAAAAATGTTTGAAAGGAAATTGCAGTCTGGGCTTTTAAATATGGTCAAGAGTTTAAGCCTTAGTAACAACTATCCTTACGGGTGGAAAGATATCGAGAGAAAAAAGTATCACCCCAATCTGTCTGTGCGTATTTTTTGATTTGTAACTCATACAATACATTTTGTGCATAAGTACAAAATTTACAAAATAAAAAAAATACAAAACGCAATTTAGACATGCACAACTTAAAATTACAACAGCTTGAAACTAACTACACACACAAATCAGGGTGATACTATTTTTCTCCATAATATGAAGCTGTTTGCAAGTGAAAAATGGGCAAACCTTTACAAGGTGTGGAGGTGGTCTGCACAAAATGTCAAAAACGTAGACTGTTCAGTAATCCATAGAGCGGAAATGGTCTAGCACATTTTTTTCTGCACTTATACAACACACAATGGTTAAGTAAGGGTGAGGTGGGTGAGACGCAGGGATTTTTTGGGTTTTTTTCAACTTGTTAAATCCTGCGCAAGGAGCCCTTTAGTCATAAATACAAGTAACTTCAATTACCCGTGTGAATACTTCACCATTCACTTACCATGCACACCACAATCGTATGCTTCATTTTTATGGCGTCAAATGTGGTGGCCGCAGTTGCCTCTAGACACACCTGCACTCCCCTTAAGATGTAGCAGCATCTCTCTGTGACCCTCCACACACCAAGACAACCCAAAAATCCACAGCACCTGTACGAGTCAATACGAGTCCAAATGACCAAGGCTTTAAACATCTGAGTCATATAGTTTAGCAGAAGGCATTTTAAAGTTGCTTTCCTTCAGAATTAGCAGCAGGCTAAGTCTGCAGAAGATATGATTTTTCAGTCACTGACCGTTAAAAAAAAAAACATTTATTATTTATTGATCCTTTTACAATTTTTTTGTCTTTAAATGTACATGCATTTCAGGTTTTTGACCAATATTTTAACCTAAACTTCTAACTTTTTGGGCAGTTTAATGACATTTAAAATTATAATTCCCCAAAACGTAAATCTCGCATCATCACACACTGGTTTTATCAGCATTAAAAGTGACCTTTACTCTTCTTGAGTTTGTGTAGAAAAAACTACATCTAAAAGAACAATGAGATGTAAAGAGGCGTAATTTTGTTGTAAAATCTGATCAGAAAATGCAGATTAGGCAATCGTGTAGTGTTATTTACATCCTTTTATATTGAGTTGTTTTATGATTTCACAAATAGAAATCATTGTAAATATGACAGAAATGCACATGAATACATTTTAATCTAAAAATCGCTGATCTATGTAACTGTTTTCTTGTTTGAAACCGTCAGAGCTGCTGCCACAGCAGAGAGAAGTAAGTAAAAGTTTGCTCTTTTTTATGAAAATGTCGATTTTAATTTAAAAGTTTTGATTTACATTCATCTTGGTTAATACATTTTTGTATTTTGAAACAAAATCTATGACGTTGACCAAATCTTGTTTTTTTTTTTCTGTCCTAAAAATAACTTCCATAGCATTTTTATGAACTTTTCTAATAGATTAATACATATTTTTTCCAGATCGTGCCCGAGTAGCAGGAGGTCTGCCTGATGTGGTCACCATACAGGAGGGCAAGGTAAACAAATTCAGCTGGCATGTGTTTACCCCCTTTCTTGGCATTTGTTGCAACCCCTTTTCCTTCACAGGCTCTCAATCTGACCTGCAACATTTCGGGTAACCCTGTGCCAGAGGTGACCTGGCTGAAGAATGACAGGGAGATCACGTCTGACGAGCACTGCATCCTCAAGTTTGAGTCGGGCAAGTTCGCCAGTTTCACCATCACTGCTGTGAACACCTCAGACTCTGGCAAATACAGCATCTTGGTGAAGAACAAGTACGGCACGGAGAGTGGCGACTTCACCGTAAGTGTCTTCATGCCAGAAGAGGCGGCAGGCAAGAAAAAATAAAAAGCGGTCCAAGTCTTATAGTAAATATCTGTAAATGACAAACACGGGAAATGATTTAAAAGAGTTTGAAAGCTATTAAAAATGTAGGTGCTCTGAAGAGACAAAGAGTCCAAAACAAGAACTATTATTTGTATTTCTTCCAGTGTGAAAAAATCAATCTGTCACTGATACAACAACAACAAAAAAATAAAATAAAATAAACAAAGCCCATGCACTTTTTTTGGGTAAAATTGTGGCACGCAGAAGGACATTTTGGTCTTAGAAAAGAGAACCAGGCTTAATTGCTTAGTTAAGTAAATTTAGGATGTCTATAAGAGTTATGCATGCTTTTTTTTCACAATTATGCTGGCTTCACAGTGGAAAAACGTTGGGATTCACAAAACAATGTTTTTTTTTCCTGATACTTTTATTTAGTTAAAAAAATGAGAGTTTAAAAGCCTCTGCAAGTTTTGAAACACAGCGGTCAACCTGGTATAACACAGATATTTATAGCTGAGAAATTAATGCAAAATCCTAGATTCCAAATGACTGAACTTCAAATTTGTGTTCCCTGAAAATGTCTTCCCTAAAAATATTTTTCTTTCCCACTTAAAGGCCCACTCCGATCCTCTTTTGATCTATTTTCCAAGCGCTCATAGTGGTCTTTTATTTTTTTAATTTCATCTTTTAGGCAAAATCAAAAAACCTGTGTCGTTTTTTAGGAGAAAGTTTCTGAAGAGCAGCAGGAGTTCATCAGTAATTCCCCTCTAAGTTGCGCGCGACGGTTAGTGCAGAGTAAGCCTTGTATACACAATCCCTACCAAGTATTACTGGTGCAATAAAAATAGTGAGCAATATTGGAGCTATACAGTTTATACAGTTTTGATCCAGAAGACGCATGTGAATCTTTCTGCTTACAAGTGGATGTATCAGAATGGTGAGGAGCACAGAGCTTGTTTTTCAAATGCCATTTTTTTTGTCTGGTCCTGATTTACAACTGTATGAATTAAAGAAAGGCTCGGGAATGCATTTTTACACTTAACTTTCCGAATAAATGCTACAAGAATGCGTTAAAAACATCACTTTCATCGAAGTGGGTCTTTCAGTTAATTTTTTTAACACGTCAAGGTTGTTTTAAATAGCTGGAAAAAACAGACAAAATGGCGAAAAATTGTCATGTGAAATCACCTTGATTTTCACAGTTTGTCTAAAAATGAGAAGCAAATGTATCAGGAAGAGCCATGTCATCATTTCACCTTTGTTTGCTCCACTGTATTTTGTCACTTTGAATGTGATCATCACTTTGTCTCACTGTCTGTAGTAATCAGTGTATGTTAGAACATCACTGCTGTTAATGTGCTGTCATGGCAACCATATCACATAAAGATTAATTTAGACAGTGATATGGTCGCTACAACAATGAAGCCTGTGAGTTCACTGTTAATATATATAGGAATGATTCACTTCCTGTCCCTCCTGATGAGTCTAATAAAAGCACCACATATTTCCCTACTTCCTCCATCTTCTCCTCCTTTTTTGAGTTGTCTCACTTTGGTTTCAATCCACTTGCAGTTTCTCACACTTTTCTCTCCTTTTCTAGTTCACTTTTTCACTCTCTCTCACATTTTCTGTTCTCCAGAGTTGGATGGCGTTTAAGATCTGCAGCCAGCATGGAGTTAAATCAAACCCCACTGTTTAACCCTGATGAACACTAACAGAAAAAGATGTTTTATCTGGGATAAAAATGAAGATCAAGAATCTATTTTTGGTTTTTGTTAGGTAATCTAAAGAGGCTGTATGAATTTAGGCTACAACTCTATTATAATAATAATAATAAAAAAATAATCAGCCCCTCATCTCTAAATGTTAACAAAATGTGCTGTTTTTGGAGATGCCCTCTTAACCCAGAGGTGAAATAAATATCAAGCATAGTTTATTTTCATCCAATCGTGTTTCAAGTATTCATCTAGGCCAGCAGCATGCAACCTTTAACACTAAAAGAGCCATTTGGGCCTGTTTTAACTGACCAAAACACACTTCACTGTCAGTTTTTATATTTTTCTTACCAATATGCAATTTATGTGTAAAACTATAGTTTTTGAATATTTAAAATACTTAAATTACAAAATGTAAATGTATAAATATTTAAAAACACTTTTTTCCCCTTCATTTTGACCTCAGCACATACAAGTTTGTTTCAAATTAAGGTAGACACATGTCAAATAAGACTGAAATTCTGCAGCATATTTACTTAAATTAAAACTCTAAACCTGCTAATCTAGAATGGCCTGTGCACAGTTTTACTTTACGGCTTTACAGCAACTAGACACTCTAATATTGGGCAATTCTAATGGGGGGTTAAAATGTTTTGTTCAATTATCTGAAATGTGCTCATTTTAGTTCAGTATTAAGGCAACCTTTTGGGGTTAAAGGCTAATGTAAGCATTTACCCCTTCAAGCCTAAGTTTATTTTTAATTATATAAAATAATAATAATGTCCTAAGTGTTTTTAAATTAAACGGACTCCTGAAATAAATGGTACAATGCAAATTAGTGAGATACGCCATGAACAGGTTAAGGAAAAACACAAGAATTTTCTCATTAATTGAAGGTGATCTCAGTTCAAAAATTAAAATCAAGATTAATGTAATGTGAAAACTTAACTAACTAAAACAATCTAATGAATGATTACATGCCTCTTATTTTAAACATTAGCCTTTGTTTTAGGACAGTCACATTGAGGATTCAGGCAGCACATCTCTGATCCTGACTTACCTTTTTCCTTTCAAAGTTGTAACATTGTCTTTTAAAATTCAAAGTTTTTTCTAAAAATCAACATGTTAAAAAAGAAAACGTTCAACAAAAATACACCAAACAATCCATTCTGAATCACAGACTTACTGTATGTACTAAGCCTAAGGAAATTTACAACATTAAATGACTGAATTGACACTGTTAACACTTAGAAAAAAAGCTGTTAGCCGTAACAACTAAAATGATGTAGGTGTCTAAAGTAATTTATTCTAATTAACATGGCAGGGACTTTTAGATCAGCCATAAACTTCATACTAGGATTTTTTTGAAAACCGGTTGGCTTTGCTTCCTCTTCCAGTTGGAACCAATTAATATCTGTTAAAGGTTCTGTCCCTTTAGGCATGAATGAATGCTGTTTAAATGTTGGTAGGAGATGGTTTGTTCCCACCAGCGTTGGAGATGATGTTGCCAAGCATCACTTTTTAAAAACCTTTTTTTTGGATTTGCAAAAACTAATAATCCCCAGTCATCGATAAAAATAGCAAAAAATCTAACTTAGGCATTAGTCACAACTGCCCTTAAGGGTGGATATGGGCTGACTACAGGTGAAAAATGGCAAAACCTCCACGGAGACCTCTATGGACATTTTAAGATCGTTGACAACCCAGTGAACCCGTAGAGGGGAAATGTTCATGCACATTTTTTATACGGGCATGCTGCGAGCTATAGGTCGTAGTCAACAATTAATCACACACATAAGGGTGAGTAAGGACAAGTAGATGAGACGCAAGCACGCCGTTGAACCCTGGGCATTTTGCAGGGAGCACTGCACGCATCTCTGTCTTACCCGTAGGGAGATGTACAAAAACTCAGAAGTTAGACAAAGCGTACTTTGTGTGGATATCCCACAAGCATCCTACAGACACTTACATATCAAGGTACGTTCTCACCGCTCTTGGCAAAAGGCATTCAAGCGACCACTTTCCCTGAAAAATCTATGTAAACACACATAAATGCGGGTTTCAGGCTTCCATGTTCAAAACACTTGCGTTCACGTGTCGCTGCACAAAATGTAAACAACTGTTTTCGGACTCTGCGTACAAAACGCGCGGCTTTTGAAAGTTAAACAAGGTTACACTGTGACCAGTCAGAGACTTGGATTTGGTGGTGACGTGCATGGTGTTCTTTTCAAAACACGGAAGTTCCAATCATTTCAAAATTGATCATGAAGGAGAAATTAATAAGTACAGTTTGTGCCCGGCAAGATTATATGACACCAACTCTTTCATACATTGGAGCAGAGCTGTGAAAGAAAACGCCTGGAGCAAGATTTGTGAGATTTGCATCATTTGGCATTTAGCACCAAGCCTCTTCCAACTGTAGGTGGTGGACACGAGCTAGTAAACAGTAGATAAAGAAAGATAGAAAGAAAGAAAGATACCGCTTGTTCAGTATCAACACCGTGGGCTTGATGCACGTTCAAGAATGAGCATCACACACCTGCACACCATTTTGTTCGTACTGGGCCAGCATTCACACCTCACTAACGACTATAGTGTGGCGTGAGGTCACTATAAAATTGCATCAACCATTCATCATTAACGTGCATGTAACTTACCGTATTCTTACAAATACTTCACGATACCCTATCTACACGAACAACAATGGTAAGTTCCCTTTTCATGACATCCCTCATGGTGAATTCACGGGCCACCTGCGCTCCCCTTAAGATGTGACCACTACTCTCTACGACCCTCCACAGGCCCGGACAACCCAAAAACCTGCAGCACACTTATGGCTCATTCTCCTGTATGGGAGCATGTGACTAAAAAAATCTGATGCTACAAAATGCTTAACCACATAGTAAAAGTCTAAGATGTTGTCCACATTGTTGTTGTGGCTGCAAGTAGATTCAATTTAAGAATGTATCCAGACTGACTGCAGATGAGTAGTCTTCATTTGTAAAATGGAGAAGCTTTTTTTCAAGAGCATCATGAAAGTTCAGGATTGCTACAAGAAATTATTGTTGAGTGATAGGTCTCATCTTAGTCATTGACTTGGGTAGGTAGCTTGCATCACTTTTATAAAACAATCCGGATGTGTTTCATGCTGACTTTGTTGTTCTATGTCATGACAGTGTTTTACTTCGTTTTCCATTCTCTCAGCTTGATGTTACAGAGGGAACACCCGACTTGGGCGTGACCTCCTATTGGACCGACGCTGAAGGAAATGTTGTGTTTGGTCCAAACACTCCAAAGGACAAGTTGAAAACTTCGGTCATTGGAATAAAAACTCAGAAGCGGAAGGGTAATACCATGAGTCCAATTCATCTTTATGGCAACTGTTTGGCATAAAAACAGTGAAGTCAACCAAACAATTATCTCCTGCAGATTCAGTGTCTCACAAAGTTTCTGTGGAAAACCAAGCGTTGGATGTTTCAAAGGCAGAGAAGCATTTTGAACAACCAGAAGATGACAATATTCTGAGTGACCCATCAGTGACCGCCAAGAGCTCAAACATGTCTGAGAAGCCAGCAGATCCTGTGGAGGATCAAGAACAAGAACCTGAGACCCAAACTGCAGTCACTGAATGAGCACAGCAATGATAGACAGTATTTTGATTTATGATTATTATAAATAGATACACTAAAATATTTGCATGTCTCCTTTACAAAAAGACCACTCTTTAGTCCACTACTGAACTTGTAATGTTTTGCAGTAATAAGAAAATAACACATTTTTGTCATTTCAATAAAGTGCATTTGAATAAGGAAAACGTTTCCTGTGCCAGAATGATGACAGTTCATGGTTACAGAAGCTATTCAGACAATGTGCTTTTATTGGGGAAAAAAATACTTTTGTGGTGGTTTGGGAGCAAGTGATTCTAACTGTATATTTTACTCATGTTGAACGTCTGTATCAACGTCAGAAGCGACACTTTATCCTTTTTGGTATGGCACAGGCATGCTGTAAGGCGGTAACTGAGGAGGTATGCCGATAAGTGTTTATGACGTAGATTCTGGGAAAACAGTGTGAGAGCAATATGTATCACGCTTAAAGTTTTTTCCTTCTCTGTTTACATCCTATAATGCCTGGTTACAGTGACCGTTCTGGTCCAGTTCTTCCGCTTTGAGCACAGAGCCTATTCAGGCCGAGGAAACTCAGAGCGAACCGGAATTCAGTGCGAAACTGGAAACAAACTGAGACCACCACGAAAGATGGGTATTGACAGCGGCTCCTGTTCTTGGGCCAGGGTCCGTTTGGGTGTCTTCAGATGGGAAATTTGTCCTGTATTATTGAGGAAATGAACTCTGGTTCACTTTAAGCAACCTAAATGTGTCCTGTCTGAACACAGTCCCAGACTTGGGACAGGAAGGGTTTTGTCTAAGGACTTACTGGATCAGGCTCATTGCACCTCCTACTGGGAAGTGACCCTTGGTTTCACCTGTCCTACACCCAGCCAAACTGATCCATCCAGTCGCTATTAAAATATTAAATACTTGATGGTACAGTATTGTTAAATCACTTCTGAAAGGATCTTTCTTACTTGTTTGTTAATTGGATCTTGCAAAAGTTGATCCTGAAAATTAAAAATCCCTACCACGATTACAGGAAACAATCAAATCAATGTGGGGTTTAAACTATTCTAGCTTCCTTCTAGTCACTGCCTGCAGCAGTCATGGACTGCAAGGACTATGTTGTCTTAAAAATTATTCTGTCTTACTGCACCTTTGAGCAGAAATGTTGCCCCTGCCACAAAGTCAAAAACTCACCAAAAGAAAGGAAAGGGGAAAAAAGACCGAAAAAAAGGGACATGGCAGTGGAAGCAATTGCATTTTAAACTGAAATTTAAATAAATAGGAAAACAAATGTGTCCATTGTCAATAACCAAATTTGAACAGAAAAATAATATAAAATGAACTTGTAATGAGTAGTTTATAGATTAATGTAGAGATTAAAAAGAAAAACAAGTTACACATAGAAGGACGAACCATTGTGTCGTTTTCGGAAAGTTGCGGGAGGAACCCCGCATCAAAGTGAAAGTGACGGTCACCTGCTCTCCTCCGTCACTGTGACGTCACGCGGGGCGGTCTGGCCAGCGCAGCGGAGGAAGTCGCTGCTTTCCCCGGCTGAGGCGCGGAGTGACTGTCTGTCGGTGTGTCCGCCTGCGGGTGACCCTCTTCTCCGGCAGGTAGGACGGCTTCACCACCGCCTTCACGCACAACCGTCTTGTCGCTGCGTGCAGACAACGCAATTCTGCTTCCAGTTAACGGATACTTTTGATGTCACGACTTCTGTTTGAGGCTTTAATGTCTTTAAAACTTTAATGTGTTTATTTATTCTGGTTCACTTAAAAACCTCGCTGTGTCACTAACCGTCTGTCCTTGAACGCCTCAAAAGTTTATTACTGAAGTTTTCTGCATCAAGTCATAAAGTATATTAAACACTAAACATGTGCATTTCCGCACATAAAAGGTCGCTACTTGGATTTAGAGTAATTTAAAATAAAGTTATTTATAAAATACATCTATGTAAAAGTATAGGAAGCAGCGTGTTGTGTTGCTGGTTTAGGACAGTGATCACCTTCAATCTTTTAGAGTTTTGTTGTATATAAACACAACATGTTTATTTAGAGATAAACAATTAGAACTTAATGACTTCTCAGTAAGAATTCAATCATTCTTTTTTTTATTAGTAATTGTTTAATGTAATTAGCTAATTTTCTGACAACCAAATAAAAAAAAAAAAAGGTCAAAATAGATTTGTTAGAAATGATTGGTCTGTGTTCAGATTGAGTCTGGACACTTGGACCGTGAGCGGGAGAAACGTGCCAAGTGTTGGAAAGCTGGATCGGTCCTAATCTTGTAAACAGGCTTAATGCCTCTTAAGGTCCAGTCACCCCACACAGTGAGAGTGGCGTGGATGGAAGCTGATTTGCTCAACTGCATGGTGAAGGCCTTTTTAAAGGACTGAACATTCAGCAGAAGCTGCAAATGAGGAAGAAGTCAAATAAAACAAATAAACATGGAAGTGCATCTTCCTCTTGTTGAAGAAAACTTCTTAGTTTGTCATTTAAAGTTCATTTAACAAACAGTGCATTACTTTTTAATCATTTTCACCCTCTGCTTTGGTGGATTTTCTGTTTACTTTTGGATTTAGAGGTGAAATGGTGCATTAATAGCTTGATAATCAGCCATTCTAGTAGCTCTGTCTCTTTCCAATTTCAGAACAGAGCACCTAAAAGAGTGCTCATGCTGAATTTAGGCTGCAGGGCACACAAACTATGAGCAGTTCACACACCAGGGAGACCTCATTGTCATCTGCCGTGCATGGTGTCCTGGCAATGCTTATCTAGACACTTCTGTGTTGTAGCCTGAACAAGAGCTCATTTCAGGTTCACAATACACTCACTGTAATCCTCATTTATGTTGGATTTCATCAATGTTTGCAGCTGATGCCTCGGTCACAATTGCCCTTATGGGTGGAAAGGGGCTGCCTGCCCGGCAAATAATGGAGAGGTACCTGGCTGCAGACAAGATGGCGCCTGACATCATCGGTAGCAAGTGGAAATTAAACAATTTATCCTAACCCTAAATCAAAAGTGTTCAGAATTGTAGAAACGTTTTTATTAAAGGTTAAAAACAAGAGATACCGTCACAGTTGCCACTTTGAATAATTTTTTTAAAGTAATGTTGGGGTACTTCCAGTTCTGGTCGAGGACTTCCGGTCCCGGAAGTCTGTCAAACTGGGGAAAATGGGTAAACCCGTAGGGTCACACTGGTGTCCCACATAAAATATCAAGATTGTAGATCACTCTGTGAGCCCAAAGAGCAAATATGTTTACACACACTTTTTTTTACATGTATGCGACAGGAAACGGGTCATTATAACACTTCAACAACACGTAAAGGTAAGTAAGGGTGAAGTAGACGCAGGTACGTCGTACATAATTTTTTCAACCCCCCAAGTGAGAGGTGCAACTCTGTGCGTGCAGCCTGACTGCTAGAAATTAGGAAACTGGACAATCACTGGACACTTAGGTATCACCTGCACACCCAGTATTTGTGGCATTTTTGTGAGGTCAGTAAGAGCCAATTTGTGCACCTTACCAACGACTTGAGTGTGGCCAAAGGATCACCTGTACGTCATAAGTGCATGTCATTGACATGGCCCTTAGAAATGCGTCACAACACAGTTAACACACACGTGACAAGGGTATGTTCTATTTTCATGACGTCTCTTGAGATGAGCATAAGGGAACTGCAAGATCTACACTCCCTTTAAGCTGCGTCCCCTCTTCTCTATGACCCCCACGGGCCCTGACAACTCAAAAACCTGCAACACCTGAATGGGTCAACCCCCATACAGCTTCATGTGACTGAAGCATTTTTCAATGAATAAGCAACAGTTGGAGTGATATCTTTACCCAACAGTCTACTACCTTTTTTCACACCACTAAACTTCAAGTATCTGACGTCTCTCTGACATAAAAGATTAAACAATTGCTCAATCAAATTAGATTATAGCCGTTTTGCAATCTTCATGTAGATTTTCTGAAACACAACGGCAGCGAGCGGCCGGAGTTTGGTATTAGGATCTGTTATGCAAGAAGCTGGTGGTCCTTTCCCCAGAATGGATGAAGCTGGGTCATAGCAGCTGTGGTGCGAGGCTTTCAGTAGGTGAAAGGCTGAGGCTCACCTTTGTGTAGTTTGGGTAGCATGGAGCTGGAAGGGAAGCCTCTTGTAGCGCAGCAGGACCAGAGGTTTAAGTCCCCCTGGAGATTGGTGAGTGTCCATGTTGGTTTGGTTTAGGTCCTGATAGAGAAACATCAGGCAAAGATCAAAAATCATCTCAAATCAAATGATTAATCAAATTTGTAGTGTTATCAGTGTAAAAGATTTTCAAGTGATGCCTTAGGTGGCGCAAAAAGGAATTTAGGACCCAACTGACCTAAAAAATGTCCACACGTCAAAAAAGAACAAAGCAATTTAAAGATGCTTAAAGTTTTATTGGTCAAATGACAAACATTTGTTATAGTTATAGATCATTTTGTCAATTAAATAAACAAAAATAATTAGTACATTTACCGATATTACTTATTTTACACTAAAAATAAGTGTAAAATAAGACAAAATTTCTGTTCAAAGTTTGATTATTATGTCAGTAATTGGAGCATTTCTTTCTTTTCTACATAGTGCCTTGAAACAATTGCTATTATAAACTGTTGTTTTCCCCTGCGACAGACTGGCGACCAGTCCAGGGGTGTACACTGCCTTCGCCCATGAGTAGCCGGGTTAGGCTCCGGCAACCCCGTGACCCCGAAAGGGATAAAGCGGATTGGAAAATGAATGAATGAATGAATGAACTGTTGTTTTTTGTAGAAACTAACTGTAGGCCTATTTTTGACCTACTTTTAACTGTATAAAACACCTAAAAATAGCTTCATATGTTTCTATAGTTTAAATAATAATAATAATTTCTTTATTACTTGCTGTCATTGACATTGTTTTAGGCAAAAAGTATTTTTTCCGTGTTTTAATTTGTCATTTTGTGTCCTTGTATTTTTTTACTTTTAAAAATGTTTTTGTCAGTAGTTTATAATCTTCTAAGCATATTTCTGTTCTGCATGTGCATTAGAGAGAGTAAGCAACTGCACTGCTGTGCAAATCTCAAAGACTAATAGGGTTTAAAGTCCACTCAACTAGTTTCCAGCTCTGATTCAGGTAGTTTGACGCGAACAACAGCAGTAATTTTCATAGACGCACACTTGAAAAGCTCTTCTGGATATGCAGAAATATGAAAAAGAGCTCAAAGGAAGTGGTTGTCTGTTATGCTAATCTTAAATGAATCATGTGAAGGTGCTTGTATAGATGTTTTAGATGGTGATAAGTCCAAAAAGTGTAGGTTTATCTGTTTATAAAAGTGTAAAAAAAAAAAGACAGCACAACTTTGTTCTCTTGCTGTGAAGTAAAAAAGCAATTTAACTCAACAGCTTTGTGAAAAACATGTCAACAAATAATGTGGAACTTAAAGGTGAGACTGTCATTTCAAGATTTAGTTAAACCATATTTGTTATAACTTAGTTCCTACTCAGCACTGATAACCGTATATTTTATTAACCCTTACTTGACATTTAAAAGTTGTGATTATGTTCTGTAATTTGATCCAAAATGTTAAAAGATGAAATGAAAGCCATTTTACTTTTGTGTAGATGCACGTTCTACAAAACATCCAGCGCATAAATCATTGCCAAAGTTAAACCACAAGCATCCTGTCAGTGTTCTCACAATGCTCAGCGTGAAGCAGCATCTGTAAAAATCCCAGATTAGACATGACCTTTTTCTTTGCCTTCATGATTTATGTGATTTTTTTTCCAACAAATGTCAGAAAAGAAAGAGCATTTCTACTGAAGTGAAAAGTAAAATGAACAAAAAATATACACAACTGCACACAACACTTTATCCTACTTCTATTTTTCTGTTTTTTATTATTGTGTTTCTTGTATTTTTAATTCCATTATGCCTTGTACTGTCTTTTATCGTTTTTTTCTTTATTTACTCTTTTGTTCTGTGCACTGTTGCTGTTGCACCACCCACAGTTTCACTGCTGCTGGCATCTACAATAAATTCTATTCTATTCTATTCTATTCTATTCTATTCTATTCTATTCGTTTGAAACAGCAGCCCTACTGAAAGTTTACTTTATTTTGACTTTAAAACAAGAAGAAACTTTTACTTTTTGACATGTTTTCCAGACCACCCTGTGTTAAAATAGGCCAATGCGGGTTTATAACAGCATTATTGGAAAACAGTTGCCCTAATTAGGAAAGCTAAGTTGTCATATGACTTTAGAGACACACTTGCACACTGAAAACTACATGTGGTAACCATTTTTATGGCCTAATTTGAGTTTTTTGCATGTCAATCTTCGCCCACAGACCAGTGTGAACATCATGCAGATACAATTTAGTGTCTTTTCTGCAATAAAGAGGTGTTGAAACCCTGAAAAAAGTCCTGAACGGCTCTGCACTCAAATGAGGAAAAGAGGACAGAAATTATGCGTTCAGGGAACCATGTACAGTTTTTCTTTTTTCCAGCTTATACTGAACAATAGCAGTTATCAGAGTCAGAATCTCTGTTAAAAAAGCAAATATTTAGTTAGTTTAAAAATAAATAAATAAAATCAAAACTTAAGGAGGTATGTTTATGTTTGCAGGTGGACACCATGAACTATGTGGGCCAGCTGGCAGGTCAGGTCCTGGTGACGGTGAAGGAGTTGTACAAGGGGATCAATCAGGCGACTCTGTCAGGCTGCATCGACGTCATTGTTGTTAGACAGCTTGATGGGACGTTCCAGTGCTCCCCGTTCCACGTCCGCTTTGGAAAACTGGGAGTTCTGAGGTCCAGAGAAAAAGTGGTGAGTAGTAAACTATATCTTTGTCCTACAGCAGTCTTGGACTGTGAATTGTTTTCTTTTTTCTACTGTGCATTTAAGGAAAAAATTGCCCCACCACATACTTAAAAACTCACCAAAAGTTGCACACACCTAGTACCCAGGGAAAATTAATTTTTGACATAGTTTCACTGTTGCTCGCACATTTGTTACCAGAACATTGTGAAAATGTAACATAAGTCATTGGATTAAAATAAACAAAATTTTATGACATACATGATGAACATATTAGGAATGTAGGTGTGGTTAACAAAAAAAATCAGTTGCTAAGGAAATCCAAAAATTTACTTTTGCTGATTCTTCTAAAAATGACAAAGACCTATTTGTCATCCCCAGACGACCAAAAAATAAAATGGTTGCTATAGATATAAAAGGGGGGGTGTCAAAAGGGGGCGATGAGGGCAGGGGCGGGTAGGCCATACAATGCCGCTTGCAGCTTTAATATGACTTTTTGCTCTGGTTTTCTTTTGTTCTTTGAAAAATATATGTATATTTTTGCAAGTTATGATAGAATATTATTCAAAACACAACAGTAATTAACAAAGCAGCAAAAAATGAACGACACTGACAAAGTGCTGTACAAATAAAAGTCTAAGGCGGAGATGCTCTCAGGTTTTTGTTGGCCAAACTGCTCTTCTCTCCTTCCATCTAAAATGCATGGAGATCCATTTCACTCTCCTGCTCCTGAGAGCAGGCCGGCCCTTTTCTCTATTTATAGAAACCATCTGCAGAGGCCCTGTATGGAGGGCACGGACTAAAAACTTAACTTACCACATAAACTGAAGAGGTTTATCTCATTAATAGAAACTTCTTACTGTGGTGCCTATTTAAAGCTACGGGAGAGTTGGACCATGCAGGAAGTAGAGGATGATGTTGTGATTCTCATGGTGGTTAAAAGGTTGTTGTTTTTTGGCTCCTGTGAAAGTAAGCAGGAAAGACAAAAATCTCTCAGGTCTCAGTGAAAAAATGCATAATGCAATTTAATTCAAGTTTCTTTTAAAATGCTTTCTGAAGATTTTAGAATGAAATTAATATTTGAGCTGCATGCTTATTCCTGATAGTAGAAGTCAGCAGGTTTCTTTGCATGAACTTGTAGTCCTGTCATTTCAAGTATTGATTATTTTTGTGGAATAATCTTTGGAAGATTATTATGGAATTTGATTACATACATCGTAATCAACAGTAGTGACTCTGTTTTGTTCTGCAGATTGACATAGAGATCAATGGAGAAGCTGTGGAGCTTCAAATGAAGCTTGGAGATAATGGGGAGGCCTTCTTTGTCCAGGAAACAGAGCAAAACACTGTGAGTTTGGCTATAATATTTAATCTATTGCCAATTTTATTCATCTATAGATCTATAAATGTGTTTTTATTTTTATATATATCTTTTCACTAAAATAGGAGATTGTTCCTGCCCACCTGGCGACATCGCCAATTCCCACCGAAGAAGCTCTGATCAGGAGCAGAGACTCCAGATGTGAGAGGTCGTCAGCAGGGATCAGTCAGCCTGTCGACCCAGCAGATCCAGCCTCTGGAGACCTTCATGTTTGCTCCAACTCCATCGGCAAGAAAAAGAAGAGACGAAGGAGGAAGCACAAAATCGACCCACGCAAGGAAGAGCAGACATGTTCCGTTGTAGAGCCAGATGGGTGTGAGAACAGCTCAGATGAGGATCTGCATGTGGTTGGACGGTGAGAAACTGAGCTCTGGCTGGATGTTGGTCGTTACTGTTTGTAATGTTGATGCTTTTTCTAATCAGTGAGTCATCACTTTTTTCAACCAAGGAGGGTTTGGACCGCAGACATTCCCCTCTCAGTGCTCTGGAGTGGGACAGCTACCCGTTCTCTGATGGAGATTGGTCCCCCTGCAACGTGTACGCAAATCTAAAGGAGTCAATTCAGTTTTTACACAATTTACAAAGTAAAAATGACCCAAAAAGACAATTTAGCGAGGCAAATGACTAGAAATGTGTTTTTTCTGCTAACTTCAGGGATGTGTCTGAGTCGATTTCACCTAAAAGTGACTCTGAGCTGATGGTAAAGCCGACGGAGAGCGTGCTCAGGTCCGAGTCCCACATGCAGTGGAGCTGGGGGGAGTTTCCAGAATCAACCAGGGTATGCAGCCTCATAAACTCGTTTCTTTTCAAACTGACTAGATTTGGCGCTGGTCACAAAATAGGTTCACATTTCAACTTTTGTTGCGCTTTTATAGGTCAACAAAAAGGATAAATTAGAGCCAAAGACTTTAACCATCACTCCTTCAGAGACCACACATTTCAGAGTCATCTTGAGCTCGGAGGCCATGATGGAAGAACCCGCTGCAGGGCAGGAAACCACGCAACCACTTTGCCATCTTGTTAAACCAGAACCCCGGACCATCAAACCCGACCAGTGCAGCTGCAACTCAGAGTACCCTGATGCTTCAAACATCACCCAGGCCAAGTCGGACCTCCCTAGCAGCTTCTCCTCTGAGCCATGCTTTAACAGTTCAGACATTAGAGCAAAAAATGCTCCCAAAGCCAGGTGGACTTCTTCACCGCCAAGTCGCAGAGACAGCTGTTCTGCTGCTAGTGCTGGAAACAAAAAGACCGGAGACTTGACAGCTGTTTCTCCGGATGCAGGAGCCTGCAAAGCCACAGACTCCCCAGTCAAGAGGAAAGGTAACTCTGCTGTTACTGTGACTTATTCTGACACTTCTAATAGTTCAATCACTCTGATTTTTTATTTAAAAAAATACTTATGAAATGTGAATTCTCTGAGATTCTAAACCTTCTACTAACAACAATTTCTTTAACCCAAAATACGTTTCATAATTTAAAAATTAACCCAAAGTTTCCTGTAAAACAAAACTGTTGAGCTTCCTCCAGAGTTAAAGTAACTTCACCCAGTTTGAATGTACATCAGTGTCAACAGGAAGGATGTGGTTTCTGTTTGTCTAGGACTGATCTGCATTCAAATGCAGAAGTTAAAAAAGAAAGAAAAGCAAGTAGAAAGAAACATTAACTCAGCAGTTTACGAGAAGTCACTTAATGGCTTTTGTTTCTGCTTTTTTTAATTGAAGTTGTGAGACAACGGAGCCAACATCAGGGGCCAGAAGATATTTACCTTGAAGACCTGAATGCACTTGAACCGGACGTTGCTGCTCGCTACTTTCCTAAAAGGTCCAGATATTTAATTAGTCACTTTCTGTTATTGTTCATACACTGTAATAAAACCATAAAAGAAGAACTGTTTGTTTAGCCTGTTCTGTTAGTTTTAAGATTAGTTTTTGGAGTTTTTTTTACATTTTTTTTTTTTTTACTGTTTCTTAAATTGGACTGTCCAAATTTCAGTGAGTCTGACCATGCCTCTAAACACTGGGTGGAGACGGGTCAGCACTCTGGGTCCCAGTCACCCCAGTCGGTGGGCAGTGCGGCGGCGGACAGTGGAACGGAGTGTCTGTCAGACTCTGCCGCTGATCTTCGTGATGTCACCCTGTCTCTGTGTGGAGGTGTGGGGGAGAACTCGGAGATCCCCAAAGGTGATAAAGTCCAGACACTGCCACACAAAGTCTGACTTGTTACCATCCCATGTAACCTTTGAGAGTCATTCATTGTGTGAACTGGTGTTGCATTGAAGTAATTGATTGTACATGAGAACTGGACCGAGTGACATCACTCATAAAAATGTCCTACTTCTGGCTACAACGAAATGAAGTCAATTCTGTTGCGTTTTTATTTTTATTTCTATTTTTTTTGCTCTATGTTGGAGCCAGATGTCGTAAGCAAGCAATGATTGGTCCAAGTCGGTCTGAATCAACATTTCCATGACAACCACTCTTGCCAATCAGAAGTGAGCTTGTTGGAAGTCTTGAAAGTGGGGTACACAAAATCTGTCAATCAAATGTTGCAAATGTTGGGCTTGGGGGCCAGCAGGAACCACATGCTTTTATTAAGGCATCTGATTGGTCAGTTTATAACTTGAATAATGAAATCCTGATATCTTGAAATCCTTGATATCTCTCGTGAAAAGTTGAAGTAATCTCTTTTAAAACGTTACTGGAAAGCATTATTTACTTTAAGGGCCTATACTTAAGCATTTTCTTTTAGTAAACAATATCCATGTATGTGATCAAATATTACCTTTGGCACACTGAATAAGAAATTATTTATAAAATATGAGTTATTGTTATTAACTCTTTTCATACCTGGAAGTAAGACGCCTCGATCTCTAAGGCACTGCCTTAGGTCCTGTGGGTCCTGCACATTTCATGATGTCAACCTAGAGCTGGCCTCAGCACCGTTGTTTTCTCTGTAGATCATGTACAGGAGAAACCGCTTCTTCTCAGAGTCGATGCAAAAATAAAAGTGTTTTGCCCATCACCGTTAGCTCTGGGGAGAAAGTGGGTGAGTGTGTTTGTGTGAGCTTGAGGGTGGTGCTGGCGGGCCAGACTCATCCTGGAAGGGGCTGTTCTCACTTGTCCACATTAGCTCGTCTGAACTTGCTCGTTTTCATGATGTTTGTAAAGGTTCTTGGAAACCTTGCACAGAACAAGAAGAAGAACAAATGTCTTTTTCTGTTTTTTTGGCAGGACCTAAAACATCTTAAAATATAAACAAGAATGCAGATCAGATTGAAAGTAATTTACACGAAGAAATGGAGATGAACTGTGTCTTTTTCCTCACAATAGCCCTGAAACCCAGTCGTTGTTTAAAAACCCACTTTGATCATCCTTTGATCTATTCTAAAAGCATTCCCAGTGGTCTTTTAGCTTGGAAAAACCTGTGTCATTTTCTAGGGCGTAGTTTCTGCAGAGCGGCAGGAGTTTATTAGAAATTCACCTCTAAATTGTGGGTGGGACCATTGGCGAAGAGTAAGCCCACCCTCACTTCTCATCATCCATCTGTTTACGCGCTCTCCTGTTCTTTTGGACTAAACAATTCACTGCTTTTGTTTTTAACATACGACTGAAATGATCTGGACATGTTTTACCTGAATCCCTTGTGTAAGCTGATCATTTCTTTGAGTCATCAAAGAACTGCTGCTCCTGCTGCTCCAGATCTGGTGGACATTGTATATAGAAACAGTTTTCTCTCAGGTTAACACAGAGAAATAAAGCTTCACTTTTACACATGCTCACATTTTGTTTGTCATTTTAAATTCTTAACTTGTAAGCTGCAGGACGTAAATAAATGTCTGTTTTGTTTATATTTTTAATTATTGTTTAGACATATCTTAGTTTTTGAGATAACTTCAGGCACTTTCTATTGCTTCTTTTCAGAAAAATTTATGGAACACATCATCAACTACAACGATTTTGCTGAAAATCCAGCAATAATCGACAATCCTAACTTGGTGGTCAGAATAGCAAACAGGTGAGTCGAACACGTGGATTGTTTTTTTTTATCATCAGACAGCTACATTTCAAAGTAACTTGATTTTCCAGATATTACAATTGGACACTGGCGGCACCACTGATCCTTTGTATGCAGGCTTTCCAAAAAAACTTGCCAAAGGTATGCATCTGTTTGTGATGTATTTAGGTTGACCTGATCGTGCAGGAATTGATCCGTACTTCTCTGTTTTGTAAATATCAGGCTACAGAAGAGGCTTGGGTGAAGGAGAAAATGCCTAAAAAGTCTGGACGATGGTGGTTTTGGAGAAAAAGCAGCACAAAGCAGGTATGATTATCCTATGATAAATATTTAAAGCATCATTTAAATAAGTTTGCATTGCAAATGATGAGCAATATGTGAAAAAAGCATCCATAATCATTCCATCAGTGCTTTGCTTTATTTGTTAAAGAAACTTCCTTTATTCTGGATGGTAGTCCTTGACTCAAATTAATCAACGTGATTTATTTCGTACTAACACTTTCTGCTTTCTTTAGTTATCGGAGATGAAGCTGGAGAGACAGGATTCACTGAGCAGAGAGAGCCCTGCCCTCCACCAGGCCGCAGACACGCAGTGAGTCAGCAGCTCGGGCCTGGCGTCTCCTCCGTCATTCACCAACACAAAGCAGTGTTGGGTAAACATGTGTCATGCTGACCAGATTATCTTGTTAGCCAAAGAACAGTGTTGACATCTCAAAACTCAAAAAAAGAGCTAAATTTGAAAAAATAAAATGTGCTTTAAGCTTTAGTTTTATAAAAAGTAATAACACAGTTGCAAAGTCAGTATGCATGGGGTTAAGTGTATGGTAAATAATTTATGGTGCCTTTTTGTGTAAATTGGATGATGCTAATTGACAGATTAAGTATAAATGTAGCTTTTATAATGTTACAAGTTTTCAGTGATATATTATTCATTGTGCAGGAAGAAAGGTACAGAGTGGTCCAGTGATGACGAGACTAAAGAACTGAATGCAGCGGCACCAGCTCGCCCAGCCACTGAGCATGTGCAGAGGGACGGCTCAGCTCAGGCTCAGTGCCACTTATACAAGAAATCCCTCCGCCTGTCATCTGATCAAATAGTAAGATCACTGTTACCACTACAAGCGCAGAAAATCCACAGAGGAGTTTATCCAACAGACAAAAAAATGAAGAAAAAAAAAAAACGTTTTTAAATGTAAGCAAGTAAAATCTGAATGAAAGATTGCATAAACAGGAAAAACAAAAAGTAGTACGGTACACTTGAAGTTTATTTTTTTATAAATACTTGAGTATAAGTATAGCAAGTAAACTATAGACCATCCATGTGCAGTGTAGGAAGTACAACTGTATACTGAATACTTGTTCAGACCAAATTGGAGTTTATATATATATATATATATATATAAACTTGAAGTATACTGCCTCACTTTTAGCATAGACTAATTCATTGCACACCCTGGGAATTGAACACTGATTTTACTGTGTGCCAGTTCTGCCCTTAATCATCGGAGCTATCCAGCCGCGACCAGAATGGGGAGTGAATGGCGTGTAGTGGGCACACAGCCAGTGAGGGCAGATTGAAAGGGGGTTGCAAGGGCGGAAAGCGCCTGCAGGCTACTGATAACTGCAACTGGATCATTGAATTTTTATTTTGTTTAAGCTTTGTGCAACACAAGTACATTATATTGAATGGAAACTCAGTTTCAGTTTTTGTTTTCTTTTTTAATTTTAATTTTAAGAACAACACTTAGTTCAGAATTAAAGCATAATTTCAACGCTTACTTCAAGTCTAAATCTTTTTTTATCATAAGGATCCATTAGAGTTGCATGAATTTAATGTTAATTGTGTAAAAGTCAAAATCTCTTCCAGGCCAGTCTGAAGCTGCGAGATGGACCAAACAATGTCACCTTCAGCATAACTACTCAGTACCAGGGAACATGCCGCTGCGAGGGCACCATCTATCTGTGGAACTGGGACGATAGGGTCATCATCTCTGACATTGATGGAACCATCACCAAGTAAAAGACAGATGATTTTATTTTTCTCTTTTTTTACTCAGAATGTTTGATTGTTTTTTTGCTTTGTTGTAATTGTTCTCAGATCAGATGTGTTTGGACAGATTCTGCCTCAGCTCGGTAAAGACTGGACCCAGCAGGGCATCGCAAAGCTTTACCATTCGGTTCACGAGTAAGACCAGGTCACACCTCCCAACCTGTCAGATCACAGAGCTGACCACTGCTCTCTGTCGCTGCAGGAACGGCTACAAGTTCCTGTACTGCTCAGCCCGAGCCATTGGCATGGCCGGCATGACTAGAGGGTACTTGCACTGGGTGAACGACAGAGGGACGCTCCTGCCTCAAGGGCCCCTCATGCTGTCTCCTAGCAGCCTCTTCTCTGCCTTCCACAGGTAGGAAATCCTCAGTTTTGTCATCAACAACATTAACTAGAAACAACCTGGGATTCTCTTTAGGATTTTACTAATGAGTGTTTTTCCAGATTTGAATGTGCATCTTCAGGAAGTCGAAGTAAAAACAAAAACTGAAGGACGTTTACAGTCTTTTTGCTTTTTTTTGTTGCTTGTTTCTGCCAGTGCAAGAGGTCGTGTGAACAGCAGCCAGATAATGCTGTAATTATATGTAAGCCAGATTCTCACTGATGACCTGACATAAACCCTTTCCAACCACTTGAATCACATTTGATACAAGTATTTCTGAGACCCTTGTGTCATTTGCATGATCAAAACTGTCCTTAAAACCCATTTTAAATAATTTGCTGTCCACCTTGTAGTGGATTATTATTCCAGGCAGTAGAAGAGCTTTTCCTGCTCATTTCAAACTGGCGCCTCCCATGAAATTTCAAAAACACGTTTGGCAGGAAAAGTTTGTTAATTTTCAAACAATAATTACTATCATAAAATTATGAGAAAAATGTGAACATTTTACAAGAAAGAAATAGAAAATGTACGACTTAAATGTTGTAATTTTACAAGGAAAAAAGTTGTGCTTTTTTATAAATAAAACTGTACTTACATGAAAATAAATGTAACCAAAGAGGAGATTTTTGAGCAGTCATGTCCATCCCTTTCTCTGAATTGTTTGCAGTATAAATTAAAAAGCTAATGTCCAATTGTTTTTGTTTAAACATTTTAAAATGTGAATGTAACATTTTTTTTGAAAAGCACAACTTGTAAATTTACAAATCTTTGAAAATTTACTAATTTATTCTTCTAAACTGTTAAATGTTGTTTTTGCATAATTGTAAAACTGTTTTCTTGTAAAAAAAAATAGTCTTTTTTCTCTGAATTTTCCAACTTTATTCTCATATACTTATTCTTTTGTCTTCTATTATGGTGGCCAGTTGTAAATAACTCATCTATTGTCATTTATTCTTAAAGGACTTTTTGATGTATTGAAAATGCCAAATTTGTTTATAATTATTTTTTTATAAAACAGTTTCACCATGTTTCAAAATGCGTGGAACAAATCTGAGACAGTGAGTAAAAAAGGTGCTTCTTATTCAAGTCATGTCAATATTTCTGCATCTTGAGCTGTTGTTGTGAGCAAAACTTTTGTTAAATCACCCAATGTAAAATAGTAATTTATACTATTTATACCTAAAACAATTACATTACACAACATTTTTGCTGATTTTATTAAAGGGCGTAAAAACATTGTAATTCCAAAAAAATAAAATATCTGTCAATTCTTTGGTATTGTGGATTTTACAAGGTTAAATCAGTTGTTTATTGAAGTTGATTCTGATGACAGTGGGGAAAGGTTAAAATGTTGTGTTTTTTTTAGAGAAATCATTGAGAAGAAGCCAGAAAAGTTCAAGATTGAATGTCTGACAGACATCAAGAACTTGTTTCTACCAAACACTCAGCCCTTTTATGCTGCTTTTGGAAACAGGGAGAGTGTAAGTTTAACCTCTATTTTTTTTACTGTTTCATCACTTTAGACATTTTCATTCCATTTAAAACCTACTGGGGTTTCTTGTGCATTTATAGGACGTTTTTGCTTACAAGCAAGTGGGTGTCCCAGTGTGCCGGATTTTCACGGTAAATCCAAAAGGGGAGTTAATCCTCGAGCAAACAAAAGGCAATAAAACATCGTAAGTAATCAGAGCCTCAGTAGAGCTGCTGTTGGTGTATTTTTTGCTCAAACCATGTATTAAAACTGTGTTTGTCAGTTACGGCAGGCTGAGCGAGCTGGTGGAGCATGTTTTCCCCTTGCGAAGCACTCAACACAACGTCACTTTCAGCTGCCCAGAGTTCAGCTCCTTCAGTTACTGGAGACAGCCTGTCGCTCCAGTGTGCTTGGAGGAGCTGCTTTAACCTTGATTTTTCCTTCAGATAAAATGTGTTCCCCTCTTTTTGTTACACGCTGCTAAATGACATCTATTTCCTTTGAAATAGATAGCTATGGGGCCAAATCAAGTTAAATTGAACGAAAAATTAAAAAAGGAAACAAAAAAGATTGGAAACAGTTTTAAACTCAAACGTACAGATTTTGAACTTGAAGGACGTAGAAATTTTGAAAAATAAAAAGTAAATTTAAAAAAATATACTTTCAATTGCAAAGAAATGTCACTTTTGAAAAAAAAGCAAATTTTAAGATGATTTTAAATTTGAAAAAAAATATTGAAAATATCAGAAAAATATTGTTAATTTGAAACTTGAATACAACTGTTATCAAATGAAATAATTATTATTAATATCTTATTTTGTATTAGTTGAAGTATTTTTTTTATTTACATTTTTGTAGTATTTCTTTCAAGTTTAAAATATCTTTTTTAATTTTTTTTTTTTCAATTTTGCTTTTAAGAATAAAACAGCTTTTAAATGTTCTATTCTTTGTAACCTACAATCTGGTTTTTCATTTACTGTGAGCTGATCCTGATTTGACCCCATACTAACCGTCTTAAGTAGTGCTTATTTAATTTGCAGAAAAAGCTTGGAAAAGACAGACATTAGTTGCTACATTTAGGCCTACAAGAGAAAACAGAGCAAAGTAAAAATGAGTTAATAAATCTGTGAAAATCCACCAATGACAGCTATAAAACATTGTGTTAAGCTTATTGCTGCTGACTAAAGATGTTGTATTAGAAGCTGCTTTGGTCCATTTCATGCCTTTTTTGTTATTTAAAGTATGTTGTTGATGCTGAAATGATGTTACAGCGGAATATTTTACAAACCTTTATTTGGTTTTGGTTATTTTAAATAAAATGTAAATGTTTGCTGCTGGTTTTTTTTCGCCAGATGCTGCAGTATTTTTACTGGCCTCTCATCTCCGTAACAACTGCCTACGACTGACTTCATCCTTTCTATGAAAGTAACACTTTGTGTGGAGACAACACACAGCACTGTTCCTCCTTTTTATCAAATTTTAGTCCGACCTTTGATGAAGATTTTTTTGCTGCTGCTGCAGTTTTTTTCTGCAAAGAAAACTATTTGATGGATAAATGTGCAAAGTAAGTTGTTGGTAGAACTGAAGCTGTTGCTGTGCACAGTTTACTTAATGTTTGTAGTAAAAACAGGAAAAAAAGTTTTAGTAAAAAGATTTCTTAGCATCAATTGTGTTTTCTGAGTAGAACTCTTTATTTCTGTTTGGTTGTCTTTGTGAAAAATTGTGGACTTCATATGCAAATGCAAAACACAATTTAACAATGAAAACATTTCTACATAAACTAATCAATACAGTAACACTTATAACATTCATTTTCATGTTTTAACGACTATCCTTGTTCCTCAAATCTTAAATACAAGGTCTATCTGGTCTTTTGAAATGCATCGAACGAGTCTCAGTGTGCCGCTGCACCTCATGTGAAGGATTAAAACAACTACCGTTTGGAAGGGGCGGCGTACAGGAGAACGGCGCCAAAAGATGACAGAATCTGTGGTGACGCTGAGACGGCGATCTTTCCAGCAGTCAGGACGAGACCGGCCCGGTCTCCCTGCCTCAGAGATAGAACTAGGCTGAGTGAAACGGAGCTGCTGCAGTTGCATTGTGGGTATGACGTGGATGCTGTTGTAGCTTCAGACAAAAACCCAGCAGAGTCCAGCTTCTGGATGCTGCGGTTCGACACTGAGAGAACTGCCTCGACCTTTTGGCCTTGCTGCGCCGTGAGCACAGCGGTCAGCAGGTAGCGGCCATCTGTGGGAGCTGTGAAGATGCCTGGAACATGATTGGATTTTTTTATGTACCAAAAAGATACAACATGTACATAATGGTGAAATAGGTGTGACGCAGGCGTATTGTAAAGATTCTCTGAACCTGCTGAGCCCGTTATTCTGTTCACCTGATAAGTGCACTCTCCTTACATGCAGTCTGACTGTTAGAAACGAGGAAATTAGACAATCAGAGTGTAGTTTGTCGGAACATCCTATGGGCAGGAAGGAGCCGGCGCGTGTAACTTACATAAGCCTTTTGAATACTTCACGATACATTTACTATACGCTCAACAATCATATGTTCCCTTTTCATGACGTCGGACAACCCAAAAACCTGCAATGCCTGTACGAATCAATTTTGGCTAAGACTTGAAGTGCAAAAAAATGTAAAAAAATGTTATTATAATTATTATTTTTGAAACTCAGACCAGTGAGTTTCTTTGTGTATAAAATTTAAAGCTCAACTATAAACACAAAATGGTACATGTGGCACAAGTTATATTGTACTTCCCATCATCCCCTTGTTTACACTCTCTCCCACTAGCTTACAGCCCCTCACAATCCTAACCTAACATTACTGGTGCAACAAAAATGGCAAGCAATATTGGAGCTATCCAGCTGTACATCTTTTAGCCAGATGCCAGCTCTGATGGGAAAAACAAAAATGGACATGGATAAATTTGTATGCTAGTGGATGCATCAGAATGGAGCAGAGCAGGAAGCTTGTGACCTGCTGCAGGACCTATGTCACTAATGCAGGCTTTTTCCAACAGCATTTTTCATCTGCTCCTGATTCACAAAAGATTTGACTAAAGAGATACTCTGAATTTAAAATATAAGCTTGATTTTCTTATTATATGATTATATTTCATGAGAAAAATACCACAAGAACATGTTAATAACACCAAAAATAGGATGTGATTGGATTAGGTCTTTTATGTGATGTTTATAACATAAAAATGTAAAGACACAACCAATCAGTGGTATTTTATTAAAATAAAACCATGACAAAATTTGATTTAAAAACTGCTTCATCCTCAAAAAGGATAAAACATACCTGTATCAGAATTATAATGTCCTCCATCGTTGACTAAGACTTCATTGAAGCGAATGACTCCAACGTCTCCTCTGAAGGGTGGAAGAGTCAGACCAGCTGAGAATGACACTTTGTCCTCTGAAAGCAAGAAGAAAAGCAGAATGTACTGTATATGTGGCACTGAGTGCTCACTGGGTCCCTCAACTCAAGCTCTGCTGCCTCTTGATATGTTTGATTATCATTCCAAGAAAACAACATGCATTCTTTAAGTAAAGCACTAACAGCATAAACACAAATGAATGGTAGCTACTAAATTGTCACCTTAACAGGGCGATATTTGGAGCAATGCATCACTTATTTTTTGTGTTTTACACCTGAGTGATGAGCACTGCAGTGAGGAGTTTTGAGTATCATAAAGAACAAGAGGCCGTGAGTGGGTTTAAGGCAATAAAGGTGCTGTTTATTGCAAACGTGTATTGCAAACATTAGGGGCTTTACATCAAACCCACTTCAAATATATGCTGGGCTTTTTGTTACACTATTGTTGATTCTGTGGCTTTTTATATTTTCAATAAATACACAGAGCTGCTCAGAGCTTGGATTTTAATTACGCCTGAGGTCATTTTTGGGCATTATAACCAGAGGGAAAAACATAAATTGTGTTTTTTTTCTTACCTGCTAGTGTAGCAGCTTTCTCTAGTGGGACTCTTTGTGGTTTACTCACACCTGCTGATTAAATCATTTTATGAAAACTACAAACAGTTGTGGTGTGGCACAAAAAAGGAGCATTCACCTGAGATCAGGAGGGGGCCGGCCTTTGTGGCGTCGGTGGATTTAGGAGCAGAAGCTGCAATTTGAAAGATGAGGAGTGAGATGATGCTATGTGCAGAGCTGAGAGTGTGTCTGTGAGGAAGGTCTCACCTGGAGCTCCTGCAAAACCCTGATCGCCCAGCATGCTGCCATCAGTCCCCTCCGGCAGTTTAGACGGGGTCATTTTCCCTGGGGGGCCCGCCTCTCCGGTTTCGATCACAGGTGGCCGTGGGAGGGAAGAATCCGGGGGGAAAACCGACACCCTGACAGTCTGAGTGGAGCTTTGAGGGGAACCTGCTTTTCCCAGTCCAACCTGAGAACCTGACATGGAGAGATGAGGTGATCTCCGTGATTGAGGACTTCAGAGGAGATAATACGTGTCATTTTAATGCATCTGGGAAGTCTTTTTTCAAGCTGAAAGTCTTAAATCTTCTCAAAAAGGTTTTCTGCATTCATCAGGCTCTAAATCTTAGAATTCACTTCTCAGGGATGATTTTTATGATGCCGTTTGGACAGCTGCAGCCTATACTGTAGGTGTGTTAATCTGTAGCATAACATAATCTCTGCTGATTTTCTGATGTGAATGCTGTCTTGGTAAAAGCATTTTAATAACAGTTCACTTGTTTGTTTGTTTTCATTGAAAAGGTAAGGAGTCTGTTTTAAAAAAAAGTCTCCACCCAAGCTTGTGTTTGTGACCTGCTGGTTGGCTGTTGCCTCCCTTTCCCAAAGGCATCATTTAGGGACCGGCTTGGAAGGAGAACTTCCAAGGCAGGAAAACTTTGAACATCTTTCAATGTAACAAACACCAGTTTCGGGGTGTATACTTACATTATGGCATGAGTAAAAAACAAAAATAATAAAGTTCATCAAAAAAAAAGGTTGAAAGGCAAACTCCAGCTGGAGGAATAACTCACACAGACTTGTGTGTTTGCCCTACGAAAGGCCTGCTGACTGGTGAGGAGTTCAAGTAACATCCTGGGACTTTACTGAATGTCTTTATTGGAAGGTCAGCTGAAAGGTTATAGGTCATAACTAAAACTTTTCCACCCAGCAGATGCTGCACAATGATGTAAATTATCATGAAACTCCCTTGAAAGGCTGCAGTAAATGTGCCAAAATGAAGAGGCCAAAGGGTAATGCTTCTTCTGCGCTGTGCAAACGTGAACCCACGCCTCTGTGTAATAGAGCCTCACATCATTTACATTTGCATCTGTTTTATTTTTGCACAATTTGCATTTCAACAGAATTTAGGTTAGAAGGCCTTTTTAGGTAGATTTATACATCTTCGTCTTGTTGCATAACCAGCACGAAGTCTTCCAGTTTCCCTCAGGAATTCTGGAAATAAACTAGTTTCCAGTCCAATTCCCTGACAAGTTTCAAGCCTTCTTCTGTAAACTCCAATGGTTTGGATTTCAATGCGGGACAATAGCTACTAAGTGAACATCATAATCTGAACATTGATCTCCAACAAATGAACCACAGGAAAGAAATACTTCAAGGGGGCAATAGGCTTTTACCTGGGGCAAATGTCCCTGTGGCCCCACCCCTAAACAATTCCAGATGTGTTGCAAACTTTACAGGCCTGAGAAATAACTGTTAGGCATATTTAATCTACAAATTCAATATTTTTTCATTATTAATAGAGTTCTATGAAAAATGCTGCAATAACTGACACACTTTTCACTTTTACATTTGAAGGCTTCATTTGTTCTAAAATGTAAAAAAAAAAAAATAAATAAAACGTTTTGCAAGACTGGAAAGAATCAACAGTTTTTAAATTTTCTCTGACGTGCTGACTATTTTTTTTACCAAAAGAACTAAAATGACACAAAAAAAGAGTACAGTAGAAACCACAAGGATTTGTTTTAGAAAATAAATCCTAAAAAAAAAAGCTATTTTTCATTTCTAATAAGCAAATGAATCTGCCAACATAGGAAAGAAAAGAATGTTCAATAAAAACAAGTTATCCTAATCTACCTTTTAGATAGTTGTGTTTTATATGAAGAGTAACAAGTTATTTTAATGGTAATTGATCAAAGTTACATTATTGTGGTAAAGTAAACACAACTTCCTCTTTAATTCTGCTGTTTTCACTAATATTGCTTTAATTTTCACCTGACAAAAAACCTAAGAAACAAAAATCGTTTGTTTTAATAAAATACATCCTAGGTTAAGCACTTTTTCCCTTCTAATAAGAAAATTGATCTGCCAACATGAAAAAATAAAGACTACTTTGTAAAAAAACAAATCAGCAAGACATACCTTTTAAATAATTGTGTGGTATATGAAGTTTAATATGTTATTTTAATAGATACTGTTAATGTACTTTTGATACATTTTGATTTTTTTAAAATGTCAATACAACTTCCTTTGATTTCTCTTTTATTATTACCTACTTTGCTTTTTTCTAATATGATGAAATAATTTTCTACCTAAAGAGCTAAACTGCTTAAAATACCAGAACAAACTAGAATGATTTAGAAAAAAAAGCTATTTCTCACTTCTGATAAGCAAATTGTAGTAAAAAAAATCGAAACAAGTCATTGCATTTCAGTTAAACCTACCTTTTTAGAGAACTGTTGTTTATATGAAGCGTAGCAAGGTATTTTAATGGATTGACATTTTTGGAGTAAAGTTAATAAAACTTCCTTTTTAATTCTACTTTTGTCAATCATTTTACCCGTTTTTTTTACACGATTACTGGTTAACTTCATTACTAAAGGTAAAAAAAGGATACTACCCAAACCTGGGCTATTGTGAAAAGTTAAAATGATGGCTGCCTATGACCCAAAGTGATTAGATCCAAAATACTTCATTCTTCAGCCACCGTGATTATGCCTCCACCCAGAAGGGATCATTTGTAAATCACATCGCCCGACAATTTACTGCTTTGAAAGGGAAACCCGCACATGAAAGGAATACCAGCGGCATACCGAGGCTCGGCCACATGTTCAGTCACCTGGTAGCTCGTCCCCTCACCCCAGGGAGGAGGCTGGTTTGCTGCAGAAGCAGAGGCCTGCTTGTTAAACACAACATCTGCTGGGAGACCAGCCTCCAGCCATAAAACAGCACAGGGGGGTATGTCTGCACTTTGGTCTGCTTTTCTCAGTCATGTTGCTCCTCGTATAAAGCGAGACGTACTGTCCATAGTGCTGACTTTGATCTGATCAGCTTAAAAAACGCATTTCAGACCTGGTGCCTCAAAGGAGGAAGGATAGAATGTGTATTTGTGTTTGTCCTGAATGAGGAGGTGAGCTGTAAACACACCCAGACAGATCTGCCGTGGATCTTTAAAAGTGCGTTAACACTCAGCTCATGTGTTTATAGTTGCTCAAGTAGGAGTTCCTGGTTTAAAGAGTCTCTCGTTACACAAAACTGACGCTTTCTACATCACAAATCAATGATTCATGAGAGTCACTGGAATCCATAAATACAACTTGAGCAATGAGAAATTTCAGAAAAGAAGAGAAGCGTGTTTCATTTATTAGGAACTTCTGGTAGCTAAGAAGATGGAAAGATACAGCTTGGGCAACAAAAGCTAGATTGTTCGGTCAGGTTTCATCTTGTTTGTGGGGGTATCATGATGACCACTGACTGAAGGGTGTGCGCCTTATCTCACACAGGTCAAAGATCTACAAGCCCAAACACAGAGTGACATCAGAAGCAGGAAGGCATGCTTTCTTATCTCCAAAGTTTCCATGACAGAAACCACAATACAGTTTTCAATGGCCTGAATTTGCTCTACTAAAGACCACACAAGTATCTCCAGAGATAAGAGTTTAATATATTTCACCTTACATGCTGCCCAGAACCTCTACGGTCTTTGCCAAACCACGACATACGATGAAACAGTACTTTATCTTTTGTGGTGCTCACTTGTGTTTAACCCCAAGACTGCACAAATATGTATTTTTTACTAACTATATTAATCTATAAAAATAATTAGGATAATATCCATTATGTTGAGGTCAATGTGGTTTTATTTCATGTTAGCTTTGTTGTAAAAGTACTTTCAATTCTGACAGACTTTGCCTTTGGAATGGAAAAAAAAATCCAAAAAATAAAAACACATTTGACTCAGACAGAAAATGCCTTTATATGAAATAATCTGTTGGCCCAAATAGAAAAAAACAGACCCACCTTATATGTTTTATTCAGACTCCCTGTAAATGACTGAAGATGCTCCCGGAGGACAAACCTTGGCTCATAAACAGAATGAGCATAAACAGAATGAGCACATACAACAGTAAAAGTTGATGTACTTCTCATAGGTGCCAGTATAACCTCTACCAGCAGCCAGCTGTGACCACATCAGCAACGATGAACAGTTGTAACCAGGTTTGAATGAAGACAAATAAACGTTGATCAACGTTTATTTGTCTTCATTCAAACATGAACTGGAAGAGCATCCGTCCTAAAATGGTTTTACAAGTTTAAAAGTAATCTAAACAGTGAACACGTCAGGACATACGCAAGTTGAAACACTTCCTCCTTTTGGGAAAAGAAAAAAAATCAGACAGGTAAGCTTTTCTTTTCAGGATCAACTATCAACTGACTGACTGTGAAAGCAAGAAGTGGGAAAAGTTTACTCCATGAGTTGATTGTGCTTTACATTTCCTTCAAAACTACTGAAGCTATGCTTGCACCATTGACTGTATATGAGATCTAGAGTGAGTGAGCCTGCCCCCTGGTGTTCTAAACAGGAAGTAACCTCTGACTCCAAGAAGCCAAAAATCCCATGAACTTCTATTGAGCAATAAACAGCTATTGTTTATAATCCTAATTTTTTTTCATGTTTTTTTCCGCAATACACATTACTCAAATTATAACCTGGCTAAACAGACAGATTCTCCTGGGATTGCTTTCAGTGGTAGGGTTGGCTGGTGACTTCAACCAATCACTGCTTCCTGATTCGTCTGGCTCTAGCATGGTGGCATCCATATTGCAAAAAAAATGGCAACTGAATTGACTTCATTTTGTTGGAGCTGGGATGAAGTCATTTTCTATGGGTGACATCACACTCACTCGGTCCAGTTCTCGTGTACAGTCAATGGCTTCCACCATGGAAAACCATCTTATGAAGCTCCAATTGCTCTCTTTTTTTGTCATATAAAACAAGGTAAAATTTTTAACTAAAAGTAAAACTGTTTTACTATGCAAATAAATTGATTTCTTTATTGCATTTTTAGATGTGTAGAGATTTTTAGGACACAATCTTCCATAAAACTTACCTTTGGTTCTCCCTATTCTTTAATTATTGCGTTCTTTCACTGCTTTCTTATTTGTCATAAAAGTTAGATGCCTACTTGTCATAAATAAAAAATTGTCTGCTCTGAATATTATCAAATATTTTTAAAATGTTTCTAGTAAACAAGACCAAAGCATGTACAAATATCTTTTCAATAGCTCCTTTGCATGAAGGCTTAAACTGAATTCGATTGCTGCAACAAGGGAAGCAGACACAAACTTTAAAACATTTATTTTTTAAAATAATGTTTAACTGCTTTGAGCCAACTACATTCTCCTCTTGAAGTCAAACCTTTTTTTTAAAAAAAACAAAAACTCAACAAGTCTCTTTATAATTTGCTTGCAATTTTGGTCTTTCCTCCCTGTCATGGCTGTCACACAAAGCACGAAACTTTCCCTCCTGGGAGAAATATAGATAAACACAAATCGGTTCCTTCTTGCACAAAAAAGCCTGGTGAGGAATATTTTTTCTTTGTGCCAAGGTATTGCTCAACCCAAGTCTAATAAACCTTGCATGTGTCTTTAATTAAGCCTGTCGTCTTCAGCAGAGAACACACAGTTTAAGGAACTTCCTGCTGCTTTGACTGCAACACACCAGCTATTGGAGTAAACCTGTCAAATTATGGCACTGGAAATCTGCCTAGTGACAGATTTAGCGACAAAAGGAAGTACCATAACACAGCATTTTGGTCAAATTAAGCGGAATTTGGTGATTTGAAGTGCGATGTGGCATGCAGTGAGAGGTCAGAGAGTGGTGTAGAGTTTAAGATGGAGCAACCTCAAATCTATGTGATTTTCTAAAAGATTTGTTATATAATCTTTGGTAGGTTTGGTGCACTGTTGAGCATATATTACATACCAATAAACTTTGTGGATTTGGGGTGGACTTACCTTCATTTCCACCTGAACTGTTCTTCAAAACGTGAGGGTTCCTGGATGCGTTTGCATGATTGTTCTGGAGGATCTCTAAAGATCCCCTCAGCTCTACAATGTCATGAGCATGACCTTTAACTGTGACATTCAACTGGTTCACAAAAGTCCACACCCCGGCGATGTGCTTGTTCAGCCCCTCTTTGATCCTTTGGAGGTTTGCAGAAATGGGGTCCAGCTTGTCGCATACTGTCTCTATCTTATCGATGCGGCTGTTGATGTTGGAAATCTCCTCTCCTGCGTGTTGTGTTGCTTCTCTGCAGTGATCGGCGTCCGTTTTGACCTCCCTGCCCAGCTCATCCAGCTTCTTCTTCATCTCCTCCTGCTCGTCCCTTAGGAGCTTCAAAAGAGGTTCGGGATCCTGTTCAAGCTCTGTGTTGCCCTGGACCCTAGAAGAGTCCAGACTTTTCAGTGTTTCAGAGTGCTGTTGAACTACGTCCAATAAAGAGTCCTCTGTTCTGCTAACAAGGCCTTGAAGGTAACTTAATTTGGTGTTTATATTCTCAATCCGACTGCTGTGGTTAAGAATCTCCTGGTCCATGGCTCCAATTTCCCTCCTCTGATCTTTTAGATTAGTTTCCAAAACATCTACAATGGCTCTGAAGCTCTCAACGTTTTGCTGCAGGGTCTCTCCAGCAGTCATATTTGCCTTACACCCTTTTCCACAAAAATTGTTGAATTTATTATCTAAAGTTTGAACTGAGACTTTTAAAGAATCAATATCTTTCTGAAAAGGATCTTGGTTCTTAATTTGATTTCCAAATGAGCTGTTTCTGGTGTCCACCAGCAAAGTTTGGAGCCTATCCTCAATGGATGTCAGCTTGTCCTCCATAGTCTCTTTCAGCTTTTTGACAGCGTGCTCCTGCTTGTTCTGCAGTTTCTCCTCCGCAGAGCGACATTGTGCCGTCAGCGTTCTCTCCGATGAGTTGAGGTGGCTTTCAAGCTTCTCCACACGAGTCAGAACATCTACATTCCCTTGTTCAACAAGTTTGACTTTGAGTTCTTTTATCTCGTTACGCAGATCATTTTCTTTTGAGTCCATGAGCTCAGTCAGGCTGAGATAGTTCATCTCCTGTCCTTCACACTGCTCCTGAACCGAGAGGACTTTATAGTCACAGGAGTTCTTTAGGTCTGCTAGTTTGATTTCGATGCCTTCCATCATCTCCTCCCTCAGTTCTCTGATCTTGTTGTTCAGGTAGACTCGCATGTCTACGTCTATGGACGGAGTAGCAGGAGAGGGCGTTGACAACAGAGTCTCCATCAACACACGAATTTGACCATCGTGATTGTTGACTCGACCCAACAGGTCATCTAAATTGCTCCTTCTGGACTCCAGATCATAGGTGACCTGGTTGATCTTGTTCATCAGCTCATCCACTGGTGTTGCCTTCTGATCATAAGGGAAGTCATGCACCTGAAAGCTTTGAATGTCATCGCCACGCGCACTGGCAGGCTGCTTGACGTTGTTAAGTACTGAAACCATCATTTTACTGGCCTCCTCCTGGAAATCCAGCCTCAGATTTGAGGTCATGTCTGTCATCCTGGCTTGCATGTCCAGAACCATTTGAGACAGGCGCTGCACCTCCTCCTCCAGGTGTGCTGGTTGTTGGGATCTTTCTTCCCCTCCCAGTCGTCCTTCTCTTCTCAATGACGGATTGCTCTGGCCTTCAGATGTTTGACTTGGGACTGAAAAAATAATTAACAAAAGAATATTCAGCTTTTCTTTCAGTTTCCATGGAAAAACCTTTACACAGGACACTTTTGTACTGATCGCTGTTGCCCACCTTGTGGGGCTGGACGACGCCCAGAGACAGGCGGGGAGAAGGGAAGACTCTCCGCTTGAAGTAGCCTCATGTCCTTCACCTCCATGCAGTCGTGACCTCTATAATCTGGACAGCATCTCCACTCCAGCTCTGTCACAGTCTTGAAAGCAATTTTATACATCGGCCTAAAATGTGTTTGATAGCTAAGAAAAAGAAAAAAAAACTACCATTTAGTGAATAATGCATACAACTTTGAAGACCCACTGCAATGAAAATGTTTTGAACATGTTCTTGTTCTCTCTGATGGTGGAGGACTTACATAAAGGAAATACAACTAAAAAAATGCATTTCTGTTTTTTTTTTTTTTTTTCCGAATCATTGTGAATCAGGAACAAACAAAAAAAAACGCTGTTTGAAAAAGATTGAATTTGTGATGTAAAAATTACTCTGTGTGAGTCAAAAGCTCCCTGCTCTGCTCCATTCTGATGACTTGTAGACAAATAGATTCGTGTACGTCTTGGTTTCCTCAACTGAGCTGGAATCTGGATCAAAACTGATGGCTGGATAGTTCTGATTTTGCTCAGCATTTTTATTGCATGGTATTGTTAGTTTGGGGCTGTAAGCTAGGAGAAGAGAGTGTAAACAGAGAGCTCTCGGTTCTGGGTGAAGGAAAGGGGGTGGCGTTGCTCTGTACCAACAGTTCTAATGAAGTCCTGCCGCTCTGCAGGAATTATGTCCTAGAAATGGACAACTTTTAGCTACAAACGACATATTTGTGATTAAAAGACCACTGGGAACGTTTTGAAAATAAATCAAAAGATGACCAGACTTGAATGTGTTTTTATTCAATTAATTTTAGTGAAATTTTCATTTTCATCCATTTGAATAATGACCTAAAGAAAACATAAACATCGTGTTTTGAGTCAAATGTGAGGCGTAACTGAAGTATTATGACAGATGTGGTGACAAACCACAGTGGAAAATGCGCACACGTGCAGCTCTCATGAGAAATGAATGGCCTTTCGCTTTGGCTGGACACTAAAGCCATGACACAAACAAAAACCAAATGAACTAACAGGTCGAGAAAAGTTAGATTCGTGGGAGTTTCTGTTGACTTACATGACTTGTTGCGCACAGTTGGGCAGCTCCGGCGGACAAGGCAGAAGCTCCGGCTGCGCAAAACTCTCCCTTCCTCCAAAGACTGCACAGCTCACATTTTTTTGCACAACGTATGCGCACCAATTTCTGCAAATATTTGGAATCCTCGTTGCTATTGAGCATAAACCGCAAAATGGATGAAGTTGGGTTAGAAAAGTCAGAGCACTTACTTGTTTCTTTGTCGCGTTTCGGGGGCAGAATGGGCTTTTCCCTGAAACATGCTGTAATGGAAAGGTGTTCCATCGACGAGAAGAAACGTTATAACAAAGTGAAGAAGCTGTAGCCCGGGCTTCATGATTCTTGCGGCTGCGGATGTTCTGTGCGCAGTGAAGGCGTGGAGATCAGCGCCACTTCTGAGGTTGGATCAGCCTCTGCAGCGCGCAGAGCTTTCACAGGCTCCTTCCAGCGTCCTTGGATGTGACGTTTGACAGAAACCTTTTACCCCCTTTCCACAAACCTCTCCCTCACACAAAATAAGAACCAGACCCAGCTGTGTTTATAGGTAATCGGCCCATCCGATTTACAGCCTCTTATGTTTGTATAATGATCATCCTTGCTTCCAAACATGCATAATTGTTATATCCGTAAAGTTTCTCTGCACTTCAAACTAATTAATATGCTCCAGAAAAGTAGACACAGTAGACAACTTTAATAAAACAATTAATTTTTTTGTAACATTCAGAAATATGAGGTATTTTGTAAAAAAAAATACAAGAGTTACACAATAAAGATGGAAAATTTAAAATAGATAAAAAAAGAGACTGGTCAGAAGTCAATTATGTGGAAAAATAGAAATCTCCTCTTTGTCTTTTGGAAAAATTGGAGGGTTCAGCAGAACATCTGGAATGCCGCTTCTCTGGTCTTACTGATGCTGCAGCAAAAAAACACAAAAACAAGGCAGTTAGATAGAACCCTAATAATAAAGGTGCAAGCAGCATTGTATGGCCCACAGCCGAAAACCTCCATCGCCATGTCCTCATTGACTGAGCGGCTTGCCCCTCACTCTCCCCCTTTACCCCCCTCTGCATTTGCCACCCTGGTTAGAGCTGCATGTGACAAATTCATAAAAACTGTTGATTTTATCTCCATGGCAACCATTTAAGTTTTGGGTCGCCTGGAGATGACAAACAGGACTATTTAATTTTTGGAAGAATCTGCAAAAGTAAACTTTTGGATTTCCTTGGAAACAGAGGTTTAAGGTCAACCAAGTCCACATTCCCAATATGTTCATATTGTATTTTAGATTGTTTCATTCAGCTTGAGCCAGGGATTTATGTATTCAATTTTCACAACATTTCGGTTAAAAATGTGCGAGCAACAAGGGAACATCACTTTTGTGAGCTCACCACGTTTGGGGTGGTGGGCATTCGCTATGTCCAAAATTCATTTTCAACAGATACTATTTGTGTGCAAATTTTGGTGAGTTTTTGAGTATGCTGTGGGTACAAATTTTTCACTGAAAGACACATTTAGAAAGAAAAATTGCAAAAACAAAGTGGTCCTTCCAGTCCAGGACTGCTGCGAGACAGAATAATAAATACGCAAAGAAATGAATCTCACCAAGTTGCCTTTCAGTATCCTGAAGCTCCATCTTCATTCTGTTGACTTGTTCTTGCTTCTGCATCATTTCTGGCGATTCCAAAGACTTTAAATGATTCCTTTGTTCTTCTTCAACTTTTTCCTTCTTTGTTAAGGCAACAAGGTACTCCCGCAGCATCTCTAAATAAAAAAAAAAACAATAAAGAGACACAATTAAAGAGAGCAAACGCACACAAACAGAGCAGCTTTCATTCTACATTCAGACTGGGCATGTCACTTGCATTTAAGGCTGTCACAACAATTGCACACAATTTGTGCATGTTGCATAGATGAAAATTTGAAAAAGTGAGAAAAGTTTTACTTCTTTTCATGAAAACTTCATAGATCCATTACAAATGAATCACGGTAAAACCATGGAATAAGTATGAAAAAACCACGCAAAGAACACATAAACCTGTGCTTTACTGAATTTCTTCACTTTGACATTCAGACCACTGGGCAGAAATCTAATCACATCAGCACCATGGTCAGTACCTGCTGAAGGCCCTCGCAATGATTTGTTTAAAGCAAACTGTTGGATTTTTAAGATAGTTTTAAGTCAGCTGCAAGGCGACCATGGCGAAAACTGTAGAGATCAACGAAAAGGGCCCAACACGCGTGCAGAGTCGCATTCGCGTACACCGTCATCGTACCTGGTCCTCTCTCACGACCCGGCTTCAACGGGGAGCCCGAAACTGCCCAGACGAGCTGGACGGGGGGAGCAGGAGACCCCTGACTCGCTATAGAATACTGGAGGGGTGAAAGATTGTCTGATTTATATACTTGTCACATAATACGCAAATCGTGAATGAACTGTGCACAAAATGTTAACGTTATACGTTATACATTGGTGGTACACACGTGAAAAGTTGGTTAGACGTACGTGGACATTCGTGGAATGGTCACGAAAAGCCACAAATTTGCATAAGCATCTCGCAAAAATCTTGCACAATTGCGTACGATTTACAAAACTATTACCTATTATTAACTATTATTATAACAGCTATAAACCGAAATCATGTAAAGACCCGTCGGCCAAAACCCTCGACAGACATCTGAGCACATCGACCAATGACGAACGCAAGAAACGCATATGAATTATGTATTTCACGCACACTGTTGGGGGTAATGGATTACAAAGTAACAAATTACTGTAATTTAATTATTTTTGTCAGTAACGGAGTAACAAATTACAGTTCAAATTTCTGTAATAAATTAAAATTACTGGTCTATAGTAACCCACGTTACTGTGTTACTTATGTTTTGTAGGCTCTGACATTTTCCCTCCATTAAATGAAACGGAAATTCATTAAAAGAAAAAAAAGCAGAGTAACTGGCGCATACGCGCATTCATGCGCGCGAAGGGCTGGGGACCGATCAAAGCACAGACATGCTCTTGTTGTTGCAGTTACAATGCTTTCCAAACTCACACAAAGATGATATGAAAAGAGATGCTGCAAGGAATCTAGTCAGGTGAGCAACAGAGCAGAGACCCACCATGTGTGCTATGGAGGACTGGAAGAGACAAATTGGCATAAATATATATGTCATTAAATTATTAAATAAATGTGTCATTAATTATTTAAAATTGGCATTAAATAAATACAATTGGAAATCAATTAGTGTTTAAACATATTTGACATTAAAATATTAAAATAGTCATTAAAAAGCACATTTAAATATTCAATTGCATATTGAATTATTTGATTGTCCAATGTGGGCTGAAAGAGACACATTCAAATAAATATATTTAATATGAAATTGAATATTTAAATGCATTGTTAATGATTTAAAATTGGCATTAAATAATTAAAAGTGTCATTAAATCTGTCAATGTTTAATTTAAATTCAATTTTAAATTATTTAAGAAGCATGTTATTTCTTTCACGATTTACTGAATAATTTCATGATTTAAAGAATAATTTCATGGTCCAGTTTGCAGCATTTCATTATGCTCTCTGTTAAACTTTCTCGTCTAACTCAGAGGGTGGGCCTAACTCAGATCATCAGTACTCCATTGCTCTCTTGTCTGGTTTAAATCTCATCATGGCGACTTCAGTGAAGGTGACCTTCGTGATCTTTTTTAGCGACATAGAGAGAATGTGAAAGCCGTACTGCTGATCTCACAAAAAACAGGAATTTATTAAAGTTTTGAAGGTTTTGTCTGGCACCTCACACACATACACGCTATAAATATTGTTTTGGGAACTCCATGGCTTCGAGAACTCCCCACGAAGTTTTGGCACTTGTCCTAGGGAGCAGTGCTCACCAATTACCCCTGGCTGCAGTGTGCTGACCCGGGAGTTTCCATGTTGATCTTTGCAAAATGGAGGTACGTCTGAATGAAAAGACAGTCAAATACTGACAATAAAACTTTCATTGTGATCATTGCTTTCTCTTCCACCCCATTTTCAGATTTTACAGATGAGGAAGTTATGACTTCTTCTGCCATTCTAATATTGAACATTAATAACTGTAAGCTAATGAGCTCCGTGTAAACCTTGAACCCCGTAAATATTAGAACAGCTACGAATGAAATTCGATTACGATTGAAACGACTCTAAAGCCGCTCTTTTGGCTCCTTTTTGGGAGCCGTTTTTTTTCTATAATAATTCACCCTATCTTACTTTATTTTTCTCTCCAAGCTTCACGTGATTAGTGGTCAATATGAGTTTGCATTCAACGCGCTCCACAGAGGGGTGTGTGTGTGTGTGTGTGTGTGTGTGCATAGTTTGGTAGACTCACAGCAGCGCAGACATCTGCACAAAAGGCAGACGTAGAGAGAGCAACTCATTGTAATGGAATACATGAAATCAGCCAAAATGAAAATGGAGGCATTTAATAGTTCTTTGTGTTTTCAAAAGACTGGCTCAGTTTCAGATTTGATAGAGATGAATATGACGACATATAGTTACGACATAGTTACACAAATACTGTAACATATGTTGTAACTTATTTTTGTGTCATTTTTCACACTGTTGTCTGAATTAAAATGAAGCCAGATTATGTCTTGAACCATGTTCATATCTTGCACAAGGTTATTGCTTTAAAAACAGTTATTTTATTCTATTTGATTTATTTACCTTCATTTAACCACAGAAGTCCTATTGAAATTAAAAATATATTTTTAAGCGAGCCCTGTTAAATCAAAGACAAGAGGATCTTGTTTGTGTTATAGCTTTTTCCCATGAGAATTTGTATACGAGTGGAAAAAAGTAAAGTAACTAGAAGTGAATACATTTTCCAATAAGTAAAAAGTAAAGTAATTTAACTACAATTTTGATCCAGTAACTAAGTAAAGTAATCAATTACCTTTAGATGTAACTTACCCAACACTGATCATGCATGTATCACGAAAGGCCGAAATTTCATACATGGACAATGCACAAATTGTATGTACCGGCAGTGTGACAGCCTTGAAAACGCGCATTCAGTGCTTTCTTGAATGCACGTGTAGCATATAGTGTTTGCACTGGACTGCCAGTTTCTCAATACTAGGAAGAGGCTTGGTGCGAAATGTTGTGGCGGTGCAAGTCTTGCCTACTCAAAATCTTGCTTTGGGCTTTTTTTTTCACAGCTCTTTTCAGATACATGAAAGACTTGGTGTTGTCTAATTTCAGTCAGGCACAAACTGCGATTAGCAATTTCTCCTTTGTGATCAATTTTTAAACAGTTGGAACTTCTGTGAATTGAAAAGGATGCCACCCATACCTCACTACCATATCTGAGCCCCTGATAGGTCAAAGTTCAACCTGGTTTAACTTGCAACGCGTGTTTAGATGGCCACCTGCTTTGTACGTAGAGCCCAAAAACGGTCATAGAAACTTGCATAGTGACGCGAGAGTTTTAAAACCTAAAATGTGCATAAACACGCATTTATATACACTTTTGATTGAAAGTGGTTGCTTGAAAGCGCGTTGGGGATGTGAACAGAGCATCACGTCAAATCTGGAGAGCTCTCACCTGCTTCCTCCTTCAGGACGTAGTAATGTTGAGAGAAAGGTGCAGCGAACACCTGCAGTCTTTCAATCGCAGGGACTTTGTTCTGGGAGCCTCCAAACTTGCCTTTGGCGCTGACCCGGTTCCCGTCTCTGGTTAGTATGGTGGGGCAGTACATCTGGTTCCTCATTACCTGGAAAGGACAACTCATTAGGAAGAAAAAACAAACCGTCCCTCATGTGGAGCTGTTCTGGCACTCACCTCCCTCCTGTAGTTGGTGGCAGAGTTCAGGTTGTCCATCACAATGGTGTCACCAAGGAGGTTTTTAAACACTGGAAGGGAAACAGAAAACGTATACCAAACTCTGAACCACCCTCACAGGAAAAGAACAAAACAAAAGAAAATCATAATAAATCTATTGATTTGATGATCACGTCACAGGAAGTCCTGCCCATAAAGTAAACTTGGATCCCAGACGGAAAGCTCTGACCAAACCCAAAATCTTTAAAGTTTTATTTCCACAGAGATTTGTTTGCTTACCCGTGTCACAGATCTGCTTTTCCTTGAGGCAAATCAGCAAGTGCCGAGCATAAACCGGATTCCCAACTGGTTGAAAGAGTGTGCGGCCGTTTTTTGTGTGTGGCAGAGGTCTGCAAGCAGATCAAACTTGTAATTTAGAAACTCGGCTTCCACAAAAGACGAAACAAACTAAACAAAACGAATGTTTTAAATGTTGACATTACATTTTCCCAGAATGTTTTACCATCTTTTTTCATAAAAAAATCTATAAAACAATCTACACTATTGGTAAAAGCTGATTAATATGTCTTAATTGGCCTTGTTATATTAAGAAAACAAAAGACAATTTGTTTCTGTTTTCCTTTTGAAAATAAAAGCAAGAAAAAATATATTTTAAAGAATAACTTAAAAATAATCTAAAAAAACTATTTATCTGGATTACTTAGATTAGATTTGGCAGAATCAAGGGCAGAAGTGACTAGCAGCAATACAAATGTATCCTCTGTAGTGGACATGTGTACACCTGAACATCTCCCAACCACTGCATACTACTGAATGAACTCCTCTTGGTATCTACTAAGAATATTTGGGGCATTTCAATTATACTAAATGAAAAGGGGCGGGGATCAGGGAATTGTAGTTTTTGGTGCATTTAAAACAAATTTGACTTGAAAAAATTTTTTTCTCTGGCAGTCAAGAGGAAAAGACGGTGGTCCTGAAGTGAAAGTCATACCAATAAATTACTCAATGCAAAAACATTAAGAATCACAAGGACAACTTGGACAACAACTCAAACGTTCTGGAAAACAAAAGTAATTTTCAGAAATCAAAATGTTAAAAAAAGAAAAATCGGAAAAGCTAGATGTTATGGGACATCGCTGTTGGATGATGGAGTGTGAATTGTGACGTTCTAGTTTTTTTAAATGTGTCTTGGATTTCTGCATAGTTAAAAAAGTTTTATGATTAGTGCGGAGAAGCAGATCAAGTACCACTTCCTGCTGAATAACTTTCAGTTGAAATGACAGACAAACGTCATCATCCAATCAAAGATGTCCTATAGAAACCTTTTTTGATTTCTTTTTGCGTTTCAGTTCTATTCAATTCAATTACAATTCAATTTTGTTTATATAGCCCAATATCACAATATAGTTGTTTCAGTGGGCTTCATCCCGGCATTTATATAAAAGGAGAATTAACTCATTCATAAAACATAAATAATAGCTGGTTGCTATATTTAATCTTTTAACATTTCATTTTGATTTCTGGAAATTACTTTTGTTTTCTGAAACGTTTATTTTTGATTGTGTTTCTTTTTTGGGGGGATTGTGGTTTGGTTTCCAGAATTTTGTTTTAATTCGTGTTGCTTTTTTATTATTTGTGTAGCTTTTTTAATTGTTGTTGTGATCTTTAATATATTTTTGTGTTAAGTAATTTGAAGGTGTGATTTAGGCCACTGTAGGATATAGTAACAGAAGTAACATAGTTTTATTTAGACCCAAAGTAACTTTTCGATGAAACCAGGAACCTCCCCTGCTGCCCATATGAGGAAATTGCACTTACGCTTGTGGAACTTTGTGAAAAAAAAAAAAAAAAGATAATCTGATTTATTTAAGGCTATTTTTCTTATTCTATTTTCATTCAGTGCAAGTTTAAACCAAAAGTGCTTCCCTACATGTACTTTAAACAAGTTGCTAAAGAGTGAAAAAACAAAAAAAAAGATTTAAGTTTTGTACCGTTCTGCTGCATATTCTGACATGCTGTCTAAGGGCATGACTTGCTGATTCCCTTGAGTGTCGTCGTAGATGCTTCTGGCTGCTTCTGTTGTTCTGGTGATGACACAATCCATGTCTCCTCTGAGATGCCAGGAGATGACTCTAGCAGCAGCATCATCCTCAATTAGTGCCAAATGCCCAACCTGCATTTAAAAATAACAGATCTCTGCTTTGGAAAATTAAAGCAACAAAAGCAGATATTTGCATGTGATTCTTTTCCATTACCACTCCCAAAACGTCTGGCCCGCTGAAGTTGTTGGGGATGGAGCAAACTCTTCTTGGTGCCTTCTCAAACTGTGCAGCTTTAGCGGATTTCTCACAAATCATCTGCTCAATACTTGAAATCTGCAACGAAATATCAGTGCAGGAAGAGCTGACTCCATGTGCATACATTAGATTCATACCATAACAAATATAATTCTTTATTAATGACTTACAGGCAAAGATGGGTGGATTTTCAGACCCCGTGAGCTCATCTCATTTCTCAGGGCTCCCAGTTTACTGTTTGCATTTAGGTATTGTTCTAACATGAGGAAAAAGAGATTGTGTGTTTTTTTTTAAGTGCATTTATGAAAATATCAAATATTAAAAATTCTTATACTCACGTTTTAATAAATCCTGGAGTTTGCGAAATGTATCATTTGTTTGATCAAACTGAATAATAGCTGCAGTGAGAGTTTCTTTCTTCTTGCTCAGTTCTGACATCTTTCGCTGGTTCTCAACATCTGAGATTAAAAAAAAAGAAAAACCATAATGACAGGAAACTTCAAAAAACAAAAACTTTTTTAAAGTAATTTGGATTTGAAAAGCTTGCTCTGACAGCTTAAGCTGAATAGAATACAGACCCACTCCAATAAACATTTTGGTGTTTTTAACATGTTCTTGAAGCATTTTTTGATGTTGGAGGACATATATAAAGAAAATTATTCTTAAAATTGCATCATTGTGAATCAGGAGCAGACTAAAAAATGTCATTTGAAAAAGATCATATATGTGACAGAAAATACCCACAAGATCCCTGATATGAGCTGTCAGCAACAGAAAGGAGAAGAGGGGGTGGGGTTGCTCTGGACCACTGGTGCCGCCGACTATTCAAAGGGTGACTTTCTAATGATTACTGTCCTTGAAAATGAGTTTTTGCTTTTAATCTTGGCTAAATATGGCATGACTAAAGGACCACTCAAACGGTTTGAAAATAGATCAAAGTTTTTTTTTAATAGAAACACTTCATGAAGTTTTCCTTTGTGGCTGCAGCATGGGAGTTAAGTTAAGGTTGAAAGAACTAGTACCGTTGTAGAAACGAAAGTTGAGCTGAAAAGGATCCAGAGGTGTAGAAACCTTCTGCACGTGTGGATGGAAGACCAGGGCATAGGTGCAGCCGTTCTCACCAGGACTCTTCTCCATGATGGCCAACCTCTGAAAGCAGCAATAGCACAATGTTTTATATTTGACAACAACAAAACACCTGATGTTTTTGAGGAGCATGGCTTACAGTGATGTGGGCTTTTCCTTCATCTAAATTAAAGTGAACATTCTGGGTTTTCCCCTCAAACAGAGGAAGATTCCTGCTTCTCTCCTGACCTGGACAGCTTATGGAGACAGTCACCTTCCCCTTCAGGTTCTGTCCTGCAGGGTTTCCAAATTGGTCCTGTAATAAATTAAGAAAACTCAGTCATTTTGTCAGCTTCGTTGATGGATTTGTAAAGTCTGAGCAACATCTATGGGGGGGGTTGACCCATTTGGCTGCTCCGGGTTTTTGGGTAGCCAGAGCCAGGTAACCAGCAGCAGATAAGACAGGATTCTGGAAACCAGCAGGAGGCAGGCCGTCGAGGCCTGGATTTGGACACCCCTGTCATAGATGATCGCATAAAGGAGCGGCTGCATCTTAAGGTGTGTCTAACAGTTCCCTTGAGGCTTTTAGGGCCACATTTAAAGAATGTCATGAAAATGGAACGTGCCATTGTTGTGCGTGTAAGTGTATTGTGAAACATTTTTAAGATACACACACTCATGACAAAAACTACACAATGCAATTTATACATGCACAACTTAAAATTACAGCAGCTTGAAACTAAGTACACTTACAAAAAATTTTAAAACGTACACACCAACCACCTGATACACACACACACAAAACCACATTTATACACAGATCAGATTTGAGACTCTTCACAACTCCAAGTTTTGTGTGTAAATGATGGGTATACACACTCCTAGGATGCTGGGTCATCAGAGTTCTCTCATCAGCCACTTTGAAATGTTAGTACTCAACACTTTTTTTCAGAAAGTAAGAAGCTCTGGTCCCATGTCAGAAAAAGCAGCTCGAGCTCCGTGCTGAAGGCGCTGGCAGAGAAACCGTAGTCAAGAGGGAGCGATGAGAATAGAGAAACTTCAGTGTTTTGTGGTTTAAAGATGCATTTTTATGCATATTTTTATGTTAATTATGGAACCACATCTGTTTAAGGAAAATGTCAATTTTTTACCAGATATTATTCACAATCTAAGTTCTAAGCGGCTGATAAGAAAACTCTTCTGACCCAGCATTCTAGTAGCATTTAAACGCATCATTTACACGCTAATCAGCAGATGTAAAAAGAGTCATATCTAAATTTGTGTGTAAATGCGGTTTTGTGAGTGTTTACCTGGCGATTAGTGCATACTCTTAAAGATTTGTATGTGTCGTTAGCTTCAAGCTGGTTTTTAACCAGCTTTTAAGTTGTGCGTGTAAATTGTATTTTGTAATATTTGTACATGTGATTACACAATTGCAAGTAAACAGGTACACACAAAATGTATTTTATGAGTTACAAATCAAGAATTATGCACACAGACATATCCACTGAGACTAAGTTCTCTCCAAAGACCTCAAGCAGCATATCCGTAGAAAAACAATGTGAATGAACATTTTGGCTCTGCGATCCCATATAGGCTTCTTTTCCGACCGCAGACAGCCCGTATCCATTCCTAAGGCCAGTTGTGAATGAGGCTGTAACTCTTCACTTTAATTCTGTATTTCTTTGCTGTTTTTAATAAGTAAAATCTCTCAGTGGACCGAATCTCACCATAATAACCAGAGTCACGTTCTTTATTAAAGTTCTGCTGTCCATTTCCATGCTGTAGGAAACAACTGGGGGGTTGAGGCAGGAGGTGGGGGCCAGTTTGATAGGCTGATTGGGGACAACATCTGTCCTAATCTGAAAGACGGAAAAAACAAACATCAGCCAAGTTTTCTTCTTTCTGACAAAGCAGGATGATCTTTAAAACACACATGACTCAAACTGAAATGAATATTTGGTTAGAAAGTAATCAAAACATTTTGTCAGTCAGTCTTGGTGACATTCATTGAGGTTTTAGGAGTTTTAGACATTTAAGGGACATAAAATACTCAAAGTTTCTTCACATTCAAAAGTGATAAGCTGAAAATCTAAAACTTAGGGTAAAAAAGATTTTATTTGAGGACAAACCACAGAACTAGACTGAAAAACCTTTCAGTTTGACTTTAGATGGCTGAAGCTACAATGGGAACCAAAGCAAAGCTAACATGCTGTACTTCGTCTATTCTTATCTCACTTCCTTGAAATAAATGTAAAGACCAGAACAGAATAAAATATTCAACCTGACTCAGAAGCGGGACTTCCGTTGTGTCGTTTTGCAGGCTGAACTGAATGGTGTACCGTCCAATCTGCTCTGGGATTGACTTCTCTCTGCAGCAAGAAGCACAAATAGGTTTTACAGCTTTTGAAAGAGCTGGGAAACATAGTTCAGAACTGGCACAGGTTCTGTTTTTACAATCTGGGAAAAATGTAATTTAAGATCATATTTCTAAAGTTAAAAACATTTAAATTGGCTCTTTTATGTAAAAAAAACAAAACAAAAAAAATCCTAATTCGTTTTGTATTTTGTTAACTTTGCTAGCTTGGGGGTTTTAATTTAGCAGTTTGCGCAGCCACTTTCAGAAATTGGGTTGATTTTTGACACATAATGCGTCACAAATGAGTCAGATGTGGTGGGAAGAATCCAGTAGCTTTCCAAAAAAAACTTCCTTCAAAACCAGATTATAAATAAAACAGAAAAACGTATAGATGGTTGTAACAAAAGCCCCACGGACCAGTGGTCTGCAGCCTGAAAGTTGGGGACCACTGCTCTACACAGTAATTTCATTGGATGTTCAAGTTCCCAGCATTCTTCCAATGGATGTTACCTGAAATAATAACAATCATTCTTTCCATTTTCCATTGGTTTGCTGCACTTCATCACGGTGACCTGAAAGAGAATAGAAAACAACAAAACACCAGTAAGAGCTAAAAGATACATTTTTAAATGCACTGTAAAATGTATTCATCTTTTTGAAACTAAAAACCGTTTCTGGAGGAGTGGGTGACTCTCCCTTCCACAGCAGCATGGAAAAATCCGCTGGGTTGATATTTGTTATTGGACTTCCTTCATCGGAGACCACAGTCACTGAGAAAACTTAAGACAAACAGTTGACTTTAGTTTACTGGACAAAAACAGAGAAAAAAAAACGTGAAAAACAAAAAGACACAAACCAGGGAAGGTGCCTCCTGCGAGAAGCTTAGCATTCTTGTCGTACTCCACTGACAGTTGCTCAGGTTTGTTAGGATCAGGAATAACAGTGAGGAAAACTGAGGGACCTTTGATGGGTTTCTGATTGAAGGAACCTTTAAAATTCAACTGATAGTACCCCCTAGAGGTAGAAAACACTCCTTTAAAGTCTTGCAAATAATCTTAAGAGGATAACATAATACTTTAATGAGGCTTACTTTGAACCGTTCACAGCCAAAACAGAGAATTCGGCTTTCCCTTCTGTATCCACGGGCTGGGATAAGACTGACACAGACAGCTATCCAAGAAAACAGATCTCATTAGCTTTCTGCAACTCTCATGGCTTTTTGTAAATCAAAAAGTGCTGCCCAGCCAACCTTTAGTGATTGTCGTGAAGATATTATTTCTACTACAACTCTCTGATCTGGTGAAGGGTTTCCCCACTCATCACACAACTGCAGGAGGAAAGGCGTGGGGATGCCGTGACCTTTCAACACCTGCAATGGCTGGTAAACACAGAATATTAGGTAAAACAGGCATTAGTAGGAATTGAGCTTTGCTTTCTGGCTTTACCTGCTTTGGTCCGCTGATGAGTTTAAGCTCTACGGGGTCTCCAGCAGTCATTTTGATGATGACCCACTCCTCAAAGCTGTTGTAGTGGAAGCAGAGCTCTTTGGGTCCCAGAGGGCCCGAGTGGAAACGAATGCCTCTGACCGCAACAGAACTGCTACTTTGCTGCAAAACACAGAGGGCAAATTGTTCAAATGGAACTAAGTCTCTGCTAAAAGTTTAGTGGACTACAGAAATAATGAGGGAAGACATGCTTTGCATCTTTCGATCTATTTTGAAAGCATCCAGTGGTCTTTGTTTTGTGATTATGCAATTTTTAGCCAAAATAAAAAAAAAACCTGTCATTTTCTAGAACTTGGTGTCTGCTGAGCGGCATTAGTTCATCAGAAATTCAACTTTGAGTTGTGGGCTTGACTGCTGGCGCAGAGTAACAATCCCCCCTACAGTCACCCATAACTGAGACCTCTCTGTTTACATGCTTTCCCGCTAGCTTACCGCCCCTCACATCCCCAAACTAACATTGCTGGTGCAACACATATGGTGAGCAATATTGGATCTATGCAACTGTAGATGCCAGCTTGGACGAGAAAATCAAAGGCGTACATGGATCTAGTCATCTACAAGTGGATGCATTAGAATAGATGGCCCAGCAAATTTTTGATGTCACAAATACGATGTTTTTCAAACATTTTTACCTGATTCACAACAAATTGAATAAAAGAATACACAGAAATGCAATTTTGAGCTTAATTTTCTTCAAAAACACAATTTTCATCAGACAAAAACAGTAAATGACATAAAAAGTACAGTGGGGCAAAAAAGCATTTAGTCAGCCACCAATTGTGCAAGTTCTCCCACTTAAAAAGATGAGAAAGACCTGTACAAAATGAGAAAAAAAACCAGAAACACCAGAAACAATTGTTGACCTGCACCAGACTGGGAAGACTGAATCTATAGGTAATAATAGGTAAGCAGCTTGTTGTGAAGAAATCAACTGTGGGAGCAATTATTAGGAAATGGAAGACATGCAAGACCATTGATAATCTCCCTCTATCTGGGGCTCATTGCAAGATCTCACCCAGTGGGATCAAAATGATCATAAAAACAGTGAGCAAAAACCCCAGAACCACATGGGGGGACCAAGTGAAAAACCTGCAGAGAGCTGGGACCAAAGTAACACAGACTACCATCAGTAACACACTACGCCGGCAGGGAAATCCCACTTTCTATCTAGCTTGTATGCAAAGTCGACATTGATCTACTAATATTTGCATGTTATTTGCAAACTCTTTTGTGACATATACAAAAAAAAACTCAGTCTAGAAGGATTCAGCTCAAACTCAGTAAACTGGCTCCATCCAGGTTCTTGTGATGAATCATCTTTCTTTGTTGACATTCATAACCTAGCTGCTAAATTTTTCACAAAGGTAAAAGGCCACAGCACAGGCACATTTCGGTCCAAATTTTGAGTTTCCAGTTCACTTGTGTTTGTTCCAACCTGCCATTCAAAGGAGATGTTTGATATGTCCAGCCTGTCAGCTTCCACAGTCATGTTCTTCACACAGTCCTGGGTGAGCCTCTTTGTTACATTATCATACTGGTCCACAAGGTTCAAGTCTGCAGAACACAAACACCACAGGTCATTTAACGTAATAAGAAAAAACAAGAAATGAGGTTACAAGGGAAAATAAACTCACAGATGGGTTCAATCATGACTTGACCGAGTTTCAGCGTGTTTTGAGAAAGAGTTGCTTTTAGCCGCGATGGTTCATTTGGACAAGGCCTATTCAGGACAAAGCGGAGAAATTCAGTATTTATGCAGATAATCACACAAAAATGTAATATACCATCAATTCTAATAGCTTCACAGCTATTGTTTCTTTGAGCCTGCAGAGAGGCTTTTAGCAGGGGTGCACATTACTGAAGACAAAACCAACCAACTAAAAATTTAAATAGGAACTAGTGGCTTAATTCAATCAATTAAAAACATTGTAAAATAACTTTTAGAGATGAAAGAGTGGTACACACACTGGGGTCTAAAACAGAAAACAAGTCTTCTTTGATTCATTGCTTTAAACTTTCATGGTTATTTCTACAAACTGAGTTGAACTTTGTGTGGATTAAATTTAGTCTTTTTTGTAGCTGCCTCTTTTTTATGGTTATTGCTGATGTGGATTTGACTTAAACTCAAATTTGAGTTGTTTTTTTCAAACGTGTGACTTGGGATTATGACCATAAAGCCCAACTTTCAAAATGAAAAAAGTACAAATAAAAGGGCATAAACATTAATATTTAAATAATACAGATTACAAAGTTATTATTGGTTTGAATGTGTCGAGAAAATTATTGGGTGTAGTTGCAATGACTGAGACCTAAAGACTCACTCCAATTACCTTTTGAGTTTTTTAAAAAACTTTCCCAGTGGTATTTTTATCATGATTATCCCTTATTTTTTCCCAAAAATCTAAAAATCTGTGCTGTTTTCTAGGACATAGTTTCTGCAGAGGAGCAGGAGTATATTAAAGTTTTTCCTTTGAGTTGACCCTTGGCACAGAGCAACACTGCCCACCCCAAACCCTTTCCTGTTGCTGAGAGCTCCCTGTTTATATGCTCCCCTGCTCTCCCTCACATCCTCAAGCTAATATTACTAGTAAAAAAAATGGCAAGCAATATGGAGCGTTCAAGCTGTAGAGTTTTGAGCCAGATTCAAGCTCGGATGAGGACAACGAAAACATACATCTATTTGTCTACACGTGGATGTATCAAAATGAAGCGGAGCAGGGAGCTTGTTGCTCAAATACTGTATTTTCTACGTATTAACTACAATCTTTTTCAAAATTTCCTTTTTCATCTGCTGCTGATTCACAACAATTTGAATAAATATTCAGAAATGTAATTTTAAGCTTAATTTTCTTAATAAATGATCTCCATCATGAGAAAAATGCTACAGAACATGTTAAAGACACTATTTTCATCAGAGTGGGTCTTAAAGTCTGCCACTGAACTCAGAGGAAGAACTGAGACTCACGCGATGATGAAACAGAAAGACACGTTCTGCTCCTGGTAGGAAACCTGGCAGAAGCGCTCCTCCTGCAGCTGAGTGGGCACCTGGATTTCAGGTAGCTTCCCGAGAACCAAGTCCTCACTATTTGCATCTCCTGTCCAGTTAACCTACAAAAAACACAGAAGAGAGCAAAAATCCAAGCTCAATTACAGCAGAACAAGTACTTAAGAAACAGGGTTGGTTGTAACTCCTCTTTGAACTAATGGTCAAAGAGGAAAAAACACAATGCCTTTTAGCATCAAAATCTTTTTTCCTCACTTTTTTAAATTCCAATGAAAGTCCTAACACTTTTATTTCATCTTTGTGTTTCCTTATAAGTGTGTTTAGTCCTGTTTTGGTGCAGTAGGCTAAGTGCAGTCATTTGACTTAAATGTACCATATCTTCTGCACCATAAGGCGCACTTAATAGCCTATTTGTTTTTTTTAAAGCAGGAGAAGACTGATTAAAAAAAAATGTGAGTGGATTGTTACATTTTTAGAATAAAACTCATCTAAACCCACAGTTTTGCTTCCATTACTTCCTTTTTTTTGTGCCTTATAATATGGTGTACCTTATGGTGCGTAAAATGCGGTAGTAACTTAAACGGCCTTTACCGTGCTTTTCTTAAGCTTTTCTGAGTAAACTATATTAATATATTTAATCATATATTACCTTTTACACACTAAAGAACAAATTATTTATTTATTTATGGACATGTATAGCGCCTCCAGTAGTCCCTCTCATCGCTATACTGGCTCGAGCGATTTGAATAAAGAAATATTCAGATATGTAATTTTAAGCTGAATTTTCTATATACATGTCCTCCATCATCAGAAAAATGTTGCAACCCATGTCACATGTTAAATATGATAAGCAACAGTTTACAGTAGCGAAGTGTTTATGCAATCAACGTAAATCAGCTGATTTTGTTACGGAGAAAAGCGGCTTAAAGTGTTGCATATCAGCAAAGCCGCTTTTCTCAGAATCAACGTTGATCGGGTAAAAGGTCGAAGAGTTACAGAGGTCATAGAGCGTGTGTTTTTTAGGGCCCTGACATATAGACACTACATACATTTTGCGCATATTGCACAGATAAAAATTGGTTATACCTGAATGTTCATGGGAAAAGTGTGAAAAGTTGTGATCTTTCGTGAAATTTTCACAGATGAATCACGTTAAAACCAAATAAACCACGCATAGAACACATAAATCAATGTAGAACAGGAACTGTGCGTGATCATTGCGCTGTTTATAAGCATATCATTAGTGATTCGTGCATCAAATACGGAATTTTATAGTGATATGTGTGCCATATGCGCGATATAAAAGTTTTACATCAGAGGTACATGCGTAAAAAGTCTGTTAGACATAGGTGGAACGGTCGTGGAAAGCCACACATTTGCGTATGAATCTTACAAAAATCATGCACAATTGTTTAAGATTGAATAATTGCGTATAAACTACATATAATACATGTAAGAGATTTATCCTTTAAAGGATTACCTTTATACAAGAATGAGTAATCTGTGATGTTTTAGCCATGACATGTGCAACACACCTTAATCTTGGAGGTGATCTCGGTGGTGAGCGGCACCTCAACGCCGCACTCATCAAACAACCTGTAGCACAAGTTCTCCAACAATCCTCCTGCTGGCCAGCTGATTTTTTCCTGTTGCTGCAGAGCCATATCTTCACCCTGAGAGTAGACCTCCATCCGTGCGACTCGGCTGCTGGGTACGACTTTCAACTCGATCACGACAGGTGCTACTTTTTTCAGTTGTGACTAGAACATGGAGGGAAGTGTGAGAGATTCATACTGGCTTAGAATGGATAAAAACCCACTGCTAAAGGTTTGGTTTTTAACTTACAAGAAGTTCTAATTTAATTTGAAGCCTCTGCGGCTCTCCGTCCGTTATATTCAGCTGAATGGGCTTCGTTACGACCTGGCCGGCTCCTGTTTTGCTGCAGTCGATCACAATTGGTTTTAACTCATCAACCTAAATAAAAAATTTAAAAAAAGAAAAGAAAAAAAGATTTTAAAACAAAGAAAACATTTTGAGATAAAGAACAAAAAGATCATTTAATTTAAAAAAAATAAGGACAAAGGATCTGTGATTTGAAAAAAAAAACAAAAAACACAGGAGTCATACCTGACAGCGGACCAGCTGTTTTGGATTGGCTGTGAGGTTTCCAGCCTGGTCGTGAATTTCAACGTTTAACATGACGGGGTTCCCGTTCTCCACTGCCACTAAATCTTCCTTCACGTGCAAAGAATGCGGAATGCCTGAAACACATTTACATAATTTACTAACACGCTAAAAAAACAAAAGACTTACTTTGCAGGCGAGATGCTGCATGAAAACTAACCACAACAAGAAAGAAGATGGTTCAACATCTAAAAGTTAAACCGCTAAGATGAGATGGTCGCAGAAAGTAGCTTAATCCTCCTGAAAAGAATACAAATCTTTATTATAACTGACAAACTTTTCCTTTCCAACATTTTCAAGAAATGTTTTTTTTTTTAATCAATTTCCAATTAAAAGGTACTTAGGGTCTCCAATAAGACACTTTCATGATTCAGTTCTAACTTTGGTTTTTGGTTTTGCTTCAGTTTGATATATGAATTGTGTATTACAAAACAACAGCAAAACACCAACAATTCAGATTTTTTTTTAAATTTACTAATAAGCAAGTAATATTGAAGAAAAATAATCAATCAGGTTATACTAAGCTTAGCGTAATGTGATAAAACAATACAATACCAAATCCTTCTTAAATGATTCAGATCAATAGTGTAACTCAGTTTTGTCCAGATCCTTAAAAAGAATCGCTCCAATATAAATTGTGTTTTTGACATGTTCTTGTAGCATTTTTCTCATAATGGACGACATATTTATCGACATATTTTATACAATTATTTAAGATAAAAACTGCACTTCTGAGTATTTTCTTATAGATATTTTGTTATTAGGAATAAATCTTTTGGTGGAAAACCTCAAAATTGTTTCAGACCTCGATTTTTGAACACGCACTTAGGTATAATCGGCGAATTATAGCCTACAGTAGTAATTAATGAATGAAGGAATGAATGAAGGAATGAAGGAAGGAAGGCAGGAAGGAAGGAAGGATGGATGGCCCAGAACGGCTTTGGAAAAAAGAAAGTGCGAGAGGATTACCGAAAAATGGTTTATACATCAACTTATGCAAAAATCATGCCTACTAACCCTAACCCTAAATATTATATTAATATAATATGTTAGAAATAATGTTAGAGAAAGCATTTTCAATTTAAAGTTAAATTACCTGGAAGAAGGCAAATTTGTGCAGTCTGTTTGGGGTTAGGAAGACCTGGCAGGGTCACTTGAAGGTCATAATTCTGCCAAAGAAAACATTTATGTTAAAAAATAAACGAGAATTTATTAAAATTAGTGAAAAAATATATCAATGTTATAAAGCATCTTTTTTCTTACATTCTCTTATTTATCATTTATGGTGGTACAGACAGACACACCAATGGATTATGGGTAAACTTTAAAGAACTGGTTCATGCCTGGGTTATTTAGACCAGAACTTGCCGCTTACCTTTACCTGTTGGTGCATCTGGATCTTTCCTCTGGCTACGACCCCTTTGATGGTGACCTTGGTGTCATTTTTGCTCACTGTCTCATAGCTTACATCAAGGCCACTGAACGAATCATTTTAAGACATGACTGAAGCTGTAACATGACAACACTTGGTTTTGTAGTTTGTTAGGAGACTCACCTGCATTTTAGGACTGGTTTGATGTTGCATGAGAGAGGTGTAGGGTGGCCATAGCAGTCCTTTATCTGCAGAACAATGTCAAAGGGAATTCCCACACGACAGGTTGGGTTCAGCTGGCAGACAGTGAAGTTGTCTTCTTTGGCACCTAATGTGGATAAATATGGCAAACATGATTAATCCAGGAAGAAAGATGCATGTAAGATTTAAATATTTCAAATGTAGCTTTGGTTTACCTATGACGGTGAAGTGGTGAGTGCTGCTCGGAAGAAGCCTGTTTCCAAGTGAGGTGGAGTTCAGTTCACCTACAATGGTGTTCAGAACTAATGTGTACTTGCCCAGATCAGTTAATGATCCTAAGAAAAATAATAGATATGCTTTCAATTTTGGATCATGACAAAGACAACTGTTGGAGTAACTAAGTGACCAGAAAGTTGGAGATAAAATTACCGATTTTTTTGAACCAGTGTCCATTTATAGCCTTCACAAATGGTGCGCTCAAAGTAGCGATCGTCTTTTCTTCTTTGCGATCTAAAACCAGAAAGCATAGAAAAGAGGAGTCAAATCTAATAAGGATTCTAACAGTAAAACAAAAATGTGGGCATTACAGTTTGACCTTACCGTGTCGGATGACTTTGAGCCCGACACTCAGCCTTGTCCCTGGTCCCTGACCACCCGTGTTTACATGAGATATTACGTCCCCCTTCCTATTTAGAATCACCACCTTTAGAGGTCCTGAAATATTCCATATAGGTGAGCTTTAGGCTTTCCCCCCCCCAAAAAAGTGTGAAGTAGCTCTAAGAAAGAGTACCAATTGAAACCCCAGCAGGAATCTTAATGACTGTGACGTCCTCTTCCCAGGGGATTTGTTCCTGCCATTCCAGCCTAAGCTTATCTGGAAGCCTAAAACAAAACAAAACAAAATTTAAAAATTCAAATATCAAACACACACCCTTACACAGGCATGTATAAATAAAAAAATTGCCTTACTTGTCATTGTCTTTGTCAATGCCTTTTTTTATGACTTCATCACTGGCGGTTCTGTCAATTTTGGAAATAGGCATGATTTTGTTCTCATTATAAAGAGCAGAAGGCTCCTGTAATAAGAGAAGGTATGTCTGTTAGACTGTTCAAATTCAAAACAATGAAAATATAAATGTACTTTAAGCTAATCAATGATTGTTTTGTATATCTAGGTCACTTTACAGTATAAAAAAAAAAAAAAAAAAAACCCTAGAAAAAAGGAGTGCAACAATTTGTCTTAACAACAATTCAATTTATATTCTAATTTGTGATGATATGATTTAAGTTGATGATATGATTCATAGTCGATATTTGTTTATTTTGAATGATCCAATTCACTGACCTAAAATCGGTCCACGTCATCTTTAGTCAAACCTACTGAACTGTTCTGAACAATGCAGGTGAAGTTTTCCTGCATCCTTGCAAGATAATCAAATGTAAATTAAATATATGTACAAACAATTAAACAAGAATGAATGGCAAATCCATTCACGATTTTGTTTCATAAAGTTCAGTCCACTGTGGTTTTTCCACATCAAAATAATACCAATTATTAGAACATGATACCACACTGTATGGTCACATGTTTTTTGCAACATTCAAAGTGTTTCCACAAATTGGACCGTAATTAAGGCTTGATCATTTTCTGCAGTCATCACATGTCTGATGTTCGCTGTGATGCACCTGATCGTTCTTACACAATAGTAAAATAAATATACCATGTCTCAATCCAAATGGTATTTTTCAATATCCGTATAATCAATTTAATTCCCTTTAAAAACAATTTTTTAACGGTATGGGTCGATGTGATTAACAACTTGCCTCAGACAGATTGATCTGGTTAGATCATAGAACTATAAATCAATTCATCTAGTATGTTGATTAATTGTTACACACCTACTAGAATACGTAAAGAGAAAAAAAAACAAACATGCAAAAACCACCTGGGACAAGGACAGAACCGAAAATAGAGGAATGGATCAGAAAAAGTTCTTCCTTACACGAGTGAGCTCCACCTGTCCTCCAGTGGCAAAAGCATCTCCATCATACACCCCGTAGAGCAGGAATCGAACCACAGTGCCATACAGGGTAGGCACTTTTCTCTGAGACTTTATCTGTAGATGACACACAAATACTTTAAGTCCAACTCCAATCATCTTTTGATGTATTTTCTAAGCCTTCCCAGTGGTTTTTAATTATAATTCTGCCATTTTTAGCCAACACTTAAAAACCTGCATAGTTTTCTAGGACATAGTTTCTGCAGAGCTGCAGGAGTTAATTAGAAATTCGCCTAAGTGTTGTGGGAGGGACTGTTGGCTCAACCCCGCCCCCACCTTTCGTTACCCATTTGCTTTTATGCTCTCCTGCTAGCTTACAGCCCGTCACAGCCCAAGCTAAGATCAGTGTTGCTACAAAAATGGCGAGCAATATTGGAACTATCCAGCCATACAGTTTTGAGCCAGATGCCAGCTCAGACGAGGAAAACAAAGACGTACATGGATCTATTTGTTTGCCTGTGAATGCATCACTGTGTGCATTGCAATAGAATGGAGCAAAGAAGGGAGACTTTGGCCCAGCGTCACACAAGGTAGCTTTTTTAAAATGGCATTTTTACATCAGCTCCTGATTCATCCAGATTTGAATAAAGAAATGCAGTTTTAATCCTATTTTCTTATACAGATGTCTTCCATTTTGAGAAAAAGGCTACAAGAACATTTTAAAAAACCAATCATAACACCATTTTTATTGGAGTAGGTCTTTAAAGAGCAAGCATAAAATTAAACAAAAAACTTTCTTACAAGTTGGCCAGCTTTGTAAATTTTTCCATCCCATTCAATGGCAGAGAACTCTCCCCATGGACTGTTTTGTTTGCCGGGCACATCAGTTCGTGTTATGGTCCTTTTAAATCCCAAAAACTTCACCTGCTTGTCGTACCTTTCATGGCAGTTACGAAGCCACTGCATGAACTCCTTCTCAATGTTCCCCCTTTTAGAAAACTTTTGCTGAAATGCAAGGAAAAACAACTTAAAGAAGATTCATAAGAAGGTTTTAATGTGAACCCCCCATTTAAATCAGACAAAAAAAAGACAAAAAAGGATCCCTAAAAGTTGTTTGCAGGTTTTCTCTTTACGACAGCAAGCAAAAGCATGGCTTTTTAAAAATATTAATACCAATAAAATACATCTATAGAAGTAAAGGATTATTTTCCTAGTATTTTGTCATTTTTTTAAGTTTTAATTTTCAAATTTCACTGAGCTTCTGCAGTTCTTCTTCAGGTAACAGACTTGGTTAAATGTTTCTGGTCACCGGCTCTTTAAAAATTGTGGTGAAGATGGTTTCCTTGTTCCTCAGTTTCAGCTCCAACTCCATAAACTTGAGTTTGTTTGTGCTGACGTCAAATTTGTCATTGGTGAAGAGGACCCCCGAAAGGCGACTGAAACACTCCGCAGGCAAATCAGAACTTTTCTTTGGTCGAGAGCACCAGTCAAACCTGCGAGAGAGCGTAAAGGGTAAAAACTGACAGATCGATCTGCTGGACTTTTGACAGATGGAAAAAAATCAACGAAAGCAGTTCATGGACCAAAGTCCTGATTTGCTTTTTAAAATAAAATAGAAAAACTGTCTTTTCTGCAATAGTTAGACAGTTATGTTTTACAGAAATGTCATATTTGCCCTTTAAATAGGCAGGGTCCTTAAGGTAGAGAGCAGAAACAGCCTTTTCGGCACTGAAAATATCTACAGGCATTGTGATCCCAGCTATTTATGAAGACATATGAACTCTTTCTTCTTTGAAGCTGTGCACATTCTCATCGTGGGAACTCTAAAACTGAAATTTTGCAGAAAAACAATTCAGAAAAAAACAGGATGAAGCAGCTTTTATCATCTTTGTTGTGCATCGATGACGCCAGATTCCAAATGAGCTCAGATGGCTTCACGTCTCAATAAAAAAAATTATGCCTAGACCAAAAACTTTAAATGTTTTCTGGTGGTTCGGATTAAAAATGTGGCATTCTGTTTTATTTAATGTACTCTTATTATTTAAAGTTCTTGACAAGTTTATTTTTTGGTGCCCTTGTAAAAGCTCTGTGAAATAAAAATTAAACTGAGAATTGTGTTTAAAAGGTGCTACATAAAGCTGCTTTACCTCATCACCATAAGAACTTAAAAAGAAAGGATACCTCCAAAAAGGAACGAGTCCCTCCTCAGCACAGACTAAATGCCCCACCGCTGGAATCACGTTCAATGTGAATGCAGCTTTACAAGTACATACTCAGACACAGTGGTGTACGGGATGAGCCGTCCATTCCAGAAACACTCAAAGATGTCTTTCTTCCCTCTTGCTCCCGCATCACTTTCATAGTCGTCGCTGTCATCGTTACCAGAGGCTAAAAAACAAAAGAAATGCAAATTGAGACTAAGAGATAATATTGAATATGAGATCATATTCAATGTTTGAGTACCCTGAGAAGCACATAGATCTTTGGGGTATGTCTCCTTGTCGTAGAGGAATGGATGATACCGAAGAACCCCCTCCACTAAGCCGCCATCTCCTCCAGTGGAGGCCTTGAATTCGAAGGTGTCTGCGGCGGTGTTGATGTACAGAGTCTGCATGTCATTGTTTACCTCTCTGAGATTCAACAAAAAGGGACTTTTTGTTGGCTTTTCCCGCAATGTGACCTGGGTAAAAACAACAAGTTTGACTTGAAAGTTGCATTTCCAGAAAACCTGCACATGTACATGCTGACAGTTGAAGCTGGTTCATAAAAACGCTGCTTTGGATGGCTGAAATTGATGACCTTTTCAGCTGTATGGACACCTCGAAGGGCATTATAACTTATACCGTGGTCACGTACAAAGGAAATAAACACTAAATGAATTATTTGTACTTGAATATTGATATTTATTATGCTAAAAATTATTTTTCATGTGGTGTGACGCACTGTCGTGGTCCTTGCTAAGAATCTGCCACTTGTTCTGCTGCAGCTGGGTTATGAGGACTAACCAGTGGAGGACAGTGGGTTACATAAGTGTTACAAGATATAAAGCATCATTTCAGAAGGAAATTTCACCTCTCAATGCTTGTTTTTGTCCACAAGACGAAGCAAAAGTTTGTTTCAAAGAAACAAATTCCACAACAGTTTCCTAAATCACTTTTATTGCAAGAAATATCCACCACTCTGATTATTAAATGTGTATCAACAACCCAGCAACTTCTTTGTAATGGTATTTTAGCAGCTGCTCACTTAATCCGATGTATTTGTCTATAAAAAAAACCTTCCTCCTTCCACCTTTAGCTGCACCAAACTGTGTGTTCTGAATCAGCCACAAATCGATGATCACGCTTGAATTTTTGTGAAATATCCAAAGTTTTCATACCTTGACCAAGGCATTTAACTATTTCACGCTTTTCAGCAGCAGAGATCCTTTTTCTTTCTCATATTTTTTAAAAATGTTGGTCTGCTTAATAATGTGGAAAAGTCCTACTTTAGTAGTTTTTCAACCGGGAAAACTAATGGTCAGGTGTCTGAGCTTGATGCCAGTGATCCAAAAAGCCCTGAAACACACTATCTTCCACAAATGTAATTGAAAAACAAAGAACTGCATCTTTTTGAGACTTAAATACAATTTGTATAATAGTTTTAAACACATTGTATATTATTGCCCTGGTCTAAATGCTAGTTGGTAACTGGAACAAAATAAACTCAAAACGCGTGTTTATAAATAATTTTATCATTACTTAATGAAAGAATTAGTTTGTTTGTTGATACACGTTTAATAATCAGAGCCTGCTTTCAGTGAAAGGGGTGTGGACTTGCTGGTTGGACAAGCTCACTCATGATAGGTCACTGTAGTTCACCTAAAATCGTGACTCAATCTAGCTCGGATCAATCGCTGTCAACAGGTTTCAAAATGGTGGCGCACGTATCAGGAAGTAATGGTGATGGATTTGGTTTTATTTTACTCTGGTGAGGAGACACTCAGCTGTTGAGGCTTGATGTGGTTGTAATAACTTAATTTTTCCAAACTAGTGTCTTGAACAGTTTAATGTAATCGTTTTCTTTAGATCACAATTTTTCTCTTACGTCTGGTTCACACCGGATGCGGAAGGACAGCGAAGCAGGGGTTGGGAGTGTTTATTTGTAAATACTTGTATAGTATTTATTTGTAATAATAAGCGGGAAATATACAGCAGAGATCATAATAACGAGAAAAAAATAAACATCAGATCCTTGATTAAGATGCAACATTTGATTTTGATCAAGTCTGAAACTACGTATTTGGGCCTGATTTCCGAAATTGAATTGGGACATCCCTAGTGTCAAGAACACATTAATGCACAAGTATGTTCAGTTGTTTTATCCATGAGTGTGGGTTTGGATTTGTGTACAAACATATTGTTTGTGAAAGCCTTTACAAATAATGCCCATAATCCCAAAGCATCTCAGATTGCCACAAGGATGAACAGCAGAGAGAAGCTGTGTCACCATCCAAGCATGGGGTCACCAAGTAATAGTAAAACAGCCTTACCAAAATGTCGATTTTCTGGGGAGGATCTCTGCGCGGACATGCTGGTTGACTCAAGACGTTTCCATTCTCACCATGTATGTAGTAGTGATAAATGTGCCTGCAAAACAGAAAACTCTTTAAAAACAAAGCAAATAAAAAAAAGCAGAAGGCTTAGGATAAATGTATTTATTTATGGGAGGGGCTCACGCTAGCTCTCTGGTACACTCTTTAAAGTCTTGCTTCAAGTAGTTTATGTGTTCTGGAAGGATTCCTGTGATAACGACAACATTGAAGCTTTGTTTCCCAGACTCCTCCCTAATAACATCATGGAGGAACCGCTCATCATTTGTGACATGGGAAGAGACAGAGGGCTGCGGAGAGACGGCATAAATAAATATTTACGTCGAATTGGGATTTACATAAAGCCTTTGGAAAAGTACCCACCATTCTGCTGCTGATGGTCCCAGTGAAAACATTTTCTTTTTTCTCCTCTTTTCGCTGAAATTCCTCTTTGGATAAAACCAATTCATGCACGTATGGAGAGTCTCGTGGTTTGCTGATCATCTAACAGTAAATAAAGCAACAACAAAAAAAGCATCATTTTGTTGAACTTTCTACAAAAAGAAAACAAATTCTAGAAAAGTGTATTATTTGCTCAAGATTCTCTGATCGAGACTCTTTAATTTGTCGTATAGAAAACATTTACCAAACGACTTTTACTGCAACCCAAGCACGATCAGACAGAATGAAATACGCACATACAGTTCAAGGTTGACTGTGTCTCTACTGAGATGTAGAGGTGTAGACAGGTTACAAGAGGACAATAAGGTCACTGGTGACAAAAAGTAAGTTACGTCTCCACACTGCATTCAATGTGTAGACCACTGACTGTATGTGAGAACTGGACAGTGACCCATCCCCCGGCATTCTAAACAGGAAGTACCTGCTGGCTCTAAGAACCCGAAATCTCTTGACTTCTATAGAGAAATAAACAAATATTACTCAGTCCTTCTATTGGTCAGAATTCAACATCTTCTTGCTAACTGTTATTTTTCCGTCATGATATTTACGGTAATGCAAGTTATTCAAGTTATAGACTGACCAATCAGATGTCTCAATTAAAGCATGTGATGTTCGCAGGCCCCCATGTCTAACGTTTGAAATGTTTGATTCCAACAACCTCACTCCCCCCACTCGGACCAATCAGACCAACTGTTAACCTATGATGCCTGGCTCCAACATAGAAGCATCCATTTCGCAAGAAAAAAAAATGACTTCATTTGGTTGGAGGCTTAAGTAAGTCACTTTTTTGGGTTACGTCACACTCACTCAGTCCAGTTCTCATTTACATTCACTGGTATAAATACAAGAAAATAAATACATGATGTTTAACACACAGAAACAAAGCACATAAGGCACAATGTGGATTGTTGCATTTATCCTAGGGCATGGCTCTTAGATGCACTTCCACCAGATTAGGAACACGAGGGAGGGAATAGATAGAACGTCTAGGTCAAGAGTGGGATGAACTGCAAGTGTCATCCTCCACAAAGCAGCTACTTTTAGAAGCAGACGTGTTTTGCCAGGGGCAGCTCCCTCAGCTCAGGGGAGTTAGATTTGATAACATTATTCCTTGTACCAGCAGTTTTTTTGTCCTCCTGGTTGTGTCCTTGACTTGTCCAACAGAATCTTTGATGCAAATTTAATGGTTTTCTCTTTTGGCAATTTTTAGCCAGTCGACCCTCAATTCAGGCAGAAAGTCACCCTAACTTGACAGGCACCTTTCCCACAAGTTTGAGGGTCATCGGCAAATAAGGAAGTGAAGCACAGCGTTTTTGATCAACTTTTTGAAAGTCTGTCGCTGCCATTCCCAGACTGCCTGATAAAGCAGGAAGCCTCCGATCCCTATTGCAAGGACTCCAATAATCAGAAATCTGAAGAGATACACATCGTCAGTGTCACTAGCCTGTTGGTGTATCCAGCCCCATGGGGTCACATGGGGTCCTTCTGGGCAGGAGGGGTCCGCCATTTTACTTTTTTAGCGTGGAAATTTTTTTTTCGATCAAATTCAAAGACCAGCTGATCATTTTCAGAGTACAAAATACACAAGAATGACAAATTCAGATTTAGAGGGAGAAAAGGACAAAAAGCCTTGAAAGTGGCAAAAGAGGAGAGAGAAGAAACACCATCTATCCAAATGGCCACAACAGGCTGACTCCCAAATAACAAAGTCTTGACTTCACACCATAAATGAAGATAAATATAGCGAGGCGTCTAAGTCTATTTAATGTTTATCCCTTTAATTTACAATGAGAAATGTGTATAGTGGCTGCCACCCTTGCCTTAAAGCCAGGAGGCCCTAGTTCAAATCCTGGATAGGACCTTTCTGTGTGGATTTTGCATGTTCTCCTCTTGCAGGTTTGGGTTTTCTCCTGGCACTCCAGTTTCCTCCCACAGTCCAGAAAAAAATATGTCATTGGTTTAGCTAGGATAGGCTCCAGCACCCCCATGACCCCAAGAGGGTCAAAAAGATTAGGATTGGGTTTAAAAGATAGATGGATGTGTAAATCTTTTGTTTTGGTTGGACTTTTTAACCTGGGAAATAGCTCCTTTCTAAAACCAGACCACAGTGGTCACTTAAAGAACAGCAACATGAGTTTTTGCAGGTTTGCTTCACGTTGCTGAGCAGAGTTTTGGGTTTTGACCCCTCAGACTTACCCTGACTGAATCACCAATGAAGAATGCGGCTTGCTTTCCTCCAACTCCAAAGTAAGATATATCACTGTTTAGACTGCGGGGGGGGGGATCAGGGCGCACATATCCCTCTTTCTCACTAGAGTGGGTCAGGGGTGTAAAAAGTATTTTAGTTCAAAGCAACAAATACAATACAAATGTATACAATAAAAAGTTGGAGTCAAAACAAACGAACCTTGAAAGCGTACTTTTCTGCCTTGCAAATTTGGAGAGCCTGTAGATGGCCCAGTTGTTCAGCTGCTTTGATGTCATGCCACACCCATTATCCAAAACAAGAACTCCATGTTTTCCGAGAGTTTTGTCAAAGAGCTGTCAACACATAGGACATTTAGCCAGAATTTTAAAATAAACAAAAAAAAGCAGAATTTACCAAATGTTTTATATATATTTATATAATTTTATTAAATAAAATGGAAGTGTGTAACCAACCAGTCGTATTTCTATCGTTCTCAGTCCTTTGTTTCTAGCTGTGGCTGAAAGGGAGTTGTCCACCAGCTCAGCAAGGGCATAAGCTTGGAAAAGGAAAAAGCAGAAAGTTGCACACCTATGTCCATTTTTACAGCACCATTTGATACAATAAACACTCACGCAGCGCTTTCTGGTCTTCAGCGTAGTACTCATGAGTCCCACTCTTGATCAGGGTGTCATAATGAGGCGTGAACATGATGTTCGTCTCTGTCGCAGCCGGCAGAGTCTGACCTTCATGCTGCAACAAGTGCAAGGTGCACTCATCCTGAAGTTCATCTGCAAAAAACAAAAACAGGTGAGTGAACTCCTCATCAAAAACATGTGAGTACACCTCTCCTCGTGCTCCTATCAACTTTTGCACCAAATTTACTCACCAAATGTGTCATAACCCACAACTGTCCTGTCAGTTGTGACCAGGACAAAAGGCTCTTGAGTGTCAATGCCAAAACTCTAAAAAAGAAAAACACAAAGAAAAACTCTCAGTTGGATTTCTTCAGATTAAAAAATTATTTTAATCACCAAACTTTAAAGGACGTCATGAAAATGGAACGTACCATTGTTGTGCGTGTAAGTGTATCGTAAAGTATTTGTAAGGACATTGTGAGTTACTCTCACCTGTGGCGTGCGGCTGATGTTGTCGTACGGTGAACTTACGCCACACTAGTTGTTAGTAAGTTGCAAGTACTGGTCTCTTATTGACTGCATGCAAATGCTGGATGCATGGGGTGTGCAGGTGATACGCAAGTGGCCATAGCCCACCCTTAGGATGCCTACACAAACTACGCTCTGTTTCCTAATTTCCAACAGTTGGGCTGCAAGCAAGGAGAGCATCAAGAACAAGATCCTTGTGCAGTCCGCAGGATTTAGGGAGTAAAAAAAAATTAAATATCCATACAACACACCAGCATCTCACCTACTCTCCCTTACATGTTTTTGAAGTGTTCATTACAACCTGTCGCTTGAAACATACCAGTAGAAAAGTGCAGTAACATTTTCGCTCTACAGGATCACCAGGCTGTTCGAAACCTTAATGTTGTGCAGGCTACATGTGTGGCCCGTACAGGTTTGTCTCTTTTTCATCCATAAACAGCTCGTTTCCATCCGTAAGGGCAGCTGTGACTAAGACTAAGTATGCAACTACTATTGTAAGTTTTTTAGTGTACTTCTATCTCGGCCTTTTCTAATTACCTATTATTACCTATTATTGTTTCTGGGTGACTGATTCGACTATGAGTCTGGAACAACTTTTATCTATCTTTCTATCTTTAATGAGAAAATGTTTATACATTATGGATGCTACAAATCTTGGTTAAAAACCAAACTGTGCCACATTAAAGAACCAAATAGTTGGAAAAGTGAATCGTTGTATCATTACTGCATGTTTGCATGTGTTGAAAGTCTCAAACCTGTGTGTTGTGGTAAATTCAATATTCAATAATTTTTTAAGACACTACACCAGGCTTAGTAGTAGCCAACTAAAAGATTCTCTGTCAATGTTACTTGCTAATTAGCAAATCAATAAAAGGATTTTTCTGAATTTTTAGCTTTCTGTGGTTTTGTTATACGCAAATCATATATGAATTAAACAAAACCATGACCCAGAAAACTAGGTTTAAACCGAATTGTGGGGAAAGTAAATTACTGCATCTCAAATATACATTTATTGAAAGTTTTTGGTTTGGGTTTAAACTCTCTAATGCCACACAGACGAGCTAAAACAGTGGATTCAATTCTGTTATTATTTAGAAAATAACGTTTATATGAATGTCCTATGAATTAATCTTGTTGTATTTATCTGCATCTTAAAGGCCGGTCCATGAAAATTCTGTCAGACTTTAAACCGGTCCGTGATCTCACAGGACACACAGAACAGCCAGTTAGTAACACAGCATTATCGGCTAACATAGCATCCTCTCTTGAGGGACAACTGAGACACGGTATTGAAGGTTGAGCCTGAAACCCTCCAAGATTTTTTTCTGGCTCTGCGGTTTAAATTCTGAGATTTTATTTTTATAGGCTTATAAATATGACCTTCTTGTGGGAGATCCTATAAGGTAATGACAATGAAGTCCAGTGAGAATTTGACCAAACAGGAGGGAAATGTTAGAGTGACTGCACATATTCTAAAATCGATTGTCATCTATTTGCAGAACCTACAATCAGCGTTTGAAATGTGGCTTGCTCTAAAATTGTGCACTTTTTGCTGATGGCCTGTTGCTAAGGAGACCTGTAGCTGAGGGAGTGACGGGACACAACATAGACAACATGCGAGCTGAGAAGCTGAAACTATGTTTGACTCTCCTCCTCAGGTGCAGCTGTGTTTTCTTTCTTTCTTTCCTTTCACCCCTTCTTCAGAGCTGCATCTGATTGTAACTAGGGCACTCTCAGATTTTAATAAATAGTAAGGGTCCGGAAGGGGGTGCTCAGAGGCGGTTGGGGCATTTCCTCTCTGTCTCTCCTTGCAAGTAAAAAGAACTAAATTGCCTCTGTCTCCCTTCTTTTGCAGAAATATTTTTTTAAAGGTTATTTCAATCTAACGATATGTATACACTACCTTGCAGATGATCTGGAGAAACCCCCAAAAGTCTGAACCCCTAGTTTCCAATAATGTATTTGTGATATCTTGGTGGCGGCAGTCGTAAACAAGGATCCGCTTGTTAGGTCTTCCCCCTTTGGGGAGGGCAGCAGCAGCCGCAGCTCCCGCCGCGAGACGGTGCATTCTCCCGATGAAGACTTTCAAATAATTCAGCCAATGCTAACCCAGATTTGTTTTCATAGCGGTCGTGGCTATTTTCGAGGGATTTCTGACACGGTTTGCTAAACTGTTCGCCACTGCTGCCTGGAGTTTACGTTCCCCGCCCCGCTGGTATGCCTCGTATGGCTCGTGTGCCTGAAACCTTCCAAAGCTAGCGCATCTACGGGTAGCACCGAAGGACAAAAGTGTTTTGTTGCTTTCGCGCTGGACGGTTTGCTTTCAGTATCGTTTCTCGCAAACCTGTGGTTTTGTCTGTTTGTTTGTTATGCATAATTTCTGCTCGGATGGGAATGGTATCATCATTTAGCTGTTCGAAAGGGTATCTTCATGTCGGTGGTGTTTCAGAGCAGCACGGGGTGGGTTCTGAACGCTCTCCCTCTTGTCAATGCAGGCTATCAGCCATGTGTTCGGAAAGGAAAGGATGGCTCGAACCTGCTAAAGTGTACTTTTAAAAGACAATATTTCCGAAAATCAAAGAGCTATTACTGCCAAAGTCCATCTGCTGCCCTAGATGGAGGAAAAACGGATACTTTACAAGCAACAGAAAAACAATTAAAGGCAAGTCTGCTGCATAGCGGCATTTAAGTATAATTGTATGTATTTAAATGTTGTAAACATTTATTAAGCATGTTTTGTGATCACTGTAACACCGGAAAGGTCCATATAAGACAGCGTTTCTCAAATGTTGGGGCAGGGAGGCGCGGTGCGATGCCAAGGGGGGCGCGGGACAACCCGGGGCCCATGCAGCTATGAGTAGATGCCTGCTAAACAGATGACCGGAAGACACTGTTAGCTATTGAAGTTTAAGGCTGTGTCCGAATTCATGACCAAACCCCTAACTACTAAAAGACTACATAGTGAGTAGTGAATTAATTCGGACGGAGCCTAAATAATCAGTCACTGAAAATGTGAAAACCCTGAATGAACCAGCTTAAAGTGAATGGAAAAACCAGATTGCAAATTCGGGGGGAAAAAAAACATAAAAATTTGAAATCAAGACATTGTAAATTTGATTAAAAAAACAGTTTTAAACTCGAAAATACACATTGTAAATTTGAAGGATTTTAAATTAAAAATATATATATTATTGTAAACTTGAAAGAAAAATTGAAAAATGTTTAAAAAGATATTGCAAATTTAAAACTTGAATAAAAATAAGAATTTGAACCTTAAACTGTTATAACTTTTTTTTTTTTTTTAATTGTATTTCTAACTTCTTTGAACTCATGGCACATGATTTCCCATCATTCCCAAAGAGGTTAAAGTGACGTGGCGTCCTTTCTGCTCCCGAACGGTGTCTGTTCAAATGCTACTCCACTCTGATGTACCAAACTTTGGGAGAGCATGATCATCACTGTACGGTTTTCCTCGCTATATCGCTGTTCACATTTTGAGGCCTCGCTGTTTGCTTGATTTTTTTTCAGTGCTACTTTGCTATTGAGCTTGTCAATCTTTTCTGTGCCGTGTTTTACGGAGATACGACAAGTGCCGTTTGCCAACATTGTGGCATTATGGTTTCCCCTTCTTTTGGCGAGCAAGCCACCAGAAAACTAAAATCAGATTAGCACAGGAATCTCCAACCAGCAAGACTGAGACAAGTAGTTTAATAGAAAAAACAAATCGTTGTGAATACAAAATTATGTTTCTAATAGGCCTTTGTTAAAAAGATAAAACACAAAACAAGAACCCCAAACATCCAGTAGTGGATCACGTCAGAGCTTGCACCCAGTCCTGTGCCACGCCCCCTGCGTGTAACCACTGCTTCCATTCCAAGTAGGAGGAAGACTCCGGTGAGGTCCAATGGCAAACCAAACCGCCTGTGTTACGTCCCTCCTTGGAGAGGAGGAAGAAAATATGTAACATAAAAAAAAGGAAACCTGGGAGGATTTTGAAGACTGTCTGGACAGCCGTTTATTACAAGAACATGTGGGAGGGGAACAAACAGAACAAGAAGAATATACTGTAAAATTTGACTTGACAAACAAACTGAAAATCTCAGGCACTATATGGTCAATTAGCAGACTGAAAGTAATGTGAATAAATAACAACCTACTGAACCTAAAATGGGACTTAAACCAAGGGACAGAACTAAGGCATAACCAGAAATAAAACAATCCAGGGTCGTTTGCAAGACAACACTATTAATGAAAAGGGAGAACAAAACAGAGAAGAAAAACCAGGCTTTTCTTCAATGGCTTCAAACGGCCAAGACCAACAACAGGGGCGAGCTGAGAAAATCAGATCCTTCACAGGGAATTCAGCTGCCACTGGAGCAGGGGCTGCTGAGGCTTTTATGCTTTCCACCAAGCCTGGTGATTGGAAGAGGGAAGGGATGACCTTTGAGAGCATAGACAAGAGAGAAACGTGTAGTGAGGAGTCCATCCTGTCACCCCATGGAAAATGTCCCGGTAGCCAATGAGCTCAAATCCCCGCCCCAACGTGAAAACAGGATCAGCTTGGCAATGAAAACTTGAAAACTGAATTGAAAATTAAAACTTAGATGTGAAAGGAAACAGGGAGAAACAAAAAAAAAGAAGCTAAATACAAATATATATTTTTTTAGTTTTGAAACAGTTTTATGTTTAAATATTTATTTTTATTAAAGTTTCAAATTTGGAAAAAAAATCAATTTTCAACATTTCTTTCAAGTTTACAATATTATTTTTTTCAAATTTACAATTTTATTTTCAAATTTTCAAAAATTCCTTCAAGTTTAGAATGTGTACTTTTGAGTTTAAAGATGTTATCAAATTAAAAAAAAAATCAAACTTACAATGTCATGTTTTCAAATTTTTTTTTTTTTGAATATGCAATCTGGTTTTTCATTCCCTTTGAGCTGGTGCATATTTGACCCCATACTTCTCTGGCTCGTGCGTTCACTGAGCTCCAGACATCTGCAGCAAAACAAAGCAGTTTATCAGAGAAAATGCCAATCACCAGAAGAACTGATCAATTATAATTGATTGTTCTAATTGTGTTGACACTTTTTTCAGACAAAATGCTTTGTTTTGCTGTGGATTGTATAAAAACAATTACAATTTTTTTTTAGTGGACTGACGTGGGCTGTGTGTCTGTTTGGGCACGCCAATGTCTGGGGCACAGTGTACGGACAGTGTATGGTTCAACAGTCAGCCAAAAAATGTTCCGTTTGCAGAAGAATTACAATTTATTTTTGGAAATTACAGGCACATGTATCTATTTTTTCTTTATATTCTTAAGAAAAAAACAATGTTAATAAAGTTATTGATTATTTAGAAGTTTATTAAAGTTATTGATTATTTATAAGTTGATCCATTTTTTCCTTTTAGTATTCTTTAATGATAATAACGATACAATGTACTGCAGATAAACTTTTAATTTGAGCAACTTGACTAATGGGAGTGGCATCTGAAAGTTGTACGGGGGACACGAAGGGATAAATTCTATAAGGTGGGGGGTGCAGGGGCGCGTAAGAGAAAGTAATTGAGGAGCACTTATATAAGGTAACTAAATCAGCTGGTTGTTTTCCAATATATACCTATAATCTATGTAAATTCTGTTAAAAATTTTTTAAAAATAATTCTCAACACAATATTTCAACACCATATACAGTTTATATGTCCAAATATGTAAAAAGCATAATTTAATTATAGTTAACTGCATTATATTCAAAATAACTTCATATTCCTTTTGTGGTTTCGGAAAAAAATAATGCAAATATTTTTGGCAGGTTTTTGAACAAATAAAACACATTGTTCTCCTTAAGTATCTGTTAGATAAAGTTAGTGTGAAGCACTTTAGTAATTTATTATTTACTTATGGTTGAGTTTTAGTTGAAGATAATTGCTTCGTTTAAATTAAACAGGATTTTCTTAAAGAGCTCACAATATGGGGGACCAATTTCATCATTTTCTGGTACATATGTAATTCTATTTTTAGTTGAACTTTGATGTTGAAAAGTAAACTTCAAGTCACCTTGTGTAGAATAAATAGTCACAGATATTTGTGCAGATTAGAATTCCTTTTTTTTTTCTTCAGATCTGAACAATTTGGATTGCTACAACTACACAAAAATTTGCAACCTGTTTTTGTTTTTCAAAATTAAAGCTCCTGCTGTGAACATATTCCAGTTGATTTAGCAGATTATGGGATTTAGTCAAACATTTCCTCAAAGTAGAAGGGGAGTTGAGTTGGCTGTAGAGGGAAGTTGACCTATAAATCTATTTAAACAAATAGCAGACAGTTTTTTTAATCAAGAGTGCAACATTGTTTTATTACAAACAACTGGCTCAGTTTGTGCATTTCAATAAAGTTGTGTAAAGTTCGAAGTTGACTTGATTCTTGTGGTTCAACACTTATTTTTGAGAAACTCACAAGACGACGTGAATACACCAAAATCGTTCAATTTATGAACATTGAATCTTCAGGCATGCTCATAGCCTTTATAGTATGTCCAATTTTCTTTGATTTTTATTCATGATGTTTTTTTTAGAAAAGGAAGCGCAAACGCAGTGAACTCAACCAAGGAGAAATTGATTCCCAGGCATTCCACCAGAGAGTGAGTTCAAGTCTACAAGTCTATATATTGGAATTTCACTTTGTAAAATCAAAGTTTGTTTTGTTTTCTCCACTCACATCCAAAAGTAGAACTAGAGTCTACAGTCAAAAAATATAAATGTGATCAATCTGGATTGACTCAGTTTAAAAAACTGTTTTATGGCTGGTTCCTGCTCTGCAGTACATCACAAATAACTTATGTTGAAATAATTTGTTATAGTAACAGCATAAGCAAAAATACATTTTCACTCCTTACTTTAATCAAATAGCTGTCAAACATAGGATCTAGGGTGAGGAAGTGTAACAAATATAAGTCCAAACCACATGTAAAAAAGGGTGAACTCCACTGATTGTATAAGAGAACTGGACCAAGTGATTGTGACGTAATTCATAGAAAATTAATCGCCTCTTGCTCCAATCAAATGAAGTCAACTTAATATATAAATATATATATATATATGCCCCTGCGACAGACTGGCGACCAGTCCAGGGGTGTACCCTGCCTTCGCCCATGAGTAGCCGGGTTAGGCTCCGGCAACCCCGTGACCCCGAAAGGGATGAAGCGGATTGGAAAATTGATGGATATATATATATATAGATAGATATATCTATCTATCTATATATATATATAGATAGATATATATATATATATTTTTGAAATACGGACACCGCCCTGTTGGAACCAGATGATGTCAGTAAGCAGTTATTTATCTGGGTCGGTCTGAGTCATAATGTTTTTGGCAATTGCTCTTAGCAACCAGATTAACAGAAGATTATCAACATATGAGGAAGCAGCTGCCTCATTTATTTTAAGTTGTGTTGCAGTTGAGAATATCTACGATTTTAATGTTTTTTGGAAAAACAGATAACATGTATGAGATTCACATCTCAGCCAACACACTTCTATATTACTTTCTTTCAGTGTTTTAGTCCAATCATGCACTTATATAAGATATCTATGGTGTTGAGGACTTTAATAAACATGATTAAGCAAATCTGTGTGTAATGCAGGTCAGGTCTGTTATCCTGGAAGGAACCAAGTTTTTAGTGGCTTCTGCCCAATGCTGTGGTTACTTGAATGGAGACGCAGATGCAGAAAAGGAGGCTTTTCCGGCCCCAGAGTGCAGACTCGCCACTCTATGTGATATGGCTAAAGATCTCCCACCAGTGGACGATGAGGAGCACAAGGGGGACGCTCAGCTACTAATCACAGATGGCGGCTGTACTACAAATATTGACCTTTTCTCCCGAGTGACCGAGCACGACCAGGACTGTGCTGCAGTCGTCCCACTCATGGGGCAGGAGTATGTGATCCCGCCTCACACAGCTTTCCTGCTGTCTGATTTCACGAGAATGAAACCGCTCGTCGACTGTGAGTGTCTATGACCACTGCTGCATGGCAAAAATTCTCATCTTTAGCACATAGATGTACTTCCTATTAAGATTTGACTGTTAAAGGTTTAGAAATCAGTTTGCAATGATTCCACTAAATGTGTTCATGGGTTTTTTTTCAGATGAAAAGAGCTTTGACCTGATTGTCATGGATCCACCTTGGGAAAACAAGTCTGTGAAGAGGAGCCAAAGGTAATCGGAAGTTTTTTTAAAAGAGATTATAAGATGAAAAATTCAAATTTGTTAAATCTCAAAAAAGAAAAAGATGAAAAATCAAAGTGGCTAAAGTCAAATGCCAAGTGAGAAAAGTAAACAGAGATGAAAATTCATTGAAGACATGATCATGAACACCCTTAAAGTCCCACTCCGATTAGCTTTTGATTTGTTTTCATTGTTCCCAGTGGCCTTTTAATCATAATAATGCCGTTTTAGCCCAAACCAACAAACCTGTGTCATTTTCTAGGATATTGTTTCTGCAGAGTGGCAGTAATTCATTAAAAATTTGCCTCTGAATTGTGGGTGGTGCTGTTGACATGGAGCAACTCCGTCCCCTTGAGAGATTCTAATCTGAATCTCCCTTCCCCCTTGCTGAGAGCTCGGAGCAGCTTGTGGCCCACCCAGCATATTTTCTACGTAACAAATACGATCCTTTTCAAACTGCATTTTTTCATCTGCTTCTGATTCATGTTAAAAACACCAAATCAGAATTTTCAGCAAAGGCCTTTATTGACAGCGGCAGTGGTGGTGCAGTTGACCTTTCATTGGAGGGTCATAAGTTCAGTTTGCACTTTTCTTTCTTATGTGTCAAAGTGTCACTGAACTCCACATTGCTCCTAGTGACATGGAAGCTCTGCCACCATTAATGTGTGCATGTGCATGGCTGTGAATGGTACTTGTGACTTTAAAGGGCTGGATGAGTATTTCTTTACCATTTTCTTTTGTTTATTTCAAAGAAGAGACTAAAAATTACCAACTATGTCAAAAGAGATGAAGATTTCCTATCCAGCAAACATGAAGGTCATCATCTGTTTATTTGTTAGTTTTAGAGTCAGATTACTATATTTATCCTAAGCAGGGGCAGTGCCAGGGGGTATCAAAGCCTAATTCTAATACTTTTAAAAAAATGATTAATTTTGCACAATAAAATGTCATCTCTTTCCATTTAATATTTAATGTCTTTCATGTTTGTCTGTTGTTTATTTTGTGTTAAAATGTGACATACAATCGCACTGAAAAGACTGTACGAGAGGCACGCAATAGCACTGTCTCAACTGAGAGGGCGCTCATGAGTTTACTTTTGTTCTCTATTTGTGACTAATAAAGTTTATTTAATAAGAGCACCTATTTAAAGGTTTTGCTTTGACTGATTGCAAAAATGGTGGCTGCAATCTCATTGAATTTTATTCAAAACATGAAGCAATAATGAATGGATTACCGATGCTGAACAGCACATCTTTATTGAGATTTCTAAAGCTAAAAGGAGATTAGGAGACTTTTACGTCAAAGTTGCAGAGATTTTTGTCCAGAAGGAGAGACGAATAGTCTTCATTTGGCCTGCAGGTAAAGCAGGGACGTGCACAGGATTTCAGAGGGCAAAAGGACAGCAAAAATACTTTTTTTGTTGTTCTTTAAACCTGTGTTTTTCAACCAGTGTACAGCGGAACACACTAGTGTGCCATGAGAGATGGCTCTAGAAACCTCAGACTCATTAAAAAAATCCTTATCATGACAGATGTTAAATAACCTGATCCTCCTGAGGAAGTAGAGACTGCTTTGACCGTTATTTATAGACAGCCAGTCCAGTTTGTTGTTGGTGTAGACTCCTAGGTACTTGTAGTCCTACAGTGTTTACACTTTGGCCCCCTGGATGGAAACAGTGGTCACATGAGCATGGTCTTCTTCAGGTCTACCACCAGTTCCTTTGCTTTTGTGATGTTGAGCTGAGATTGTCCAGCTCACACCATGATTTAAAGTCACCAATAACACTCCTGTACTCCAACTCCTCCCCTCCGTTGATGCATCCAACTAAGGCTGAGTCATCTGAGAACTTCTGCAGATGACAGGACTGACCGTTAGCTGAAGTCTGTGGTGTAAAGGTTGAAGAGGAAGAGGGACAGGATGGCTCCTTGAGGCGCCCCAATGCTACTGACCACTCTGACCAACAGCCGTGCAGGCACCCATCCTGTAGTCTTCAGGGTTCAGTCTACTGGGTTCAGCTTCTCACACCAGATGGTCATTTATACAACTGTGATGGCAAGATTAATGCAGAAAACTCTGCAGATGCTGAATTTCAGGCATCTTTTCTTTGGACGTTCTTTCATCTTGTGCACAAAATAAATGCAAAAGCACTTATTACAAAGGGATGTCAGATGTGCACGCTGTTGCCCAGAGAGACAACAATATTTAAATCAATCTCTGCAGTGTATATAATGAATACAAGTAAAAATATTGTCCAACCTAAGGGTTTAACCTGGTTTCATAAAGCATAAAAGTGAATGGTCAAAAGGCTAATTTGATGAATTTTCTCAATCCAGATATAGTTCTTTGCCTTCATCCCAGCTGAAACGGCTCCCTATTCCCCAACTGGCATCTCCAGACTGCTTGGTTGTCACTTGGGTAACAAACAGGCCAAGCCACCTTCGCTTTGTGTGCGATGAGCTGTATCCACACTGGAATGTGCAGGTTGTGGCTGAGTGGTTCTGGGTCAAGGTACAGGAAATTTTAACAGGGGAAATATTCAGAATTGTTATGCCTCAGGTCACTTTAGCTCATTTTGTCTGCTTTTCTTTTCCCAGGTCACTACTTTGGGTCAGTTTGTGTTTCCACTCGATTCACAACACAAGAAGCCGTATGAAACGCTGGTGCTGGGCAGATATCGCCCCTCTGCTTCCCCAAGGTAGAAAACCAACAGCTTTGTGTGTGAAATAAGATGCATTCAGATCACATTTCTTCTTTTCAGCGTCTCAGAAAGGAAAGAAGTTCTTATAGAAGATAACCGCTTGATCGTCAGCGTCCCCTCAGCTCTACACTCCCAGAAGCCCTTTCTCTCTGGTAAGTGTAGTCCGTTACTCTACCACTAGAGGGCAGTGCTGCAGCACAACTGATTGTTATCTGGCACATTACATTCAAAAGTTATGGCTCCATTCTTTAGTTGTTTAGGTTTGCAAAATATAAATGTTGATATTACTTAACATGTCAGCAAGGTGTGCAAAATTATGGTTGTTCCAAGTGGAAAAAAAAGGACAAAAGTAAAGTTTTGAAACACAAAGTATGCAAAAATAGGTTTATTTTTTATGTTCTAATATATAAGTTAAACTTTATGACCATTCTGGGTTTGTCAGACCTCAAATGTTTGCTCCCAACATCCAGCTTACTTTGCAGGATAAACGTAGGACCATAAACAATGAATATGCAGAGAGTATGAATACGGAAAGCTTGACGTCATCTGGCTCCTCTCAGGGGAGCACAATTTATTGTGTAGTTTGGAGAGAGAAACATGGCCGGTGTTTGCTGGTGCCCGCTTTCAACCACGCAGAAAAAAAGGGGGAAAAAAAAAAACGAGATATTGTTTTAATACATTGATTTAAATCATAATGATGCCTCTATGGAGCTGTGATACCATAGAGATTAAGAAGATTAACAAACAGATTGTGTTTAGTCTCCATGTGTGATTGTTTGTTCAGAGCAAAGCCTCTCAGCACGTTTATTAACAGCTCTGAGAAGTTTTCTTTTGCATTCTGTTGGGCAAATTTTTTCTTTAGATTTAAAGCATTTTAGATTGTGTAGTATGAGAGTTAAAAATGTTAAGTGGGAAAACGAAAAAAACTGTGCTGATAGTGGGTGTGTCTTAAATCTGTGGTAACTGTGACAAAGTGATACATTCAGAGGGCTGGACTCTGCTCCAACAAAGATATCACCAAAACCAGAACAGCCTGATTTGGTGAATTATTTCCAGTCAGAAATCCTGAGCTTTCTCATTCCTGTTTTGAGAATATTGCTGAGTAGAATATTGTTTTTCATTTCTGGAGCCGGTGGGCGACTTTGGTGGCACGAAGGCCAGAGTGCAGAAACACTTGTTTCTCTCTCAGATGGAACTCCTGTTACTGGCATTCTTGGTTGCCATGGAGCAGCGTTGCTCCATAACAGATACAATCCTTCCCAGATGGTCAAGCAGCAGAAGAAAAAGTGTTTTAAGATTTTTGAAGAGGGAACACATGTTATTTATTAACTCAAAGGTGTTCAGTAATCTGAGTGTGATGTTTGTTGTAATTAACTTTTCATTAAATTAGGTTTCCCTCCAAAACCGGGTTGTGGGAGATTTGGATTTGTCTGCATCACTTCATTAGAGTTCAGCCTCTGATGGAAAGATGTTCTCTTCAAGTGTTTTTTTAGTTGCAAATCAGAACTGTATTTTTTTGGTGTTCAGTTTAAAACCTTTTAAATTCAGTTTGTTTTTATCTTTCAGTCTGATGTCACTGTTTAGCTATAATTCAGTAATTTATGTAAAAATTAATTTATCAAGGTGTTTTTGATCATTAAATACTCTGATGTACCAATAAGGACCCAAATGTTATTCCCATAAATAGATAATATAGAGTTTATTTGCAGGAAAGAAAAGTTTAGAGAAAGTTTGTGCGATTGTTAATGGTCACAATAACATAAATGAAATGTGGGTTTTGACTGTTTCCAAAACACCTCCAGTGAATTTGGGAGAAGCTGGAAATGTAAAAGAAAATTAATTTAAGAAATTAGGTTGACAACTATTAAGCAACAGGTGCAGCTGTCAATGCCAGTGACCCCAGAGTGCAGCGGGGAGGCCCTGGAGAGGAGAGAAGTGCAGCAAAGGAGAGATGGAGGAGAGGAGCAAAACGTCTGTACAAGACAAATATCCAAGTTGAAAATAGGACAAGGCGAAAAAGACATAATGTCAGCTTTCAGTGATCATTTCTTTTTAAGACTGTTTCATCCAGCCCCAAGATTTCTGCACTGGAAAGGAGATCCATTTCAATGACCAACAAATGTTTAGATAAGAAGGTGTCTTTTTGATTGATTACTTTATTTCAAGCATTTTTTTCTGTCTTAGTGACTAGATTTTTTTTAAATACACAGTTTTGGTAAGACCATTTTTCTTACCCCATAAGCCGATTTTTTTCTCATTTAAAGAAAATATTTCAAGTTTAAAAAATGTTGACTTATCCAGCTCTCTACTGGTCTTCTCTGATGAGAGAACTTAAGAGCCACAAGCCAATACCTTCCCATGAGTGACAGAAATAGACTGCATCCGTCTCTGACTGTGTGATGTTCCTTTAGGAAAGATGAAAATTATAAAGCTTCCCTCAGAAACACACATGAGCCTCTCACATGAGAGTTTAATGAGAAACATGCCCACAAAGCCACAGTAAATGGAAGGAAGGAGTTCAGTATACAGCGTTTAATGGAGGGAGTATCGTCTTTATGACGCACACTCATGAAAAATCTGTCGATTTTTTTTCCCACTATTTAAGGAAATAGGACATTTTTCAAACTTTGCATTTGAGATCACTACCAAGAAACTAAAATCCTTTTTTAGACTACATTGACCTTTTTTTTAATGCATCTATTTAGCAGATTGTAAAGTAGTGGCACAAATGTGTGAACCGACAGGTGACACAAGTGTGCAGCTTTGAATTGGACAGACTTTGGCGCCATGGCTGCTCAGCAAGGTCACGTAACCCCCACTTCCTAAAGTGATGACTGAACCAAACGATGCCCCGCTGAGGTAGTTTGGTCTGATGGACCTTGTTATCCTTTGTATTACTTGGCATCTCCTTTCTTTCAGGTCAAATATGCAAACGTTAATCCACTTTTACTTAAAAGACCCAATGAAAATGATGTCTTTGGTGTTTTTAACATATTCCTGTGGCATTTTTCTGATGATGGAGGACATATATTTAAAAAATCTAACTTCATATCCTTGATAATCAGAAGGAGATGTAAATATACGGTTTAAACATTTTCTACTTGTGACGTAGAAAATACAGAAAAAACGTGTTGAGATTAAATTTGCTCCTTTCACAGATTGGAGGCCTGCAGGAACATCTGAGGATATGAACTAAAAGTCACCTTCATAATTAATTATTGTTTTGACCATTCTTTCCAGGAAAGGGAAAATAAGAAGCAAATGTCCTACCAAGACTCTCCATTAAGATTTGCCAGGAAAACATGTTTTTGTTATTATGGTAAGAAGGTTTGAGTAATGTGCTGAGAATCACGTCCCCAGTCTTTAAAAGTTGTTGGTAACATAGAATTGGGGCTTTGTTTGTCTGGGTTTAAATTCGTTTGGGATGCTGAGAAGATCTTCTGTTTTATACTTGAATAAATAGACCCTTTGAGCAGAAGTCAGATTCTAGATTCATTTTTTATTCCAAGTTCCTTTTTTCCTCAACATATGGTGGGCAGGCCACAAGCTCCCTGCTCCGCTCTATTCTTATGCATCCTTGCCAACAGTTTCTTCCACTACTCAGAAGTAAATTTCTAATGAACTCCTGCCGCTCTGCAGAAACTACGTCCTAGAAAATGATAGGTTTTTGATTTTGGCTAAAAATGACAATCATTATTTAAATTCAGCTGCAGATTTTTTTAAAAATAGATCAAAAGATGATTGGACCTTTAAAAGATTTTCAGTTTGTAGCAGCATCCTCTGACTGCCCCAGTCAGTAGAAAATTACACTTTTCTGCAACGACAAAGAAAACAGGTTTCGATGAGGAAGATATTAAATGATTGTTGCAGTTAAGAAAAACTGTTTCAAAGCTTGTTTGCTTCTCTTAATTTTTTGTGAAAACATAATTGGCTCATAAATATCTAAGCTTTTTGGTAGAAAGATAATCCCTAAGTGATACCTTTCACTGGATTTTTATGGCAGAAGTATGGCTGATATCAAAGCAAAAAAGATAATTAGGGTTTTACTAACTTTTTATCTTGAGAGCTGAGTCACCGTTTGAAGATGGGTTAGCTACAGAGATGCGTGTTTGGCCTTTCCGCCCCAAGGTTCTGTCTCCATGACGTACAGAAAAAAAAAGGCAGAAGTTGGTGAAGCTTGGTGTGGAGGTTAGATCAGTGTTCAGATCAGACTTTAGAGCTAATTACCTCCAAGAGGGCTGCCTGAGTGTAGTGTCAGAGGGGCAGGGGAAGTGAAACGTATCTGTCAGGTGTTCCTCTCTTGGAATATTAGAACTTATCGAGCCAAGGTCACTGCAAGTCTCTGCAGATAAATATCTGTGGTGTGAAGGAGCTGGGCATGAGCCAATGTCGGCCTCTCATTACAGAGAAGCAGGCAAAGAGCTCCTCCAGGTTTAATAACGTTAACAAGGCGATTAAAGAAACAAAGAAGGTCGAAAAAAGCTGGAAAACAAATTCAATGAAATTTGTGAACTAAATTTGTTAAATCAATAACATTTTTTTACTTTTTGTCATTAACTTCTTATGTTTCTGATTATGTCAGACTGACGCATCAGTTAAAATAGTGCCTAAACAATTATAGATTGATGGAAAGGGGGGCGGTATTGCTTTGCAGCAGAGGTAAATTTCTAATGAACTACTGCTGGTCTGCAGAAACTATGTCCTAGAAAATGACAGATTTTGGGGTTTTGGCTTAAAACTGCATAATGATGCTTAAAAGACCACTGGGAACTCTTTAAAAATCAATTTTAAAAATGATCCGAGTGAGTCTTTAAAGCGGCAGCATACATTTTTTTTTCGTTACAACACAGTTTTTTCTAAATGTTTGCAACACAAATACACACTTGGTGTGGTTCAGTTGATGTAAATGAGATTATCTTTTACATTTTATGTCTATATAATCTAAAATATATGTCTAAATGTCCAGCACTTTGCTCAACTGTGTTGTTTTTTGTTTTGTTTTAAATTGATTCAGTTTTATTGCTTTATGTGTGTCAAGTAAATTCACCTAAACATTAAAGAAAAAAGGAGTAAAAGACCACTACAACAAGCAAGTTTTCTCATAACAGAAAGAAGAATGCTGGGAAGAAGCCACCATCCTTTTTAACAAAGGACTGCTCCTCTCCTGCTATCCTTTTATTTTGTAAAGTCAAGTGTGAGGTTACGGAGAAACAGAGTTGAAAAGTTCATTAAGGGTGAATGTTTTCAGTTCAAACAGCACCCTTCCTTATTTGCTAAGGACAGTGGGTTGTAAAACCGCCTCATCCTAGTTTGGGGAAGGAAACAGGTAATGAAACACAGAACAACTGTTGCTAAGAGGTGAAAAGGGCATCCATAAACTATATCATGAGTTAACATTTAAAAACACATTTAAACAATGATAAAATTAAATACTTTCTTTCAGAATATGTCGTTTTAAAAGACAAATGAAAAAAATTGGTTGGTTTGTTTTTCTTTAGAATAAGATTGATTTTCCAGGATTGAAATAAACCTTTCTGTTTTGTTTTCCTGATGCCCAGATAACCTACAAATAAAACCTGACTGAACTTGGAACAGATGTAGACAGAAAAGAATAAAGAAAAATGCATGTTTTTACTATTTTAGAAGTGTTCTCAGTGATCTTTTATTATGCTGTTTTAGGCAAAGTAAAAAAAAAAAAAAGTTTCCCAGGACATATTTTCAGCAGAGCAGCAGGAATACATTCAAAATTTGCCTCTGACTGGTGGACAGGACTGTCTGTGCCGTTTAGACTACGGTCACATATCCCAAAATGCCACCATGCGGCAACCTAAATGCAAGTTTTCTAGCAATTTTGGCAGGCGGTCGCACGGCGGCATTTGTAATCGGGACGCGATAGTCGCATTGTTACACACCGTATAGGGGCCATGGAGGTTTTAAGGAAAAGTTTACATTTCCATGCCGACCGTACGATTCTTTGACATTGGTCAGTGGCCGCCCGGGCAGTGTGGTGGCAGTCCAGTGACCAGCAGGTGGCAGGAAGACAGCAGCTCAATAATTGACTGATGGGAGGTTCTCCAAAGTCCCCAAAATCGTCTTATGATCAACCGATTTCAGACTGCCACCCCACCCCCATGCTGCCGTCGCATTGTCACTGTCTGATTGTCAGAAATTGTACGGGAGCATAGACATAGGCCGGGGGCCTGGCGATGATCAGACGTCAATCTGGAGATCCCAAATGGAGAGATAACATTGATGCCGCATAAAACTCATCGTGGCGTTGATAGCTCCAAAGTGACCCCGAGACTTGCACGTTAACGAATTGCGGTTGATGCTGAGAAGAATATGAAGACAGAACAGTGTGCCTTCTTGGGAGGCACGTTGTCTAAAAATGTGTACATTTGTAAATTAACAAGATTATAATGTGCACTTAAAATCTGAGTTGTGAATGACCAGTGGTGCAGAGTGGCCCACTCTTTATATACCCCCGAGCTACCGGGTGACTGGAGGCTGGTGGCTCTTTATTTGGACGGCCGCCATCCTGAGACATTTACACAACATCATTCAGAGCTGCTGCCGGCCAGTGATCCAGCTGCCACTGCTCTGGCCGCCCAGCTGTCGCTCGATTTCCGGAAAGGCGTCATCCTCGACGCCGTCTACATTCACAACCTCACCAACAATTTTTTTTAAAAATTGGGCGGCGGCGTGAAATCTTAAAGATTCTGCCAATGCCTGTCCATCATGCAGTGGCAGTTGTATTTGAAACAAAAGCATAAGCCTGGCATGACTTCCCATCATCCCTTTGTTTACATGCTCTCCTGCTATCTTACAGCCCCTCACACTCCTAACCTAGCATTACCGCTGCAACAAAAATGGCAAGCAGTATTGGAGCCATCAAGCTGTACAGTTTCGGACAAGGAAAACAAAGACATATATGGATCTATTTGTTTGCAAGTGAATGTATTGGAATGGAGCGGAGCAGGAAGCTCGTGCCCTGCCGATTGTAGCACTGCTACAGACTTTTTCTTACTGCATTTTTGCGTCTGGCAATGATTCACAACAGTTTAAATAAACAAATACTCAGAAATGCAATTTTATGTGTTATTTATTTAGATGTGTCCTCCATCATCAGGAAGATGCCACAAGAAGATGTTAAAAAAATAAACACAATTTTAATTGGTGTAGTCTTTTAAGATTATAGCATCGAGACTGATGGTGTTCTTGAAGAACAATACCAAACTCTGCATGTTCAGTGAAACTGTTTGTGTAGCAGTATATACACCAGAGTCTCCCCATGTGCTGACACGGTTATGACTCTTTGTCCCACACCTTCTCTTCACAGAGGTATTAAAGCCATATATTAGGCCTGGAGCAGAGTGCTTGGAGCTGTTCGCCCGTAGTCTGCAGCCTGGATGGACAAGCTGGGGCAACGAGGTGCTGAAATTTCAGCACAGCAGCTACTTCACTTTGACACCTGCAGATGATCCAGCAGACACCTCTAAAGAGGAGGCTCCTGATGGGCCCTCAGCTGCACCAGCGCTCAGTTCTACTCCCCATCACCATGCGGACTAATGACTGACGCAAATCACCTTTCATATCAGTTTTTCCCTTTGTTTTTAATAAAGATTCGGCACCACAAATATTGCTTTTGCAGCTCCTTTTGATCTATAATATTCACACACGCACCTTCGATTTCTTTTTTTTTTTCTTTTTGGTATAAGTAAATATTAAGGTGTTGAAATGCAAGTCTGAATAGAGAACGCCGCTAGAGAGATGAAAGAGCATTTTTGTGCAGCAGTTTTGAGCCCAGCTGCTTTTACACTCAAACCAAACACACAAGACTGATGCTTTTGAGCTTTTATTGGCACAATTTGTGTCTCAGGGACGATCAAAGTATTTCTATTTATACTTGCTCCATGCTGTTTGGGTTGAAAATCTTGGATTTTTTTTCTTTCTAAATGTGAAAAATGTTTTGACATGGACTTCAGCTCAAAGGTTTTCACATCAGTAACTCTATAATGTCTGCTCCTCTCTTCTCTTGTTCTGTCAAGGGCATGCAGGTAATTTGGCCCTTTTTCTTCCCATTTTCTCTGAAAGATGAGCTCGCCTGTGTCACTTCTAAGCAGCCGACCTGCCTTTTCATGATGGGTGGGGCCTCTCTAATGAGTCAGATTGTGCTGTGTGAATGAGGGGGGGGGGGGGGCCTGCGAGGAAGAAGAGGAAGAGTAGAGCTAACAAGTCCAGAATGGCACTCCAGCAGCATTGCAATCCTATTGAAATGTCAACCTGTCTGTCCTTAACACACATATACATTAATCAATAGACTGTAGCATTTAACCCCCTTGTAGTTTTTAGTAATAATTGACAGGAGGCTTTAGAGCACTTCTCCCTGTTTTTACAGAGACTTTATTTTTGTAAACAGGCAGTTTTCTCAATAAAATACATTAAATTTGACTCTATATTATTATTATTTATTCACATCAGTGTCCAAACAAAAACACATTTTTTTTCATGTGGATTATCCATATCTCTGGATTTTATAGGCAAAAAAGTTAATGTTCTTGGATCCATCCTGCCTTGACCACATTCATCACGGTTTGGTTTGGATCTGCAACCAGACACGACAGGGACAGACTGTAGAGAAGCATCAGGTCTGCACAGAGGATTTAAGTTAAAGTCCCATTTGTTGTCACACATCTAGGTGTGTGAAATCTGCTCTCTGCATTTGACTCACCCCCTGGGGAAGTGGTGAGCTGTAGACACGGCCACGCTCGAGAACCATTTGTTTGACCCAGCGCCTTATTGTAGCTGCATCCCTTTTTTTTTAAAATAATGGATTTTAAAGTCGTCTACAGCCTTGGACCAGAACTCTCTGACTGGTGCTTATCTGCTTTCAAACTTGTAACAAAACCAGAAACATTTTGTGAAAACATATATGGAATAAACCAAAGTTAGTGAAATCAAACAAACTCCTCAACTCTTCATAAAAGTTAGAAAACTTGCCAAAAAGTTAAAAAAAAAAAAAAAAAAACAATTTCAGGAAAGTCCTTGGAAGTGAAAAGCAAAGAAATGAGGGCCAGCCAACATTTGCACGTAACCTGATCAGGATCTTACTGGAGAAAATTTCAGCACAAAAAACATCCAACAGGAATGAAGCGACCTTAGTGAGCCCAAATGCTAATTTACAGGTATGATACATGACAACACAAATGGGTTCACATCCTTAACTGTCTAAAAAAACAAATTACTGCAATGCATCTTTTTACCTTGAGGGGTTCCAGACACAAGGCCAAAACGATGCAAATGTGTTTCTGCACATGGAGATCAAGGTCATGGGCGAAACGTCCTGATTGCTGAGATTTTTTTCATGAAGACTACCACTCCTTGGTGTTCTAAATTTGTGAACACAAAAAAGGTTTCCAGGAAAAGGAGAACTTGCTTTAAATAGCTTATGCTCATTAAAAATGATTTTCTTTATGAGAAAAATAATTACGTTTAAAAAATGCTCTCAGACAAACAAAACTGCCTGAATGACAAATTGTACAAACCAGATCTTTGCAGCTTGTTCATTTTTATTCAGTTTTGGAAATGTATATTTCCATGTCTTTCAATGTTGTTATTTTTTAGCGTTATACTTGTTGCCTAAATAAAAATAAGAACATGTTTTTCATTAGGAAAATCCTTATTTTTCTCTTTCAGGTTATATATATTTTTACATTTTCTTTTTAAGACCCACTCCGATCATCTTTTAATTGTTTTTCAAAGTATTCCCATTTTTTAAAATTAGGATAATGCTGATTTTAGTCAAAATCAACAAATCTGTGTGGTTTTCAGGGACACAGTTTCTGCAGAGCAGCAGTAGCAATATCGGAGTTATCCAGCCGTACAGTTTTGAGATGCCAGCTTGGATGAGGAAAACTAAGACGTACATGGATCTAGTCATCTATAAGTGAATGCATCAGAATGGAGCGGAGCAGGGAGCTTGTGGCCCACCCAGCATATTTTCTACATCACAAACAGCCTATTTTTGTCTGCTCCTGATTCACAATGATTTGAATGATGATGAAAAATACTATTAAAGAACAGAAATACAATTTCAGCTTATTTTTCCTTTACATATGTCCCCCATCATCAGAAAAATGCCACAAGAACACCTAATAAACCCACCAAAAGTACAGTAAGACCTGTTGAGGCTTAAAAAAGTACATTCTGACTTTTTTAGAGATTATGTTTGTGCTTTATAGGGGTACCAGTGGAAAATTGCTTTCCTCTGCCACCAGCATCCAGTATTTTTTTTAACTTTGGTATTTCCAGAACCTATATATTATAAATATAAAAGTAACCACAGTAATATGATATCTCATTTTAAGAAGTACTGAAACAGCTTTATCTAAAAAAATGAAGTCACAAATGGATATGCTTCCAATTTTGTTGTGTAATTTAGGAATCACTATATCATTCTTTTTTTCTGCCTCAATCATAAATTTGGGAAAAATACTGAAATTAGCAGGACAAGCATACACTACTTTTTTAAATGTATCAATGAACACAATGTCTTTGTCTTTTCTCACTTTCTTATTTTCTTCTGCAGTGTCTCACACTAAGCGACGAGTTCCAAGAAACTCAATGCACCAAAGGATGAAGTCATCAGTTTTTACAGGCGCCAGCATAGCCAGCGAGTCCTGTCAAAGCAAAGATGAAGCACGAGAAGAAAAAAAAGTAAAAACACTTATCTTGGAATTACACTTTCTTCCTGTTGTCTGCTGAAGAAAAGAGCAAGGCAGAAGATTGGCCTGTTTTATATCATCACAAACAACCCGTCTCACTGATTTGTTGATGTACTGGTTGCCCTATTTATTTCTGACTGATTTTAAAATGCATGCTCACTTATCATATAATTTATTGGCATTAAATAAAATCATCCTTTTGGTAATGCTTGGCAAGCAACACAATACAATAAAGCATAAAAAATAGTCTTACAAACATTGTTATGCAACAAAAAAAGCAGCATGGTTAAAAAGGAAGTATGTTCACAGCCATATGTTTTTAAGCCTGGATTTCATCATTTGCAGAAATAGAATTACAAAACTGAATGCTGCAGTTAAATTCAAGGTTAGAGCAGAATCATAAAGAGTTATTTCTCTTCCATTTAGTCATTAACAGAGCATGTCTGACTTTGATGATAGAAAAAAACATTTCATTACCTTTTATAAAAAAAAAAAAAAAAAAAAAATCCGAGCAAGTGAAAGCCTTATTCATCCAAATGTCTACTATCTGTACATGATAGTTAAGTGGAACTAGTGTGAAGCTATTCTTTTCATTAGAGGTCATGAAACGCTTTAAATGACTGTTTATGAATCGATTTGCCAGACAAAGAAGCCTTTTGACGTACATGTATCTGAGACTTGACACATTTGGTTCGTTTAAAGTGAATAAGAGTAGTTAATTTCCCCGATAATCCAGAACAAAGTCTCAGTCTGAATACATGCAAGCAAACCCTGTTCCGGTTCCAGGGACTGCTCTTGGACCCATCTTTTGTGGCGGTCTCAGTTAGTTTCCAATCAGATTGAACTTCGGTTCGCCCTGAAATTCCTCAGTCTGAATATGGTCCTTTTAAGGATACAGATCTTTTTCTTTCATATATAAATGACATTTGCCAATCTCAAATGTATTGAAAATTGTTCTTTTTGCTGATGACACAACATTTTTTTTGTTAAGGTAGAAATAAAAAAATTTAATAGAAGATATTGAAATTGAAATAGTTAAACTTAAATATTGGTTTAAAAATAATAATTTTTCATTGAATTTGCAAAAATATGTTTATGTTTTTTGCTTATAAAAAAACAGGAGGCAGTAAAACTGTCTATATATGGATGTGAGGTTGAAAATTTAGGCACAAAATTTGTCTTGGAAGCCTCTGATATCATATATTAAAAGTAAAGTGGCTGGAACTATATTTGTTTTGAATAATATTAAATCTCATAGTGTGCTGAGAATGTAATATTGTTTATTTTTTTACTGCTTTATTTACTTTTTGTGTTGAAGTGTGAGGATATACAGTGGCTTGCAAAAGTATTCATACCCCTTGAACTTCTCCACCTTTTCTCAAAATATGACCACAAACATAAATATATTTTATTGGAATTTTATGTGAAAGACCAACATAAAGTGGCACACACTTGTGAAGTGGAAAGAAAATTATACAAGAGTTCGATTCTTTTTTACAAATATAAAACTGAAAAGTGCAGTGTACAAAAATATTCAGCCCCTTTTCTCTGAGTACATCAAGTTGCCTTCAGAAGTTGAATTGTGAATCGGGAGCAGACAAAAAATGTTATTAAAGATCGTATTTGTGACGGTGTGTCACACGTCCCTGCTATACGCCATTCTGATACTATCACTTGTAGATGACTAGATCCATGTACGTCTGCATCTGCATTGAAATTGTATGGCTGGATGGCTCACCATTTTTGTTGCACCGCTAATTTTAGATTAGAAGTGTAAAGGGCAGCAGGAGAGATTGAGAGATTGTAGGCTAGCAGGAGAGATTGTAAACAGAGAGCTCTCAGTTATGTCCGCTCTGCAGAAACTGTATTCAGAAAAGGATAAAGATTTTTGATATTAGCTATAATGGGACATTTTTGTAATCAAAAAGGCCTCTAGTAACACTTAAATTAATTCAAAAGACAATCGGAGTACCTGTTATTTGGGTTCCCTCACCACGCAGGAACCCACGCCCATTACGTAATCCCAAATTGAAAAGGTTTCTGCACCTTCTTCAGGCAGAAAACGTTTTATAATCTGTCCTTGATCAGACACTCTGCTCAACTGAGCTTGAATAAAATACTTTTTACAAAACAACATCCAATATTATCAAACAGTGTTTGCTATAATTTTAGAATTTGCAGATTTAGAAAAAACATTGTTGTGAATACTTAGGAGCTTAGTCAACAATTTGTCTCCCAGTGGGAGAAAACAAAGCCTCAGGTTATGGAAAACCACGGAGCAAACTGGCAGCCGTCATGACCGGATGTCCCACAGGATGGCACGGGGGGGGATGAGTGAGAGATAATTATTTCCTAAGAGGTGTCACTTCTATTCATCTGTCCCAGTCCCAAAATCTCGGTGCTGTTTTCTGCTAGACACGCTCACACAACCCCGACTTCTAAGTTGGCAATAAGCGAGCAGCAGCATTTGGTAGTTTCGTCAGTCTGCCTCTTCAGAGGGAATGTGAAATCCGAAGTGTTCCCAAGGTGTAAATTTATAACCAATAACTCTTGATGTTTGAAGGCAGCAGCTCCACTGTGATGGATTTCTAAACTAGAGTTTTGTGAGAAAAAACACATCTTGGACAGGGCTGCGATTTATCTTGGTAGCCAAAGAAGCAGCACCTCCATGCTGATTTTTAATTAATAACTTTTTTTCTTGAACTCATCATCACCAAATGTTGATATCAAGCTGAGCAAAATTATTTTTTTATTCATGCAGCTCTTCATGGATTACATGTAACTTTAATTTTCTGTCTGATGCCAAGTCAGATAATCATTTGAACCTCTCCGAGGATTCTTTTTCCCCTAAATTTGAGATTTGAGGAAATCGAAGCAATATTTTATGAAGATGTGCGGTGATGTGATTTAATACAGTACTTCATAAAATGTTCAAAGTATCCCTGATTGACTTGATACATCTAGCAGCCATTAAACATACGCATGAAAGGAAAGATGCAGGGAAAAAACCAAATTTTGAATGTTAATAGAGACACGCTGAGGAGTTTATCATTTTACAAGAACATCATGTGGCTCTCAGAGTCTCACCCTGTTATCCAGAGGAGGAACTGATGCTGTATTATCTGGATCTGTCCCACAGTGGTCACAGCATGAATTGATTTCTGTGTAAAGTGGTAAATTAAACATGGAATTAAACTTCGATAAGAATAATTTGCTTCACAACATGATTTTCCTTCAAAGGGAAAGTGGAAGCGTTCAGATTCACTTAATTGTAAAAATAAGAGGCTCCGATTTTCAGTCTGTTACAAATCTAACATGAATGAATTCAGATTTTTTTTATATCAGGGATTAGGTTGAAAGTTTCTACAGCAAAAAAACAAACAAACTACTTTTTAAATTTTTGTTACTTCCCTTATCCAGAATATTTTCAGACACTTCTGATGTTTGTCCATCATTTCAGCTAAAAGTCATTTGACATGTAGCAATACTGCATATCATCATCCAATCAGTGATGTACCATAGTACCGACCTTTTCCGGTTTCTCATTGTGTTTTATTTTTTGAACATTTTATTTTGATTTTCTTCAAAGTTTTCAAAAATGTTTTTTCCTCTTTGTTTTTCACGTTTTGGTTTCTGCATGTGAAAGAAATTCTTTATTTTTATCATTGTTTTAATGTGTTTTTAAATGTTAACTTGAGCTATGGTTTATAGATAACTTTTTCACCTCTTAGCAACAGTTGTTCTGTTTCATTGCCTGTTTCCTTCCCCAAACTGGGATGAGGCGGATTTACGACACACTGTCCTTAGCAAATAAGGAAGGGTGCTGTTTGACTGGAAACATTCCTCCAAAAGTTCATTATAAAAGTGTTCCTCAACCTTTTTTTGGCTGCGGACCGGTCAACCCATGGGGATTTTACCATGGCCGGGCTGTGTGTGTTTGTGAGTGTGTTTGCAATGATAAAGAAACATGAGAACATGTGCTTTAAACTTAACAACAAACAATTCTGATCAATGGATTTGATCATCAAGTCATTCAGTCTTTTGATGTGCATTTTAGGGGGTTTGATGAAAAACAAAAACATTATTAAGGCCTCTTAATTTAGTGTCATGTCAGAAGTGATTAAAAACTAATTTATTTTACTTTTATAAGATAATCTCATTAAAAACATGTAAATACAGTAACAAAATGTAATCAACAAATCTAATATTTATACTCAATAAAAAACAAATCAGACTACTTTGAAGTTCCATGCAAAAGGCTTCTGGTGAAACATTTCAACACAAAAACATTTCAGAACAACTCAAAGTCATGACTGCAACTCAAAACCAAAAGATTTTTCAGAATAAAAGATCCTTCAGATGTAGTCATTTTGCTCCCCTGACCAAACTGTACAGCTCAAGTGATCAAAGGTGTAGAGAGAAGTCGGTTATTTTTCAAAATAAAATATGTTTGGGATTTAAAACAAAATAGTTTATTACTTCTTTCGGGGCCCGCTGGAAATTAAACCACAGACCGGTATCGGTATGTGGCCCGGTGGTTGGGGACCGCTGCATTATATGACACCCTTAATGAACTTTTCAACTCAGTTTCTCTGTTTGAAAGCTGTGACCTCACACTTGATTTTACAAAATAAAAGGAGAGCAGGAGATGAGCATTTCTTTGAGAAAAAAGATGTTGGCTTCTTTCCAGAATTCTTGTTTCTCCCTTATATGTAAGAAAATGTTGCTTGTTGTTGTGGTCTTTTACCTGTTTTTCTTTAGTGGTTAGAAGAAATTACCTGACACTGGAATTTTGTTTTCTGTAAGTGTAATGCTTTTTAAAAAATATTTGTTTTGCTTTTTTAATTGTCGTGATCTTTAAAATGTTTTAGCGTCAAAGGATGAGATTGGTTAAGCCATTGAATGCCTGAAATTAATCTGCAATTTGTTAAGTCTGAAAAAAAAATAAATTATAAAAATAATGTTAGTTTCTGTGGATTTAAAAAAAAGGTTTTAGAGCTTCAAAAGTCTAGCTTAGGTAGGAAAAAATGCTTAACTGTGCCTTTGATGGGGTTTTGACTAATGGAAAATTAATTTTAGTTCCTAATTGTTCATATTTAGGAAACAGATGATCTGATTGACAAACTGAAGGTCAAGCAATTGATGATTTCATTATATGAAACCTGGTGTAAGCCTAACTTGAACAAAAATGAATATTTACAACTGAAACTAAAACTAAAACAGCTCAATTCCACGTATTATTTTTCTAGAAAAATATTGAAACAATTCCCACCAAGTCCATTTTCAGATTCCTCTCAATGACCTCAGAGAGTTAGCATTCAGAGCCAGCGGTGCCGAGTGGCAGATGGACACTTCCATCCATATTCATTCTCCGGATAGTTCACGTCTCTCATGTAATCTGTCTCTGAGCACAAAGCATGTGTCAGTGAGCCAATGCAATAGGTGTCAAAGAAGAAAAAAATAGACTTTCTCCACATCTGAACACGAAATGCCGTCTAAAAATTTTGCCAGAGGATATAAATTGAGGAATATTAACAGTTTGGGTGTCAAAATGGCTGACAGGTAGACGACAGCAGGCAGGAAATCACTGTGTGCTGTATTTACAAACCTCCTCAGGTTGTCAGAAAGAGAGATCTGTGATTGCTTTCTCTGCCAAACAGTAAAACATTCTGATTGTTGGGATTTTTTTTTCTCCTTAAATCTTGTGTAGGATACGAACAAAGTAAAAATTGTGCTAAATTTCTCAAAAATTGCAAATTTTTTGGGGTAAAATTGTAAAAACAGTGCTTTATAAATATGATCATTTTATATTTATGGGTCAGTGATGTTGTAGCACAGCCGGTGCAGGACTAGAAGTAAATAATAAACTGGATTACTTAAACAAAGCATAAATAGCATAAAGAACAAAGACTCTATAAGTGAGGCTCTTCTGTACGTGTAGATAGTTGTTAAGTATTCATTGTTTTCACTAAGTATTTACTGTTTTGTTCCTTTAAAGCTTAAGTTTTGGCATGTTAAATTTTAATCAAGCTTTTTTTTTTCGCTAAATTAGTGTCACACACCATTGTTCCTAAGTTCTTAGTTCTGGGCTGATTCTTCACCTATCTTAGGATCACTAATACCCCAGCAAGTGAGATCTTGCATTGAGCCCCAGTCTGAGGGAGATTGACAGTCATGTTTAGCTTCTTCCACTTTCTATTAATTGCTCCGACAGTGGATCTTTTTTCACCAAGCTGCTTGAACATTGCCCCGTAGCCCTTTCCAGTCTTGTGGAGGTCTACAATTGTGTCTCTGGTATCGTTGGACAGCTCTTTGGTCTTGGCCATGCTAGTAGTTGGAGTTTTACTGATTATATGAGGTGGACAGGTGTCTTTATGCAGCTTATGGCAGTGGCTAATGGAAAACAGGCTGAGTGGAGGTGGAATATTTATAGGTGAACCAACAGGTCTTTAAGGGCCAGAATTCTTCCTGATGGACAGGCGGTCAAATAGAAGAACAATGAAACTTTCAAGACTTTTCATTTTAATAACTGACTCTAAAAAGTTCAGCTCTGTAAAAGGAGAATCCCTGTTTTTTTTTTTAAACAAGTAAACAGTATTTCAAGATAAGTCTGAGTGGAGTGTTGAAATGTAACTCATGAAAAGTCTTACTATAACATTTTTATTTAGGCAAAAACAAATTTTTGCATTAGTTCATTTCAATTAATTTAATATTTTGCATAAAATATCTATGAAACTATTTGAGCTTTTCTTTAAGTTTATTTAAGAATTGTATATTGCTGCACTCGTTTCTAATATCTAATTTCTTACAGATCCTAATGTTAAGTTAAACTCAGTTTTTTCATCTATTTTATGTAGCTTGAATTATGATTCCTTTTAGCTTCTTTTGTAATAACAGATCCAAATCCTTGACTTGAGATACTTACAATTAGCTACCAAAAAGAAGGGTTGTTCTTGTTACTCAATGGTGTCAAGACACAACAATTGCCAGATTTCTTTTAGTCAGGAAGTCTACAAATCCATCTTTGACATGTAAATAAAATTCAGTGGATCTCTGAAGCAAGTGCTTCATTTCAGGACATTAAACCAGAGATTACAACCACACAATAAAGAAAAGAAACATCACACTTTGATTGTTGTGCCAGACTACTAGAAAGACTCAACACATAAAATTATCATCAGAACTGAAACAGATCTTTAGAAGCACATTGATGCTATATTTACTGAATTATTCCGATTTCCACTAAACTTGAACTCTTTATATTCACCCATTCAAATCAGTTTTTAAAAGAATAAAACATCATTTTTGCTGCAGGAGCTCCATGTCTGCTTCCCTTAAGACCACTTCCTCAGGAGCAAGTCAGGATTTACAGGAAACTTCTTAGTTCACCAGCTTTTAAGGAGCAAAGGCCAGGCATGAGATGGAGTTTAGTGAACTTTTCATTATTATATAGAACCTTCTGCCATAACGTGTCTGTATGACTGTTTAAATCAGCAAGTGCATCATCAGGAAAAATCAGAATTTCATGAGCAAGAACTGTACAACTTTATATTTGAATAATTATCTCATGTGAAGTTAAATCTGTTTTTGGCGAATACATAGATAAAACATACATTTTGAATGAAGAACATTTTTAGAGAAGAATGATCAAATAGTAAAGCTTATTTTTTAGAGCAAACTCTATATTAAATGAGTTATAAAATAGACTGTAATGGATCAATTTAAAATAAAGTAATGACATTTTTAAAAAGTAGAATCTCAAAGGAAATACACTATTTCTTTATACCTCCTATCAAATATGTTAAAACATCTGAGCAGTAAGAGTTTATTTTACTTTTTTTAATTAAGTTGTGTTAAATGTCTTAAAATGCTGCAAAATGAATCTTTTTTGTACATTAGTTAACCTCAGTAGTCCCTGGACTCACTAGTGACTTGGCCAATCACATCAGCTGTTTATAAGGATGCAGTAATGACACCAACATTAGCATAATTTTCACTCAAACTTTAACGTTAAGGTTTCAAAATATTTACAGCTTTAACATCTTTGGTTTAACACAAACAATAAAAGAGTTCTGACATAATTGCAATACCACTTGGGATAAATCCTTGTAACTTTCAGTGGAGCGTCGCCTGGTTTATTAGACATTTTTTTTACATTCTTTTGACCTTGTCTTTTCTTTGTTTGTGTATTTATACATTTTCATTATATCTCTAGATGTTTGATCTTTTGTTATAAAAGACAAAAGCTGATGGCAGTTTTTGTGGTCTTTTTACTAGTCAGAATGACATTTTTTGGGCAATTTCAAGTTCATTGTGAAAATAATAATAATATTAATGTTTGATTGACAGAGTCTGCCAAGACCGCTCTTAAAATGGAAGGGGTGTGGCCTTCTAACAAGCACACTCCTGATTTGCGAGAGTGGTTGCCATAGAGATGTTGACTTATGCTGCATTCACACCTGATCAGCACGGCGGGGGCGTCAAAGTTTAAATGTTAAGTCAATGTAAAGACACGATCTGAGGTGGCGCAGTTTTGGCGTTGGCTTTGGGCACATGACGTTTTCAATGACTAGATCAAAGGGTTGAAAAAAGATTCAATATGGCCGAGGGATGAGAGGATTTTCGTCCTGATCTTCAATCCATTTTCTTAACCCTCTGGGGCCATGGGTTTGCCGTGGTGCGACCCCTCTACATCCATGGGCTTATAATTTTATTTCTTATTTTCATCGAGACAATAGTAAAAAGATCCCCCAGTTTTTATTTCCCCTCTCGAGTTAATGCTCAAACTGGGCCACTGCAGGAGTGCAGCCCACTGCACCGGGAGAGACTCTGGTGAACCCAGACACGGCGACATGCTTTCCGGCTCCTCTCTCAGCATCATCCATGTTTTCCATGATGTGGTCAACAAGTTAAGTTTGTCTGCGGTTGATCTGTGGCCGTCAAGGCATTGAGCAGTAAACTTGATGCACGTCAAAAAAGAGGTGGCAGACGCAAGTTTGATGCCTCGGCCGTGTCCGGTGGGAATGCAGCATGACACTAACTCGGACTAAACACTGCTCACAAACGTCGTCCGGTTCAAATATGACAAAGTTTGTATCATGGAGAAATAGCGACTGAATTGACTTGCTACTCAAGTTCTTAAGTCTGTTTTCAGGCTCTAAGTACAAAACGGGCATTCATTGACGTTCATTGTAGTTGAACTCTCCACTGCTTGAACATCAAACAGCTGAACTCTGACCAATCAAGGACCTGGACGCGTGGATTTTTACAAAACACAGAAGTGTCAACCATTGTGAACATGTAAACAACAAAAATTAATAATTGTGTTTTCTGCCCAGCCAGAATTATTTGACACTAAGTCTTCTGTTTATCGGAATACTGTATTGCTGGGAAAGAAAAAGCCTGGAGCAAGATTCATGAAATGTGCACCACATTGACATTTCACACTTAGCCTCGTCCAATTGTAGGATGCAGACAATAATAAATAAACATAAAAAAAACAAAAAAGAGGAATTAACTCCTCCCTGCTTATCTGGTGCTCAATGCGTGTTACTGAACACATGCCTGGTGCAAATGTAGCATCAGGGTTCATTTAGACTATTTGGATAAATATCTGTATATTTTCTTTAAATTTAACCCTTTTGTGGCATTTGTCGCTAATTTGCAAAGTACCATCTAATCCAGGACTCCACTTAATTCAGCATCATCTTGAATGGAAAAAAATAGAAAAGAAAGTTCTTTGATATAATTGGAAATGCATGTTATTTAGTTACCACAAAAACAGAGCTACCATTTCTTTAAAAAGTCAGGAAGCAGCAATTTTGTACATTTTATGGCTTTGTAAACCTGTGGCACTTTTTCCCTTTTTTTTTTTTAGAATTTATTTTTAGAAAAGTCTAAAATAACAAGCAGGGAAGAAAAGTGTCCTAACCAAAGAACAGCCACATTTCTGCACAGTCCTTCACGCTGTGAGCTCAGAATAAAGAAGTTGTCCTCCTTGTTCGGCTCACGCTCTTGGCATGATTGCAACAGCGTAAAATCCAGATGAGATCACCAAGATTTTTTTTCTTTATGGAGGTGAGGTAAAGGGCAGATGAGAAAGATTTGTTTCAGCTCTAAGTGCCATAAATTATCAGATAATATCGTGAGACACACTGTGATGGGGTGGATCTGCTAGTGTTGATGAGGCTGCAGTACAGAGCAGACTGCTAGCAGTAGGAGGCAGCTGCTTGGACATTCAGAGGTTTTTCCATCCATCACAGTCACAGTGGTGCATCCACACCTGCCCGAGCTACCAGCTTTTCATTACACCAACAAAAACCTTGATTTCTTCTGGACCCATTCAGATGAATAAAGCAAAAACAGAGAAAAGGGAGTCACAGTTTTCATTTTTGGATGCAAAATTAGATAAATGAATTGTTTTAGTTTCACTTGTCACTGCTAATCTTTAAATTATTTTTGACAAACTTAATATTTAATGGTTTCAATGTACTGTATGTTTAAGAGTTTATAGGTTTATTTATGATTATAATATATAATATTATATAAATATAATATAAATTATTTTAATTATAATTGAGGTATTTGCATGCATATTCTAAAGCCCTACCACCTTTTTGACTGTTATGGCATCAAACTTAAAGCTGTAAAAGCACTGAAATAAGAAGAAAATAGCTTACTTTATTTGATATGGTTATCAAATATTCAGCATAACCTTTCATGAGTCTCTAAAATTACTCTTAATTTCTTTTTATCACCTAAAGACATGGAAAAAAATGTTTTGTCACTGAAACTTGATAAAACATGATGTTTTGGGAAAAATGTGTGTTTATAACCAATAGATCTACTGCTGAACATGGTTAAAAAAGCCAATATGTCTTTATTTGTTATTTCCATTTTACTCAAAGTTGAAAAATTGAAGGTTTCCAAAATAAGTCATGGTTTGCAAGTTTTATTCATCATTTATTTTATGCATCATTTATTCCAATGTGTATTATTATTTAACAGAAAATGTCATTCCTTTTTTGCAAAATACTGGCATTGTAATTATATTTCTACCAACAACCTATTGTGTAAAAAAAAACTTCTTTACACAACACTTATAAATATTTGCTTATTTTGTTGATATTTGTCATGATTAATTGTTTATTTGGTAATATTTTATTCATCATGAGTGATGCCTGCAGACAGAAAAATAGCCAAGGACATCATACCTCTATGTAGTAAAAAAAGAAAAATTGCTATCCATCTGTCAAAAAATAAGAAATCTTTTAATCAACTTTGGATCCTTGGAGTATTTGAAAAATAGTAGTTAATGTTCTTTGCAAAAATAAAGACAATTATGTTTTTCACAATCACGGCTCTGCTGCTTAGACTTCTCAAATGTATGCATTTATTATTTTTATGTCTTTAGTTTTCTCCTGATTAGAGTGTCAGTGGGTTAATTTTGTTTAAAAAAGCACAATGGTTTCCTGTTGTTCATGATAGACGGATGCTGCAGTTTTAAGTGCAAAACCATTGATGGAAGGAAGGTTAAAGTAAAGCAAATTTGCTAAAATTAAACCCCAGAGAGTGATGGTCAGAATGAATCAAAAGCTGTATCTGAATTGCTTCCCTACTCCTATGGCTTCTCCCTATCCCTACATGTATCCTTCCAAGTGAAGACATGTATATAAAAAAAAAGTGTCTTCAGATTCAGATGTTACTACTGCTTAATGATGTCATCAATAGTCACCTGTCATCTAGAGTAGCGCGAAGCTTCCAGCGCTAAAAAAAAAAAAAACAATATTGGTTTTATAATTTTAAGAAGTCATTCAAAAACTCCATATTTACATTTAAATGTAAACTTCTGTGCTTTAGAGCACACTCGTGAAGAAATGCAATTCTCCTCTGTACCACAAGCGTGGCCAATGACTGTATATAGAAAACTGGATAGAGCAAGTGTGACGTCACCCATAGAAAATGCCTTATTACTGGCTCCAGCAAAATAAAGCCAATTCAGTCACCATTTTTCTGTGATACGAACATCACCATGGAGACAGTGATTGGTCCAAGTTGTTCAAAGTCAAAGTTTCTATCATTTCTATCTAATCATAAGTTAGGTTGTTTGAAGTCCACTCGGGCACCACTACAGCTTCAAATGCCTCTACAGTTGGAGCAATAAGGAGGACCCACAGGGGTAAGGAAGCAACTTGGATTCGGTCATACAAGAACAAGTTGGTGTTAAAAAATTACAAAGCCAGAGATAAGGTTTTTTTTTAACTACTTCCAATGTGCAGCTTATTTTTTTATTTATTTTGTCAAAGTGTGAGACATATCAACTTCCATGCGTTTATTGTTTGTCCCACATTCCTGCACAGTAAAACTTCTTTACAGTTTTTGTAAGTAATTTCTACAAGAATCAGATGTGTTTTTGTCTTTTTGCAGCTTTCGTTCTTTTTTTTCAAAGCATGAAACTTTTTCAAGCACAGACCAGCAATAAATACATTCAAAGGGACTAAAATAAATCTCTCAATCTTTTTTGTGTTTTATTTGAATTGAAAGTTTGATTCTAACTTTTAAAGACCCACTCCAATGAAAACTGTGTTTTTAACATGTTCTTGTGACATTTTTCTAATGATGGAGAACAATAGTGAATTTACCAATCTTGGTGTTCTCTAGCAAATGCCAAATATCTTGCACAGTGTTGTGCTGTAAGCACAACTCCCATTGAGGATGTTGGGCTCTCATACCGTCTTAAAGGAGTCTGTTTCTAACAGTTTGAGCAGACACGTGCACATTTGTCACCTGCCAGAGGTCACTTTGCAGGGCTCCTCCTGTTTCACCTCTTGCACAAAGGAGGAGGTAGTGGTCCTGATGCAGGGTTGTTGCCCTCCTACGGCCTCCTCTCCATCTCCTGATGTACTGGCCTGTCTGCTGTGAGCACCTCCATGCTCTGGACAGACACAACAAACTACAGCTCGCATTGATGTGCCGTTCTGGATGAGTTGCACTACCTGAACCACTTGTGTGGGTTGTAGATGTCGTCTTATGGTACCACTAGAGTGACAACACTGTCAGCATTCAAAAGTCACAAAAACAGCCAGAAAACATAGTAAGTATAAGTATAAGTATGGAGAAGTTGTCTGTGATCACCACTTGCAGAATCACTCCTTTATCAGAGGTGTCTTAAACATATATTATTTCCCCCTTTTGTCCATTTCATTTGCACAAAAACATGTGAAATTGATGATCAGTCAGTTGTTGTTTCCAAACTGGAATGTTTGATTGCACAGAAGTGTGATTGACTTGGAGTAACATTGAGTTGCCCCCCCCTTTTTTGAGCAGTATATATTGTGTTATTTTGATGGAGTAAGAATGATTAAACTGACTTTATTGAAAATCGTTTCTCACAAACACAAAACTCCTTTACACTGCACTTTCACAAGCTGATAAAATATATATATTCATTTTTTGTGCCCTGCAGCAGCCTCAATAACATTATTTGTCCATAATTTAATAACACTGAAATACATCCTCAGTAACACTCACTTTATTGACACACAGATGTAACATTTGAATATTGTGCTGGTATTATTCATCACATTGGCCTTAATAAGGATCAGTGTGACCAGACATCTGCCAGAGCACATAATGCTGTCATGTATTTAGGCTGTGTTTTTCCTGTATCTAGAATATTCTTCTTCCATTTCTTTCTAATTTGCAAATTAATAAATAGTCATATGCAGTTTAGGCTAATCCCCCTGTCAGACACAGTTTGACTTCAGTGAAAACAGAATGTTTGGAATTCTGCTGGATATAAAGTAGGTTTTAGATTTGTTTTCTCTTCAGAAAGTTTCCAATGTATCAAAAAAATAGTTTCTTTTTTTTACTGTTGCTGGGTGTTAACTAAAACAAGTCAATGAGACATCCTGCATGGCCCAGGAAGGAAGAGCGACAGGCCAGTGACAGGCTGGGCCACACGGGCCTCAATGAGTCACAGACATGGGACAGTGATGACATGCCGTCACTTCAGCATCTGCTCTCCGGGGCTCTGGAGCTCCACTCCAGAAAGGAGGGACTGAACTGTCATAGCTGGGCAAAGTGTGAAAAGCACAAGAGAGGGCTAGGGGATGTACACAGCATCTATGAGCTGCACGATCAACAACAAAAAAAAGGTAATGGAAAAATCCTCACACACTAAAGCAGATGTACTTGCGTCATCAAGGAAACATGGTGACACCAAAGGGGAGTTCTGCTGAAAACGTCATACAGTACATTTCCACAGAAAGACTGCAGACGATGCAAAGAGCAATGGAGATTTGAGGCTTCTGTGAAAATTTAACATAAACATTTAAATAGATAAGTCTTAAAAGTATGGCTTTTTCTTTTGTTTAGCCACAACCTCAATCAGTCTTGTTGTCACTGACTCATACTGGGATTCTCACATCGCTATGTTTCATCAAATATGTTTATTTTTACAACCAAGCAGAGTTCATTGTTTTCCGAGTACTTAAGGAAAAACATTTTTTATTTTATTATGGTTGCTGAGGATAGTTAGTATATTGAAAAACTGAAATAAACCCCTTTATTATTTACTGTTATTAATTTATTTACAAGTAATTTGTAAAGGGATGCATCAAAGCAGGAAGCGTGACTATTTTCTACATCACAAATGTGCTCTTCTTCAAATGACATATTCTCATCTACTCCAGGTTCACAGCAATTTGAAGAAAGAAATTCTCCAAAATGCAATTTTAAGATCAATTTTCTTATATATGTTCATCATGGGACAAAATGCCACAAACACATGTTAACAACATCAAACACACAATTTTCTTTCGAGTGATTCTTTAATTAGCTTGGGTTCCTGTTTGATATGAAATATAATAAAAAACACAGATTGCAATTTACCTCGTGGTGACTGTGGAAGCCACAAATAATAAGAGCTTTAAAAAAACAAACAACTGGAGATGTTACCAGCGATAGCCTGTATCCATTAGGAGTGGATTTTTGGCAAATAAAAATGTTAATTAACTAATTACAACAATCTGAACTGAACATATATCAAATATAGAACAAGTATATTAAGAAGCATAATACAATAATAATAACAATAATAATAAAAGGAAAAAGTAACTCATGCAAAACTTAAAAGGGCAAAAAATTGACAAAAAGTAAGTATTTCAGTACCACAAACATTAAAAAAATAAAGGCAGTAACAACATCTCAAAGTCACTAGTGAAAAAAGTAAACAAAAGCAACACTGTAAGGAATAAAACAATATAAACAACACAATAAAAAATCCTGCATTGGTGCAAATATGTGGCTCTTTATTAACCCCCCTCTCTGATGCAGCAGGAAGGGGAGGGACAAGGTTTGAGCAGCAGCGAGAGAGGAGGATGTCTGCTGTTGCAGTCAGACAAAGTTGCCAGATTGGGCAGTTTCCCCGCACTAACTGGGTAAATTGGTATTGATAACTATCGAAACTCAGATCGCTACACCCACCCTTACTATCAACCCATAAGAGCTGTTGTGACTAAGACTTAACATGCTAAATCTTGTCTTTTGACAGTTTTGCTTTGGCAACATTTATTTTTTAAATGGGTAAAATTTAAAATTAATTTGAAAATTTACATTTGTAATGTTAACGCTGTTCATTCAAACTTTTTCACTTAAGTGGTTTTTGTGTTTGCATTGCATCTGTCCATCCCTTCAGAACCACAGAAGAAAATGCAGTTCATGCTGGAAGGGAAGCAACCCGAGGCAATATGTTTACAGTCCCAATTCTGAAAAATGCAAAAAGTTTTTTACATGAAACCAGCCTCTCCTGTGGGATCTAGAACAATCAAAGGCAAATTAATGAATGACTTGGTTGATTTTAAATTGTTTACTGAAATAATTAGGCGAGTCAGACAGGAGCTGGCACTGAGCCAGGCTTTCATAAATAAGCAGGAGCTGAATTTGCCGTATGACTCTTCAGATCACTTTTAATAGCTTATAATTAAGTTTATTTATTAATTTTTTTCATCTGTCTTTGTCAGGGAAGCTGAACCACAAGAGCATTGTGGTCATCCTCGGCTGAACACCAAAGTGATTATTAGACATTTTCTGTCTGTAGGTTCCTTGTCTTATTTTGAAAAGAAGCAGCAGACTCCTGGTTTTCATCCTGTATTCAGTGCCCACTTTCAGAACTGAAGCTCCATCAAGGACTAATTGGTTGCCATCATTTCAGAGAGCTTATTATATCTCCTTTGATGCGGTGATTCAGTAGGTGTAGTAGTCAGTAGGTGATTTACGTTTTAACTGTGGCGGGTGGCCCCTTTGGGAGCACTGACTGTTCTCACACCAAACAGTACACACCCATGCCTACAATTCTTGTACTTACTTCATGCAGGTATAATTATGATATAATGGAATGACTGTAAAAGCAATTAAAGTGGGGCTTCTTTTCTGGAGGTGGACATAGAGGTGCTTGTTTTCTAAAACATACAATAAATTTGGTCTGATTACATCAGCAGTTCTGTTCAGCACTTTTTAGTCACATATATGAGCAGCTTCAGACACTGATATGGGCCCACCGTAGTGAGGAATAAGGATTTAGAGAATATAATAGAAAATATTACAACATTGACGAGGCAGGGCTAAAAGTAGGGGTGTTTTGAGGCTATGATGTCATAGAACAACTAAAATCTGAGTATGTTAAAGGATTAAAGAACAGAATTGGTTGGACTTAAATGTCTAAATGGCATTAAGACAAAATCAACCGATTTATTTTGTTCTGTATCAGTCAACCAGGTAGGAAATTAAGGACCCAATTCAATGAAAATTGTATTGTTGGTGTTTTTGACATGTTTTTGTGCCATTTTTTCTAATAATGGAGGACATATATAAAGAAAGTTAAGCTAAAATTGTATTTCTGAGTATTTTTCTAATTCAAATTATTCTTCAAGTGAATCAGAATCAGGATCAGATGAAAAAGATTTTATTTGTGACTTAGAAAATAGGCTACAAGTTCCTACAAGCTAAGAGCCTCTTGTGATGGACATATTTAGCTTTTACAATCGGGGTTGTCTAATACTTCAAGTTTTGAGTTTCAGCCAATCAGAAAGGACTTGTGAGAAGACAGAAAGAGAGGGAGGTGTTTGTTATGGAGGTCCAGAAGAGTCAATATTAAATAAATACATATGCCATTAAATTGTTAAATAAAAGTATAATTGATTATTTAATATTGCATTATATAAATACAATTGGAAATCAATAAATACATGTTTAAATATGTGTAGCATTTAAATATCAAAATTTCAATCAAAAAGCACATTTCAATATTTCATTGGCCAGTGTGGGATGGAAGAGACAAACTGAAACATATATGTTTAATATGAAATTATAAAAATAAATGTGTCATTAAATATATAATATTGAAAATCAATAAATACATGTTTTAAATATTTGGCAATAAAATATTACAATTTCCATTAATAAGCATATTTAAACCTTTCTTTAAATATTTAATCATTTAATGGTTCCAAATATATTTAATATGAAATTATGAAATAATATTAAATATATTTATGTCTCTTCCATCCCACACGGACAATGAAATTATGAAATATGCTATGAAAGATGTATGGGTGATGTATGACAAATTGAACGCGTTGCTGCTCATGCACATACGTACACAGACCATCACACAGTACGTATTAAGTATATCAAATGTATGTTATTCAGAGGACTTAGAGACATCCACCATGCACAAACTAAATGAGAAGGTGGGTTGAATGACTATGTGTTTCTTGGGCTCTCTTTGATCACAGTGAATCCTCCAGTGAAGGCAGGAAGCCCAGCAGCCACACTGCAAACCCCGGCAGCCAGCGTGCCAGCCCCGCCGAGGACCGCCAAGGGGAGCCGGCTGAGATCAGCCACCTGACAGGAGAGGCGGTGACTCCGATGACAGATAGAGGCCCCCAACAGGGCACAGAGACGGCAAACCAGAAGTGCAACAATTTTACTGATTTTATTTTTAAAGTTTTAGAATTGCAACCTCAACATTTAATTTGCATTTTCATTGTTTTGATACTTTTATATATTTCACGAAAATCTTTTTTTTTTCCAATTTGCCCTAAAATATTGTTTTAGAAACACTTAATAGTAATCTACTGCTACAACTCATTTTTAAAATAACATTTTAGACGTTTTTACTCATTACTCGTCTTTACACATTACTCTAAAATTTGTTTGTTTATCCAAAAAATGTGAAAGGGGTCAATAAATAAGTTTTCTCCGTTTTGTTGTCATTAATTTCCCTGTATTAGAAGTTGTGCAAGATTTTTTTAATAAATTAAAATTGAATTAAAAAAATTGACACAGAGTACATTAAGTGTGATAAGGCCAAACATATTTGTTTTTGCAGTGCTCTTCGAGTGCAATTTCGCTTTTTGAGTTCGAATATCCATGAAGTGCTTGTGTTTATTAAATATTAATTTTTTTTCTTAGATGGTAGTGAGATAAAAAGGCTCCCCATAAAGAATCACCTTGATTTTTGGCTTTTAAACCGTATGAAAAAATGTGTTTTACTCACTGATGTCGGAACGGGCATCAGCCTTCTGCATGAAATGAAAGAAAAATCACCCAGGAGGAAACACCAAAGACCTGTGTGGGATTTCATAATGTGCTAAATTATCATAAATTACAAAATGTGGCATTCAGAGAGTAAATATGCCAATGCGAATATGGAGAACAAAGCCCAAGTTTTATCTTTAAACCGATTTGCAAACGCCCGGTTGTCCTCGCTGATGGTAAAGTTCTTCTGACTACATGAGTTATCAGCTTTGGAAGAGCTCTCCTCCTGTGTGGTAATGTGATTTAGTGGTGAGCTAGGGCCTGCAGAGAACAGTGTCTCGTCCCCTACTTAACCTGTCATGGCTGGTCTGAGAACTGCTCAATCAGGACGCTGTGGGTATCTTAATAAAACAATAAAAAGACAGCAGATGTGAATGAAATATAGAGGAGATCAATGTGTTGTTTTTCTAAAAGACTTATTGTTTCAACTCGGAATGACAAAAACACTTAAGAGGGAACTTCCAGGAAGCTGATGAGATAACAGGAAATAAGAATGAGGGCTCTTTGTGGACATCAGTCCCTCTGGGGGAATGCGTGGGTGTTGTTTGTGCAGCGTCAAATCAAAACAAGGCAGGAAAAAGATAAATGCACAAATGGAAACAAATCCATTGGGACAAACGCACTTTTCTGGAAGTCCAATTTTTCAAATGTACAACTGTTAAGGCCTTAGTCACATGCACCCATACAGGTGCTAGGGGTTTTTGGGTTATCCGGGCCGTGAAGAATCGTAGAGCAGAGCGGCCACATCTTTAAGGAGAACGGATGTGTCTTGCGGTTCCCTTGAGGCTCGTAAATGGAACACACAATTGGCGTGAATGTGTTAAGTGTATTGTGAAGTATTTGTGAGGCTAATGTAAGTTGCACGGCCTTCTGACGTACACTGGATGCTGTTGTATGGTGCCCTTACTCCACACTCTTGTCATTAGTAAAGTAAACTGGCTCCTTACAAATATCGCATTCACAGGCCGTGCACATGGTACATAAGTGCTCATAGGACGTCCATAGGATACCCACACAAACTACTGTGTTTCTGCACTTCTGGATTATAAGACGCACAGTCAATGAATGGTCTATCTTATGTCACATACTGTATAAGGCACACTGAACAATAAGGCAAATTGAGTGAGACAAAAGAGTCAGAAATAAGTCCGTCAGTCAGACATTAATTACATTCACAGTAATTCTCAAGCTTGTTTGTAATACACCTTAGCCACATTAGAAGCATTAGTCACGTTAGGGTATTTATTATACACGTAACTTCCAACCTTGTTTGCAACATGTAATAAAACAAACAGATATGACTAAAACAATCATGACCGTGACTAGACTAACTCCCAACCTCGTTAGTAATATTTAAAAAAACAAAGGTTATGTCTGGAATCCTTCACTACTCACTATAAAGTGCACTAGTGTGTTCACCATTTTGTAGCGCTGTTTGAATCTAAAATACCAAAATTGGGTGTCCTAGAAATTTCCCAGAAATATCTGCGAAAAACCGGTGCGCATCGATGCTCACTAGGTTAGGGAATATGGACCACAATGCATTGCGTTTGAACAATTGCAGTGAAAAAAAGATATTTCAACGTATTTTTTCAGTAAGCCATTAACTTTTTCATCATCTGAACACAGTGGATTCATAAATAGTCTTTGTAGAATACTCATATTTTTTAGGTTTTCACTTTGGGAAATCTGTGACGTTATATTCGCCGTTTAGAAAAATTAACTGGTGAGCATGGTGTCTGAATTGCTTCTAAAAGGCACTAGATAGTCCTGCACTACATAGTTTTTTATTAGTTAGCAGGATGGGAATTCTGACATAGCCACAGTCTGACACCGCTACACATTAGCCATGTTTGCGTATTTACAATAAAACTCTATCTTGTTTTCAACTTGTAAAAAAAGACAGACATTTTGGAAGGGCCCAGTGTACCTCTCAAAATTGCTTCGACATCAAGAGGCACAACCAAAATGAATCCATTGATACAGGGCTCTTGGTTAAAAGGTGTACTGTAGATTTTTTTTAAATTACAGCTTTTAAGGGTGTCTCATTATGCAGAAAACACTGTATATTCTGATTATCTAAGTTCCTCATTTCTAACAGTCAGGCTGTATGCAAGGAGCAGTCACTTTTTATGTGAACATCACTAAGAGGCAGTCCAGAAGATTCCGTTGGTTGAAAAAAATCTGTACAACACACCTATGTCTCTCCCACGTCTGATTTACACTGGTCTCTCTGTGGTGCATCGCCGTTGCATTGACACAAAAAAAAAAAACAGTGTACGGAATGTTTGCATCGCCTCTGTTTTGTCTGCCATCCATCTGTAATGGGAATTTCCTATTGTACTCATTTTTTATACAATGATTAGATCTTTTGTTGTACCTTTATTGAAGATTTGATTTGTGACTGTATTTTTGCATGTTTCCTGTTTCAGTTGTTGAAATCTGCTCAGCTGCGTCAAGCAACTGAGAACTGACCAAGAACTGACCTTACCAAATGCAGAAGCACATCCTGTTTCAACTGTTCTTCTAGGAAATGGTGGGTGGCTGTAACTGAAGTTATCTTGCTAGATGCAGATGTGAAACTTAGGTGCGGCTGGCCTAAAGGTCAGGCAAAGTGCAAAGCATCTCTATAAAAGGGCTGTCACCTATTCAGCAGCAGGATTCTTTTGCACAAGACGCCTCTGCACATCTGATCATTGTGTACTCTCTTTTTGTTCTTTGACTATTGTTCATTAAAACTTTGTGTATACTCTTAAAGTGTGGTACTCTCATTCAGATCTCAGAAATATTTCACAACAATTTTGGTGTCAGAAGTGGGATCCAAAGCGTGTCCGTTGGTGTGGGACTGATGGGATTGGCCACCTGAATCAAAGGGCCACCTGAACTGAATTCAAATTGATTCATCCTCAATCACATGTAGGCTTGAAGGAGTGAAGGGGACCACAGTCTGCAGTTCCGATCGACCGCGACAGGACTTTTGAACTTCATGGTGGACTGAATCTCAGAAATATTCCATGACACATCCCTTCGACACACAACGTAAGCTTTATGCAGGAGTTCTATTTGCAGCCAAATGACAAGTCGATTTTGTGGCAAAAAGCAGAAAATTGGAAACAGGTCCGTATTTCAAAATAAAAATCTCCGTTGTGCTACTTTCAACATAAAACTTTATACAATTTTATTTTACATCTAAAGTGTGCGCCCCTGCGACAGACTGGCGACCAGTCCAGGGGTGTCCCCTGCCTTCGCCCATGAGTAGCCGGGTTAGGCTCCGGCAACCCCGTGACCCCAAAAGGGATAAAGCGGATTGGAAAATGAATGAATCTAAAGTGTCCGCAATAATGCAAATGAACACTGCGGATATTACTGTTGTCAATTTTGCTACGGATGCCGTCTATAAAGACATAACATTAATCATGACCAAAACATGCATTTTACAAGGACTCAGTGAGGACAAGCAAAGAGAGCTGAATAAACTACTGGGCATGGGAGTGGCAGGATAAAAAAAATGTCTCCCGAAGTCAGGAGGTTTGTGTTGCATAAGTGTTCGTTATGACCTGTCACCCGGAGCATGTCAGTAGAAAAAAATCTACATGAACATTTTCACTCTATGGGTTCACTGAGCCCGCAACCTTGATATTTCATGTGAGCCATCTGCACAGGTTTGCCCACTTTTTACCATCAAACAGCCCGTATCCACTCGTAAGGGAAGTTGTGACTAACGCTTAAAGTGTTTTCTTCTTAACAGTAAACTTTTTTTTCTCTAAAGTTTCCCGTTGGCTTCACGGTGGGAAGCAACAGCAGAATGACAACAATGCACTTCACTGTCCAGAGGTGTAGCCCGTCACATGGATCCCTCTGCGGGGCGGTCAGGTTGACATTTGACTACATCTGCAGGGGCGCAGCAATATGCCGTTTTGACAGAAAGGGAACATGTCAGCTCGGAATACCAGCATGACAGAAACAGCACATGTGAGGAAAGACTACACTGTCGAGATCCTATTGTTCCTCGTATTAAAGCAATAGCAAAAAACTCCATAAAAGTTTAGCAGGAGGATGGCTCTCTATGCGCAAATCCTCCAGGACAAACTATAAGGAGCACATAAATAAAGATGGCTTTATCACTTACTTAGTGCCAATTAAACTGAGGTCTTATCTAAACCCCTTCAGCTTTATTAAATGCCAGGAACTGACAGGCCAATAACCTCTCATGGATTTTTGACAGACAGCTTTGTGGCAAGAGGAGGGCTGTTGAAATGATCCTGCAACACAGTTTGGCTGGTTAAAAGCAATAAAGCACACACCAACTTAATTAAACTATAGGTTTGTTCAGGACAGTGATGTATTAGGTAAAATTGTCACAAAATTGTCTTTGAATTAAAAAGGAAATATATGTTTTTCATTTTTAAAGGCTCTTTAATTATTTTCTGTAAATTAGACTTTTTTTTTTTTGCTTAAAAAATATTTATGGAGTAATTTTTGCAGAAATGCTCCCATCACAAACTCCCCTAAAAACAGAGAGAATATTTGTTCTGCACACCTATTGAAATTGTGTTTTTTTTTTTTTTTTTTTACTAAACTAAACTAAATAAACACTTTTTATGTTTTTTCTTTCTTTCTTTTCCATGAATTAAAAATCTTCTCCCTCAGAGCAGGAGAAGAAAAAATACTCTGGATGTTTTTAACTTTTCTGCTGTCATTCAATCACCAGATGAACTGTTCTTTTAAGTCACAAACAACAAAAAACATTTTTTTTTTCACTAAATTGACATATACCTTTTTTTAAGGTTTTTGCATTGAAGTTTATCAAAAATCATTATTTACACACTGCATATTCTACTATTTTTATAGGTGAGCAACTTACTGAACATTTTTCCTGTGATGTTTAAGATGCTAATGCTATTATGGCTTTTTTTGGTACAAGCTTCTTAACTTTCCTAATACTCAAGTGTTTTCTTTAAATGTCTTATATTAGTGCTAACAGACATCACGACTTGACTTTCTTTTGTTGTAAAGGACAAAAGAAAATAAGACTTTGAATCTCTCAAACAAGGACGTCTATTCAATTCACATTATTCCTAAACGCCCTGCTTGATTAGAACAACTCTTCTGATATTATTCCTGATTAGAAGAACATTTAGAGCGGTAGGACAGCAGAATAACAAATAATTGCATTTCTTTTGAGATTAAGTGACAAAAGATCTGGAAGTGGGGACATAAATTTTTACCCCTGAATGAAGTGCTTCAAGGAGCAGAAATGCATAGAGTGTCTTTGATAATAGGTGTTTGGTTAAAAGAGAAACAACTTAAATAGAAAAGTGATATTTTGAGACAGAATTTTTACAATGGTCTGATTTGCAAAGGAGTTTGTGATATTTCAAATGACTTGGTATTTTGATATGCAGGAAAGACTTTTTTTTTTTTTACCTATTTGTACCTTACATTTTTAAATTACTGGATTCCAGTTTTTTTTCCTTCATTTTATTGTAATCAGAAGGGAAAAAAAGCGGAATTCTTCAAACTAAAATCTTCAAACTTTACCTTGTGCTCACCCGGTTTCACATTGTCTATCTCCATCAGTTAGGGGGTGGGAGGTGTGAAAAGGATGGGGGGGTGTGTGTGTGTGTGTGCGTGGATCAGGTGGAGGGGGCTCTATGTTAATGATGGCACATAATTTTTACATTATATTATTTATTTGTTTGTTTTATTATTTTTATTATTACTACAATGTTGTTTTGTGTAAAGCACTTTGTGTTATGCTTCTTTGAAAAGTGCTGTATAAAATAAAGATTGATTGAATCTGGGAATTCTCAGTTGATCTGGAAACTTGTGGAGTTCGTATTCCCCTTTTTCTAATTTGCTAAAAAAAAGTTATTATGTGTTCACAGAATGTATTTAAAATATGCATACTGTCGTCTAATAGTGGTATTTTTTATTTTATTGATTTTGATTATTATCTTTAATAAAGTAAAAAAAATATCAAAAAATATATAATCTGAACTTTAGAAATGTTCCTAAAACTTTTGAATTTGATAACAATTCTAAAGACTAATAAAAGAGATAAACATCTGATAAACCTACATATATCCAACTTCAGATTTTTAATAGTGACTTTCTTGGAAAAGCAAAAAAAAAAAAAAAATTGTAAAAGAAGATACACATCCATATACACATACACATGTAACAGTAAACAATAATTACTCTTAATCAGTAAAATATGTCAATATTTTCCATACGTTTTGTCTTTTTTTTACAATCAACTGTTCTCCAAAAAGAACATCTTAGAGGAACTATTTCAGTCCTTCAGTAATTTCTGCATAAAATTGTCTTTTTTGGCTTTTTTCACCAAGGACAAGGAACAGGCACCAGCCCTATCAAACCAGCAACAATTCTTTGTGAGTTTTCTGGCTGATTAACTCAAGTTTGACTTCTCCTTTGGTCGGAAATTTTCCCCCAACTTTTATGAAGAAAATAGTTGCTAAATTGTGGTAGACACGGGGATTCCCATCAACAAACGAAGGGAAAATTGTGATTTGATGCCTCTGCTGTGCTTGTTTGGGACGGCAAAACTGATGATGAGTTAGCGGCCTAGCGAGCTCTGATGTTATCTGTTCTGAACTTTTCCTCTGCGGGTGACGGTATGCGGTTTGGCGGGAGAGTGCTGTGGTGAGTCGTGATTAGACCAGATCACTGCCAAGAACACCGACATCAAACAGTCAGGTACCTCCGTCAGGTATGAAGAAGCAGCAGGACGCAGGTAGAGTGGAGGTGGAGAGTGACTCAGAGTTTTTACTCCCCCGTCTCTCTCTGGTATCTGTTTCGTCTGTGACCTCCAGGCTTGTTTACATCCTTTTATATTTGTACAGGGAAGCAGGAAGGCATGCAGATGCAGATGCAGGTGTGAAATGGCCACCGTGAGGCTTAGAAGAAATGAATGAGTGCAAATGAACTAACCTTAAGCATCTCTCCTACTAGCTGAAAAAATGTGTTTGCTGTTAGACACACTAATCCATTGCATGAATAAAATACACCTGTTTGCAAAATAGAGATAATGTTAAATTACTGCAACATTACACTCATCACTAATTTAAGCACCTCAATGCTTATATTCTCCTGACTTTTAGTGAAAATACATTTTCTCTAGTCAAATTTGTTTTAAATCCACCAAAAACTACTATTGCCAGAGCCCCACTCCTTCACATTTGCTTTAGTTGAAAAGCCCCAAATGTCCTCTGTAGATACCAAAAACAGTTAATTTGGTAGTATGCCATGGTTGGGAGATATTTTGGTTTAGAAATGTCCTCTACAGAGGACAAATGTGCATTGCTGGTAATCAGAAAGATATTTAGGAACACAATTCACTCAATCTTAACTGAAAAAGTGGAGCTTCATTAAATGTTCCCCAAAACAAACTCATATTTTTTACCTAAGCTAAAACATAAATTATTTGTGTAAAAAAATAATCAATTTGAAATAATAACTTCAAACCCACTTTAAAGTGTTTCATACGGGCGAAAAGCCACTTTTCTCTGTGATTCAGTCAATCGGGTAAGGATTATGTCAAAGGGAAAAGAGGTCAAAAGCCTAAAACAAAATCGTTGGGGTTGCTAGGTAGATTAGTTTTTTTTTTTTTACCAAAAAAAAAAAAAAAATCTGTTTTCGATGGCTGAGTTAGAAAAAGAACAACTTATTTTGCTATGTCTAGTCTTTTACATGTTTCAGTTTATCGTCACTCTTGTTTTTTTCTCATGTTTTGTTTGGATATATGTTTTTTTTTAGCATTTTAGTTTCTTGTATGAATGAGTTTCTCTTCACCTGCTCCGGTCTCTTGCTTTCGGATTTTCCATAGACCAACCATTTCATAACACTATCAAATATTTAAGGAAAACTGCAGCGCTCGTGACCTTTTCAACTGATATTTAATGAGGTATTTGCATCTTCTGTTGAAATGAGATCTTAACCTGCAGGTTACAAATTGAGCTACAAAGTGACTGAAGTGTGACACCTACAAGTCTGATACGTGAATGGAGTAACACAGGATGCTCAGCAGATGGATTTGGTGCAGTCACTGTGGCAGAAATATCCACATGAAAAAAACATTTCAAGTAAACTGCTTTACTTCCATTTACATCTAGACGTTTTACATGTTTTCTCCTGAACAGATTAACATTAATACATCTTCAAGCCCCTTTGTCATGTTGACCTCTTATCTATACTCCGTCTAAATCAACAATAATGGAAAAAAAAGACCCAAATCCCACAAATGACACTTTATTTGCAGTTTTTTTCATGTGTTGAAGAACAGAGCATAACTGCTACTCTCATAAAAACATAAAAAAGCAAATGTAAAATTGAATAAATGTTGGTCTCGGCTGACTGTTTGCGTGCTGTAACACTCATCATGGTGGAAAGAATGAGAGCATTCAGCAGAAATTCAAGTGAAGGACATTTTATTTCACACGTGCAGATCTGATTCTGTTTTGTAAAAGGATTTTCAATTCCATGCGTCGTGAGACGGCAGGACTTTTCCGCTCTATGTGAGCGCGTGTGGGTGTGTCCTTGACTGACTCTTAGTGTCTGTTTAGCAGAGAGAGCAAAGCCACGGCTAACCTCCCACATCATGAACGTGAGGTGGTCACCAGAGCATTTGGTCATGCTGTCAAGCCACCAAAGTTTAAGACTCTGACTGGATCACGGCGGACAGCTGGGCAGCGTCAGCTGTCAGAAAGGGTTTTCAACTGAATTGAATGACTAAATGATCACTTCAAGGACGGAATTTACATATTTGTGACTTCCACTGGGCCGGGAAGAGCGAGAGGGTCAGAGGAAGACGTCACAATGGGGCCAACCACAAATCACAGCAGCCTTTTTTCACAGTTAAGATTTTTTTTTCTCACAAATTCTTCACAGACACTTTTGAGGGCAGACGTGGTCAGTTTATTGAACAGACAAATTGCAGCAAAACGAAATTATTTTGCTCTGAAAGAGTAGAAACTGAAAATAATCAATATTTTTTTCAAACATTTTGCTTCTCTTACTTTTTTAAACTCCCACTTCTTGCTAAATAAATGTTTAACCTGTAAAACCTTTTTAAACTTTTGTTATATTTTTGTCTAATCAACTTTAAAAAAGAAAAAATGTAAGAAAAAATGTTTAAAAAAAATTGAAAAAAAGATGCAATAAAAATGACGAGCATATTAGAACAATCCAACCGTACAGTTTTGATCCAGATTCCAGCTCAGATGAGGAAAATGAAGACGTTAATGGATCTATTTGTCTGCAAGTGGATGCATCAGAATGGAGCAGAGCAGAGATACTTTGACCTGTCCATTTCACTTGCTGCATCACAGAAGAGAGCTTTTTCAAACTGTGGGTTATTTAATCTGCTCCTGATTTATTTCGATTTCAATAGAGAAATACTCAGAAAAGCAGTTTTAATCTTAAATTCTTTTATATACCGTATGTCCTTCATCATGAGAAAAAAGACGCTACAAAAACATGGTAAAAACACCAAAACCACCAATTTTATCGGTTTGAGTCTTTAAAATGTAAAGGTAGGCCCCAATCTTTTTCAGAAATGTAATCAAAATACAATTCCTAAAAGCTTTTTTCCAAAATCAAAGTTGTTCCAACCCACAGGATCAGTTTTCCAAGTTCCATTCATCATATAAACCTATTTTCTATTTTCCCAGCAGCTCATTTGTCACATTCATAAGTAAACGCCTCCTCTGCTTCAGTATTTGATCAAAAAGCCATAGTATGTCTATACAGCGGTAAACACCAATTGCTTGGATCTGTGTGAGACAGCTGATCTACATTTGAAGAATGTCTGTTAAGCCCATGTCACATTCAACCAGCTGAGGCCCTGCGCCTATATGACGGGTGAGTGAACGACACGTGGCGAGCTGGTCGCCCCGGCACGCCTGGTGCCCCTTGATGTGCACCCTCTCCCTGTTCTCATTATCCTCTCTCTGGGTGTTAAGGAGGAGGAAAAGAGGAGGAGAGTTGAGGTGGAATAGACTGAGTGGCTGGCTCGACATCCCCCGTGGACAGGGAACAGATGGGACCCGACTCCCCCTACACAAATCACTGAAACGGTCACTGGAGCAAGCTAAAGTCCTCTTGGCAAAGTGATGACTGCTGTTTACTGAGACAAGAGGAGACTCTGGGTTCGACAAAATACAGAGTATTCAGGGATTACTGTCCAATATACGAGAAATAACTCCAGGCTTGATGTTATCCCCAAAAAATTGTTTAAATTTAAACTGCAATGATGAAAAGTGACGCTTTTGTGGAAATAAAGTCCAAGCCTCTCTGTTGTTTTCTCCAGATTGGCATGTATGAGCAAATGTTCCACCAAGTTCTTCTGGCTGCATCAGTTTGTTACCAAACAAATGTTTCTGCCAGAACCGTAAAGTGCCAGAATTCCATGCTGTAAAGTCCAAAGAAATTCTGAAAGAGCATCTTTTTAACTTGTGGCTTCCAGGTGACGATTCCTGATCATTAACTGCAATTTAGTGCAAAAAGTCACAGAGCTAGATTTTTCTATCACCACATCTGACCAACCAACCAGTAAAAAACAAAAGCTTTGCTGATTCCTTCACTTGGTGCTCTGTGTAGGATGTTCGCCATTTTGTTATTTGTAGATTCCTACACTTAACAACAACGTATTAGGACCACCACAAAAGAAAACAACATAGAAAAGGGAATAAAATTGTAAAATTATAGAGAAAAGTCTTTCATTTTACAAATCTTCATGAAATTTATGAGAAAAAAGTCATAATTATATAAGAAAAAAGCCATGCCTATTTGAAAATAAAATTATTAGTGTAACCCTCTATCCACATTAACTGCCGACTGAATCTGTTAATGCAGCCATGACAATGCCATAAGGGTTTAATTTTTCATAGGTATCCATGTGCCATAATGCATTTGGACCTCTGCAACTTTAATGCCGAACGGTGTGCCCGCTGGAAATCCACTTCATGTGGGTCTTTGTCACAATGTCTGTTGGGAAACCACAAAACCTCTCTGAATTGCTTGTTGATGTAAACAGCGATAAGCCCTGCAGCCAGCCAACTCCTATCAATTTTGTGACTTCATTCTTGTAAATTTTTGACTTTATTGTCATATGTATGTGTGTTTGTACCTCCGAATAACACTTTCAAAATTTACTCCCCTAGAAATTTCCCTGAAGTCTCTGCAGAATACCAGTTTGCATTGAATTGATGCTCTCTAGATAGCTGAATATGTATCACAAAGCAATGCGTTTGAAGGATTTTTTATTTGAAAAAAAAATGCATTTAAAAGTTTTTTTTTTTTATAAATCACTCAATTTTTCTTAATTAGAACACAGTGGTGAAGTAAAGTCTTCAAAAAATGTTGAATTTATTAGGGTTTTTACTTTTGCAAATGGATGATGTCATATTTGGATTTTAAAAAGACAAAAAAGAAGAAAAGTTGCATTAAAATCTAGGACTCTAGGTTTCCCTAACTTTATGGTTTTATACAGAAGTTATGGAGTAATGAGGGAATTTGGACATCACCAAAAATCTCCTCATTTGATCCCGATATTGAGCCTATGACGTCTTTAGATTTGGGTGTTTTACTCCAAAAATCTTTTTCAAAATAAATATGAATTTCTACATTAATTTAAACTTTTGTTTGAGCTTCTTTTGCAAGGAAATGTGTAGAGGCATCAGGATGATCAGCAGGATGCTGTGATGGCAACCTTAAGCTTGTGTGTGTGATTCAGTCTGGGGTCTTCCAAATCTTGACTAACCTAAATCTCAAACAGTTGGATTCTGATTTTCTTTTCTATTTCTCTCTTTCTTTGTTTGAAACTTTAGTCCAAAAAGATGCTAAAGTTACTTTACTCCAAAAAAGTGTGGATCCCTGAGTGAGAAGGGTTATCTTTATTCCAGGTGCTGTCTCTCTGAAGTTGTGTCTCAAGGAGAAGCCTTTGCTCGCACAGCTCCTCAGATCTATAAAATGTACTGTTATTAAACATTGGCTAAAGACTACAGATGTCTTTCTTGCTTTTGGACCTTTTTCTTCCATATTTTTCCTTTTATCTAGCTGACATATTCAAATGCACAGAGAGCTGGTCCAGGTGTTAGGAATTAAATATTAATTGGACTGGGATGCCACAAGTCACCAAAATCTAAACCTTCTTGAAATCCTTTTTTATATTCTTTTTTAAATATTGAAACATTAAAAGAATGAAATTATGATACGTCACTTTTTTAACCCCAACACCTATTGATGCAAAAATGCACCAAACCACTTTGGCTCCAAAATTACCTTAATATAGCATCGTGAGTAAACATAATTCATTATTTTGTTGGAAATACATTAATGTGTCAAGGGGTTAAAATATGTGAATTTGTTCTTCAAAGCTTAAAGTAATACAACACAAATTGGACTATTTTCAAATGATTGCAATTTACCTTGATGTTAAAACTGTAAAAAAAAAAAAAAAGTTCTGTATTCTTTAAACACAGTGTTTGATGACAACTCTACTCTACTCTACTCAGGAATAATCCAATATATCCTGCTGAAACCCCAGTTCACTTCTGTTGTCATTTTTTTACATGTAAATTAAAGAAATCTTGACAGCCCGGACTATCAATTTAAACAAAATAAATAAAAAAAAACACAAAGACCCCCACCCCCTATCTACACATTACATCTACAATTTTTTTTTTTTTTTTGCAATTTGTTGCAATCAAACTTTACTTTAATTATAAGGGGGAAAGCTTGCTGACAGACAAAGTGTGAGAATAATTCATCCCACTGATGGCCCATCTCCAGTATACTCTCACCTGTCACAAGCTCGGGGTACCTGGGTAATGTAGTCATTCACTGGGGACATAATTAGAGGAGTGCCACCTGTACTTTCTCCTCTGTCTTCCTCCTCTGGAGTTAGGCTGGCCTCATTAGAGAGACAGTCTGTGCTGTGTGGGAAAAAGTAAATTAATCTGCTGTGGAAATCTGACACTAATTAGTAATTTAGTCCAAAACACTTCCCAGGTCTACTGAGACAGAGACTGATTCACTAAATACATTTTAATTGTTCTTGGTAGACGCTGATAACAAAAACACATCAAAGAATAGTAACTTGACTTTAATAAATGTTTAATAGCAAATCAAAACTGTCAGAGCCGTCAAACCAAATATCCAGGGTTGTTATTATGTGGCGATTGTTTTCTTTTTTGACTAAAAAAAAATACAACAATTTATGCAAGTGTGTATACTTAACTTGTTTAATTCAGATTTAATTCAGATACACTTGCAGACATATAGATTTAGGTTAGCCTTTTTTTTCCTTGTCCAAGCTGGTATCTGGATCAAAACTGTACGGCTGGATAGCTTCATTATGGCTCGTCATTTTTGTTTTCAACGCTAATGTTACTTTGGGGGTTGTGTGGGGTGAGGTGGACGTACACAGATGGATGATGGGAAGGTCCCGCAAACAACTCAGAGGCGAATTTCTAAAGAACAACTGCTGCTCTGCAGAAACTATGTCCTGGAAAATGACACGAGTTTTTGATTTTAGCTAAAATGATGACATCATAATTTGAAGATCATTGGGTATGTTTTGAAAATTGATCAAATGATGATCAGAGTGGATCTGTAACATAATTCCAGTGGATTCTGAAGCAAAAAAAAGCAGCCTTGTACTGATATTTCACAGCACTTTGACAGCATGATGACAGCTCCTGTGTTAAAGGGTTAAAAAAAATAATCCCCAATGAAAAAATGCCTAACTCTGACAGAAGTGGAAACAAATAGACATGTTGTAAAATATTTGGCTCAGAATAAGCACCATGTGGTCCAAAAACTGTTTTAAACCACATAAAGACAGCATGTTGAGAGGTGAAGTGTAATGTTATCATCATTTAGTCTCAGTCTTTCAAAAATGTGATGAGAGATACATCTATGTGGACTTATTCTAATGGTATTTTAGATTTTTCTCACAGTGTCTGCCCTCTCTCACATCCTAAAGCACCTACCCAGTATAGACCACTAACATAAACCAAAGATCTCCGTAATAGACACAGCCACCCTTTCAGAGAATAGCAGGTGCAGTCAGAGCTCCACAATCAATGAGTGTAGTTCCATTAGATGATCCTGTTTCAGACTTATCCCAGAAGTAGCACCCGTTGCTGCATTGCTAAAGATAGATTTGGAGTATCTTTCTCTCTGACAGAACCTTGTTCATTTATATTAAACGAAAAAAAATAGGCAGACAGAAAATTGTGTTACTTTTTTTCTTGGGAAAGACAATGCAGAGGAATGGGGATGTAGTCAAACTTAAGAGAAATTTGAGTGTTAAAAAATATAATTTACACAACTGCACAGAACTTATGAATGCTAAGAAATATTTGTGTATATGTATATATATATGTATATATATATATTCCAAGATTTCACTTTATCCTTCTGACATATTAGGGTAAAGTATAGAAGGAAAACATGCATACTTGGAATGCACAGTAAACTGAAAATTCACTGTCATCGAGGTATCAGGTCAGTGCGGTATGCATACCGCAAAAGTAGGCAAAAGTGGTGGTTAATAGTCTCCGGTTGCACACATGCTAAACTATCTCTTTGTAGTTTAAAGTAACAAATCAAATAAAGCCCTTGATGCATTAAACCAATGGAATTGAGCTCTTCGTGTCATTGACCAATCACTGGAGCCCTTTAATGCTAGATTCCCACCTTCTACATGGTGCGGGAGAATGAAAAAAAAAAAAACGACTTTTATACCTGACTGAACAAAACTTGCGATGGCTAAGAGCAACACCTCAGAGGATGTGCTCGTAGATAAATAAAAGAAGGTCGGTTTGGGGTTTAACGGAAACATGCTTCTACGTCTGAGTTTTTGAGGCTATCCAAAAATTTTTCTGGTTTATGGATGTCCCGCAGAAATAAAAACCCGCTGCTGCGTGTGCTCAGAGGGGGGGACGGAGGAGAAGTTTATTGCAGTGGACACTGAAGAATCTAAAGTTTTCCATCCATCCATCCATCCATCCATCCATCCATCCATCCATCCATCCATCAATCCATCCAATTTATTTTTAAGATGCAGCACTCAATGATGCACTTTTGTCTATATGAACAAATTTATTATTTTTTAAATAGGAATTTCATGAGATCAAAGATGTTATTAATGTTTTGTTTTTATAAATAAGCCTCAATTAGCACATTTTTGAAGTAAACACGTGTGTGCTTGTGTTTTGAAGTACTTTATATATGTTTTATTAAAAATACATGTTGTAAAACGATTCAAAAAATACTTTCTTAGCTTTAATCTAGTTAGTTTTCCTTTTTTCCCCCTCTTTTTACCGATCTGAAAAGGATCCGAACCGTGACTCTGAAACCTTTGCACGATCAGGGTGCTACACCCCTAATGTCGGTTATTTGAAGATACTTTGGTTTCAGGACAGGTGATGTTCTCCAAACACAGGTGCTGTGCAAAACATCCCGAAAACCAAAAATGATTGAAATAAAACTGTCACAGTGAAATGAAAATGTATTGGTGTTTTTGTTTTGCTATTTGTTCATTTATCGCAAGTCATAGCGTCATCGCAGTTTCAAACACAAAAATCGAAAATTTTTCTCTTATCGTGCAGGCTTAAGACATACATGTATGTTATATTGCAGAAAGGTAAATATATAAAAAAGACACCTGCATGGAAGCACTGCACAGTTTATTAACCCTTTAAACTCTCTTTAGCTTCATTCTTTCGACTGCCGTAACTCTTCAACCATTTATACAACAAACATAATTCTGAAACAGAGAAAGGTAGATTTTTGCTGATATGCAACACTTTACAGTAGTGAAGTACTCACACAATCTGCCTAAATTAGCTGATTCTGTCGCAGTGGATAGCTACATTTCTCCATGACAGAATCAGCAGATTTACATGATTTCCGTTCATATCGGTGCAAAGCCGATATGAAAAGACGCTATAGTAACTCGTGGTTACTATATGATATTTTCTGCCATTTTTGTGACTTTAAGTTACATTTAGTTGTATGCTTCATGAAAAAAATTGCAATGCTACACTTGTTAAGTTAGCTCTAGACTTTTAGGCTTTCTCACTACTTATCTTCTTGATTTCACAAGGCTTCAACTCTATGGCAGATCCGTGACATGGGCTGAAAAGCACTGTATCTAAATAGTAGAGTGGACACGACAGCCATTACATTTGAGGGGATTCATCTGTTTTGCTCAACTCAACACAGGAAATAAACGACTGCAAGAACAACCAAAGAAGAAGTGAGAGCTTGGTTAATTAACACTCTAAATTTAGCATACATTGCTGTTGTCAGTGTCATTCTGAATGCAGAAAAGATGTCAATGAAGATCTGGCTAAATGTGAAAATGAAAGACATGAAAGTGTCCCAGCCAAAAAGTGTCAGAGAGGCTCAGCAGTTCCTAACGGTCAGACAAAATAACCGATTTAGGATTGTTTCTGTTTTTTGATTAGGTTCATTGTCATTCCAGTAAGCAGGAGACATTGCAACAATGCCGTTCTTACCAATGCGAAGACAGAAGCTACAGAGCTGGTGTCCTGCTGCAGGGACACTAAAATGTGTGGGCGGAGAAAAGGAGGTTTAAATTAAGAGTGTGAAGAAAGATGAGATACTTCAAGATGTCCATGTTTTCTTTGATAGACAATCGTGGTCAGTCTGCCAAGAGACTGCGACAAGGTGTGAGAGAGGCTTAACAGGATTATATTCACACCTAAAAACACAAAAGACTTTGAAATGATGAAACATTAGAGGAATTATTGAAACTTTTCTTTGTATATTACATTTGGCAAGCAAGGATTTTTTTGTCCCAGATCACTGTAGAGGCTTTCTAGGTCCTTGTGTCTACATACAAAGTAGATTCTAATTTTATCATATTCAACTGAGCTTTGCTTTATTGATTTTTGATGTACAGCTCCATGAGCATTAAGGGTGTATTCAGACTGGACACATTTGGTTCACTTAAAGCGAGCCAAAGTTTGTATCCCCCAGAACAAATTTTCAGTCTGAATGCACCCAAGTGGAACCTGGACCTATTTTTGAGGTGATCTTGGTTTGAATTGAACTGAGCTCCGGTTCACTCTAGGCTCTGTGCTTGGAACGGAACAACTGGACAAGAAAGCTGGACATTACAGGATATAAATTGAATAGGATAGGAAGGAA
>BSAI01000108.1:31430073-31481278 GCA_036245035.1 Adrianichthys oophorus
AGGATAGGAAGGAAACAACCAATGAGCTGCAAACAAATGTGCAGCAACAATGAGACACAGCAACTGGTCAGATGAATGCAGGCTCATTAAAGCAACTTTTAATTTGATACACATTGCCTCTCAAATTGTTTTTCCGACAATCTTAGCCATTGTCTCCTCAGTAACCACCTTGCAGCATGCCTTCCCGTCCCAAAGTCACAGTAAAAAGAGTACCTGACCTTGATACAGATGTTCAAAATTGGTCAGCAAAATATAAAGTTTGAATAAGTGAACTATACCGAGAAGGAATGCAAGGCGAAGAACTTCCATTATTCTTCCTCTCGTGTTTTTGCTCCAATCCTTGTAATTAAAACAGCTCATTAACAAAATGTCGTAACAGTGCTGCCCCTCTACAAGTTATTGATATGTCACAGCATATGTGTGTAACCCACACTGTATCTGTGTGTAAGCCACTATCTGAGAAACACCATACTGATAGTGACATTTGCGTTTTCCTCCCACTCAGCACCACATGGTGAGAAAGCAAACACATGCATTCAGACATATAACTTTGAAGACATTGACTTGACTTGGGAGTAAAATACAGACCAGCTTTTTTTAGACAAGATGAGTTTATAACAAGGTGCGAATGCTCCTTATGCTGACTTTTTGAGTTTGTAGGATGTAATTTTACAGTAAAGGTAGGCAAACTCTAGATTTACAAATAACAGCAAGTTGAGCAAATGGTTTTAAATCAAGTACTTTACTCAATTTCTTGTCAAAATTTAGTTTATTTGTAATGTCTAAGCACTGCCTCTAAATAAATGAACTTAAAACAACAAACCTCAAAATTTTACAACTCAACACGTTAAGCAGGCAGAAAAAAAGGTGGATTAGAGTCTGCTTGCTGCGTAGTTCCATATTTTTATTATTTAACCAAAACATGCCAGTAAATTTCATAATGAACAGAATAGATCATAATCCAACAGGAAGAACACAGGTATTAGTCTCATCCCTTTAAGCATGAGATCACTGTGTTGTGTTGTTGGGCTACATAAATAAAATTGAATTGAATTAAATTACTAAAAAAAATTTGACTGATGCTCTTTTGGGGTTTTTTGATGCGCTTTAATTGCCCAAGTTTTTATTTATTATTTTTAATAAATCATCTTATGATTAAATTGTCAAATCTTTTTAGAGAGAATGTTTTTTGATTTATAAATGTTGAACGCCTTGGGACAAGAATACTTATTTACAGAAACCTTGATTTAAATTTTTTTAAGAAATCGAAAATTTAGAATTCTTTAAAAAAAATCAAGATTGATACAGTTTAATACTTTTATTGGGGAAGATCAGGTGGTCAGAAAAATTACATGTACAAATGATCAAAAAAATGTTTAATAGTTGCTGCTTAGTGAATATTTGAACAAAAAGTGATTTAAAAAACAAGTAAAGTTATAATGTTTCTCCAGCTTAGTGGACTATATTTTTTAAAGAACCTTGTATATTCATCATTACTCATTACATGGCTCAACATCTTGTAAGCCTTCCATTTATTTTATTGCCTCCCTTTTTGGATTATTAGCCAGATGCTTTAAATAGAATTTGTTTTATCTTGGTCTCATCTGACCACAACAATCATCCTCTGGATCATCCAGATGCATTTTTTAAAACCTTTAGATGGGTCTGGACATGTGCTGGCTCAAGCAGAATAACTTTTGGAGCTCTGCAGAGTTTGAATTATTGACAACATTGTGTATTGCTATAGTAACCTTTTTTTCTGTAGTCTCAGCCATCTTCAGGTCATTGCCCAGTTCTGGACTGTTTACCTCACCGTTCTAAATAACATTTCTACTCCACCAGGTGAGAAGTTGGAGAGAGTTTGTTAGTGATCTTGCATTTCTCCTACTTTCTAATAATTGCTCCAACGTGTTAATCTCTTCTTATCAAACTGCTTGTTTATTGTAGATTGGCTCATCCTAGTTTTGTTCAAGTGAACAGTCTTGCCCCTGGTGTCATTTGACAGCTCTTTGGTCTTGATCATGGAGGTAAGGTTGCTGTCTGACTGTTTAAAGTCCCACTCCAATCAACTTTAGATTTATTTTAAAAGTGTTCCCAGTGGTCTTTTAATTATGATTATGCCAATATTAGCCTAAATAAAAAAAAACCTGTGTCGTTTTTAGGACACAGTTTGTGCAAAAGTTCATTGAAATGTGGGCACAAATGTTGGCGTGAAGTAGACCCAATCCATGTTCCCATCATCCATCTATTTACACCTTGCAGCCCATTGCAAACCCTATATAAGATTGCCGGTGAAACAAAAATGGTGAAAAATGTTGAGTAATATTGGGACTATCCAGCCATACAGTTTTAAACCAGATGCCAGCTTTGACAACAAAATAGAAAATATACATGGATCTAGTTGTCTACAAGTGAATGCATCGGAAAGGAGCGGAGCAGAGAGCTTGCAGCATGCCGATTGTATAACCTACGTCACTGCTAAAAGCTTTTTCCAACTTTTGTGGAAAGTTTGTGAGCACCAGTATGGTTTCATGTCAAGAAAGAGGCACAGATGCAATATTTGCTTTGAGGATTTTGCTAGAGAAGCACAGAGAAGGTCAGAGAGATACACTGTGTCTGTAGATCTGGAGAAAGCTTATGACTAGGTGCCCAGAGAGGAACTGTGGTATTGTATGAGGAAGTCTGGAGTGACAGAGAGGTATGTTGGAACAGTGCAGGACAGCAGGGCTGTAAGACAGTGGTGAGGTGTGCTGTAGGAGTGACAGAGGACTTCATGGTGGAGGTGGGATTACATCAGGGATCAGCTCTGAACCCCTTCCTGTTTGCAATGGTGATGGACAGGCTGACAGACGAGGATAGACAGGAATCACCATGGACTATGATCTTTGCAGATAATATTGTGATTTGTAGCGAGAGCAGGAAAAAGGTGGAGGTGAAGCTAGAGAAGTGGGGGAATGAAGGTTAGCCACAGCAAGACGGACTACATGCGTGTGAATGAGAAGAACTCAAGTTTAAGTATCTTGGATCAACAGTCCAGAGTAATGGAGAGTGTGGAAAAGAAGTGAGGAAGCAAGTGCAGGCAGGTTGGAATGGATGGAGAAAAGTGTCTGGTGTGATGTGTGATAGAAGACTTTCAGCTCTAATGAAAGGAAAGGTTTACAAAACTGTGGTGAGACCAGTCCTGTTGTTCAGCCAAGAGACAGTGGCACTGAGGAAAAGACAGAAAGCAGAACTGGAGGTAGAAGAAATGAAGATGCTGAGGTTCTCTTTGGGAATGACCAGGATGGATAGGATCAGGAATTAGTACATTAGATGGACTGCACATGTTAGAGGTTTAGGAGATGAAGTTATAGAGGCCAGACTGAGATGGTTCAGACATGTTCAGAGGAGAAACAGTGAATATATTGGGAGAAGGATGCTGAGTGTAGAGCTGCCAGGCAAGATATCTAGAGAAAGACCAAAGAGGAGGTTTATGGATGCAATGAACAAAGACATGAAGGTAGCTGGTGTTAAAGTAGAGGATGCAGAAGACAGGGTTAGATGGAGGAAGCTGATTCATTGTGGCGATCTCTGAAGGGAAAAGCCCTAAAGAAAAGAAGAAAATGTCCTCCATCATGAGAAAAATGCTACAAGAACATGTTAAAAACATCATTTTCATTAGAGTGGGTCTTAAGACAGACTGTAGAGAGCACTTGATATGCTGGTAAATATGTATATCAGCACACCTACATTTGTGCAAATTCAAAATGTTAACCATAAAAATGTTTGATTTTAATACAACAAATTTGAAATGTGTGTTCCCAGTTAAAGGAAAAACTGCATTAAATTTTCAAAAGTGGTAAAAATGGTTTCACTGGTATGTGTTTCTATAGTAAAGAATCTTGACTATTGGGGCAGTTAAGACATAAAACAAACACAGAAAAACAGGAAGTCAATCAATAACTGCAGAGATTCTAATAGCTATTATCAAAAAAATATAAATACTTCTTCTATTTTAAAATAAAGACTTTTGTTTAGCTAAACAGAAATTTTCACATTTGTTATTCAAAAACTAACATGGAACTTAAGTAGGATTGGCACTAAAAGTCAGTGCATTGACTGCTGCGGGTGTGATCTTGCAAACAGAGGGATTATGAAATTTAAGATGATACAGTTTCAAGGAGTTACATGAGATACTCAAACATGTGTTTAGGCCTCCACATATGTCCATGTTTGTTCATTTTATTGAGTCAGAGTCTTGAGAAGTACGTATTTTAAAATGCATCTTAAAAATTCATCATTTTCATCCCAGGACTGATTCATAATCAGGCCATTTAGCATGTATTCATGATGCTGGGCCGAGGACTGCAGGTTTTATTTTCAACTGCAAGACAAGCATTAACATCTCTTTGAATCCAAACCTCTCTGACAGACGGAGCAATAAACCAGTACAATGAGTCTCACAGCGAAATAATTGAAGCTTAGGGAAAGTGGTGTTGAGTGCAATTAAAAACAACCAGGCTGAATCACATCCCTGGGTGGCGCCTGACAGGAAAAACAAACAATAATACACTCCATCAACCTCCCAGCTTTTATCAGGATCTTAAGCAGAGCTCTGCAGAGGCTGCTTCACGTTCTCTGCAGGTTTCCTCGCTTTAAGGTCAGCTCTCTTCACCGACAGTCAGCGCTTAAAAGATTATTCTGCTGCTTATCCACTGGCCTTACACCGTACTCTGATTCCACAACAACAGCTGTAGCGATCGATGATGAGGATGATCTTCTGCTTGAAAACACACTCACATGATATGAGGAATTCAGGGAGAAAGTTGAAAGCAAATTTGAAACAGGATACCTGAGATCTAGTCAAGTTAATTTCTACAAACATTCTCTCACTCATAAAACATAAAGTATTAGTCTTTATAGTTGAAGTAAATCACTGTTTCTTCATAAAGTTTCAGGTCATTTTGTTCTATGCTATGTGATAACCTCATACTGAAAACTTAAATGCTAGTGCAACATGTTTTTTGTGTTAGACAACATTTTTTGTTTCGAGTCATTTTTAGACAAAAATTTAAATTCAGAAGTTAGGAATACATTCGCTTTAGTTTCCTTTCTACTGAATGGTACGGCCTGGTTTAGAATGGTACAGGCAATTCAGGGGAGTGTTTCCACTCAAAGTTGGACCGTCACGGCGCTTGCGGGCTGTAGATCAATAGTGTAGCTTTGTGTTATAGTAGTGCGACTTCAGCAAAAGCAAAGCTATCAACAACAACAACAACAATGGAGGTCATCCAGCAGCTCATTTTTTTCCACTTGGCTTTTTGTACTTCATATGTACAACGTATTTATTGTTTTTTGAGAGAAGATTGTGGGCGACAAAGAGGAAAAAACTTTTGGCACTTTCTTTTATTTGTAATGACCTTCTGCCAATCAACAGGTTTTATCATGTGACAGCAGTAGTTACACCCTCCTTTCCATTTTTGTATGGACCTACTGTATAACCACAATATACAGTTCAATATGGTTTAATGGGTCCGGTAGGGTTTAATTGGAAATGCTCAAAATACCAGACCGGACCATACCACATCGAGCAATGCGCCTCTGTAGAGCTCTCTGAAACATAAAAACCCAAGCTCCTCACTCAACATCATCCCATGTTTTCCATGATGTGGTTAACTAATGAAGTTTGTCGGTGTGAATGCAGCATTATAGGCCTGGGCTACAATTGGTCCACTGCTGGTTCAAGCAGGGCAAATATGAGTAATACCCTCTTACACTGATTTGTGTTTAAGTGTCAACACTGTGTGAATCTTTAGCAGGAAGCAGAAGATAGGGGTAAATGAAATGTTATTTCTGACAGTGATGGGAATGTTTAAACATCCGAAATAACTATTAAACCTCTACAAATAAATAAAAATATACCCTGCAACTGTAAACGTATGAAAAAAATAGGAAGTACTAATGTTACATTAACTATGTGTAACAAGGAAAATGCTTTTCATCAAATGTCATGGTACTAATTCCTTAGGATCTTTGTTATCATTCATATGTAAAAGTCTATTGATGAAAGACTTTTTGTTGCTAGAGTAAATAAAAAAAAAAAAAACAAATGAAAAAAGCACTATTACATTTTGTTTTGGTTGATCTTATTTGCACGTATTTAGGGTTAGGGACCAGCACTGCTGAATTTAACCATCTTACTAAGCAGAGGAAAAGAAACTAACCAGCATTTCCTCAGCAGTGGCGAGCGAAGGGTGAAGAGCCCAGCGCTGAATCCCCGTCCAGCCGGTGGACAGGGACATGTGCCATAAGGAAAACTGCCTGCCTGGTGTTATGCGGGTGCCTGAGTCCTTCTGATAGAGCCTGGCTGGGATCCACTTGTAGAACGGGACCCCCCCCATCCCAACTCAGCATTACCCCTCTAAAATTGTTTTACTTTAAATAAAAAAAAATGTATTTTTGAAAAATTAGAAATAATTAAAAAATTAGAATAAAACAATATTTCTGCTATTTCTTAGAAGAAAGCAAGAAGTAAGTGTCTGAGTTGTTTTCCTTCAGGGAACAAAAACTTGAGAACCAAAATAGAAGCTATGAAGAAGGTATGTTTCTTTAAAAGTAGATAATAAGATTGATATTTATGCTGCGTGAAAATCTGATGTGCTCTTCAGATCTTCACATAAAACCTGTTTCATTCACAGTTTTACAGGACACTTGAGTTGAAGTGTCAAAACAGTGTAGTTTTCTTTACCGCTTATTTAAACTAGAGATTAATCACGAAAACAGGCAGCATTTCTTTGTCTTTCTACTTTATTTCATAATAAAGTTTGTGTTAAAAGAAAAGCAAGAAATATACTCCTTTTGGCATGGACACTCATCTTCTTATTTGGTTGAACAATTTATTCCTGAGAAATCAGAGCCAACTCAGCCGAGGTCGCAGCACAAAGATGAAATATTTAGTAAACATTGACATTTCTGTCACGCAGCCTTTTGATCTCTTTTGAAAAGCCAGAGCCAAAATTAGGATGATACTTTTTTTCTTTGTTTTTTTTGGTATTCGTTTGCAATTACCGTATCTGCTTTTTTTTTAACAGATCCTAGGCTGTTGACGAACCTCGAGGTTTGGGGCCTTTTCTGGCAAGTCAAAAAAGGTGGTTGATGAATTAAGCAACGCTAGTCCGAATCCCAAAACTAAGATAAATAATTCAGTTTTTATTCCCACCACTATAACGCAGTCTCACAAAGGTTTTAGGAAGTTTTCCACCTGCCAAGAAGAAACAGCAGCAATTAGAGTTATATTGCATCAGTCATCTGCAATCTGTTTACTCAGATTCACAGAACAATTGAGGGAACAGACGTATATTTTCAAATTTCCTGTTTTTAGTAAGTGCAACATATGTGGTTTGTTTGAGGGATACTAAAACGATAACAATGTTAATTTACTTGTTTGATGAGCTGGATCACATTTATAATCAGTAAACAGTAAAAGCTGCTTTTGTTTGTGTTTTTTTTTTTTTTTTTTTTTGATAGATAACTTGTTTTATTTCAGTTTTGCACCAATTCTTGGATTTAATCTCACCAAGTATCAGACTTTAAAACCTTAGTTGTAAAAAAAAAAAGAAAAATTAAAACTTTAAAAATAAAGAGCATGAGCATTCAGATAATATGAGACATAATCTGCTAATTAGAGAATAAAAAATATATCAACAAAGGTGACTACATTTCCTGAAATTATTTGGGAGTGAAAAACTGTATTTCAAAGATCTTTTCTTAAAACTATTTTAATTTCTTTTCATGAGGCACATTTTGTGTCATAAGTGTATTCTTTTTTTAGAGTGTGCTGGTTGTCGTTTATGAACAGCCTGAAAAGGGAGTCCATCAGTGTCAGGACAGTAATGAATAAGTGAATGAACCTTCATTTGTAGAGCACTTTACAATGGATTCAGGGTACCAACGTGCTTTACATTAAGAAGAGAAATATAAAGAAGAAATTTTAAATTCAAGAAATTAACAACAAAACAAAACAAAAAAAGCTTCAAATTACATGGGCAGTAATATACATGAAACACAGATAAAGAATTTATCTGAATTTATTTTTTACGTCTTTAATTGATGTTTAAAACTGTTTGGGCATGATATCATGCGCAGCCCTGTAGGAATAATAATTTATTAAAAGGGGAGTTGGCAACAAACCTTAAAACTCATTCATTCATTCATTCATTCATTCATTCGTTCGTTCGTTCGTTCGGTCTCCTGAACCAGTAGCACACAACTGTCCAAAGAACATAGGGACTTTAGGGAGGACTATTTTAAAAGCAAACTAGTACCTTGCAATACCTGCGAAAGGAAATGCAAGAATTTGATTAAAAATCAAATATTCGACTGGCAGCCAATTCAATAAGACCAGGAACAGAGTTATATGCTAAAATCATCTATCTCATTGGCATGATCCAAACTTTCCTTTAAAATCCATTGTATATAACTTGGTCCGTGTTTTCAGCCCTGTAGTGGACAATGATTCCATTAGGGGCAATAGAAGGCAGCTTCCATGGAATCTCAAAACCACTTTTGGTGGGAAAAGTTTTGCTAATCTTCTAAACTTTATGATGAGAATAACGTATCTAGTGATTTCGGTACTTCTGGCTCTACTGAAAAAATATAAAATTTGTTGATAGTTTATTATTTCTAATACAGTTACACTCAATTCAAAGCTTTGAAAATAATTATTCAAATTTCAGACAGTGGGTATAAATAAGGTGCTTTTTTCCTTGAATACTTATCTCAGTATTGTTGCATTTTAATGACCTTATATCATGCTATTCTTAAGCCTTTCAGAGTGAACTTTTTCCATATTTATGATAATATATTACCATTGGCACACTAAAGAACATTTTTTAAATTAAATACGAACTATTTTTGTGGGCTCCAGAAGTAAGGCGGCTCAGTCTCTGAGGCTCCACCTTTTGCTCTTTGTGGGTGCTGCCCATTTAATGATGTCAGCCTATAGCTGGCCTCGGCATCGAGTCGTTGTTTTCTCTGCAGATTAGGTGCAAGAGGAACTGCTTCTTCTAAGAGTCTATGCTAAAATGTTTTGCTGATCACTGCTAGTTCCGCGGAGAACGTGGGTGAGTGTGTTAGCCTGGGGGTGGTGCTGGCAGTGCAGACTCTTCCTGGAAGGGGCTGTTGTTCCACGTTCATATGTATGAATGTGAGGACTCAGTCATTCTATGGGATTGGGAAGGGCTGGGTTTTAGAAGAATGCTCAAAGATGCGTGAATGACGCAAAATATCACTTTGTAGTTGTTTTTTTTTGAGGAATTAATGTTATACACTTAGAAGCTAAAAAAATGATTTTGCATGACATAGGCTCTTTAAATTAACATTATTATGAGTAAAACTAGACAAATCACCAAATGTATCATAATTGAGACTATCTATACCTTTAAATAATTATATTGCAATGTTCTTTTGTGTGTATTCCATCAAAGATTTAAAAAAGCATGAATTTTTGTTAATTCTTTTATGTAGTGGGCCTTACAGGGTCAAGTGAATGCTAGCTATAACTTTAATTTTCTCGATTTATGCTCACTTTCACAATTCAGTTTGTAAGGAATTTAATTAGTTTGAAACTAAAAATACTTTCCTGTCAAACTAAGTCATTGCGCACAGGATTTTATTGTATTCATTTAAATTTGAACTATTTTTGCTTTTTTCTTAAACCTTTTTGGATAAAACGTCTAAGTAAAGGCTTCTGTTTTACACTGTGGTGTTAAAGACTCAGAAAACAGCCCCAAGTAAACTCCAGTTTAGCTTCATGAGAAATGTGATCACTGAAACAAAAATAATGTAATTTATAGATCATGTCCTTCACTCTCATGGCTCATTTTTGCCTGGAAATAATCAATATCTTTGCCTCTGAAGAGTTTCTTCTTCTAACCACTGCGGTCAGACAGTGACCATCGCACCAAGCTACTGATGGACTTGCGGATGCCATTAGTTGTGTGAGTTCACTCTTAATGCACACTAAAAGCCAATCGTAGCCCTTTTTCTGGGTCATTATGATCAAACAGAGGCTCTTTTTGATTTAATGCGAGATATTAAATATTCAGTGAACCAAGCCTTTGCCAATTAGCCAAACTGCAGGTGGTGGATGATGCTTTTATGACTGCGTTCACTATGACTAAATGATACGTGGCTCCATGCAGTCATGTCCCGCAACAAGGCGGTTCCCTATTCCATGCAGGTGTAAACAGTTTACTTCCCTTAATAGATTAAATAATCACTTTAAAACTATTCTGCATTTTTTGTATTTTACTTTAAAAAGGCAAAATAGTTTTGGTCTCTGTTTTAACTTAATCTATAACGATATATTTTAGGATTTTTTTCAAGCAACAAAAAAAAGGTTAAAGCTCATTTAACAGCATTTGTTTTTTCCTGTACATGTTTGTGGCTAAGCCTGTTAATGTTCAAAACTCCTGTCTTTACTTTCAATGTGTCTATGGGCAAGACAGTTGTAAAATAAAACCATGAGCTGCTTTGGTTACAAAAATTTTAGTTAAAGGAACACAGTTCATTCAACTCTCCTCCTTCTGGTCTCAAGCCCCCTTAGTTCTTTTCGGGTGTGCCCCAAAGCTCCAGCCTTGCCCCCCTCCTATTCATCACCTAACTCCTTCCTCTTGGAAATATCGTCTATGGCAGTCCCTTGACCCTGAATTGGATAAAAACAGATATAGAAAAATGAATGAGTTCCACTCTGATGCAGACAACACTCAGCTCTATGTAACTCAACTCCGAAGTCCACACCCCTTCCATTAAAAGTGGGCTTGAGAGAATCTGTCAAACATTCGAGGTTGGGGCCAGCAGTCACCACATGCTTTTACTGAGGAATTTGATTGGTCACCTTATAACTTTAATAATTTACGATAAAGAAAAAAAAATAGAAAATAAAAGATTAGCAAGAATATTGCTGAGAAAAAAGGAAGCAAGAACGGTTATATTGACAAATTGAAAGACTGAGTATTAGCTGTTTATTAGCTGTTTATTTCTCAATAGAAGGCTATAGAATTTTGGCTTCTTGGAGCCAGGAGGTTTTTCCTATTTGGAATGTGAGGGGGGAGGAGTCAAGCTGTCTAGTGATATACTGTCTGCAGACATTACAGCTCAGAGTCCTTTATAATTTCTGTCAAAACCAAAAGGATGGGTGTCAATCAGACAGCACAAGAAGGAATACTAACATCTGACAATGAACAGAACATGATTCTTTCTATTTTTACATCAATATCTGTAACTTAGTTCATCTGTGACAAGGACACTGACTTTGACCAAATAAAAATGAATAATATATAAATCATTGAAGAGGATTAAAGTAATTTGTTTATTTTTTCTTTTTTTTTTAACTTGTCCTGTCCAACAGCTGAGCAAACAGACATGAGCTGAGAGCCTCATGTGTTGAACAGATTTTATTGTTGCAATCAGGGGTTTTGAATCTTCAGACACACAACGTGTATATTTGTATAAACCCCTTTTGCAATTTGGGCTAAACTTTATTTACATTGATTATGTTTGTATCCTCTTTTTTGTTGGACTGAATGGAAAAGAAGAAGAGGCAAAAAAAAAAAAGAGAGGAATGTTGGGGGGGTAAAGAGGGGTTTATGATTACGGGGGGGGTGTTGAATCATAAAATAACAGGCAACAAGATGCTGGAAGTTTATAATCATTACAATCAGGTGTGAATGTTTGTCTAAAATGGGCGGGGCCTGTCCACAGATGTTACAACCGTACCTGTTGACTCCAATAGTCTTCACATACAAACTTGCAAACATGTACACAATAAACCTACAGTTCACACACACACTTATGCATACAAACCAATACATGTGACAAGCATTTCATTCTGTCATGTAAACTATTTCTGCAAAGGTGAGCTGACACCTGTGTTCAGGTGAGTGTTTAGATTTTTGTTGAGGTGGGTGATGGAACATACAAACACACACATTCACCCGCACTTTAGAGCCGATGGAGGAGATCCGCCCACCGGGCAGTCCGGCCAAGCCAACCAGGCCAACCAGGGATTGCCACATTGGCCCCCAAAACCTGAGAGCAACGAGGTACGGGAGCACAGAGTGCAAGCCCTAGCCCAGCCAGAAGAGCCGCCCTCCCCACCATGCCAGGGGGCCCAACGCGAGGCCCCACCCCTGAGAGCCCCACCACCCCAGACAAGCCGCCCACCACCACCCAGGGGTTACGAGCATCCCTTCACCCAGGCCCCATGTACAAGTAAGCCCCCCCAAGGAAGACCCGCCCCAAGCTCCAGGCAAGCATCCATCCACCCTGCAGGAGATCCAGAAGAGAGCACTGCAAGGGCCAGCGGACCAAAGTAATTTGTTTCTAATCATATCACTTCTTTGTTTCCCGATGTGATTCCGAATGATTATCAATTATGTAATTTGTAAAAATCATTTCCTGAATAATCCTGTTTTGTACAGATATTTTTCTAATTATAAATAATCCCCCGCCAGGTGAATGCAATCTCCATCCGGACCTCTCTGCTTCGGGGTCGTGGATAAAGTGCTCACTGTGTCCTCGCTCCCATCCGTGGCCCCCCCAGACCAGCGCCCTTGTCGACCAGGCTCCCCTGTTATCAGTCTGTTCCATACCGCATGCCGCTGCTCTGGGCGTAGACCGGCCCATAGCCTATACAATGACCCCAAGCGGTCTGCGGTGTTTTCAGACCGCGGAGTTTAACAGTCTTAACAGTGCATTGCTTTTCGTATATAATGACGTATTCATTTGTAGAAACTTTTTAAATGTAGTTTATCTGTGTCACTTTGTACAAAAATATTAATACCATCGCCCAGGTCTTATTTTTTTGACGATCATTTTTTTTTTCTTTTTAAAATCGGACCAAAATGAAGCATTTTATGGTATTTTTACCGTGTTTGCCAAGCCGTGTCTCATTGTTTTTATACCATTCCAATATGGCGTTGCTCTTTACATATCTTGGACAATGGTAAAAGGCCAGCGTGCCATCTCTAGCAATAAATAACTAATTGGTTCAAGCTATCAAATTAGTTGCTTTACCATCACCTTCCTTTTCTACTCAGTTTATTGGTTTTAATTGTGCTTGATCTTTTGTACAGTGTCCTTGATGGTCCTTTAAGATGCTTTTAATTAAAATGTATTATTATTATTAATGTGCATGTATGTGTGGTAGTTGAAAAACTTTGTAAATACATTTTTAGCAAATGTAGATAAAACATCGATTATGGCGAGTACCTGCCTTCACCCACTAGTGGCCGGGATCTCCCAGGCTCCAGCAACCCTGTGACCCCGAAAAGGACAAAGCTGGTTTAGAAAATAGATGGATGGAGAAGAGCTGTTGAAATGTTTAGGAAGTTATTCTAGAAAAAGTGAATACATGCTTTGTAAAGCAACACATTAATTTAACTTGCAAACATTTTTCATGGCCTCAGAATGTCTCAGCAGATGTTGAGGCAAATGTTTAATCTCATGCGGTGTTAGGTGGAGCAGGTAATTCTGTTGGAGAGCAGAAGCGGACGTTGTGGTGACTTTGACGTAAGGGAATATCGTGACTCCATTGAGATTAAACAGCAGCAGCAGAATCGAAGGGGAGCTTGCCTCATGAATCATGGATGAGGGGCGTTCTTCCGACAACTCCCTTTAAAGCCCTCAAAGAGGAGGGACAAACAAACTATAAAATATTCAGACGGAGGTCAGACTTTTGGCCTTTTGGACACAGAGGAGGTAATCAGAGGAGAGATTGGTATGAGAGCTTCAAGATTTACATGCAGGAGCAGAGCATGACTCAGACACTGGTCTCATCTGGATGAAAAGAAATGAAACTCTAGTGACCGAATGTATTGTAAAAACATTTCAAAACGGATCTAAAAGAGTTGATAATTGACAGCTTAAATACTTTTGGGTTTAGCAAGCAGAAAACGTTTAGCAAAATTGACTAGTTTCTCTATAAGGGCTTCAGCTTTGACAACAATAATTACTAATGAGAGTGTATTCAAGTTTCCTGCACGACAAATTATACCAACTGCAGTCCTACACGGTCAGGGGAAGCTTTACAGAGGACAATTGCTCCCCTGTTCCAGACTTTTGCCTCCACCAAGCTGGCCCTGTGCCTGAAGAGTGTTATTACAACTTTAAATCCACACAACAAATCATCATTAGCTTCTCAAATTGTTGAAACACATTAAATCGGCCCCAAATAATATTGTTAAATCTAATTTTAAGGCCATCAAATTCTTAGCTACTGCATTGAATCAAATGTATCAATATCTGGTGAATTTGTTTGTTTGGTTTTGTTTGAAAATATATATTATCTAGATTTTTTGTTTTTTAATGATTTGCTGAAAGTAAATATTTTGTGTTTTAATTAATAATATATGGGAAGCTCAATAAGATTCCTTAAAACAAAGATACAGCATTTAAGAAACACTTTTAACAATGTTTTTGAAATTAAATGAATAGAATTTCTTTTCCACAGACACTAGTATGCTCTGGTAATGTCTCTGGTAAAGCTAAATTATATGAATAGTAAAAATAAAGCCTTTTTCACTTTAATTGCAAGTGAAGTGTCAAACATTTCCCATCGCAAAGAAGTTTCCCTATTGGTAATTAAACATCTTTTAGGAACGTTTTACTTGGGAACATGGGGTCACCAGGGTGGTTTGGTTTCCATCCCCTCATTAAAATAAATGATAAGCCGTATGTGCAGGTCTATAAACAACTGCAGGGGAGTGAGTTACTTATATTTAATGAGAAAATTTGAAGTCATTTAAAAGTGTACATTTTTTGTATCCAAAACATGCACATTTCTTTCTGTTTTCAAGTTTTTTTGTTTATTTTTCTACTTTTTTGTTAATTCAAAAACCTACTAAAACAACACAAGTCTTGGGTTTAATCTGTTTTCATGTTTCTGCACAGCGTGGGGTTGAGCTTTCCATCTCCAAGCTACATTATGTTTACGAAGCGTCACCTTACAGTCTTTGATATCATTCACCGGTTCAGAGAAAGAGTGGCTGAGAAAGCATCAAAGCTCTCAGGCCGCTGCAGTACTTTAGAAAGTCACCTGTGCACGTCTAAGGTCTTCTCCTTCCACAGGCACACCTGCTTTATTGAAATCTTTCTTCTGAACACCGGGAAACACCCATGAATACAAAAATGTTCAATCAGAACAAAAACAAAAGGCTGACCTTGAGTTTTTTGCATTGGCATAAATCTTGTTTTGTCGTGCTTGTATGTTTCCCATATAGATATGCTTGGAGTGGCCATGATGTTTGTTCTGTGTGTTCTATACGTGAGATGAGTATTTGTGCTCATACCAACAGAAGTTCAAATTTTGGCAAAGATTGACAGTCTGGTTGATGATGTTGACAGTGGGATTTGGACATCATTTTCCATCCAGCTATTTTCATCACTGCAACCTTTCAAATGAGGTTTAGATCAAAGATGATTTCAGAACAATTGGAGGTGAGGGGAAGGTTGGAATTGATGCAGGTCTTTTCTAAACCAAGAAGTTCATTTTTTGTTGTTATTGAACCTTCAAAAGCGCCTAAGATGGATATCAAGAAATCACTTCTGTCATGCACATTTTAATGATGTCATCAAAAAAATATTCCAATTTAAATGAGGTATGATAAACTGTCAAAATGAAGTGTGCGCAGTTTACAGCAAAATATAAATACAACATATATTTATATGAGAGGGCATATGAGATTTAATTGATACTTTGTCGCACAAACTACTACACTTAGACACATACTATTAAACTCATACACACATACTGTCAGGCTGTTATGGTGCTTACACACCGAATGCGATTTGCGCAGCAGTGGCGGCCAGTTTCAATGTTAAGTCAATGGTTTAGACGCAATCTTTAAAAAAAAAAAAAAATGCAATCTCGATCAAAGTGACCCTTTCACAAACAGCCAGTGAATAAGATGATATTATTCACCATATCATATGTATCAGATAAATGTACTGAGAATGTCCAAGCAGTGCATCTGCCAAGCTGGAACATGGTTATACATTAATTGTCCTTAATCAGCGAGGTTTGAAGTAAAATAACAGTTCAAGAAGACGTGTCTTCAAAGTACTCTGGTTAAATAAATCAAGTTCTCCATCAGGGCTTATTTATGATGAGTCATCAGAAGGAGGCATTACTCAATGCAAATCCTAACGTAGCACTCATTCTTCGAGTTTTTATTGATTTAATTTATAATTTACAGCACTGTGTATATTTGATCTGTAAGGAGAGCTACATACAAACCTCAGCTTTACTTTCTACACACATTCACTTTTTCCCACAGTGTTTCTATAGTGGGTTGCTTTATTACATTATTTTGAGCACAGATGAATAGGAGCTAATGTACAACCTTGTTGCGCACAACATTTTACACCAGTGAGAGCAGTGGGCCTTGACTGAATGCATGAGAGTGTGTGGGCTTTGTGGGGGGATGTGGCTGTTGTGTTAATTGACTGTGATGAACCTTTTTCTTTAAAAGGTCAGCCTAGATTGAAATCCTTTTCACAATGTATACTTTATTTATGATAACCTCCTCAAATAAAAAAATACATTTTAATGTAATATTCAAGTTTGATTCTGAACGATCAGAAGAAGGAAGGAATGATGAAACCTTCAACGATCCTAGACATATAAAACTATTATTACTTTTGAAACTCTGCAGCTTTAAAATGGGAAGGACGTCACTTAATGCTGTTTGGTATTCAACCATTAGCAACAACACCACCTCCAACTGGTCACCTCTCCTCCTTAGAGGCTATTCTGTTACGCTCGCTGCAAGCCCAAGTAGCTGCTGAATTCCTACTAATGAGCAGCAAAAAAAGTGGCAGGTGCTTCAGAATCCAACACGCAAGACAAAGGTGTCTCGATCGCAAGGGAAGCGTTCCTGATACATTTTAATGCAACTGAGAAAAATACCTTGACCCTTTTGTTTGAAATATTACAGGTTATTGAAATATTCCAGTCCTAGATGGGAATTTTGGCAATTACATTTACACAAATTATTTTACATTTCGACATTTTGTTTATGAAAGTTCAACATTTGTTCACACTAAACTACTCATTATGAGGAAGACATTTTTATGTAACCTAAAAAAAAAAAGAACAAATATTTAGTCCAATTGTTATGGCTGAGACCGTAATTTTGTTGTTTTGTACTTTTGAATTGTTTTTCTGTTTTCTTTTATTTTTATCTTGGACTGGGAGGCTTTCTGTCTGTCTTTTCTTCTGCCATCTTTGTTTGCAGATTAGTGTCTAATTGTCCAGAGCTTTGGATATTTTTATGTAAATGAATCATAGCTTACTTTCTGTCTGGGTCTTTGAGAGTGTTCAGAACCTCCAGGATTTCGTGGCTGATTATTGCGGCCAAAAATGTCTGATTTTGAGGCAGCTTTTATAAAAAGTACTAAAAAGAATTGCAATGTTTTTTTATGTTATTTTTTTAAAGCACCTCAAAAATTTAAATTATGAAACAAACTTCACATTCTCATATTGCAACTCTTTTTAATGTGATATGTGCAATAGGAAAATATTGCACCATTCACCATATACAACATTGTTGTGCTTTCAATTTTACATAAATAGAATTGTGAAGCCCAAAATAAAGTTTGGTTCTCCCGGTTCACATTCACCCAAATATTTGTGTATTGATTTAAATAAGCTCATGTATTGAATATTCATGTGCAGCTTGAAGAGAGATAAGAAAAAAGGCTAAAGAAAGATTTTTAAAAATTGATCACGCCTCCCAGGAAGGAGCCACACTGGAAACGATCGTGAAGCAACATCTTCATCCGGTCCAAGTTGCAGTGAAGTGAAAATGAAAAAAGTTGCAGGGTGTGCAACAATTTGCGCAGTTTGTTTGATTTTGCATTAATAGTTGCAATCGCAACATCACGAATGCCTATGTGTTTTGGGGTCATTGAGGTATTTGTCGAGTCATTTGGTCTTCTCCAGCTCCAGGCCTTTTTTTTCCATTGGACATGAAATTAACCCAATCACTCATACATTTCATTTTTCTTTTCTAATGATTTTGGCAGATTGGTTGTTTGATATATATAGATGATGCACATAATAATAGGTTGAAAACCTTAAAAGAAAGAAATTGATTCTTAAATTGAACATTTCAATAAACTTAGCATGTCAAACATTTAGCAAACTCATAACAAAATGCTCTTGCATTTAACTTAACCAACAAGCAAGGCATTAAGAGTCAGGAGTTCAATTAAGAGATTCTTTAATGTTAAGCATTTATGTTTAAATTAAATTTGCATTTCTCCCCCTTTATCTTACTTCTTTTTATTGTTTCATAGACAGGGGTGTTATATCAATTGGGAGGTTGTCTGAGATTTGTATTTTTTATTTTTGTGACAGATTGTGTTGTTGGCCAGTTTTCTTTGTTTTAAGGTATATGGCTTGTTTAATTATTTGATTGTTGGGCCTTGTGTGATATTTTTCTGATGCTGGAGGACATATAAAAAAATTAAGCTTAACATTGCATTTTTGAGTATTTCTTCAGTTAAATCATTGTGAATCAGAAACATACAAAGCATAAAATATAAAAAAAACAATTCTTTGTATTATTCTTAAGGAATACTCATCCTCTACATGAAAAACATTTTGAGCATGCTTTTTAGGAGACATCGTATCTTCTTTTTATAAGGAGATGGTGCATTTGTGTAGCGTGCATCAACCTCCTTGTCTAGGAATGAATAAAAAAAAACTTGTACATTGATGATAGGTTTTGGCATTTGAACTTTTTAGAGAGCAGGATCTCATCCAGTCTATCTCATAACGCACTTCACACATAATGAGGCACAATGCGTCTTCCAGCTTAGCCTTTTTAAACTCTGCAAAACACCCGCCTTTCTAAAAGTCAAGGCATGTGAGAACATATAGAAGAAACTGTGTTGACGATTCAGTTAAAATTAGCCAGCTCTGCTCTTTGAGTGATAAAATTAAAACAAAAAAAAATTCTGGGTAAAATATGAAAAAAGAAAGAGTTTTAAGCAATATACAATGAAAAAAATTCATTGAAGCATGTTGATTTAGTTTAAGTTTATAAAGGTAAATCAATTCTGGATTTAAAGCAAGCAAAGCCTTACTTTGTTCCACAAAAGCAGAGAATTTACACTGTCAATACAAACAAATAAATCAGTTATCCTTCCTCTTTTGTTTTTTTTGGACAGTTTATCAAACCACAACTTTTTTAGTGTCCAGTTTGCCACCTGATCAGTGCTGCTGTACGCTGCCTTACAGTTTATTTAATGATCTCACACTGAGCAGATAGAAGATGACAGGCTCTGTGGAAGCTGGTGACACAGAGTAACTAGAGTCTACACACACACACATGACTCAGTGAGATCCTTGTTGCCCAGTGGGGGGCCGACAGGGAGACTTGATCTGTTCTGCTCTGTCTCCCGAAATGCCAGCAGGTCAAAGCCAAACAGCTCTGAAATCCCATGAGCTGTGTGTTTTGTGGAAGAACGTGAACTACTTACAGCCTGTTTGTGTTTTTTGATGTGGTGACTGTACAGAATGAATACAAAGTACAGTTACTAAAGGGTGTTGTTGATATGTTAGAATTCAACATTTTCTCTTTAAAAGACAAACTTTTTGTTCTTAATTATTTAGATTAATTTTCTTTGTTTTTCACATAGTCTTAAAGCAGTTTTATATTGAATAAACATGTATTATTCAAATTTCTTCATAGAAATTGTACTGTACATTGCCATAATATTTTGATTAGCAGTCATAAGCGTCATAGTTCGGTGGTTGACAGAGGTAGTAAATGCAGGAAAACCAAAGATACTTTTAAAATGTATAAAATCAAATAATGTCAGACAGAAATTCTCCCTCCAAACAAGCAGTGTCTGCACAGTCTTCAAAAAGGAATTGACCAAAAAAAAATGTCACTGTTGCAAAGAAAAAAACTGTCATGTGGATCTAGTAAGAAAAACCTGAGATGTTTAAATACTGAGGGATAGTAAGCAAAATAAGCAGCAGCTGTATTAATCACAGGTGCAAGTCAGGTAGTAAACATAACAGGACAAAAAAGGAGCAAACGCAAAACTAAAGCTACATTCACACCACCCAAAGTTTGCTCAAGCCCCCACTTCCAGTTCAAAGTCTACGTAAAAACGCATGCTGAAAGTTAAACCAGGTTGAACTTTGACCAATCAGGGACTTGGATTTGGTAACAACATTTGGATTTGGTTTATCCAGTGAACCCAGACAATTCATAACCCAAACCTAAAATAATTCAGAATTGTAGAAAAAAACTTTGATGAAATGGGAAACTTTCAAAAGGCTCAGTGGCCTCAGTGACATCACCCTCTTATAACAAGAAAGCCAAAACTAATACGCTCTCGCAACACTTCCAACGAGAGGAGGCGGGGGAAGGTTGTACTGCGGTTACCAACATTGTATCCCCCCATCTGGTGCTGGGAGCTTCCCTTTTGGTCTCTGGAACGCAGAATTAAAGCTTCGGTTCCTGATGCTGCAAGTATTGCTGCTGGATGTCTTGCCAACTACATGTTTGTGCCTGCCACTCTTCGTCCTGCGGTTCTGAACTGGGGACACTCTTCCAGCTTGGCGTGCCATCCAGGCGTTACAAGGACTGGTTTCCTGGCGGCTCACTGATTTTGGCCTACCATGTCCTCTGACATAAGGGCTTCCATCTCTTCATTCCTAGTGTGTGCCAGGACAATCCTCACAGGTCTCTTACAGCCTCTACCTGTGCCCTCTAGACTTTGGTCCCAAATAGCTGTGGACTTCAGCCCCGGACTTCCCAGTTCTAGAGGTAACACAGTTATCATAACCATAGTAGACAGATTCTCTAAACATGTTCATGCTGTATCCCTGTGAAAGTGCAGTCAGCCAAGGAACAAGCTGTACTGGTGACTAGGCATGTCTTCTTCTAAACATCACATCACATCAAGGACCCCAGTTCATATCCTTCTTCTGGACAGAATTCTTCAAACTACTCAGGATCAAGGTTAGCATGAGTTCTGGTTTCCATCCTCAGACCAACGCCCAGGTCAAGCGCTTTAACACATGACTTAGAGACAACATTGTGAGCTATGTGCACCAAGAACCCCAACGCATAGTCTATTCAGCTTCCCTGGATTGAATACTCACGTAATTCTCTGGTGAACTCCACAGGGTATTCCTCATTCCAGGTGGCATATGGTTACCAGCCACCCCTTTTTCCACAACAAGAACAGGCACCCTACAAGTCCAGTGTGGCTGCCAGTGTGGCTGACGGCTGGTACAGAACCAGGAGCAATTCACCACTGTGGCCACCCGCTGGAGGACTGCCACTCCTGAGTAAAGGGTGGGGGATAGAGTTTGGCTCTCCGCCTCTGACGTGCCCTGAAAGGGAGTTCGAAGAAGTTAATGCCTCGGTACATCGGCCCGTATTCCATTGTCAAAGTCAATAATCCTGTGGCAGGCAAGTTGGATCTTCCCTGCACCCTGCATATCCATCCAGTTTTCACCACCTGAAGCTCAGTCCTGGAGCCTCTTTTCTTCGCTAGCTCATTGAAATGTGGTCAAATGAATGCAGGCTCATTAAAACAACTTTTCTCATGATACACATTGCTTCTTTGTAGGGCTGTGCCTAGGTGGCGATCCGATTCAACTCACAAATCAAGCTCAACGATTCACGAATCGAACGAGAATTCTTACTTTTGAATATGTTTGTTGCTATATGAATGTCTTTTTACTAGATATATGAAAATTAAAATTATATGTATTAAATCACCATCTTTTAAAGCTTTATTTAGAACAGGAGATCAGGATCAACAAAACGAATACAAAACACAAAGATTTAACCAACATTAAAACATAAACATCACTGTTGTTTTGGATCATTTATAAACTTAAAATCCAGGATTGTTTTGCATTTCTGAGCAATAAATACATCGTTCCCGACTTCTATTTTTACTACACTCTACTATATTTATAAAGATGGCAAATCAGCGATCATATTCATACTCGAATTTTCAGTAGCAGATCGCTCTTCATCTAATACTGTTTTCTTGACAGTCTATATGTCATAAACACTTATCACCGTACCATTTTAGCCATCGTCTGTTCAGTAACCACCTTACTGTACCTCCACTGTACACAAGACAAATAATGGTCATATCTGATGTGATACAGATGTTCAAAATTGGTCAGCAAAATATTAAGTTTAAAAAAGTGAACTATTCCGACAAGGATTGCAAAGCGCAAGACTTAAATTATTCTTTTTCTTCTTGCTTAGTCCTACCTTTGTAATTCCTGGTGAATGACCGAAGAGATCCGTAATCACGTGGTTTTGTTTACAAACTTTGTTTCCAAACAGAAATGTCTGGTTAACGGCAGTCTGAATACAGACCAAATGGAAGGTTGAGGGCTCAATCCAGACTAAATTAAGAAGACTCTGTCCGGACCAACTGACATAGTATCCTCCGGACAACGGAATATATTTAAATTGACTACTTTTCGCTAAGGGAATTCTCAAAATTCCCCACAAATGGAACTGTTTGTAAAACAAAGACTGTCTTATTTTTATATTGTTCCTGACGCTACTGCACTCCATCTTTTCACCTGCGTGCTTCAATTTAGTTCATATCAAAACACTTTACTGATTTCCAAATAACACATATATTCAAAAAAAATTTTAATACATGCTATGCAAAAACTCATTTATTTGGGTTATTAAGGTGTTACAGCATCATTTCCAGCAGATGTTTCTAGAAGTCTATAAAAATGTGATTGTTTGCACTTTTTATGAGTTCCACACTAGGGCCTCCAGGGCAGAACAAGTTACAATTACCACAAAGAATCTTTTATGATTGTGTAAGATTCGAATTTTTTGAGCTTTTATATGACTGGAATAAAAAAGCGAGAATCCTGGGATGAAAAAGACAGTAAGAAATCCACTAAACCACTAGATATGCAACTGTCATCAATAATTTAACAAAAGAAAATAACACAAAGATTTGGATTTCTTTACAGATAAAATGGAAATTATTTTGTAAATTTAAACAATCAATAAAGATACACATATTTTTACATGTTTAGCTTCATCTAATTGCACTAGCAGGAGTGTACAAACTAATCCTCCTCTCACGCTGTTCTCTGCTCTTCATGCAAACCTGCATGTCAAAACCCACGGAGCAAATGTACGCGCCGGCCTCGACCAACAGTATGCTAAATGCCAAAGACCAATTAGCCTCCTGTGTCCAACACTGCTGAGTCCTCCAGCTGAGCCTTAATTTTAATCAAGCTCTGACATCCAGCCCAGTTTAAAGGACATCAGACACAAGAAATTCCTACAACACTGTGATGGCATCACTAGTGGTTAATGTCGTAAAAGCATGTATTTGGGGCAACAATCAGCAATCTATAATCATTTAGATTGACACATTTTGGCTTTCCGAAATGTAAAAAAAAAACTCACTCAGCAACTTCTGTCCAGGTATAAAAAAATTGCTTTCACAGAAGACAAAGCTAATGTGCTATAGTATAGGATAGCATGGATGTTTAGTTTTGTTTTAGTCATACCACAACAAAGCCAGGATTAAATATCTACTGTCAATATGGGGTTAGGACTGCACGGTGGTGCAGTGGTTAGCGCTCTTGCCTCAAAGCAAGAAGGTTCCCAGTTCGCGGGGATATGAAACAGTGTCACCAATGGGGGACCTTTCTGCGTGGATTTTGCATGTTCTCCCTGTGCATGCGTGGGTTTTCGGGCTTCCTCCCACCCTCCAAAAACATGCTTCATACGTTAATTGGTTACTCTAAATTGTCCCTAGGTGTGGATGTGAGTTTGCATGGGTGTGTGATTGTGGCCCTTGTGACAGACTGGAGACCAGTCCAGGGGTGTCCCCTGCCTTCGCCCATGAGTGGCCGGGTTAGGCTCCGGCAGCCCTGTGACCCCGAAAGAGATAAAACGGTTTAGAAAATGAATGAATGTCAATATGGGATATTGATAGTACCACACTGGAGGACACTAAATTCTACCACCGATTTGTGAACTTCCTCCAGAAGATCACCCCGGGACTGAGATTGGACTCTGCTCTGACAAAACACTAAATTAATTTGATTTTGATTCACAAAGTTACAAAAAAAACAATTTGACTCATCAGTAAAAAAAATTTATTAAAACGAGTTTATGTTCAAGTTTAAATCTCAAACAAACATTTGCTTGGTTAAGAAAATTCAATTTTACTTAACTAATGTTATGTGGAAGCTTCCATCCATCCATAGAACCAGCTGAATCAGTTTCAAGATCATGATGTCGACCCATACTGTACTGTTGGGGGACTATTGGATACTTTGTTAGTATAATGATTAGTTCTCCTATCAAATGCACACAAAAAATTGATTTTTTTTTTTTTTTGCAAAAAAAAAAAAATTAAGAAAAGTAAATGAATTGATTTGGGTAAAAAAAAAAATCTTGAGAAAATTAATTTAAGTTGAATATTTTTGGACCCAACCCTAAACTGGCAGGCTTTCCCTTTCTTTAGGTCAATCTACAGACTTGTGCCATTATTAGCACTATTACTTTTGAAAATGTATTTATCTTTATAGTTTGAACATATCTCTAAAAATAACATAAGTTTCTTCAGAAAGTTTTTAGATCAACCAAAATCCGTACCGGCATTTTAACGGTCCACCAAGGACCTGCTCGAGAGGAGCCAGCCAAGGTGGTTCAGGCATCTGAAGCAGATGTCTAGACACCTCTCTAGGGTGGTATTCCAGGCAGCTGGAGACTCCGGGGAAGACCCAGAACACATTGGATAGATTGTGTCTCATAGGCTGGCCTGGGAATGACACAGAATTCCCTCAGGGGAACTAGTAAGTTGCCAGAGAGAAGAAAGTCTGGGCATTTTTGCTTCTGCTCCTTCAGCCTGGCCCCTGATAAGTGGAAGAAAATGGATGGATGGAGCATTTGTGTTACACGGTTACTTTTTGTGTGACATAAAAACTCAATTTTTTAAACAAAATCTCCATCATTCAACAACTTTTTAACATTTGGTTCCTGCTTCTGGTTGTTTTGGAACATGAGCATGCTCTCCGAGACAAAGACCTGTTTGGATGCGACAGAGCAACAATCGTCTAATGGTTGCCATGACTGACATAACAGATGAGACAGAGAGCATGTGTCTGCTCCCTCAAACTTTAATGAAGGTAATGAATGGACCTTAGGAAAGGATCCTTCTCTCTCATTGTCAGGGCCAACCTTACTCATTTACCCCATTCTCTGCTGCTTCTTCTTTGCTGTTTCTACCTGGAAAAAAAAACCGCAATCTTACTTTGCCGTAGATCCAAAAGTTTTGTCCAAACTGGAAAATACCATCAAGCAAACCTATCAGTCAAAAAGTATGTACTTTGGTAAAAAAAAAAAAGAAATAGCAACACCAGAATGAGATCATTTATTATGTCTGATGTCTTTTTCCATGGTTTCTACTCTGAAGGCAAAGTCTTCATTTGTCCTTTTATTGTATTTAAGAAGTGCAAACAGAACTAAAATAAGTAATAAGAAGAACTAAATAAATTATAATGTCTTTAAAAAACTTTTTATTTTTTAAGTAGACATGAATTACATTTAAAAAGTAGCTCTGAGAAAGCTTTTTTTTTATTTTGAATATGCAGCAAGGTCACACCATGTGTACATTTTATGGTGTGGATCCAGTCAAATCCTCAGATGCGGAGAAGGGCAAGTCTCATCAGGTCATTGTGAACGTTCAATCATTTATTACTTTTTTATTGAAATCTTACTGCTGAGCTAAAAATTTGTGAGGCATGCACAACCAGGACATTGTCCGCTGAAAGTGAAGGATTCCTGTTTTTGTGGACTGCAGTCCTTTGAGTCGGCTGACAATAAAAAGTGGGAAAAAAAAGCTAATTTTATCATCTTATTCTTGTGAGGCAAGTTCATAGGAAGGAAATATACTTAAATATAGAAACTCAAATATATGAATATAAATATACTATAAAAGTTCATAGAGATGAAATATACTTTATTTGGGGAGTTTTTTGGCGTTCATGTTTAGATTTTTAAACTGAGGGGATTTGTTATTAGTAAAATAAACTCTCATTTTTAAAGTACAGATTCTTCAGCTGCACAATAGTGTTTTCTTCCTGTTTAGAAGCAAAGTGTGTATAATTGCAAGTAAATCTGCTGCTGCAGGAGGATTGTTTTTTAACAGAAAGTATTTTATTTTGAAAGGAACGTGTGCTGCTGTCAAAGGTAGTATGGAAAATGTTAATACTGTTATAATTCAATTTTTATAAATTTATGAGAGTCATATATTATAAATGAATGACCTAATAGTCACACAAATATCAATAAAGTGCATTTTTCCAAACGTTAATGTGGGATTTTGGAGCACTCACTTGGTTCTGGTCAGTAAGAAACTGGGCCAAATGGCTTTTCCAGCATTAAAGGTTGCCAACCCGTTACAGAGAAATGGCCAAGGTTTTTTTTTTTTTTTTTAATGTAAACAACAGCTGGAATTATTTAGTAAGCTCTACGTGGTTCTAGATTTAACGTTAACTTTCTAAACCGGATCTGAGCCAGGATTTGGCCTTTATGGACAAACTAACTTGGCCAAATCTGGTCCAAACTGTCTCAAAGTAGAGCAGCAGCAAAAGTAAAGATTTTTACTAATATTTTTTTTAGCAAAATCTTTTGTGATGATGAATACGTTTGAAGTTTTGAGGGGGCTTTAGTTTTTTCTTTATGAAATTGTATAGTTTTATCTTCATATATCCTTAGATTTCCTAATCGGTTCAGCACTGCTCCAAATGAATTGCTCACACTTGGATTGATTTGCAATCACCACTCCTGCTTTCTGTTTGTCAATGATCCCAGTCTATTTTTAGCTCCTTGTAGCTTTCTGGCAGCCCCTACTTGAATTGCACCAAGTCTTACTATGTCTTATGTTCCCTTTGTTGTATTGTTTGCTTTCCGTTTGAATTATTTTGCTTCTAGTTTATCAAATAAAAACAAATCATTAGTATCTTGAGCTTGTGCCCCAAGTTCCAACTTTATCAGATGAGAACAATCAGGCAAAGAAAATGCAAACATATGTACTTAACAATTCAGTCTTTTTTACTGTACCTACAGTACTTAAAGTACCTAAAAGTAAAATGCTAGAAAAAACATCGTAGGCTACTGCTACTTCAATTTGGTGGTTTAGCTGGAAATTTAGCTGGAAATTGCACACCCACACTAAACTGTGTTTACTCCACTATCATAACCAGAATAATTACTGTGTGGATATTTTCAATACCTTTAAGGTAGAGCTGCCAAGAAAGGTCAGCAGTTGATCACAACGCACAGACCCACAACGCTGCATGCCCACTTTTCCGGCTGGTTAAGCACTAGTCTGCAGATCAGCATGTCTGTCTGCAGACTGGAGCTTGAAATTACTCCAAAGGAAACAAGCTTTGGATGCAAGCATCTTTTATTTTCAATCAAAACAAAAGTTTGATGCATATATAATAATTAAATCACTAAATGAAAAGTAAAACTGTTTATTGTGGAGTTTTTTTTTTAAATAAAGCAAAATATCATAATGTTCTGCGCTAAACTCTTATTGTGATTAATGATGATGGGCCTGATGAGGAGAAATTCCCATTAAGGGTTTTTGTAAGTAATAACGTTTCCTCTTTTATACAACTTGGAGGACTCAAATCAGCTTAACAGTATATGATGAGGATCCTTAAATAGGCTCTGTAGGCCTCTGTAGCTCCATGTTATTAAAATGTCTGTGACTTTATATTATCCATAATGCTTTGAGCTTGTCTGATGAACTCATTGCAGAGGTTTAATGAGGCTGTAGCATCATTTCTTATCGCAATTTATCAAAGAAGCTTTTTTTCCTAAGCTATGTACACACCGGGCATTTGACGTGCGTTGAAGAATATTTTAAAACTAGGCTCTATGTTCAATTTAATTCAATTGTATTTACATAGCTCAATCTCACAACCATAGCCGTCTTGATGGGAAACACACTGTTTTTTATGCAAAGAACATAAAGCCAGTCTTAAAAATATAAACAATAGTTGGTTGCTAAACTAATCTAAACAGATGAAGCTAAACTGGCATCCCTGCCCATGGACCCTAGATTGTTCACACTACACAAGCAGGAAAGGGCTTCTTCTTTTTCTCCTTTTTACTAGCGCATAAGAGTGTAACCTTTTATTAATTTCTATTCTTACCATCCAACCCAGGATCTGTCTGAGACAGAATCTTATCAAACTATACTATTTTTAAAAATTGCTTCCAAATTAGATCAAATCCACAATTGATCTTGGAAAACACCATTTGGATTGAGACACGTTAGGTTTGTTTTACCATAACGTAAAAACAACCAAGTGCTGTCACAGCAGACAACAAACTTGATGACAGCAAACAATGATCAAACCATCATTACAGTCCAGTATCACTTTGAATTTTACAAAGACATGACCATACGTGTGGGCCCACTGTTGTGGGCTGGACTTCATGAGACTAAAATGCGAATGGATTTGACATGAATTCTTGCTTGTTTGTACACATAATAACTTTACACTTGATTATCTTGCAAGAAATATAAGGAATCTGTAAAATGTCACCTGCACTGCTCAGTACCAGGCAGGCTTTTCATTTCTGAGTCACACTGGTTGAGTTTTTGGCTATAGATGTCCTGGATGGATTTTAGGTCAGTGAATTAGATTGTTCAAATGAACATCGACTATGAACCATATCAGCGACCACAAATTACGACAGTTTTTAAAACAAATCATTAAACAACATTAAATTTACAGTTGGAAGAGGGTAAATCTGGCAAAATTCGGAATCCAAATTGCTTCCCTACCCCTACGGCTTCTGCCTACTCCTACATTTATCCCTACAAGCTGAGAGATATGGAAAAAGCGTCTTCAAATTTGGATGTTTCTACAGCTTGATGACATCATCAAAAATCACCAGTCATCTGCGTTAACTCGTAGCTACTAGTGGTCAGAAAACATTAATGAGTCATGCAAAAGCAAAAACGTATTTAAGTGTTACATTGATTAAAAAATACTGACATTTACTGTAATTGTAAACTTCAGTGCTTCCGAGCACAGCTACAGGAAGAAATGCAGTTTTCACTTTTGAACACCATGACAGCTGCAAATACCCCTACAATTGGAGCAATAGGGAGGAGCCAGAGGGGTAAGGAAGCAATTCAAATTCAGCCTTGGCATATATTTATCAAAATTGTGTTGATTTTCCCTGCGTTTGTGTACATGTCTATTACAACTAATTCCTTGAAAGTTAACTGTTTAGCTCCAAACAAGACAAAATCACAAATTGAAAGAGAGGAGAAATGAAGATGGTGGGTTGAGGACCACTTTCTCCTCAGCTCCCAGGGCTTCACTCTTATGTTGCCCATAACAGTGGTGTGTCAGACAGGAGCAATTATTCACCATAAAGCAATGTGGTGCTGGCTGGGAGTAAATTACTGAAAGAGCTTCTGCCAATTACTTCTCCTAATGGTGAGACAAATCTCATTTGACACTAAAACACCCTTACATTGAGCGGATCAATAATGAGCAAAATCCTCATTCATAGAAGACAGGTGGTGCAAAAGCTCATCCTCCTGATGCATCCTATCAATTTAACATTGCATGCGGGAAAGTTTTTGACACAATTACACACATCTCACCTCTCATTTTCCATTAGTCTTTATTAACCTTTGTGATGTGTGTTATAATTTTAAGCTTCAGGTCAACTTGACAGCTGGTGGTAAATTGCCGGCCGGGGGACTCATTACCCCATTGAGGTGGAGTTTTGTTGGAGAGGTTACACTTAGGGATATATGAGCTGATGAAATACAGTGTGAGTTACGGCCTCCAAGCCCTGACTGTCATTAGAGGAGCACCACCGTGCACAAATGAAATCTTTTCTCCAAGAAAAAACAAGCCTTAATGACCACTATTAACACATCTAACTTTCTGTTCATGGGGCCTGGGGGTCACATTCTGCTGTTACCTTTAACTTTACATAACAGTTATAAGTTTAAAGTGGACACTTGATAACCGCAGTGCAGATTGCATTCACTTGTAATGGCATTCCGGCCGTCACATGAGAAAATACATTAACCTGATGGGTTTCTTACAAACGACTCCACGTCTCAATGTCCTGATTTATTCTTTTAAAAAAACACTGTTTACTGTATCACCATCACTCTTTGTCATTTACATTTAATTGTAATAAAGTACTGTATTTTTTTGGACTACAGTGTGCTCTGGAGTATAAGTCGCAGCAGCAAAAAAAAAAAACAAAATAAAGAAGAAACAAAGCATAAGTCGCACTTTTTGCTGTTCAAATGTCCTAAATTCTAGAAGTGCATTTGCATGTATGGACATAAAAAGTTGATTCTACACCCACGTTATGTTTATACTTGATAGTAAAAGCAGAAAAAGGATGATGTGCACAAAAGTAATAATAATAGAACATTTTACAATTGACTGTCTTGCATTTTTAATTCATGTTAATCTGCTGCAGCAGGAGGACATTTATTGACACAGGATGTGTTTTATTTTGAAATGAACTTGTGTGTGCTGTTTTTTTGTCTTTTGCTTTTTTTTTTTCATTTTAATTTGTTTACCCCTGTCCTCGCTTCTGATTTCAGGTGTTATTCACACCAACTGTCTGTATGTTTCTCTGATACCTCTCATTATATTCTGCTTTTGTCATCATGGATGACTTTTTTTATGTTTGCTTGTCAAGTCTTTCAGGATCTTTTGTGTTTTTGGGAATTTGAACTTATTAGTGTTTGATTTTTTTGGTTTTGACTAATGTCTTACCTCATAGCCTATTTCCCACAGTTGTGAAAATAATGTGTCAGGATGAATTAATGTGTCTTTGTCATTTTGAAGCATACTTAAAGTCCCACTTCAACTATATGTTTTTTCCTATTGGGATTTTTTCTCTGTGGTCTCTTAACTGTGACTATGCAGTTTTTTAGTAAAAAATCAAAAAGCCTGGGTCGTTCAAGGTATTTTCTGCACCGCAGCAGGAGCCTATTAGAAATGTGCCTCTGGGTTGTGGGCAGGACTGTTGGTGCGGAAGTTGCCCTACTTTAAAATCTCAGCATCTCTCTGTTTACACTCTTTCCCGCTAGCGTACAGCTCCTCACAAGCCCAAGCTAACATTAGCGTAGCAAACTAGTAGAAACCGAAGACATTAATGGATCTATATGTCTGCAAGTGAAAGATTTGGAATGGGAGTGGAGAAAAGAGACTACGGCCAGCCCATGGCAGCTGCTTTTTTCACAAACCCAAGCTTTTTCAAACCTCTGGTTTTCATCTGCTCCTGATCAAACACAACTTGAAAATACTCAGAAATGCAGTATTAATTTTAAATAATTTATACATGTTCTCCATGGGAAAAATGCTATAAGAACATGTTAAAAACACACAAAAAAAAAAAACCTTGATTTTCTTTCAAGAAACAAAATAATTATCAAATATCACTATTTTGAGGGATGCAAAGGTGCCACAAATAAACAAGGTTTGGGTCTTCTTTTTCAAATAAAATGTAATTTTTAAAAGCAATTGTTAACAAGAGTTCATTATAGGACATAAACAGTTTTCATAAAAACAACAGCAAGGAAAGACAAAAACTTCATCAAATATTTATAAATCATAAAGATTTTTGCAACAAAAAATTTTAGCTCAAACTATATAATTTAAGTCACTGCGGCTCAGTAACACAATTCTAAAAATATTACTAAAGAAAACAAGTGAATGACAATCAAGAGCATTGTTCCTCCAGAAAAAACAGCATTCACAAATTATTCTGAGCTTTCATGGCGTTTCTAATAAGCTCTGAGTCAAATTTTACATTTCTCTGCTGGGCAGCAATAGTGTTTCTCCAGACAATAAAAGAGATGGTTCTGAATCAACAGATTGTTTACTTAATTCAAGAAAAACCTAAATTTGTAAACTTTTCCATTAAAAAAAGACATTTTTGACCCACAATCACATCAAAGTTCCTAAAAGATGTTTTTGGTTTACCTTAAATCATTTACTGTGCACAAAAATACATTTTTTTCCCAGTGTTTAGGTTTTTTAATGGCTTGCTTCCCACTGCTTCATCAACACTTACACAGAAAGAACCTGAGAAGACAAAGTCTCAATTTTTTTCAGGAGCAGTCATTTTCTGCAAAGATGAACTGTGAAGAGATAAAGATAGAAGTTCTATTTTAGTGCTTGAAGATATTAAAGATACATATGAAAAAGGCAGCGGCAAAGACAAGAACGATGGCACATTCATTCAGAAAGTGGGGGCAAAAAAAAAGAATCAATTACAGTGAAACATCCACCACCGCTCAAATCATGCAGGATTTGTTTACAAAAGGTTATTCAGCTCATGATAAGAGTTTAGCCACAAATTAGTTCAACATCTGTTTTTGGTCGTAAACCTGCTGACTCATCATGTAGGAGCATTAAAAGACAAAAACCTTACATTCCACGTCAGGAAAAAAAATAGAAATCAGCACAATCCTGATTTGAACTGCAAGATCACAAAGTAATGCTAACGATGCATGACGACTAAAGAGGGCTTCATTTGCTGAACCGTGACCAGAATAACATTCTGAACAAGCTGTCTAATCATCTATGACAGGAAATGAGTTTTCACCTAAAGAAGATTGTCACAGTAAAGCAGGTTCTCAGCTAATTAGGAAATATGTTTAGCTTTGAGTCAAATCCAATTACTTTCTCTATTCTTCATCTGTTTATTGTGTGTCACCATCATGGTGGCCTTTTGAAAAGGGTTACAGGGAAGTTTTGAAACCTGATTTAGCTCCACCTTACTGTATAAGTAAAGATAAACACTTTAACAGAGATGCAGGAGACCAGGCTTGGTGGCAAAAACTTGAACGTTTGATGAATAAACTTTGACGTGACAGACTCATGGAGAAACAAAAATTAGGGACAAAGCTCACAATAAAGAGATTAAAAACAAGAGACATAAAAACACTGATGATAATTAAATGAAATGAAGATAACTGTGGATAAATGTGAGCCTGGAGTGAATGACAGGACAACTCAAAACAAAACATGATCAAAACAATTACTGCAAATCCAAGCTCAACACCATAGTCCGGACATTTCTAACTACAGCTGTTTTGTTGATCTCTTTTTTTAAGACCTATTGCTAAAGTTCAGTTGTGTTTCTTTTTTGAAGTTTTGGGGTATGAATTGTCTACTCTGCTAATAATTGCTTTTGTCTGAACAAAATAACAAATTATTGGCGTAAAATGTATTCAGTTAATGGATTTGATTTTCCATTTCATTTCCATTTTGATTTTGATTAATTGATTTTTCAAATTAATAAAGTATACATTTCTATTCCAGCAGCTATTTTTTTTATTTTGTGCAAAACTTTATAATCAAAGACACTTTATCTCAAATCTCTCTTGTTTGCTGCAAAACATTTGATCACAGAAACATAAACATGCAGTGTGCACACATACATCAGTTTATCATTTTTCTCTTAGAGCTGACTGAATGCTCTATTTTTGTATTGAATGATTTATTTTTGTTTGCAGCATGTGCCTCCTGCAGACAGGTGTAACCAAGTCAGCACAAGTGAGATAAATTAACTTAACTTCTATCTTTAGCAGGATATAAAGCAAGCAGCTACACTGATTTATCGTCTCCATTTTAATGTTGTCAGGTAAATGATGGACATCTAGATCTGAAAACCTTTGTTTCAATACTGTCTCAACGCCCGTGTTTGTGTCCATCCAGAAATGTCAGTGACCTAATTTGTCCTGTTTGCTTAAAAGTTATCCCCACTGTTCCTATTAGATGTGATTTCATGTGGTAATGGAGAGATCGATAGTGTGACGACAGCCAGTGCATAATAATGGCAATGTGAAGTGAGCGCTATGAGGGCAGCTCCACGCTTTCTCTGAGAAGGAAATGCCACGGGGGTCATCTGGAAAGCTCCGTAATGAGAGCAGTGTTCAGTCCAGATCCAGGTACATGTTCCTCGACCTCTGACCTCGACCTTCCAACCAGAATGACATGACGTCTGACTTCTGGGGAATGCTGATTGGGCGATGATGTACGCCTCAACGGAGAAACCGAAAGATAAGCCAACTCAACTTGAAAAATAGTTATGTGCCGCAGATGCACACTGAATTTTGGAATTGATCTTTGTTCAGAGTTTGAAAATTAAAACCCGCTTCCCTTTGGAACCTAAAGCTTCTGCTGTAAAGATAGGATGAAAGGAATATTTTCAGTAGAAAGAATGGAGAAATTCTGTGACAGAATGTGAGCAAAGAAAGCTAATAAAGATGCAGGCGAGTAAACATCTGCCCACATAAATTTCCTCTACATTTATGTTATTCATTAATTTCAGAAAACATTCAGCTTTTTGAATTTAAGTTGTGTCAGTGATGCAAGAGTTCCTACCACATTAGTCTTGTTATGGCTGCAAGGACCAGATTGTTTTTCTTCTTTCTTACTGCGCCTTTGAGTGAAAACGGTGGCCCTGAAGTACAAATCGCATCAACAAATCACTTGGCACAAAAGCATTTTAAAGATCACAACAATTAAAAAACCAAAACAAATAATAAAAAAACAGCATTACATTTTAAAAATCAAGACAAAACTCCCAAAACCACAACAAAAAATTCAGAAAACAGAAGTGATTTCTAGAAAACAAAACGAAATGTTAGAAAAATGAAACAAAACGAGAAACCAGAAAAGACACTGTAGGTACTATGGGATGTTGCTGATTGGGTGATGATATTCATGATTGCTTCATGTCAAATAACTTTCAGTTGAAATAATGGACAAATGTCTGTGAACGTCCTACAATGCTCTTTGACATACCGTAACTCTTTAATCAACATTAATTAGCTGATCTGCAGAGAAAAGCGGCTTTGTGCTGGTAAAGCAAGACTGTCATGGCGCAAAGCCGCTTTTCTCTTTGACAGAATGTGTTACTTCACATTGATTGTGTAGAGAATTGAAGTTAAGTACGATCAAATGTAAACAACCATCTGGAGTTAAAGCTCCAATGTAAAAGTTGAGCAAAACATGATCAACTTTTGTTTGGCAATTTCCGTTTCCGGCTTTTAGCCGCCATTGTGTCTGCCACCAGATCCACTTGAACAAAAGTGGCGATCCCCTGTTGTTCGCACATTTTTTTTTACAGAATAATGTGAACATTTAATACATGAATCCCTCTCTCAACCTGATCAAAACAAAAGGACAAATGATATGAACATTTCAGGACTGTGAGAGAGGTTGACAAAAACCTATGTTGCTAAGAAAACCCAGAAGTTTACTTTTGCCAATTCCTTTAAAAATTGCATAGAGATGTTGTTCATCTTCTCCTTGGTGACCAAAAATCAAATGGTCGCTATGGAGAGAAAACCAAAATAAAAGCTGCTGTTTTTTAAAAAAGTGATTTTTCATAATTTGTCACAGCTCTGACTAAGGTGGCAGGGGAAAAGGGGAGGAGTGAAATGAAGGGATTGTAAGAGCCAAAGAGGGCGGCTCAAAAGGGGACAGCGATGGTAGAAGCAGATAGCAACTGGTGGTTACAGAACGCCTCTCGATATTTTAATTTAGCAATTCTGCTTACTCTGTTCGAATCTTGAGCTATTAAGTATGTTTCATCCAAAAATTAGGTTTGTGAGAAAGCTGGTATAACATTTTCTTCCACTTTTGATTGGATTGGCTGCCATTTGCAAAATGTGAATTCCCCAAATTTTTGACGGCAAGAACAAAGAACTAAAACGTTTATCCAGACTCACCAAAATGTATACACAGACTCTCTTCAAGGAACCTGACTGAACAAAATGGACTTGCTTGACCTCTCACGACGTTAAAGTGCCGCCATTGTATGACATAACAAAAATGTTGCCGAGCAATCGCCTAAGAAATGTAACGTGTCATCTCTTTAGGGCCATTTGGATGTCTTGTTCCGAAATGTATGTTATCTAAAAAAAAAAAGTTATGTATTTTCCATTCCAAAACTTGGCGATGCAAGCTCGCCAAATGTTAGGGCAAAATTTTCAAGAAGTATCCTTTCCTGACAGATTAAAATGTGCACTCCTATTTATTTTTAAGTACTTCACTTAACAATGTTAGAAAAATGAACAAAAAGCTGTTTTGTGGCTGCTGCTCATTTCACTGGTTGTGTTTGCATCACACCAACACACAGTGTATTGCTCACTGCAACATTGGTGCATTTTAGCTATGATGTTGATGTTTCTTCTGCCATCAGTCACCTCCCACATGGCACACAGTCACCACAATCCAGACATGCATAGAGGTGGAATTTTCCTTTACAAGATGGTGTTATTTCAGGTCAACCTGTCTTCAAATCTTAACTAGAATAAGTTGTATTTTCTTCACTTTTTGTCCTTGAAAAAATATGTTTTCACTTAAAGAAGTTGCTGAAAGAATTTTCTCAACAAAGGCCTATGAAAAAAGTCATTTCTGAAGTATTTTACCTGAAATCTACTTTTTCTATTTATTATTGTTTTTGAAAAATACAGAAGATTACCACAAAGTTTTATTAAAAGAATATAAAGAGTAGTTTTTGTCCAAAGCCGCTGTTTTCCTGCAGGACTTCAAAAACATGAAAAAACACACCTATTTATATTGACAAACAGCATTCAAATGAGTCAATCTCACAATGGCAGAGGAGAAAGTGACATCCAGGGTTAGAATATGGAAAAAGTCTTTTGTCAACCGTTTCATATTAATAAAACTAGAACAAATATTTTTTATGGACTCAATAGTAAATACATTGTAGGAACCTTTGCAGTAATACCTAAAACACTTTAAAATTACAAAAAAATTAAAGATATTCAAGAAGTTTTATCACTGGATTGCCACATGTCTTTCACAAAGGTTGGAAAAAAACATCTGCAGTGTTTGAATAATTTATTGTTCTTCTCTGTTTTTTTAAATACAGTTTTGCATGTGTGTGTTTTTTCGAGCATGATTTACTTGTGAAAGCTTGTAATTTGTAGCATGTTCACCAGCACCATGAATCACTCCTCATCACTCAACCTCTGTTTCCCCCCCGTGTGAGCCGGTTTATCCGTCCCTCTGTGCCACTTGCTTTTTCGGCTGTGAAAGACGGCACAACCGAGACTGAAGCCATTTGAGTGAAATATATCCTCTGTGATCTTGTGGTTCTTTGCGAAGGCCACCGGCACCCCACCCACTCCCGACGCAACCTCCTGGGACCGGTTGCTTAGCAACACTGGCTGATTGGGTTAGCAGGGTTAAGAAAGGGTCTGGCACGGGCCGGAGGAATCAGATCACTCTTATTGATCATCCGCCCTGCGCGCTCCGCTGAGAGCTGAAGCTGCAGCCACAAAATCAAAGCCCTGCCTTCATGTCTGTGAGCCGCTCATTACGCACACAGGGGAGCTGGGAAAAACATGACAGCTCTTTGTGTGGCTGAGCTGCCAAACATCCCGTACCGCACAAAGTGTTGTATTTGATGGAGTTGTAATTAAAGCCTTTTAAAGACAGTTGAGGGGGGCGCACACAGAGTCCCAACAGGAGGTGGACACATACAACTCAGCCTTAGTCACATGCACCTGTACAGGGGTTGACCCAGACAGGTGTGGTGACTTTCTGGGTTGATGGGTCTGCCGAGGATTTTGGAGAAGAGCGACTACATCTTTAAGACCCACTCTAAAGAAAATTGTGTTTCTAATATATTTTCTCGTGGTGTTTTTGTCCAGATGGGGGACATGAATAAAGAATATCCAAATTAAAACTGCATTTCGGAATATTTCTTCATTTAAATCTTTGTAAATCAGGATCAGAGGAAAAAATGCTATTCTAAAAAGATTGCGGCAGTGACACAGTAAGTGCCTGCTGATGCATCTACTTGTAGACGACTAGATTCACCAACATCTTGAATTTCATCATCCGAGCTGGCATCTGGCTTAAAACTGTAAATCTGGTTGTCTCCAACAATGCTCACCATTTTTGCTGTGTTGTTGTGTTTTATAATTTTTCTTTTTTTTTTTGTTTGTTTTGCTTTTGATTTTTAAAATTGGAAAATGTTGTCATGTGAAGCACATTGATCTACATTAGTTGAAAAAGGGCTCTGCAAAAAAAATGTGATTTGAAATGTTTACTCTGATGTGGTCTTCGTGTTCACAGAGCAATCTACAACCTTAAAATTTTGGACAAGTTTGACTATTTTTCGCCTGCAGACAGCCCGTATCCACCTGCTCAGATAGTTGAGACTAAGACATAAAGTTAAGTAATTAATTGGAATTTTTTATATTCTCAAGATTTGTTTTTGAATTGTAAATATCCAAAACCTCATAATTGTGTGAGTTTATAAATGTTTAGTCATGAGTTGTGATTCAGGATAATGACTAAGAAAGGCTATACATTTTACCAAAAGTCAATAAATTATACCAATAATTTAGAACGTAATAATTTTTTACTAAAAACATACACATAGTACAAACGCTTGCTCTTTTTGCCCTATTACGAAAAATGCAACTCCTTTTGGTGTTAGTTGGACCCATTGATATAAAAACAAGTCAATTTACAGTCAGTGATGGACCAGAAAGTAACAAGAGTTGGAAAAAAAATGTATATTCAGTGTGAAAACTATTGATTAAGCTTCAAAAGAGATAATATTTTAAAAAATCTCCAAAACTCTGAAGATTTTGTTGTGCAAATTATGGTTGTAAAAAGAGCAAAAGGTGTTTTAAACCATAGTGGTGAATTTTCCATGAAGCTTATCTTTTAGATCTTCTAATATTCTTCAAAACCATATTTAGTCTTTGCAATAGCAAAACCTGCACACATGCTTTTATTTCATTGAGAGGCTTTGTACTTCCCAGTGCAGCCATAAATTATTGACAGTTTATTGATTTTCTGCAGTCTTTTTTAAGCAGCATTTGAAATTAGATTTTTGGGACTCGTGTGCTCATCTTCCTTTCTTTAAACTTTGAATATTACTGCTAAATCGAACTAACATTGTTTGCTTATTACATTTTTTTGTAATTGTCTTACATCTGTGGTCATAGAGGAGCAATAAAAACGTAATATTTTGACCCCTGTTGTTGTTTTTTGTGATATATTGACATTGTGTGATAAAAATTGGTTGATGTTAACAGAAACTTGACTTAAAGTTATGATTATAGACCTGAGTCTTACCTCATACCTGTAAAATGTGCCTTATGAGCATCTCTGTAATGTACATCAATCCAAAATGTTTTTTATTCATTTAGATTGTAATATTTGCACATTTTTCCAACAATACTCATCTTGCTAATTAACCTTTAAAGACACGTACGCTCCTCTGTCTTCTTCAGCTTCATGTTACTGACTTTCCACAAAATGCATATTCCACTGTTATGCCAGACCAACTGTTCCAACTGCCCCGTGGGCCTCTGGTGGTGACTGCCGGAGCCACGGAGGGGTGAAACGTGGAGCGAGGGAGTGTGGTGAGGGCTGGGTGATCCCTCCCACGTTTCTTTTCTCATGCTGTCCCGAGGAGAGGCAGACACCCGACCAACTGGTGTCACTGCTCCTCGGCCAAACCCACTGAGTCACCAAGAAAACAGGGCAGAGACTTTTGATATCCATTTTTTTAAACCCCCTTCTCGTTCTCCTGTGTTTTGTGATTTCGCTGGGTTTTTTTCTGCAGCTCATCCTTTAACCGTATACAACATTTCCTTGTTCCAAGTTGATAAAGTTGAAATCCCCAGAAAGATCCAAATTACCACCTAAAATGTACAGCTTCAGGGTTTGATGACCACGTTATATCCTCTGGCATGTGTTTAAAGCTCCAAAGATTAGACAAAATATTTGTTGTTTACAAAAATTTATTCATACAAATCTTACATCACGTTTTTTTTAGACATTAATTGGCTTAATTCTTGCAGATTGCATTTGAAGATCTAATAGTAAATTTTCACACTATATATATATATATATATATATATATATATATATATACATATATATATATATATATATTTAGATATATATCTATTTAAAGATATATACTCATATAGATTTTAAGGCTATTGGCGCTTCATTATCATACATATGATGGTTCATGGAGAAGCTCCTCTGTTTTTGACAAGAGTGTAGAATTTTACAACAATTTGGAAAAGTAAGCAATGCAAACAAACACTAAAAGCATCTACGCTGAGTGGCGCTATCAAACATTGGTAAGCAACAACAAAAAACAACAAAAAGAAATGCGAGCTGAAGATGTGCAGCATTGTAGGGCCACTTAATAGCCATCAGTGATTCATGGCGATTTTTAAAGTCGATGCAAGGCACTACAGCTCCCTGCTTCCTGCGTCACAAAGCCTGGGGGGGTGCACAAATTAAAGAGAAATTGATACAGTGAAAACAGATGCGAGGCTTTTTACCTGTTGTGGGTCCTAACATTTCCTTTCCTTGCAGTTTTTCCTATAGAATTTGTCAACTTGAACCTCTCTTTCTGACAATAAATTGTGCAATACTGTCCAAAAATGGGTGGTAACCTGTTTAAAATCTGCCACCTTTCTAATTCTTATCTATTAAAGTCAAAACATAATATTTTTTCCTTCCTTACAGAAAATTACAAAACTAGAAGTTCTTGTCAGCAGTCAAGTACATTCTGTGGAGAACATACAGCTTGTCTGGGAATGTAAGCGAACAGAACACAACAGGAAGGGACGTTTACAGTAGTCAGAAAGCAAGCACAACCATAGTTGTCTGCACAAATGTGGTGGCTGTTGCCAGAGCTTTAATCATGCAGTCTACTGTAGTTTGTACATTGGTTCACATGACAGAAAAAGGAAGCACAATAGACCCAGAGAGTTGAAACACAAGAGTTCCTCGATGTCTTTAACAAACGATAAATGGGATTCCATAGAACAAGTATCATTGAATTTTTTTTTCCTTTTCCTTTTAATTGCCTGGCAGAGATGTCTGATACTTATTATATGGGCAGAGACAACCTTGAGCAGAGTAAAGGAACAGGATACATTTGATAGAAACACAGGATTGGCACTTTACACAAGTCGATGTGAAAGAAAATAAAAGAACCTCAAAAGTACTCTAGTCTAGGAATGTGGGATTTCTAAAATAATAGGTAATAGGTATATTAAAGCTTACACATTTTCCCAATCTTTTTTTTTGTAAGTATTTTGTTTTCCAAACAGTTGACAGTAGGTTTAGGAGTTTTTCCACTGTATGCTTCATACAGTGGAATGACAATCTGTGAGACAGGAGCACAGATGAGGTGGAAGAAGTCAAGGTTGATTGCTTGAAGCAACAAAGTGGACGTAAGAAGTCCCAGTGGGAGGAGGAGGCCTTGTGGAAAGAGCCGGAAACTCACCGCAAATTGAGGATAGAACTGTTTCAGCCAGTCTCCCAAAAAAGCCCCAAACTCATCTCCGTCCGGGAGGGCATCATAGTCTATCTCTTGTAGGATATGGTGAAAAGCTATGTCCTCAAGGCTGTTGTGGATAAAGAAAACTAAACTCTTAATGACACTTCACAGAAAAAAGCAGCATTGAATGCATTGATTGTCTTTTAAACTACAATTCCCTCTCGTTTGCCTTCACTGGATGTTTAAAAGACAGGAGGTAAAACTCTTTTTTTGAAACTAAGGATTACATTTCTGGAAAAAAAAAAAGTTGGTCCACAACGAGATCAATCTTTAAGTGCTTTAGGTACAAAATAAAACCCAATATTATTATCAAAATATTTATTTAATGGCTTACTTCATACATAAATACATGTTTGAACACAAAAGGGATCTACTGATTGGTCAGATGTCAGAATGACTTCATCTGGGGGCTGCGCACACTTTTTTCTGTTCAGGAGGGAGAAGAGGAGGAAGAGAAAAGGAGGAGGCAGCTACAAATATGCCATCCGTCGTCCTTTGTTTCTAATTCTCTGTCTGTACCTTTTCCCCAGGACGGCTGCCAGGTATTTCTTGACGGCCATTTGCTTTCTGTAGCGGCTGTAGCTGTCCGTGAAGATCCCGTCTGAGTGTCGCTTGGACAGGGGCTCTGAGCTGTCCTCCAGTGTTTTGCCCCCACTGTGGGAGGAAAAGAAGCAAATGAGGCTGAGGCTGGAACAGGTACGTTCACATCACTCCAATCCCCATGGTGCACCCTCATCATGACATCAGTTGGCTAACACTCAGATCCATCTGAACCAAAGCAGATCATTTGCATGAAAAATCTTGTCTAAGTTGAGCTTTTAACTTTGAGCACACCCCAAGAGGATTGTGCACTGTAGACGTGATAGGCCAGCTCACAGATGCAGCCCCTCCCTCTATCAGACGCCACTGGGATTTGGCTCCATAAATTATTCATAAAGAAATAAATTTAAACATGTGAGGGTTAATTCTTCCTCGTGCACTTTCAACAACAGCCAGCTAAGAGGATGACACGTCCCAATTCACTCAAGCAATCGTTTGTGCACTCCTTTACCACTTTTTTTTCTCTTTTATCGCATTAATGGAGGCGGATTCACATGGGAGGAGACTTCAGATTTGCAGAATTCTAGGATGTGTGGGGACGCACAGTACATGAAACAGTGTGAATTAGGAGCTTTTAAAGGACTGGTCAACAGGAAACAAACACACACAGAAGACAGAAAACATCCAAATAAAAAAAGAAGGACGAACAAGAAGATCTTCTTACCCTACACGTTTTGCCATCAGAGAATGAAGATATTTCCTTGCTGATAACTGACCCAGCGCTTTCCTGTAGGCTTTATTAAACATGCCGTCTGCATGCCTTTCCATTCTGGGATGATAGATAGTAAAACATCACCACACACCCAGGCAACTGGCAACAAATATTACTAAAATAAACACCTTTTTTGAAAATAATGCCCTGTCTTATAATTATTTTATCTGCTCTTTTTCTTCCTTTTTTTAAGTAATGCATTTTTTTTCCTACATTTTATTTCTAAGTGACATTTACAACAACTGCAAAATAATGATGATAATAATGAAGAACAAACAAACATTTTTTTGCTTTGACATTGTTAGACACTCAAAACAAACGCAAATACAACACAAACATTTCAACAATAACAAAAAAAAAAGTTTACGAAAGATTGACGATAATCACCTTTTCTCTGGAGGGTAGAACAAACTAAAGACGTTGTCAGCGACAGATGAAGCACTTCTCACCTCCACTTGATCTCCATCATAATCCAGAGATGGTAAGGAATTGCCACCCTCATCATAAACCTCAGTGTCCAGTCTGAGGGAAAACAAATTTTGTTTGTCCACTTTATTTATATAATTATAATGCAAAGTCTAATTTATACACACTTAATTAAAATTGTTTTTATAGAAAAAAATGTGTTCCTTCCCTTTAGAACCAATTTCTATTAATTATCCAATTTTGTGAATTGTCTGTGATCAGATTGAGACACAGCAGTCCATATCACATTAGCCTGCTCCCTGCTGTGTGTGTCTCGGCTGTATGGATTGGTTGTCAGATGATGTTATCCAGTAACCTAGCTGGCTTTTAAACTCATCCATGAAGCTTTTCAGCTTCGGCTCAACTGCTTAATTCAGAGAGTACCTACCTAATGCTGGGAAATCTAAGCCCCACAGGTGAGCAGTTGATGCTGTAATGCACGAAGATCCCATAGATGAGTAGTGCTAGAGTCGCTTTACTGGACATTGTCCTGCTGTGAGACAAGAAAATTGATTTAAGATAAAAAATAAGTAAAAAAAAAAGTTTTTTGTTGATAATAAATATATTTAAATATCTTCAGTTGGCATTAAGTTGCCTGACTTTTCTAAATTATCCTTTAAATGCATTTTTCTCACCAGTTTTTGATGCTGGCCGCGATCCGCTCAAGACCTCAACTGGGCGAGTGAGCTTGGATCTCTGTCTCTCCTTCTCTCCCTTGTATTCCTCCAGTGATGCGCGTCTTCCTCCTTAGTCTTCTGGTTCCTCGTGCGTGTGCAGCCCTCCGTGCGACTTCTGGAGGACTTTTACGCGCGCTCGCTCATGGACGGACCAGGGCGCGCCGAGCAGCCGTCTGTCTGAGGGGGAAAGTTTCTTGCGTCCTGCCAAGTTGCCTCCGCTCTGGTTTTTTAATCCATGAATCGGAAGGACATGCCTTTTTCAATCGTCGGGTCGGTGGGCAGGGTGTGGGGTGGGGTGGGGGGTGGAGGAGGGGCGGAGGAGTTTGGCGGCTGCGTCATCACCCCACCTCCGTCCCATTTTCGTCAATGAAAGATTTTTTTTGTGTGTGTTAGTGATGCTGGTAGGAAGGTGTGTGTGTGTGTGGGGGGTGGGGTGGGGTGGGGTGGGGGGGTATTAAAACACTATTAATTAAACTGCGAATGTCGACTTTTATCGTCATGCTGAAGGAAAGATCACATGACGGGCCCATTGGAGCCCCAGGAGACAGTTGAGAGCTATCCAGTGCTGAAATCTGCGCTGGAGCTGTCCGGTGCTGAAAAACGTTTTTTTTTTTTTTTTATAGAAAGACGTGGAAGACATAAAATCCACATTTTATATAAATGAATACATTTAAACATAGTCTTTGAAACGTTTGATCTGCTTTTGACCTTCATAAAAGGATGCAGGCAAACAGTAGCTTGTTGATCCCTGACGGGATCGCTGATTTAATTAAGAATTTATAACCTCGTGATTGTGCTCTTTATTAGCTTTAATGAAATACAATTCACTTTGAAGAAAGGTTTCTTGTTGAGTCCTGATGACACATGACAGTGTGAAAATGTCCACACTCATTAAACATCCCTGTAAAGTGACAGATTTGACCAAAATAAATTAAGCAAAAACTAACTAAAATCTTTAAAATGTTTATTTTATTGGTACACATCCCTGTCATTAAGTATAACACAATGTCAATATTGTGTGAAGCTACTACTCTGTGACAAAAAAATCGGAAACAGAAAAACTAAAGAAACAGTTTGCTCATTTAAGTTAAAAAAATTATCTCAGAAATTAATTCACCCTAATAAAAATAAATAGAGATGACCTGATTGACAAGGTTTGAAACAAATTAAAAGTCCCACCAACGAAAACAATCTTTTTGGTGTTTTTAACTTGTTTTTAGGGCATTTTCTGATGATGGAGAACATGTATTTAGAAAATTAACATCAATATTGCGTTTCTGGGTATCTTTTTATTCAAATCGTTGTGTATAAGCACACGTATAGACAGCTCTTTAATGTTGTTTCACAAAAAGTTTGAACTGTCACTTTTATATTTCCCACTCTGATGGTTTACTTTTAAATTCCTTGTCACGTATGTTCACTTTTATTTTTGTAATCAAGTCTTCTCATCAACCACGACACATTTGACTCCAGAATAATAAAGTTTACAGATGAGTTGTCCATCTGTGCAGAGGGTCTGGTGTACCCCTCCTTCCTCTGGCATTGTGGAACTCTGCTCAAAAAGAGGGAAAAGTTTGTACCAATTGCACTTCTTAGGCTTAAATATTCTCCTATGATACATTCAATTATTTTATCTTCCCTAAATCTGACACCAAAGGTTTGGCACTGTTGAGTTACTGCTACAGATATCTCATTAAATATCATATAAAGGATTTTTAAAGTCTTTTTGATGCTGCATATTTTTTAAGAAAACTATATTTTGAACTTGTTTATGAAAAATCCATTTACATAAAGCATCAAAGGAACAGTTAAACCATCAGAAGTATTACAAATTAATAGGTACACTGTGTCTCTAAGATAATATGCTGCAGCACTGTCATGTAAATTCATATAACTTAAGGAGTTTCATTGTATAAATCTCAATAGTGTTTGGACAAACCGTAAAAGTCTCCTAATACTGTGGCAGCAAAGCAAACACAAAAATATATTTCATTATTTTTTAAAAACTAAAGAATAAAATCTAAATCACTCATTTTTATTTGCTAGTAAAACTAGCTGTCAAGGGAATATTGTGTCATGAAATGTACATTTTTCTGCCTCACATTGTGATAATTCTGAAGTCCAACGGCATTAGATGAAAACCATTAACTTTGAAATTAACACTTCCACTTTTTCCTGCTTCTCTGTCCCATTCATTAAGAGCCAGGCACGTCTTTCCTTCACATGGTTGTTGAAGGCCACGCGTTGAATCTTTATGGGTTGATTCCGACCAGTCAGTCCTCCTCGCTGACGTCATGTGACAATCTGCTTTGTGCAATGAAACACTTTCTTTTGAATTCTTTGGAATAAAAATAAAACATGAAAAGCACGAAAGTGAGGTTCTCTCTGGTTCTGAGCTAGCACTGCGCCCCAGTGGTTGAAAGAACAAAGTGCACAGCTGACTGATGGAGGAGAAGAACCAGAACCAACAAACCCATCCTTTGACCATCTTTATCATTGTTTGAAGTAAATGTTCCCTTTCAAAATGAGTCAACTGCCTCTTGTACCTTTAACTAAGTAATTCTAATCAACAAAGTTGAAAGAATTCTAATATTTGCATGACCAGCTTCTGATGAAATGAATTAACACAATTATTGTAAAGTGGTGATTACAGATTCAGCTTCAATCTTCTCTTAGTGAGCACTTCTCATGGTGTTTGCAGAATATCGTCCGATTACTGAGAGCCAAAGTGGATATGAATGTTTATTTTTAATCACATGAAGTTTGACTAAACTGCAGCTCTTAAGTGTCTTCCTGCATAAACAAGGCAAATATTAATAAACTTGTTGGCCGTTCAATATCAGCTCTATTGATCAGAGCAGGTTGAAAGGAAATTCTGAATTTTATCTCATCCAGATGGTATGAAAAGCAATCATAAAATCCATCCACTGTGATCTTTAGCACAGTAATGAAACATGACCTTCTTTGTTCTCCGATTGTTTCAGAGCTTTCTGCTTGGAGTGGGTAATCAAACTTCGACTGCACCAACTAGCTTTATCACCCTCCAACAAGACAGCAAAAGAACATATGACTCATTCTAATTTTAGTACTGTTTGCTTTTTATAGCTGCTGCCGGCAGTGGTGTTTGAAGACTTTTATTGATGTGGACGTCTCACGGCTCAAGTGTTGACGGAACGCAGCTTCCGTTAATCTAATTTGAAAACTGTGTGTGTGCTCTTGCATTGCTCACGGGCTGAAAATGCTTGATCCATTGCACGGGGTCACCTGACCTCCTTTTTAGGACTTTGACAAAAAAATCACTTTAAGAAAGAGAAATAAAGGTGGTTGATGATTCTTAGAAGTGATATTCCCGGTTAAACTTGAAAAAAACTAAACTTACCAGAACTTTTTACATCCATCATTATTATTTTTATGTAAAAATATTGCTGTATTTGATTGTATCTTATCTTATTAACAGTTAAGTAAAAGAAAAAGCTAAAATCTCTGGGTTATTATTGGAAAATCATTCATCAAAAAGAGCAGACAAAACTTTTTTTCATGTATTTATTTTACATGACTCCTTTATTTGTACACATATTATAGTTCTTGTTTGTTTCATTTTAATGGAGAAAATGTAAAAAGTAAAAACATTGCAATGCTTTTTACCTTAACATTACAATTATTCAATAAAAGACAGGAAAAACAAAAATATCATCTTATTTTTCTTATAATTTTGGTTCAATAACTTCAGAGAGAGCACAGCCAGAAGATGGAAAAATGTGATGATCACAATGGGTTTTCTTGAAATTATATGGTTGTAAGGCTCACTATCCTTATTTGTTTAGAAAAATGTTACAGTATTGCAAAAACCATTTCTTTTTATTGGCATAGGTTTACGCCAATAAGCCCATGTTTATTTAAAAATATGTATATATTTTTATCAGACAAAAACACTAAAGCTCTCTTTCCTTTACTTGTCATTTCGTGTTTTTTAAAAGCTTTTATAAACGTGTTTTTTTTTGGATAATTTTCCCAAATTTTTAACTATTATTTTACTCACAGTGACGAGCCAGACAAAGAGCGGTTCACAAACTCCTTCATGAGCAGAAAAAACATTGATTCCGTTACGTCGCCCGGATTGGCGTTACCGGGGCCTCACCCTGGAGCCAGGCCTGGGGTTGGGGCTCGCAGGCGAGCGCCTGGTGGCCGGGGCTCCTCCCACAGGCCCCGGTCGGGTAAAACCCTAAGGATCGACGTGGGATCACTCCCCAGTGGACCCACCACCTGCAGGAGAGCTGTGAAGGGGCTGGTGCAATGTGGTTTGGGTGGCAGTCGAGGGCGAGTGCCTTGGCGGCCTAAACCCCGGTCATGGAACTTGGCTTTTGGGACATGGAACGTCACCTCTCTGGGAGGGAAGGAGCCTGAGCTTGTGCGAGAGGTTGAGAGCTACCGGCTAGATATAGTTGGGCTCACCTCTACGCACAGTCTGGGCTCTGAAACTCAGTCTCTCGAGAGGGGTTGGACTCTCTACCATTCTGGAGTTGCACATGGTGAGAGGCGGCGGGCTGGGGTGGGCTTACTTGTGAGCCCCCAGCTTAGCCGCCAAGTGTTGGAGTTCACCCCGGTGGACGAGAGAGCTGTGTCCCTCCGCCTTCGGGTGGGGGACAGGTCTTTGACTGTGGTTTCGGCTTATGGGCCGAACAGCAGTTCGGAGTACCCAGCTTTCTTGGTGTCCCTCGGAGGGGTACTGGAAAGCGCCCCAACGGGGGACTGCATTGTCCTCCTGGGTGACTTCAATGCCCACGTGGACAATGACAGTAGCACCTGGAGGGGTGTGATTGGTAGGAACGGCTTCCCTGATCTGAACCCGAGCGGTGTTTTGTTGTTGGACTTCTGTGCTCATCATAGTTTGTCCATAACAAACACCATGTTTGAGCACAAGGGTGTCCATCAATACACGTGGCATCAGGACACCCTCGGCAGGAGATCAATGATCGACTTTGTAGTCGTTTCAGGAGACCTTCGGCCGTGTGTCTTGGACACTCGGGTAAAGAGAGGGGCAGAGCTGTCCACTGATCACTACCTGGTGGTGAGTTGGATTCGATGGCGGGGAAGGAGGCCGGAAAGACTCGGCAGACCCAAACGTAGTGTGAGGGTCTGCTGGGAACTTCTGGCTGAGCCCTCCGTCAGGGAAGTCTTTAACTCCCACATCCAGGAGAACTTCAAACAGGTACCAAGGGAGGCTGGTAACATTGAGTCTGAATGGACCATGTTCTCCACCTCCATTGTCTCTGCTGCTGTTCGGAGCTGTGGTCGCACGGTCTCTGGTGCCTGTCGTGGCGGCAACCCCCGAACCCGTTGGTGGACACCGGAAGTAAGGGACGCCGTCAAGCTGAAGAAGGAGTCCTATCACGTCTGGCTGACTTGTGGGACTCCAGAGGCAGCTGACAGGTATCGGCAGTCTAAGCGAGCTGCGGCTCAGGCTGTAGTAGAGGCAAAAGCTCGGTCCTGGGAGGAGTTTGGTGAGGCCATGGAGAAGGACTATCGGTTGGCCTCGAAGAGGTTCTGGCAAACCGTCCGGCGCCTCAGAAAGGGGAAGCAGCTTTCTGCAGGCACCATTTTCAGTGCACGTGGGGAGCTGCTGACTTCGACTGGGGACATTGTCGGGCGGTGGAAGGAATACTTTGAGGATCTCCTCAATCCTGCTGACACGCCTTCTCTTGAGGAAGCAGAGGCTGGGAGCCTTGGGGTCGGGCTGTTCATTACCCAAGCTGAAGTCACCGAGGTAGTCAACAAGCTCCTCGGTGGCAAGGCAGCGGGAGTGGATGAAGTCCGCCCTGAGTACCTCAAGTCTCTGGATGCTGTGGGAGTGTCTTGGTTAACGCGTCTCTGCAGCATCGCGTGGCAGTCAGGAACAGTACCACTGGACTGGCAGACAGGGGTGGTGGTTCCCCTTTTCAAGAAGGGGGACCGGAGGGTGTGTTCCAACTACCGGGGAATCACACTCCTCAGCCTCCCTGGGAAAGTCTATGCCAGGGTACTGGAGAGGAGAGTCCGGCCAATAGTCGAACCTCAGATCCAAGAACAACAATGCGGTTTCCGCCCTGGTCGTGGAACTATGGATCAGCTCTACACCCTGTCCAGGGTGCTGGAGGGTTCGTGGGAGTTCGCTCATCCTGTCCACATGTGTTTTGTGGATTTGGAGAAGGCGTTCGACCGTGTGCCCCGTGGTGTCCTGTGGAGGGTACTTTGGGAGTATGGGGTCCGGGGAGCCTTACTCAGGGCTGTCCGGTCTCTGTATGACCAGAGCAGGAGCATGGTCCGCATAGCTGGCAGTAAGTCAGACCTGTTCCCAGTGCATGTTGGACTCCGGCAGGGCTGCCCTTTGTCACCGGTTCTTTTCATAGTTTTTATGGACAGAATTTCTAGGTGCAGCCAAGGTCCGGAGGGGGTCTGGTTCGGGAACCACAGGATTTCCTCTCTGCTCTTTGCAGATGATGTTGTCCTGTTGGCTTCATCGAACCAGGACCTCCAGTATACATTGGAACGGTTTGCAGCCAAGTGTGAAGCGGCTGGGATGAGGGTCAGCACCGCTAAGTCTGAGGCCATGGTTCTCGACCGGAGAAAGGTAGTTTGCCCTCTCTGGGTGGGTGGAGTGCTCCTTCCCCAAGTGGAGGAGTTTAAGTATCTTGGGGTCTTGTTCACGAGTGAGGGAAGATCGGAGCGTGAGATCGACAGGCGGATTGGTGCTGCGTCCACCGTTATGCGGTCGCTGTACCGGTCTGTCGTGGTGAAGAGAGAGCTAAGCCAGAAAGCAAAGCTCTCAATTTACCGGTCGATCTACGCCCCAATACTCACCTATGGTCATGAGCTCTGGGTCATGACCGAAAGAACGAGGTCCTGGATCCAAGCGGCTGAAATGAGCTTCCTCCGTAGGGTGGCTGGGCGCTCACTTAGAGATAGGGTGAGAAGCTCGGTTACCCGGGAGGAGCTCGGAGTAGAGCCGCTTCTCCTCCAGATCGAGAGGAGCCAGTTGAGGTGGCTCGGGCATTTGGTTCGGATGCCCCCTGGACGCCTCCCTAGGGAGGTGTTCCGGGCATGTCCCACTGGGAGGAGGCCCCGGGGAAGACCCAGGACATGCTGGAGAGACTACGTCTCTAGACTGGCCTGGGAATGACTCGGGGTCCCCCCAGAGGAGCTGGAGGAAGTGGCCGGGGAACGGGAAGTCTGGGCATCTTTACTTAGACTGCTGCCCCCGCGACCCGGTCCCGGATAAGCGGAAGAAAATGGATGGATGGATGGAT
>BSAI01000108.1:31496738-31560908 GCA_036245035.1 Adrianichthys oophorus
CTCTCAACCTCTCGCACAAGCTCAGGCTCCTTCCCTCCCAAAGAGGTGACGTTCCATGTCCCAAAAGCCAAGTTCCATGACCAGGGTTTAGGCCGCCGAGGCACTCGCCCTCGACTGCCACCCAAACCACATCGCACCGGCCCCTTCTGAGCTCTCCTGCAGGTGGTGGGCCCACTGGGGAGTGATCCCACGTTGATCGTTCGGGTTTTACCCGACCGGGGCCCGTGGGAGGAGCCCCGGCCACCAGGCGCTCGCCTGCGAGCCCCAACCCCAGGCCTGGCTCCAGGGTGAGGCCCCGGTAACGCCAATCTGGGCGACGCAACTGGATCTGTGATGTTTATTTTCATAAAGGGGTTTGTGAACCGCTCTTTGTCTGGTTCGTCACCCAGGACCTGTCTGCCATGGAAGACCCTACCAGGAGCCGAAGCCCCAGACAGCATAGCTCCTGGGATCACTCGAGCACTCAAGCCCCTCCACCACGTTAAGGTGCCGGTTCATGGAGGGGCAACAAAACCAACAATATTTAATCCAACTTTTTGTATTTACTCCTGTATATTTTAGCACATAAGATGCTGGCTGTGGCCAAAGAGCCTAAGCTGTTGGAGGTCTTACAGGGATGTTCTTGGCCAAATATCCAACTCTTGTGCTTTTGGTTTGACTAAAAACCAGTTAATCAGATTAATTTGATTCCTTTTTATGATTTCTAGCTTTCATTTTTAAAGTAAAATCTCAGTTCAGCAAATCATTTACTTTTTTAGGTTAAATATTCAGCTTAAAAATTCTTTATCTTGTAATGGTCTCATGATTTCTTTTAAATGAGTGTTGATCTGTAAAATGTAAACACGGAAACACTTAAAAAAAGTCTTTAGTGAATCCTTTAAATCTATATAGCAAGCACTAAAAAACTTAAATTATAGCCTATTTTTGCATGTTTTACAGTTAGTTTATCAGAAGTTGACACTTCAAACAGCTATCACTGATGTTCAGTGACAAATGTATCATAAAGTTTTTCTGGCTCTCAAAATAGCCCACATCTAGCCAATCCTGGAACTCCCATGAGAGCTATTATCTTCGTAAATGTGGGATATGTTTAGGGAACCCGTGTTATAAAAATATGTCAAATATAATATCCAGGACAGTTTCTTTGGATTGAAACAGGAACTCAAGCCTCACATGGTAATGATGCTCGTCAGACCCAGTTTTTAACCATTTGAGATCAGGGGAATGCGACGCACAGAGCCAGTCGGCATCTGCCACTGATCTGAAGCCCAGTAAAGCTCCATAGACCACGGCTGTTTGCAGATGCAGCCGTCCAGTAAGGTTTTCATCTGACTCCGTCAGCCACCATAACAACTTCATCTTTAGGGTCCAGCTGTCAAACAGTCAAATTTCCAGATGATCTGAACCACAGAGGAGCACAGAGGAGCACTAGGGGTGAAAGCTGGTAAAAATAGCATGTCTAGCTATAGTATATGTCTGAGTCTGATTTGTGTTCATTATTAATGTATTATGCAAAACAGAGATTTCTATCTTCTTTTGCCAGAAAAATTCAAGTTCAAAATAAAACTGAGTGATAAAGACTTCTTTATACAGATTTTTAAATGCTTTATTTCCTAATAACTATAGCAAATTCAACTATTTTTAGCCTTGCAAGCTTTAGATGGTAAAAAAAAAGAACAATTATTTATTGTGGATTTTGCCATCGGAACTGTCACAGAAAATGAAAAAATAAAATAAAAACAGACATTTATCTCATTTTATTGTGACATTTTTGAACCAAACGGCATTGTGATTATCCTTTGACATAATTAATATTTTGTGCATTTGAAGTTATTGCATAACAATAGTGCAAGTTATTAAAGTTATAAACTGACCAATCAGATGCCTCAATAAAAGTAGGTGGTGCCTCCAACGTTTGATTGACAGATTTCCCCCTCAAAGGATTGGGGTGTGGACTTCCAACATGCTCACTTCTGATTTGCAAGAATGGTTCTCATAGAAATGATGACTTAGATCAATTTAGACCAATCACTGATTGTTTCCATCGTCTGGCTCCAACATGGCAACTAAATTTACTTCATTTGGAGCTGGAAGTAAGTAATTTTCTATGGATGTCATCACACCCACACGGTCCAGTTCTCACATACAGTCAGATTTCCCTAAGCCCTTAGTCTAAATAATATTTGATATATTGTGTTAATGAATGCTTCTGAGCCTTTCTGGGAGCAGCGCTATTTCTGGACTTCAGTAAACTCTCCCAGCTTCTCTCTTTGTCTGCAATCTTTAAAATTCTCCCCCACACTGATAGTAATGAATGAAACACTCTCAGCCCTCAGCTGTCTTATCTGCATTTTGTGAATCCTGTGTGGAATTATCCCACTGCGGTCAGAGTGGGGGAAGGAAAGTGCAGGAAGGTCGACGATAAGGCATCTGCAGGTTTGAATTATGACCGCTGCACAAGCATATGCAAAGCATGACTTCCCAGCTCCAGCGCACAGAGGGCCGGTTCAACAGAATCGGAATAATTTCACGCAGCATGGTACGTTCCTTAGTTTATTATGCACCACTCTGTCTGAGCCTCTGTGAAAGACAGTTTCTGTTCCAAAACTGACTCCAGTGTGGATTATGTAAGCCACATGAGTAAATGAAACCCATGGAGAAACCTAAATGAAAGCGTGAGAACATGGCTTTACAACTGGTGGAAGATAGAGAGACAAAAGGTTAGGAGTCACAACCTTCTGAATCCTCTATAAACATCAGACATTTGTGGAGGGATTGTGTCCCAGAGTAACATCTGGAGCTGAGTCAGATGTCTTCAGATAATTTTTTCTTTCGTTTATTATTCATTGCCGGTAATATCTAAGCTTCAGAGGGTCTTTTGTTCTTTTGAGAAGCTCTTGTTTTTTTCAAGGAACCCAATCCTTATCGGCTCACCAAGCAGTCTGACCTTGCTGGAAAAGGAATATTAAACAAAGATAGAGTCTGTAAATGTAACAGCGTTGGGACTTTTTCATCGCAAAAACTTTAAACTGAGATGCTTCTGTAAGCATTGAGGAAGAGAAAATACAGCTTTGTTTAGTCTGTGGGAGTTATTTCTGTTTGCGCTTTGCTTCCATTCAGAGCCAAACAGACTAGGACAATAGAACTTTTCCTTGAAGAAGCTTCTACACTTTCCCCTTTAAACTCCTCACCTTCCTCCCTCATTGTTTCAATTGGTCTTTCTCTGCAGCAAATGGGTGTCTTCTTGTGTTTTTTTAATGCAGTCTGCTGTTGTAGGTCATGCTTTGGTCCTGGGGGCAGTGGGATGCTGTTTGCTATTACAATATGTTACTAAAATTAGCAGCAAGTAGGGCTTTTCCCTCAGTTTTCATGGCTGCTCAGTAATAACCCTGCATTGAGCTGATTGAACATTATGGTGCTCAAGTCTTCCCTTTACATCCAAGTGTGGACGTATTTGCATGCCATCACGTGATCGCTCTTTAATCAGGACTGCCTCACCATCATGGACCTAAATTATCACTCAAGGCTTTTTTCTGTTTAATCCATTTGCCCTTCATTAATGGTCGTACTTACTCTGGCACTGTTCTTCCTGGTTTTTCAACCCTCTCCGTGTCATTATTCAACAAGCGGGTGATTTAGTCAATTGATTGAGAACGAATGGGGCTGAGCTCCAGCGGACTTCATAACATCACAGTTCGAGCCTCTCTTTGATTCAAAGGCCTTTGAACAAAATTACATTATTTCAGACGTGGTTGTCACTCCTTTTTTATGTATTTATTTTGTTTTTAGTCATTATCCTCTTGGAGAAAATCTGTCACCCTCATAATCCTTCTTGTTCTTGCAGCTAGTGGAGCTGGTGGCCTCTCATTAATTCAGCCCACCTTCTATTTCTCTCCACTCACAGCCATTCGGATTCATTTTTGAGGATGCAGCGCTTCACCCATTATGACCTGATGCAATGTATGGATTAGACTCTTGAGTTATTTACGTGTGAAGCATTCTGTAAGCGAATGCCTTTAACAGCTTTTAAATCCTGCAGGCACTGAAAACAGAACTTTGTTCCTTTCACTCGCCTTTCCAAAAGCTGCAGTGGTGACCTTCAGGGTTTCCATGACAGCAGACAGTCAATGCCTGAGAGGTTTAGCACAAAATAAAATAAAGTTTAGAAACATTTTATCTCCTATGGATGCAGATTTCTTTAGGTAAACATGCCAATGTAAGCGTTGAATGTTAAAAGTAGCAGCGTTTTCAACCTTGTAACCGCATTTACAGCCCAGGTAGAGCTGCCTTACTTTACAGGTGAAACATTTTAGGTCGTTTTGAGTGAAGGCATTCCTTAATGATGAAATATGGAGAGAAAATAGTTTCACCCTGATATGTGCATGCGTAATTCTTGTAAATAATTACATGCAAGAATAACAAGCCTATACATACACACACACACATATATATATATATATATATATGTATATATACATATATATATGTATATATATATAAATAATAGTATTCAGTAGGTATCCCTCAAGTTAAAATACTGCATTTTGTGCATGATCAGTCTATATTGTTGAGACTGCAGAATATAGACACTGAATAATTTTTTTTACAATTACGTGTATTTGTTGCCATCTTTACAAATGGCCGCCATATTGGATTTTTCTTGTGGTCAAACGTAATTTTTGGAAAGAAGGGATCCTAAGTTACATCCATGTCAAATTTGGTGCTTTTACCACAAAGCACACAATTTATTTAAAATATAAGCCTAAGCAGCTCAGCTGAATAGGAAGGAAAGTCTATAGCTGTCAGGCTCATCTCCAAAAACATGTTTGGTTTGAGCGGAAACACTTTAACTTTGTGAATTTGAACTTCAATAAACTGAAGTCAGGTTCTGTTTTCTGAGTTCCCTGAGCTCCTACCCTTCTCAAATATTCACAAAAAGTTGCATTTTAAACCAAACAATGACATATTTGTAGTAAAACCGTAAAACAAAGACCTTTATATTATTTTTGGTTTATTCTCCTGCTATTTTTTATGGATTAATCATCATTGTGAAGAAATAGCGTTTCAGGCTTTTGCTGTGCATTTCCAGCACAGATATTTCATGGAGATATTGTCACTTTGGTGCCTCATTTCATGCTGCAGATATGTTTTACACTGTGGTCAGCACGGACTAGAGGAGTCATGCTCTCCTTTGCCCCATAATGAAATGCAGAACCGACCACAGCCTGCCGTTGAGCAGGCGCTCTGCTTTCCATGACAGCGGTTTCAACCCGAGGCTGAGGAAACATTTGGCTCGGAAACTAAAAGTCTCCTTTCTTTGCCAACATTCTCCACAGGTTGGCTGCAGATCTAAGGTCTCAAATTAGATTTATTTGCGTGTTTTTGAAATGGTTATGTAGGAAGTCAGATCGAAGCTTGTCAGAGGCTGACCGGTGTGATGCAACCTTGAATTTATCCACTTTTTTATTTGTGAAAAAAGCTGTAAATATTTGAAATGTGTTTGTGGTTTTTCCCATTTGTTGAATTTTCATGGCTGTTCAGCAGGAGAACTCAGTGAATTCCTAATTGAAAAAAATATCCCTGCCTCCTCCGAAGTCAGACTTTCATTCCCATATTTAGTCGGCCCTCTGGCTGATAATTGGATAATTGTGACTCTGCAATTAAATGATCTGGTGTCATGTACATCTGCACATCCTCCTCAGTAGAGCTGCTCGTCTGGTCTGCCTTCATCTTCATTGCTTGTAATTAATCCTCATTGACTGCATATTGTTAGTGTTAACCTGGTCTGCAGCTGCTGCTTTTTGGTAATTAAGAGTTTGGATCTGCTCACACTTCTTCAATTGCATTTCTGATTTTCTTCACATTTACTCACAAACATAAATCTCTCATATTTTTCCAAAACAAAAAAAAAGTTATTTCGTTGTAATTTTACATCTACAAATCTCTTTTGATATATTCTTACAGCTGCCCTGAAGTGCAATGTCTGACCACACACTATCATTTTTATTATACATTTTAGTAACCAAACATTTTTGCTGTTGTTTTTTTGTGGTAAAATGAATGCATTTTATGTTGTTTGTGATGTTTTATATCTTTCTTAATCTGGGTATTGTAGTTTTATTTTATTTTGTTGTGGGTTTCGTATTCTCTTTGTGTTTATGGATGTTTTTTATTACTTTGTAAGTATTTTTTGATTTTTTTAGAAAGCTAATTTATAGTAGTTTTAACTTAATGTGGCTTTTCTGTTCAATTGTTTCTCTTCTGTCATTATCTCTTGTAGTTCTTTTGTTGTAATTTGGCTGTCTTTATTGTTATTGTGGTTCCTTTTTAACAAGTGAAACCAATGTAATTTCAGTAAACATACAAAACCAAATCCACACTGAATTTCTCTTTTTTTCTTAACCAGTGTTTGGTTTTCTTTAACTTTTAGATCACAATGACAGTTAAAAAAGCAAAACAAGTTTATTTATATACATATATATATATGTATATATATGGCTGCACGGTGGCGCAGTGGTTAGCGCTCCCGCCTCACAGCAAGAAGGTTCCCGGTTCAAGTCCTGGCTGGTGGACCTTTCTGTGTGGAGTTTGCATGTTCTCCCCGTGCATGCGTGGGTTTTCTCCGGGTACTCCGGCTTCCTCCCACCGTCCAAAAACATGCTTCATAGGTTAATTGGTTACTCTAAATTGTCCCTAGGTGTGAATGTGAGTGTGCATGGGTGTGTGATTGTGGCCCCTGCGACAGACTGGCGACCAGTCCAGGGGTGTACCCTGCCTTCGCCCATGAGTAGCCGGGTTAGGCTCCGGCAACCCCGTGACCCCGACAGGGATAAAGCGGATTGGAAAATGAATGAATGAATGAATGAATATATATATATTTTAGAAATCAACACAAGATTCCAGAAACCTGAACACAATTCAAAAAAAATAAATGAAAGAAAAATAAAATGTTTTGACATGATTATCAACATGTTTTATTTCTTCTTTTGTTTCATTTTTTAACATTTCATATTTTACAGAAACCAGTAGGTGCTGTGGGACATCGCTGATGATGACTTTTGTTCATCATTTCAACTGAAAGTTATTTGACATGAAGCTATAGTCATGAATCACACTAATCATAAAACTTTTTTTAGAATGCAGACATTGAGGACGCGTCTGGAAAAACTCGAACGTCCTCCAATCTTAGTCCCCATGGTACCTGCCTTTTCCAGTTCCTCATTTTGTTTCGTTCTTCAATCATTTTTCAATTTTTCAATCAACATTTCATCTCGATTTCTGGAACTTACTTCAGTTTTCCAAAATGTTTAATTTGAATTTTGTTTCTTTTTTTTTAGTTTGTTTTGATTTCTAAAATGTAATATTGTTTTTTTATTATTTGTTTTGCTTTTTTAATTATCGTTGTTGTGACTTTTAATATGTTTTTGTGTTGAGTGATTTGCTGGTGTGATTTACACTTCAGGGCCACCGTATTTTAGGCTTTATCTGCACTGCAGCCTTTTGTCCTTCACAACTTGTTCTTGTCCATCCATTTTGAAGCCCCGCCCACCCTTCATGAATGCACAATTGACTGTCCGTGGCCACATTTGGATCACTGGGATTCAAAGCGGATTTAGTATTTACCCATATGTCCTAGTTACAACGTGGCTTAATGTCTTAAATGTTAGAAACAGCAGCAAAAAAAATCAGATCATTACATTTACGTTTCCTAACATTAGATTCTGTTCATCCTGAGCTTATGTTGCTGTTGTTTATCTGCCCTGTAGCCCCTCACTCTGCTTACATTTTTATTTTTATTGTTTGCCTTAAATCAAGCCCCTCCTGTTGTGTCTGTGCAGGACACAATGGGCTGCATAAAGAGCAAAGAGGACAAAGGCCCCGTGCTGAAGTACCAGCCCGAGAGCCCCCCGGCGTCCGACTGCCCTGCCGGAGCCACCACAGGCCATGTCGGCCACTACGGTCCTGATCCTACCCAGCCTCAACAGAACCCAGCCCCCGCACCTTTGTCTGGATCTGGAGCTGTAAATTTTAACCACAGCCTCACACCGTTTGGCGGCTCTTCATCCACCATTACTCCATTTGGAGGAACATCAAACTCCTTCTCTGGTCCTTTGTCCAACTCCTTCTCCGGGGCCGTCTCAAGTGAGTCTCTGCCTCACTGAGGTCCACTTTTACTAAATCTGACTAACAGATATGTGAGATAGATCATTAAATTATCCAGTCATATACGACTTTCAATTAATTTATTGATCCACAGACTACCAGCTTTTTAAAAAAAGAACCAAGACGTTTACTTTATCCAGCTTAGACTCACAATGAAGTCTTGAACAAACAGACCTAATCAGAAGACCGTACAGTAATTGTTGAGGCATCTTAAAAACTATGCCACAGCCCATTCTGTTATTTTTATTTACAGAAATAAATTGGAGGGATGAAATAATATGGTGACTTTGAATGAGTTGAGAAACAGGATTAAGTAGGGGAAAAGGTGATTGCAAAGAAACCGGTGGCGTAAGCATAACGAAAAATAGCAGTGGACAGAAATAAACAGCCATCTCCTCCACCCAGAGTAAAGGTGAACAGGTGATTATCTAGCCTTTCACCCAGGTGTTGCTAATTAACAAACCAAAAGAGGTAAAACATGCAAAACTACAAATTAACAAAGAAACATCCAAATTAACTTTATTTTGGCTCCTACAGTATATACAAGAGCACAGACTCAAATTGTTCCACACTATTAAAAATTTCTAGTCTCGTAACTTGTCATGCACCTATAGGTGTGTGAAATTTGTTCTTTACATTTCACCCATCCCCTGGGGGAGTGTTGAGCTGCAGACACAGCTGTATGCTTGGTTTAACCCCCCAATCCAACCCTTTCATGCTGAGTGTCAAGAAGGGAGGCATTGGGTACCATTTTTAGTCTTTAGTAGGACTCAGCCTGGATTTGAACTCAAAACCTCCCAGGCTCAGGGCAGTCACTCTTCCACAAGGCCACTGAGCAGGTTAGTAGTTAATACATTGACAGTAAAAATATTTTAACTAATTAGTCTTTATAATCTACAAAAAAAGTCACAGGTGAACTTAAAAAAACTAATATTCTAAAAAAAAAGGTTATGTATAGTGATTTATACACCATTGTAAGTGTTGATAAGTTTGGACACTGGGCTCCAAGTTGGGGGATTTAGTGGTTAGCACTCTCGCCTTACAGCGAGAAGCCACTCAAATCCTGGCTGAGTCGTTTCTGTGTGGAGTTTGAGTAATTTGAGTGGTTACTCTAACTTTTGTCTGTGTGCGTGTGTGACTAAGGGACCATAGAATGGACTGGCGACCTGACCAGCAGTGTAGCTGGGATAGGCTCCAGCATCTTTGTGATCCCAAAAGGGATTAAGCGAGTGGGGAGGATGGATGGAGCCTAATTTGAAAAACCACATAGTTACAAAAACTAAAAGGTTAAAGGAGCTCCAAAGGTTTTTTGATTATGGTTTGACTCTGTTGCATTAGAGACATCGGGTCTCTTTAGACTTTCTCTTCTTCCTCAAGAAAAGGAGTTGCCTCCAGGTGCTGTGGGGTGTTCAGGTGGCGTTGGTGTATGTGTGTGTTTTTGGGCTGGGGGGTTGCCCCATGCACAGCTGCAAAGCTTTGTGTTCAATCTCTAACATCTTTCAGCAAAAAATCATTTCTTTCCAAATTTTTCCCTATTTCTCCCAGTCAAAAACTACAAAAAAATGTTAAATGAGTTTTATCAAATTTTCTTTACATATCATTTTAGTGTTTAGCTAGATAGAAATAAGTACCGGTTTTTAGTTTTTTGCCCTCTTTCATGGTCTTTTCAAATCCTGGGTACAGTTTTTTTTTTAACATTGAATCTTTATTGTTAACATGGATTCTACGATCAGCTGTGGTGTTCAGAGCAAAGAGCTGAGATTAAACCCTCCTGTTGAAGTGGGATTTAGGTTGTAATCCTCCTCCACGGTAGATTATGTGCTCTCGCAGGGGGATAAAAGCAGCCCTGCTGTGGTGTTTGCTTTCTCGCAGGTGATAATGGCATTATTATTGACAGCATTGTTGTGAGCGGGAAGGTGAAAGTCATCCGTCTGGGAGTGCAGCTGCACAGCAGACACCGTCGTTTTACCAGATCTTCATCTGCGTTAGTGAACGTTTGAGGGGGTTTTCCAGGAGGATGTGATGACTCTGCTTTGGCTTGTCTGCTGTCACAAAACTCAACATTTTCTTAATTCCTCATATTTTTAATTTTTAGGCGGGGTTACCTTCTTCGTGGCCTTGTACGACTATGAAGCCAGAACATCAGACGATCTAACGTTCAAAAAGGGAGACCGCTTCCAGATCATCAACAACACGTAGGAATTTGGGGGGTTTTGTGATTAGAAATATGATAACCAGATCCCTTTCTGTCACTCATCTAATACTCAGCTGCACCTGTCAGTGTCTGTCTTCATGAATGAATTAGATTACCACTTTTGTTCTTAATGCACGCTTTTCGGCGCAGTGCTGGGGCTTTCAGCTCCGGCGCAGATGTGGCCTAAAATGACAGCATTGTGATGGGAGCTAAATGGGGTTTTATAGAATTTTTTTGCAGATCTTGTAGAGCAGATGAAACGTGCAGCTGCATGCCAGAAAACCCTTTTTATAAACCGTGAAATGACCAGATTTTTTTTTTTTTTTTACAACATTTTAGATCCATCTCCAAAGCAGCAGCAGCAGAGATGGTTGACTGTTACATTTGTCTCACCTCTCGTGTATCATTATCCTCCTGCAGAGAAGGAGACTGGTGGGAGGCTCGCTCCATCACCACGGGAAAGAAAGGCTACATCCCCAGCAATTATGTTGCCCCCGCCGACTCCATCCAGGCTGAAGAGTGAGATTACCCTCTGCTAATAACCTGATGGTTAATCCACCTGAAGACAGATGCATGATCTCACCTTACCTGCAATGATTGTGTCATTTTTGTCACTTGTGCCATTTTTAATAAAACATTTAACATCTAAATGAATTCTTAGACAGATCTGAATCAATCATTTGAATTTATGGGACACATTGCTGTTTGTTTTTCCGTTTTTTAAATGTTTTTTTAGATGGTACTTTGGAAAAATGGGGCGTAAAGATGCTGAAAGGCTGCTGTTAAATCCAGGGAATGGTCGAGGAACGTTTCTGGTGCGAGAAAGTGAAACAACTAAAGGTAACAACGTTTTTTAATGAACAGTGGAAGAAGATTTTAAAATGCATTTATGAGTGTTGGAGACATAATCTGCTTTTGCCTGCTCCACAGTCCAGCATGTTTTATCATCTTTTAGCTTAGTTTGAAAATTTTGTTTTCAAAATTTTTGATTCTGATTTAATGAAAAACAGAATTTTCTTTGTTTTAACTTTAAGAATAAAGTCAGTTTTTCTATTTTCAAAACAGTTTTGGGTGCATTCGAGAGTGGGAGCTATGAAAGCGGCAATATTCTGGCTCTTTAGAAAACTTGTTTGGATTGGAACTGGTTTATTTCAAGCAATCAAAACAAAAACAAAAAGATACTACAGAAGATAAACAAAAAATATGTATTTATACATAGATATATCCAACTTTCAATGATTAATTGTGACTTGACTGTAAAAATAAGAAATCAAAAGTAAAAAAGGCTACATCTTCATATATGTACATCCACATACACATGTAAATTATGCCAATATATTTACTTTTAATCATGAATAGACACATTTGTTCTTATACATACAATACATGACACATTGAATCCATTAAATGTGAAATTTGTCAAAAAGAGTTTAAATGTTTGCTTGAAAAGGTCTGGGATGAAGCGAATTTATAATTCCACCCCATGATGTTTTACATAACTAATTTATTTTATGTTGTTACGTAATTAGCATAATCCAGGTCGTAATGTCTAGTTAGAGTTATTTATGCTTCACCAGTCCCACTGCCGACCCCTTTTCATGGGGGACAGATTTGAACCCCATAAAAAGGTCTCCACTGGTTCCTAAATGAAATAAATTAGCAGGTTTCAAATCAAATATGGGGATTCGGAATGTGGTGTTTTAGGGAAAAGCATAATGGAAAGTGCGTGAGTGACATTTGTTGTAAGAGAATTTCCTATGTTTTTTAGGTCCATGTGTAGCTGAAAAACTGAAACTATTTCAGAAAATGGAATAGATGAATAAATGGGGAGCACTGTCATCCTGCCTTTTACAGTCAGGTATCTCTGTTGTAAAAGCCCGGACTCTGCAAATCCAGAATAAGAACAGATTAATGCTATGTAGCTCTGTTTCTTACAAAGTGCTCAGTAAAGGCTGTCTGCATTGTTTCTCTTGTTTTAATGGAACAGTCAATGGCAACAGTTTTTTTCAAAACTGCATACAAATTAAAAAAAGACTCCAGACTCTGTTTGGACAGCAAAAACCTTCCATCTACAAAAAAATAAAATAAAATAGTTTTTAGTACCTTATTTTGGCTGCTGCTTCAAAAAAATGCAGAAACGTTCAGAATAGACTGTTGATCATTGACTTGGCTCACATGTATTCCCTATTGCTGCATTGCAGTAAGCTGCAGACTTTTTTAGAGAAGGGTTTTATGTTAAAATATTTGATTGCAGGTGCAATAAAGTTTAAAACAGATTCGATAAAGTATTCTCCCTCTGGTCTCTTTTCAGGCGCTTATTCCCTCTCCATACGAGACTGGGACTCGGCCAAAGGCGACAATGTGAAGCACTACAAGATCCGTAAGCTGGACAACGGGGGATACTACATCACCACACGGGTGCAGTTTGACACATTGCAGAAGCTGGTCAAACACTACACAGGTAGGATTACTCACCACACCTGGAGGCGGTTTTCTGTTGGATTGTGAGTCTTTTATGATTTAAAGTCCCACTCAGATCATCTTTTGATCTATTTTAAAAACGTTCCCAGTGGTTTTTAATTATTATTTAGCCAAAATTTTAAAAAACCTGTGTCATTTTCCAGGACAAAGTTTTTGCAGAGCAGCAGTAGATCATCAGAAATTCACCTCTAAGTAGTGGTAAGGGGTGCAGAGCAACCCCGCCCCCCTTACCCTCCCTGTTGCTGAGAGCTCAGTATTTTCTACATCACAAATATGCTCTTTTTTAAATGGCATTTAAATGACAATGTCAATAAAGAAATACTCAGGAATGTGATTTTGAGTTCAATTTCTTAATCTGTCCTCAATCATGAGGAAAATGCCACAATAATGAGTTAAAAACACAATTTTCATTGGGGTGAGTCTTTAACTTTAATGAGAACTGACGATGCAGTTAGGATTTGGAGCCTGATGAGGCCGAGGTTAAGTCTCTGCGATTCCACTTGGTCTCGACGTGACTCTAGAGAGGCTTCCTGTGATAAAAATCTACTTTCCCTCATCTATATTTTAATTCTGTTAGCATGTGAGAGTCTCAGTCCGTCAGTCAGGATGAAATGACGTGGAAAACAGGCCTGTTTTAAAACCCCTCTGGGGCTGCTAATGTTCTGTCCTTGAATTGCAGACCATGCAGACGGACTCTGCCACAGGCTGACCACAGTGTGCCCCACAGTCAAGCCTCAGACTCAGGGACTCGCTAAAGATGCCTGGGAGATTTCCAGGGAGTCTCTGCAGCTGGAGCTAAAACTGGGACAGGGCTGCTTCGGAGAGGTTTGGATGGGTAAGAATGTGGTAGTTTCTGACATTAAGAGTTTGGTTGTCAGAGCTTTTGTGTTCACTGTGAAAACTGCAGTTATCCTCTTCCTGCAGTTGCTTCCTTTATTTGTTGAATCCTCTCTATCTCCAGAGATCGCCTCTGTCAAAAGGACAGCCGAATGTCTTTTCTACTGTGAGCTCATATCCGCCTATCCCACGGATATTTTATTGCAACAAGTGCATGCATGACAGCACATGCCTGAGCAATTACAAGACCTAATTAATGATATTGTCCTGCTTCCAGGCCATTAAGTGGACTGATTCCCCCTGCGAGCTGCTGGCTTTTGTATTCCTGTCTCTGTCTGCGCAGGCACATGGAACGGCACCACCAAGGTGGCCATAAAGACGCTAAAGCCGGGGACCATGTCACCTGAGGCGTTTCTCCAGGAGGCTCAGATCATGAAGAAGCTGAGGCATGACAAGCTGGTGCCTCTTTTTGCCGTGGTGTCCGAGGAACCCATTTACATTGTCACAGAGTACATGTCCAAAGGTACCTCTGGAGCTCCAGGCTTGATTTGCAATCAAACAGATTCTCTGAGTAGTTTGGAACATATCTAGTTTTAAAGGAGATCACCTCAGCTCCATGCCTGCAAACTACACGGGCAAAAAAATAAGTGTGGCTTCGGATTGTCAAGCAGAACAGCAAAGCCAGATTTATGCAAGGAAATCTCCTTAAAGGAAAAAATTAACATTTTACAGGCATTTTAATTAAAATGCTGTATGGATCGGAAGGCCTTGGAAGTCCCTTGTGGTTCCCTGAAGCCTCAAAGTGGGATGGATAATTGAAAAGAGCAGCAGTTTTTGTGTGAGGTCTTGTAGCTTCAGCTGCAGAGCATTTTTTATGAGTAATTCAATTAATGTGGGGCTACATGTTAACTCTGTGACATTTGCCTCCTTGCGTGTCTGAAAAGCTTCCGGCTACTGATCCACGGTGTTTTAAAGGTTTCAAGAAAGCAGCTCTTACAGTAAAATCCACACTTACTCTGGAAACAAACTGACTTTGAATTCTCAGTTTAATAAGAGGCGCACGCTCATATTTTGATATTCAGTTCACTCGCTCCTTCACTGCCCTGCATTTATAGCTGCATTTGCTTTTACAGGAAGCCTGTTGGATTTTCTTAAAGAAGGTGAAGGCAAATTCCTGAATCTGGTCATGCTGGTGGACATGGCTGCAAAGGTGAGACGAAAAATCTGAATTTCTGTTGCAACTGTAATTTTGGTACATTGAGGAGGTTTTGTAAGAAAAAAATAAAGAATCACAGCCTGAGGTAATGCTTTGGTCACAAATACAACTTCCACCGTGCAGTCAAGAAATCTTCAAGTTTTCAAGCTGACACCAGATTTTTAAAAATATCGTTGGTGTGGTCATGAATGTAAATGGCGGCAGTAGGGTAGCTGTCAGGTGTGCAGAACGGCCCCCTTTTTTAAATACCCCTGGGCTACTGGGCGGCTAGCAGCCGGTGTCACTTGAACAGGACAGCCGACATCCGGAGACACATATCGCCCAGAGTTGCTGCCGGCCGGGGACTGACTGCCACCACCCTGTGGCCGCCCAGCTGTCGCCCAATTTCAGCCACTGACAGATGCCAACTTTTAGAGAAAAATTGTCCGGTCGTCGTAAAAATTTTAACTTTTTCTTAAAACCTCCGCAGCCAGCATGAAAAAATGCAACTGCCGCCTCCTAATTACAAATGCCACCACGTGGCCACCTCCTAGGTTTGCTGAAAAATGTGCATGTAGGTTGCCGTACAGTGGCCTTTTGGAATATGTGACCGTAGTCAAAACACCATGTCCTGCCTGACTTAACTCTTTTTTTGTGTGTGTTCTGCCTTGTATCGTCTTTCTTTTGCCTGAGTGCTTAAAGACCCACTCTGATCAAAATGCCATTTTTAACATGTGCTTGTGGCATTTTTCTGATGATGGAGGACATGTATAAAAACAAATAAGCTTAAAACAAAATTTCTGAGTACTTTTGTATTCAAATTGTTGTGAAAAGTGAGCAGATGAAAAATAATGGTTTGAAAAATAAAGTATTTGAACGACTAAATCCATTAATGTCTTTGTTTTCCTCGTTTGACCTGGAAACTGGCTCAAACTATATGGCTGGATAGCTCCAGTATTACTCGCCATTTTTTTTGCACTACTAATGTAATGTAAGGTTGGGAATGTGAGGGGCTGTAAGCCAGTGGTAACGCGTGTAAACAGCATAGACGGTAAAAACAATGGACGGCTCTAACGCTCCAACTTCACAGTCCAAACAGGAAATACCCATTGTTCCCAGAAAGCCAAAATCCCATAGACTTCAATTGAGAAACAAACAGCTATTACTCAGTCATCATGCTTGTAAGAATCACCATTCTTGCTCTGCTACCTCTTTTTAACATTTTCTTGCTAAACCCTATTTTTTTTCATGATATATTTTCTTTATCGCAAATTATTCAACTTATAAAATGACCAATCAAATGGTTCACTTAAAGCATGTGGTGTCCGCTGGCCCCCCACCTCCAATTTTTGAAACGTTTGATTGTCAGATTCTCTCAAGCCCGCTTTCAGTGGAGGGGGTGTGGCTTTCCAACAAGCTCAGTCTTGATTAGTATGAGCGGTTGCCGTAGAAATAATGACTCGGACCAATAACCGCCTACTAACGTCTTCTGGTTCCGAAATGGTCAAGTCTGTACCGTGGAAAACTGGTGACTGAATTTAACTTCATTTCGTTGTAACTGGAAGAAAGGCATTTTCAATGAGTGACATCACATCCCGCTTTGTCCAGTGATAAAAATATTCTGTCTATGGTGAACAGAGAGCTCCCAGTAACAGGGTAGACACTGTTTTTTTTAAATTATTTTCATAATTCAAAGATCACTTGGAATGCTTTTAAAATAAATCAAAAGCTGATCAGAGTGGGTCTTTAAGAACCTAAAAATGTTTTGATGAGGGGGGTTGACGGTAAAACGTTGTCAAACGTTTCACTTTCAGATTGCCGACGGCATGGCCTTCATCGAGAGGATGAACTACATCCACAGGGACCTGCGCGCAGCCAACATCCTTGTAGGGGACAACCTGGTCTGCAAGATCGCTGACTTTGGATTGGCTCGGCTGATAGAAGACAACGAGTACACAGCAAGGCAAGGTCAGTTCTGTGGTGAGCTCCAGATTCACGGACCACGCAGAGAACACCAGGTGTCAAAAATGCAAAATTGGAAAGAGTCTCACATCTGGGTCGACTCCCCTTTGTTCCCTTCATGGAAACCAGATGCTTCTTATTAGTTGCACCTTCACCCACTGGGGTTATTTATCTCTGCCATGTCTGCTTCTGCTGGAAAACTTTTGTCTTTTTCATTCCATCTGGTATGTTTAAGGGTTTGTGTGTTTCTAGTGAAATATGAAGGCTTTTGAAGTTTGTTCTGAGACCAAATATGAAACTGCAGCAAAAATAATAAGTTGAGCTTTAATCAAAAGCAACAGGATGTTCTGCAAACATGTAGTGCACCACAGAATTCTGAATAACCCCTTACATTGCAGTGAGAATGTTAAAATAACAGGTAGTCTTGTTAGTTCGTCACCACATCTGCATTTTTTGCCACTTAATTTGATCATATTAATTTGTTCAGAAACATTTGTCATCTTATTGCGGTGAATTAAATTTTGATTTTGTCATTTTAAGTTCTCTCAATTCCTGAAAATTTAGATTTATTTTGTTTTTTCTACAGAACTTTCTCTTTAAAGGACCAACATTTTTCTAACTTTAAAATAATTTTAAAATATATATATATTTTAAATAGGAACCAGGAACCAATAGGAAGCATGCCAAAAATCACTTGGTGAAATCTTAAACCTCAAAGCAAATGCGTCACAGCAGAAAACCACAATCCTGCCATCTGAGATCAGGAATGTGGAGATACTGTGGGCTCAGCAACATCACTCAACAAGACTGGATAAACATTCCATGATAAGTTTGGATTTCTGTTTCAACAGCATCATGTTGGATTTGAGGTGAAAATATGAACACAGATCATTTTTTTTCTTGATTCAACAAACCTGAGCTGGTGGTTGCAGGCTGATGTTGAGACCGGTGTCTTATTGACTTACTCCATTAGCAGCAACTGAATCCTTTTCAAACACCACCGCCTCTGCACTGACGTGAGGCATTTGGGCCTTGTGATTACCACCATTTGCCTGTTTTCTGATGTCTGCCTGTGTTTTCTTGTCACAAAGCTTAAATTCTCCAAGAGAAATTTCATGAACCTGACAGATTTGACTCAAATAACCTTAAATAGTCACTGGATCTGTCAAACACTGCACTTTTAATGACGGAGCAGCTCACCACAAGCCTGCTGGATCTGTAGCCACATATCAAAGATTATGGCAAAAAATGTTTTTGAATCTTTATCCTTAAGAAAAAAGGAAGTAATTAAAGAATAAAATCGATGTCAAATGGTACTGGTTAGACTTAATAAAGTTACTTTGCTGTGTTTTATAGACAGGGGACACTAGTAATTTTGATGAGTTTTTTCCACTTTAAGACATTTCTTTAGACTTTAAAAGAAGCTATGAAAACATAGTAAATATAAATAATTAAAGTTTTTACCAAGTATTTTAAATGACATTTCCATTCTTTGTGTAAAAATGTACAAAAAATAATAGATGCTGCAACATTTTTTTAAGTAGAAGAAAACTGGATTACTTAGATAGTATAGACATAGTTTGTAATGTATGTGATGATAAATCAAGTCATAATTTTGTTTTTCTTCTTTTGGGTCTGCAAGTACATAAATGAAACTCATCCTTGAATATTTGTTCAACCATTTATGATCCAAAAAGGTACATAACGTTACTACATTTGCTATTATTTGCATAAAAACTGTAAAATTGTTTGATAAAAGTACTTAAATGTGAGTTTTTAATATTTATGTGAGTGGCGTTTAAATGGGGTCAAATTCTGGTTTTAATTAACTTATAAAGGATAAAATAAAGGTCAGCTGAGACTTCTCCATCCTCCCCCACAGGAGCTAAGTTCCCCATCAAGTGGACGGCTCCAGAGGCTGCATTGTACGGCCGCTTCACCATCAAGTCCGACGTCTGGTCTTTTGGCATCCTGCTCACTGAGCTGGTCACCAAAGGCAGAGTACCCTACCCAGGTAAAATGGCACACAAACACACAGGTGCACACACCTGATGATGGAATCACAGGTCCTTCAATCGGTCAGCTGTTTAAAACTGGTTGTTAATGTCACAGGTTGAAGGGAAGTTGTCTGTCATTCTGTCCGCTTGTTTATGACTCTACAAGGGGAGCGCACACACACGTGCGCGAAAACACAGGCAGATCTGAGATTAGATGAGACCATCTGGTGGGAGATGATCAGGAAATTGAACACTCTTGTTTATGGCCATCTGCCGCAGTGATGCTGCCCTGGGGAGCAGTACTCTGCTGTTCTGCTCTGCTGTCACACAGCTCGTCCTCATATCTCAGCTAAAGTAATTCACAGATTAGTTAAGTGTAAGGAATCATGAAGTCTAAACACTGAAAGACGCAGTAAAATAAACACTTTTGTCACTATACGCTGTTTAAATACTAAAACACGGTGGGGGTTGTATCATGATTAGAAGAAAGAACTTAAAAGAAAGATGTGCGTGATGGAAACTAAGGTTGAAGACCTAAAGTTGGAGCAAAATTCTAATGTCTGGTTGAAAACATTAAACATAACTCCCTTCTGGTGAGTTACAAAGCTTTAAAGTGGAACCAACAGAAAAAAGCACAAAGCTTCGAGATGTCAGAAGTGAAAATTAAAGGTTCTCATTTGAAGATAATGGGTGGCAGAAATTGTTTCGGGTTTTTAATAGTTTCCCCTTTATTTTATTTATACGTTAAATTACTGCAATATTGTGACAGAAATATCAGATGCAGATGCCCCACAAAATTATTCATACTCCAGGAGTCTGAGTTATTTTGTGAAAGACTGTATTTGAGAGTTTAAACTTTTGAAATCAATAGAATTCTGTGGACCTCATATAAAAACTTGTATGTTGGATGGCCCCCAGGCGCTACCCATCCCCGGGGCCCCTCACTACTCATCCTCACTGACTAAGCAGCTGATACACACTCCCACTCTTGCCACCACCATACCACCCTCTTTCTACCACATTTTCACTGGATGAGTGGCCTCTTCATTCCCCTCGCAGCCAAAATTCACTTTGACTTAAAAATGCTAATTGTTATAAAAAAAACACTTACTACCAGATGCTAATTATGCTCACTATGCTATTGCTGCTAAAAGTGCTAGCATTGTGGACAGCAACATCAACCTTTTCAGAAATACATTGCTAAAGATTTTGTTTTGTGTCCTCCTAAGGTATGGTGAATCGGGAGGTGCTGGAGCAGGTGGAGCGCGGTTACCGCATGCCCTGCCCACAGGGATGTCCTGAGTCCTTGCATGAGATGATGAAGCACTGCTGGAAGAAGGAACCGGATGAGAGGCCCACCTTTGAGTACTTGCAGTCCTTCCTAGAGGACTATTTCACTTCCACAGAGCCACAGTACGAGCCCGGAGAAAACCTATAGCCACGGGAGCCAAACCAAAATACTAGCAAGATGTTTGCACTCACCCTGACTTGCTCCCTTTTTCCCAGTTTCATTTGGATTCCTTTTTTCAGCCTTTGTTGGTACTACACAAGTTTACTGTGTGAACACATTGGCTTGTGTAATTTGTTGTGGTTGTGTGCGCACCTTTCGGAAATACCTTTCATGTGGGATTCTTCTCTGCAAATCATTGTGTTTCTGAAAACTGAAAACCATATGTCAGAGTTGCATAAATTACAAAAAAAGAGGATAAAATTCCATATATATTTTGTTTTTACATTATTGAATTATGCATAAATTATTTATAGAAATAATATGTTTTCCTATTAGGGAGAAGACTGAGGGTGTATAGTTACCACAGTCTATTCAAGGGTGATAATTTAAAAGCAAATCCCCATACAGCTTCAGTTTATTACATTTCATCAGTTAGAGTGCACTTTGTGTGTGTGATAGTCTCCTGTGTGCATTCTTTTAAATTATTTTTACATGTGTAATTCCAACCATTTATTATGGTTTATTTAAAGCACATGATCCCATTGCTCCACTTGAAGGCTTTCTTTCCAAAACCAAAAGTTTTTTTCCTTTTTAAAACATGCCAATGGTTGGATTCTGGACTTCCTGTTGAGTCATCTTGAGATGCAAACTTAGATTCCACTGAAAATTTCCCCTCCAGCTATTCCATAATAAAGCCAAGAAACATTTTTGTTTCAGCCAATGAAATGTGACTGAGGAACTCTTCAACTCATGGTATCAACGGAACTCTGCAAAAAGTATATTGAAGTGGATTTTCATTTATAATATTTCTCTTCTGCGTTTTATTGCTCCTGTATGGACTCAACAGGATTGTATTATATTGGGAACTGACCACAGAGCTTATGATAAAGGGCTTTGTATTGTATATTGGTAAAAAAAACTCATTTTATATGTGATTATTAAGCTGCAAAGAACTGCATTTGGAAGGGATGGAAACAACATGACTTTGTACAATAAAAATTTTAATTGAATTCTTTTTTTGTGGAATAATGGTTAATATGTTTTTAAAGTTCCACTCCGACCATCTTTTGATCTATTTTAAAAGTGTTCCCAGTGGCCTTTTGATTTAAGTTTTAATTAAAATGTTTTATTTTTGCCAAAATTTAAAAAAACTGTTGTTATCTAGAACATAGTTTCTGCAGAACAGCATTATTTCATCAAAAATTTGCCTCTGAGATCAGTCCAGTTCTCTTATACATTCAATGAGCTTGCAGCAGTAACCATTGACTGTATAAGAGAGAATTGGACTGAGCATGTGTGACATCACCCTTAGAAAATGTCTTACCTCCAGCGAAACAAAGCCGATTCAGTCGCCACTTTTCCGCAATATGGATTTCAACAATGGATGTCACCATGTTGTAGCTAGATGACAGTGATTGGTCAGAGTGGTCTGAGTCAATGTTTGTATGGCAACTGCTGTACCCAATCAGGAGTGAGCATGTTCAAAATCCACACCCCTTTCACTGTTTCTGTTTATCTTTCAATCAACGGGGGGCGCAGAAGATTTTACTGAGGGATCTGATTGGTCAGTTTATTAGTTGAATACTGTGCAATGAAAAAGAAAAAAAAACGATGAAAAAAAATCGGATGAAATAGGTATCAGAGCAAGAATGGTTGTTCTGCAAATACAACGGGAGTAATAGTGTTTATTTCTCAGTTGAAGTCTATAGGATTGTGGCTACTTGGAGACAGCAGATACTTCCTGTTTGGAACGTGATGGGGGGAGGGGGGCTTCCCTCAGTCCAGTTCTCATATACAGTTTGTAACTTCTACGTTGCACTTACAAGCTTTTTTCCATAACGATTTAAATAAAGAAATACTAAGAAATGCAATTCTAAGCTTAATTTATGTACTCCGTGAGGGAAATACCACAAAAAACATGTTAAAAACACGATTTTCATCGAAGTGGTTGTTTAAAAATGTTTTGGGGGGGTGACGGGGGTGGGCGTGATCAATTCTCACGTGACTTCAGGGCAAACCGCCCTGATCCCGAGTTAAAAAAACAAAAACATGTCGCCTAAAATCGGGCACGTTTCAGTGAGGGATGTAAGATTCCTGACTTCTCTGGAGCAGCACGGCTCGGACGCGATGGTATGAACCTCATAAGGAGGTGAAGTTCTGCTGCTGCATTTGTGAGGAACGTTGATAACTTGAGTCCTCTTTCTGTCCGCTCCGCAGCACACAGACCCGGATTATTCCGCCGCTTACGTGGTTCTGGAAACAGACGGCGAACTGAAAGGATTCGGCCTCACATTCACCTTAGGAAAAGGCACTGAAATCGGTGGGAAAGGGCGCAGTTTGACGCCGAAAAACCAGCACTTAAACCAAAAGTTTGTGCCGCTAAAACACCGCTAACTTTGTGATGCGTTCAAATGCTCTTGACGAGCTCGGTAAATGTAGCTTTTCATAAAAACAAGTCAATAAAGGTTTTAAAAAAGAGAGAAAGAAAAACGAATCAAGTCATAAAATCGAAAATTCAGAGGTTTTGAAAGACAGGTACCTTGTGAAAACAGAAAAAGTAAAAATTCTGGTATTTTTATATATCGAAGTGAGCATTTTATTTAATAAATAACAAGGCATATACCACTGATGTGTAAAGTTAGAAAAAATGTTCAAAAATCCTTACAATGCATCTCTGCAAATCAAGACACAACAAAGTAGACAAAATGGCTAAATGTGGCTTAGTGGTCCTAAATGTGTAACAAAATTGTCATAAGGTTGAGCAAAAAAGTATATAAAGCCAGCTGAAATAAAACAAAATTGTCAATGAACACGACGACACAAATCCACTGCGAGCGATGTGCTCCTCGTAAGTACTTTCTCACTTCATCCACTATAGAACCTGATTGAACTGAAATCAAAACAAGGAACTCCTGAATGAGATGTAGGAAGATCACACAGACACTGAAAGATTAGATTAGAAATTACATTGTTTTATTTTAAAGTGTCAAAAATGCACAATTTCTTGATAAACTGAAGCTAGAATGTAGACTTATCCGCGCTCATAACTTGCACAATTATTATCAAAAGTTTTTACCTTGAGCGTACCTGAAGGGAACATGCTGCTTGTTCTGTTCCTTAATAACAAACTCTATACTGCCCTCTTGTGGCCTGCAGACAACTTGCATGACAGCAGTCTGCTCTTGTGGGTGTGAAGGAGGCTCACACTGGAGAATTCCCTGTTTGGATTTCTTACAGGAACTTGATAAAGTAGAAATTTTAAAGGCTGTCGTTCCCTCTACAGGCTGTTTATTTTCTTGTTGCTGTTGCAGTGGTGTGTGCTATCCAGGCCCTGACTGAACTGATTGTTGGTAAATCTTTGGAGGAGATTGTGAGGGATTTTCGGGGCTTTTATCGCCTCCTGACCAGTGATGGGCAGATGAGATGGGTAAGAAAGCAGGCTTCTAAATGTCTGACAGAAAATTAAATCATGGATCTGTTTATTGTTCAGTTTATAATTAGTGTTTCGAAAGATTTTCAAACGTTAAATACAATTATTTGGGGAATTTTGACTAAACAATTTTGTTTCTACTTTGATGACCACTAAAACCCATTTTTTAAGATTGTGTCATTACAAAAATGTCTTTTTTTATTTATTTGTAATTTCATTCTAAATTTAACTTGTAATTAAATGAAAAAGTGTAATTTCAAGATAACATTTGCCTAAATCAGCAGTATGTTGTTAAAACTGATTAAACAACAAAACAGTGATTTGTAATTAGATGCTAAAATAATAAAACAAGTAACATTTATGTCAAATAATGTTGTCAACAGCTGGGCCCAGAGAAAGGAGTGATTCACCTGGCGACTGCTGCTCTCTTGAATGCTGTGTGGGATCTGTGGGCGAGGGCGGAGGGCAAGGTGGGCCCTTCATCTTCATTGTTGCTTATTCCTGGTTCTCCCATGACTCACCGTCATCCTCTCCCTGCAGCCGCTGTGGAAGCTGCTGGTGGACATGGTGAGTCACGGCTAAACTGGGTCGTTGATTGGTGTTCGGGATGCGATCACGATCTCGTCCTGTGTGTCAATTCAGAGCCCAGAGCAGCTGGTCTCGTGCATCGACTTCAGGTACATCACCGATGTGCTCACAGAGGAGGAAGCTCTGGGTGAGGTCCCCAAACAGTCGAGAAATCTTAATTCAGTGTCGTCAAACTAGCCGACTCTCTGCTTCTGTCTCTTACTCAGAGCTTCTGGTGAAAGCACAGGAGGGCAAACAGCAGAGAGGTGAGCCCACTGGAGAGCCATTAATTACACGCCTGAATGGGATCATGAAGCATTTAAGAGCCTCTTTAGAAACTAACTCTGGTGCTTTTAACTGTGAAAAAAAGCGACCCTTTGCTCTATTTAAGCACAAGTACTTATTAGGCTGATGGCTTTCTCTTATCTGGCAGAGGATGAAATGCTGAGGGAAGGTTATCCTGCCTACACCACCTCCTGTGCTTGGCTCGGATACTCTGACCAGCAGCTTAAGCAGGTTTCTGCTTAACATCAAAGCCCACTTAACTGAGCCTTCGTTTGTCTGAATTACCTGCACTTTTTTTAAGCTTTGCACGGATGCCCTAAAAAGCGGTTGGACCAAATTTAAGGTGAAGGTCGGAGCAGATCTTGACGACGACATGCGCAGATGTCGTCTCATCAGACAAATGATTGGACCTGATCACACCTTGGTGAGGCTGGATTGTTTTGTAAAGGTTTGGAAGCTTTTACTAAATTGGGTTTGTGTCAGATGATCGATGCCAACCAGAGGTGGGACGTTTCTGAGGCCATTAGCTGGGTGTCCAAGTTGGCAGAGGTCAAACCTCTTTGGATCGAGGAACCCACATCTCCAGATGATATACTGGGACACGCTGCTATTTCTAAGGTCAGAAAGATGTTGTGAAACATGATTGAGAAGCTCTCGCAGCCGGAAACTATGTGATCCACCTCAGTGAAGCATCTTTGCATGAATTTGCATGTCTTTTAAACATGCATTTCCTGTTGTTGAGCATTTCCCTTTACATCAATTTCCTCTTGGTGCAGCTCATTTTTATGTCAGGTGTTTTTATTTGTAGTTCTCTTTCTTGTGGAACTGAATCCAACATGCTTCCCGTTGCAGGCTCTGGCTCCTCTGGGGATTGGAGTTGCCTCAGGAGAACAGGTCAGGTTTCGAGTCTGTTCCTTTGGAGTTAGAGTAACGCAGACTCAGATCCCTAAAATGAGAAGTTTTCCTCTTGCAGTGTCACAACAGAATGATGTTTAAGCAGTTCCTCCAGGCCAGCGCATTGCAGTTTGTGCAAATAGACAGCTGTCGACTGGGGAGCGTCAATGAGAACCTGGCTGTGCTGCTGATGGCCCACAAGTTCCAAGGTTACAAGAAATACTGACAGTAATTCACATCAAATCAACAGAAATCTGTTCATAAATGTCATAAATCCATGTTTACATGAAAGCCTAACATCAGGTTAGATCCAACGTTGCCTGTAAAGTCCCACTCTGATCATCTTTTGATCTATTTTCAAAGCATTCCTAGTGGTCTTTAAGTTATGTTTATGCTGTTTTTAGCCAAAAAAAAAAAAACCTGTGTTGTTTTCTAGGATGAAGTGAGTTTTTAGTCAGAAAACAAAGACGTACATAGATGATCTAGACATCTGCAAGTGGAAGCAGAGCAGAGAGCTTGTGGCCCGCCCAGCTTATTTTTTACATAACAAATACACTCTTTTTTTAACAGCGATTTGAATAGAGAAACTCAGAAATGCTATTTTGAGCCTATTTATTTATATACGTGTCCTCCATTGTGAGGAAAAAGTCACAAGAACATGCTAGAAACACCATTTTCATATAAGTGGGTCTTTAAGTTGATTTAGGTTTTTTTGAAGCAATTTCTCATTGTGAAAAACTTTCAAAATGTCAATTTTTCTGTTTTTCTTTGGGCTGATCTCTAGAAAACCAACAAAAAAATAAATAAAAATCTACATTTAAGTTTTGAGATCAATAATAAGGTCAAATTAGTCAGAGGTTGTTTGGAGGGGCTTCTGAGCGCTTGTGTATGTTCTAGTCCCTGTGAATCCTCACTCCGGAGGAGTTGGTCTGTGTGAGCTCGTCCAGCATCTGATCCTGTTTGACTACATCTGTGTGTCAGCGAGTCTCAGCAACCGGTGAGTTCAAACTATTTCTGCTGCCAGCTGAAACCAAATCACATAAACCACCTTAAATCATCTCACAGAATGTGCGAGTATGTCGACCATCTCCACGAGCACTTTGCTTGTCCGGTGGTGATTGAGAACGCTCGCTACATGCCCCCAAAGGTTGGGATTCATTTAGTTAACCAGCATTGAGAAAAGTAAACATTTATAATGAAATGCTTACTTGTTTTTTTTTTTTTTTTTTTGCAGATTCCCGGTTATTCCTGTGAGATGTTGGAGTCTTCAGTCAAAAAGCATCAGTACCCTGATGGAGAAGTTTGGAAACTGCATTCAAAAAAATAAAAAGTCTATTTTTGTAATACACCAATCTACTAAAAATGACTGTTGAGTCTTTTATTTTTTTGTTGAGGGGGTATAAAGATGTTTTTAATCAAATCAAATGCAAAATCAAAATTCATGTTTTTATTGACAAAAATGAACAATTTACATTTAATAAAAGCTATCAGAAACTCATCAACCAAAGGAGATTCTTAGGATCATATTATGTGCAGAAAATATCAGGAAACTTAATATGAAATATATAGTGAAGCAGGATCTGAGGCTCAAACAAAATAGATCTGCTCTATAAAACCTAACAGGCTCATAATAAAGGGGGATTCAGACAGCCATCTGCATCTTGATGGTGGGATGAGGGTTGTAGCCACAGACTTCAAAGTCATCAGCAGTGAAGTCGTCAATATTCACCACAGTCCTCTTGATCTTCAGTTTGGGGAAAGGTCTGACATCCCTCTGAAGCTGCACATTCATAAAAATCATGAGCTTTTCTGGGTCAAACAGAAGGAACTCATGTGTCAGAGAACTCACCTGTTCTTTCAGAGGTTCGGTGTGGTTGACGTAGACGTGGGTGTCTCCCAGAGTGTGAACAAAATCACCGGGCTGCGCACAAAAAAAAAAAAGATTTTTTAAAAAATGCAGAAAATGTGAAGATAAGTATGTGCAAAAAGCAAAAGTCAACCACACAGAGGCGCTGACCTGTAACCCTGTGATGTGTGCGATCATGTACGTAAGCAGCGCATAGCTGGCGATGTTGAAGGGCACCCCCAGACCCATATCCGCCGACCGCTGGTAAAGCTGACAGGACAGCTCACCGTCGCACACGTAAAACTGGCAAAGGGCGTGGCAGGGGGGCAGGGCCATGAGGGGCAGGTCTGGGGAGAGTTAGAAAGTGACCGTCTATCCTCCAAAAAAGCATCGCAGACAAAGACTGGCCTGTTGTCACCTTTGGGGTTCCACGCACACATGATTATCCGTCGGTCCTCTGGGTTCTTCTTGATGGTGTCGATAATATTCTGCAGCTGGTCGACCCCTTTTCCTGTGTAATCTGTTCAAAAACCAACAGGTTTGAATGAACACTCACGCCCTTACCTGCTGCATGTCAGAGAAATTCAAAAACAAGACCTTAGTGTCAATGAAGACAAGATGACGTCTCTGCAGGGACATTTGAAGATGTTTGACTCTTTTCTTTTAAAGCATCTAGATGAACACAAGTGTATGTGTGTTGGCCCTGCAACAGACTGATCTGTTGAGAGGGTACTCCGCCTTCGCCCAACAGCAGGGATTCAGCAGGTTCAGATAATGGATGGGTGGACAGAGGAAAGCTTTAAAAGCCTCTCTTTTAACATTCAATACCAAAATTGTAATTGGAATAAATATCCACCCCATTAGCTCATAAACACAGGTGTTCCAAAGCTGGGAGCTCCTAACTCACGCTGTTCTTTGTCTGCTCTGTCCAGTCTGACAGATTAGATTATTTTTGACGGGTTTAAGGCCTGACCATTGACTGTTTACGAGAAGTGATTTACTTCTATGTTATCTGAATTAGATTTATTCCGATAATTCGTATATTTTTGGACGCTTGTTGTTCCAAGTTTGAACACCTTATAATTCATTTTCAAAAAATAAATAAATTCTTGAAGATCAGCTCCTGGTAGCATTTTCCGACCAGTTCTGCCTCCTTTACGACTGTCCGAGACATGTAAACAGCGGATAACTCAGTGGCTACACAAATGTATGTTTTTTCAACAACGGAGAGCTTCCCTCGACTGGCTTTCAGCTCTGAAAAATACAAGAACGTCACCTAAATGCCCCACTGCATAACTGTATATTGTTGTCATTACAGACAGTGAAAATCTTAACGACGCGTGAAAATGCTTTAGTGGAAGAGACGAGATATTTGCATGAACGGATGAGGTAGCCGTGACAGAATGGGTAGTGATACAGGCACAAACCCCCCGAAAAACAAATTCAGCTGCCATTTTTTCTGATATGAAGATGCTGATTGGCCAATTTATAACTCGAAAAACTTCTGCTACAAAAACAATATTTAGGATTAGCATGTTAAAAAAGTTAGTAGAGCAAGAAATCCAGCAAATATAATGACTGAATCATAGGTGCTTATTCCTCTATATAAGTCTATGGGATTTTGGCTTCTTGGAGCCAGAGGGGACTTTGTTTGGAACGCCATGGGGAGAGGGTCACTCAGTTCAGTTCCCATATATAAACAATGGGCTTGACTTTGCACTGCCAGGCCTATGGCAATGGCGTATATTTATGTGTGCTTCCTTCTTAGAAGGCCCCAAGTGCTGTACAGTCACAGTCCCATTCACTCAAGCACACACACTCTCACACATTGATGGTGGCTCCACCATTGAACACTGGCACCAACCTAAAACCACCAGGAGCAATGTGAGGGTCAGTGTCTTGCCTAAGGACACTTCGACACATGCAGAGCGGGAACCAAATTGCAATGTTCCGATCAGAGATCGATCCCCGTACCTTTGCACCACGGCCACTCCTATAGATCATAACATCCCCGTAGAAGCGCACTTCCAAAATCTAGATAAAAATACTCTCTGATAATAGTTTTGGGTAAGGCTATGGACCTGTGTGCATGTCTTTGTACTCAGCTCCAAAGTGCCTCCATTGGAAGCCATAAACAGGTCCCAGGTCCCCCTCCTCTCTGTCCGTGAATCCTAGGTTGTCCAGGAAGGCGCGGGACCCGTTGGCATCCCAAATCTTGACGCCTTTGTCTGACAGCTCCTTGGCGTTTGTAGATCCCTGTGACAGGGAAAATCACAAAAGCTCACCGCCTCATCACAGATGTCACACAGAAACAGTTTGATTTAGTGAGTTTGGGCTTCAGGTCACCTTGATGAACCACAGCAGTTCCTCCAGAATCCCCTTCCAGAAAACTCGTTTGGTTGTTAGTAGTGGAAACTGGTCTAGAAACAAAAGCATTTAGATTTTCTTTAACATAATAATGGAATTAACACACTAAAAATTATGTTTGCATCAGTTTTTCTAATGCACATTTATTTATCAACTTCTGATAAGTTCGTATCCAAGTCTCAAACTTTTTTGGGTTGGAATTTCCACCAACATTTAACAGCAATAACAACAAGGAGTATTTACCTCGCAAACTGTACCTGACCTGAGCACCGAACACAGAGAGAACTCCGGTTCCGGTTCGGTCTCCTTTTCTTCTTCCATTCTGCATGATGTACTTCACCAAGCCAAGATACCCGCGTTCATCGCATAAAACACCGCACTGGTCCTCCTCGGCGCTCCGCCTCTCCGCCGCCTGACAGACGGATTCCTGCCGCTGCTCTTCGCTGTGGATGTCGGAGGTTGCGGGCATTTCGACGAACCTCAGTTTCAACAGATCAGACGCGAAAGTGACAGCACGAGGCGGGACAACAACAACAGTCCAGCGCCTTCCGGTTTAATTTTGCCGCGCATTTGACGCAGCGTGATGACGTCAAAACGTGCAATTTTTTATATTAAATAAATATTTTTATATTAATATTTCTTGTAAAATGTTGTAATATTTAAATTAGTCTGAAATGTCATACCTTGGGTTATTTTTTTATTTGTCTATTTATTTATTGAGAAATTGAAGCAGGGCGAATCATGGCGAACCAGATCATCAGTCATTAGTAGGGCTTGGATACCTATCCCAATCGCTTGCCTATCCCTGCTCCATATCTTCAAAAAAATGGATACTGAATTGACTTCATTTGGTTGGAGCCAGAAGTGAACCATTTTCAATGAGTGGCTTCACACCCACTTGGTCCAGTTCTCATATACAGTTAATGAGTCATTCCAATCTGTGTCCAAATGATTGCCAGATCAGAACAGTTTGAATCAGAACACAAAATTCTATCTGACAAAAAAAAAAAAAAAAAAAAAAAATGGAAGTAGTATATGTTGCAGTTCCTCTAAGGACCACTGGAGGCTGGTTGCACAAATGAGCTATTTCTCATTGAATATCATGTTTAAAATGTAAGATGTTGCTCCACAAATATATGCACAGTCTGGTTTCAAGGATCTTTTCTGGGTATATTAGTTTATTTACAATTTCTGACAACTTTTGGGTGAGTGACCCGAAAAAAACTTTAAACATCCGTTTGTACCGCCCATTTGCTGTTTTTGTTGTTGAGGTCGATGAAATGAATGAACCCAAATTTAATCTTCATTTTAGCCATTGTTTCCACAGATTATTCTGAATATATCTGTTTTTTTTGATTAATTGGAAAACCTTTTTTTAGGCGCCCGGCAGAAAATGCAAAGAGCTAAACTTTGCAAAACCTTTTTTAGAAAAACCTTTATTTAAAAACCTAATCAAAGAAGAAATAATTTCTGATTTAAGCATTTTATTGCATTTTTTTCATTGCATAAATATTTCCAACTCTAAAAATAAAAATTTACACAAATTACATGTGTAATTAAGAGGTCTACTTGGTGCATTTTTAGAATTTTATAAAGAAAAGCTTATAATGGTGATTAAACATTGGACTGCATTTTTTTAGCCTCTGATAAAACTGCATGAAGGGATGGTTTCATTACTTTGATCCTGCAGGGAAAACAGTATAACATTAGTTTATGCTTCGCCGTTATGGTAGTAACATTAAATAAATAATTGTCTGTCCAAGACTAGCAACTAAATTTGGATAATTTGTTCAAACATATGTGCAACAAGGCATGAAATTAAAGCTATTTTAATGCACAATTTAATTTTGTATGTCTTTGATACCTCTTATCTGCTGTTTCTGGAATTTCAGAGCTTCCTGGACAACATATTGGGTGAAGGCGGGATCATCCACCTTTAGTTCTGCTGGAACCAGCATCTTTACTGGGGCTGACCCCAGGATGGACACGACCACAGTGCTGTCTGCTGCATGTTTGCCATTCTTGGCCTTCTGCTCTTGGCTCACCTGAAATAAATACATTGAAAATGAAATCTGCAGATAGTAACTTTCAAGCTCAACAACAATATTTTTTTTTTAAATGTTGAAATCATACAAAAATCTGGATTTTTATTAATTTGATCATTTAAAGCTGAATTAACACATAGGATATGATCCAGTCAAACATACCGCGATCACAGTGAAGGTGCTACTTGAGTTCCCAGTGGTGCTAAACAGTTGTGGGACTGAGCCGTATTTGTCCTGGATGCTGGTGAGCCATCGCTGGGTGTCGGCCGTGTGTCTCTGAACCAGCTTCAGTCTGTCATTGTACTGCAGTCTGGAGGCGTTCAACAGGGTTTGCATCTCCTCCATTTCAGCGTGCAGCTGCTGGACACGCGGACACTCTGAGAGGAAAACAGTTGCCCATCCAACACAAATGTGAGGGCTGAAAATCTGCACAACCATCACTTAAGGATGCTAATTTAGGTATTTCGGCTGTGTCAAAATAATCAGATTAATTTCTCAGAAAGTTTGGTTTGTCTTTATAAACTTATTCCTTTCATACTTGAAAAGTTGATCATGAAAAATAAACATTTCTCACCAAATTTTCCAAAATATAAACAAAAACTACAAAAAGTACTAACATTTGGGAGAAGAGATGATACCTATGTTATTTTTGGAAAGTTGGCATTAATTATGATTTATTTGCCATGTGCACATGTTTTATTACTTTACCTCTTATTAAATTATCTTTACACGCCTCACACAATTCTTGGAGCTTCCAGCACTCAGACGCTTGTCTGCGGAGTCGCCTGCACAGAGATCCACTAGGCTGTTCAAAAGTAGAAAGCGAGCCTCCGTCTTTTTACATTGACATAAAACATTGTTACTCAAATGTCCGCACACGTCAGCAAACACATTTCCTTAAAGTGGAGCTTCATGGATCAGATACCTTTGCTTGAAGGATGCAAAAACCCATCCAGTTCATGGATATCTCCCATCATGTCAACCGTAGAAGAGCTGAATTCTTCTAGCACCTCCTTCCCATGTTCATACGCTGAAACAAGGAGGTGATCCAAACTAAAAGTTTTGAAAAATCCACTGCTTGCTCCATCCTGCATGACTGAAGGTGAGCTTATTTGGAGCTCTGAGCTGAGGTCTGCCAGAAAGGAATGACCAAACACCTCCTGCATCTTCTTCACTACCATGACATTGTGGTTGTACAAGATGCTGATGTTGGACAGCAGCTGGGAGAACGATGCTTCAGCCTGAAGAACCTCCAGGTTGGTTTTGTCCTCTTTGACCTGGTTTTCAGCAGCTGCCCTGTCCTGGCTCTGATCATAAACAGCTTCTGTCTGGGCCACTATCTTCCTAAAAAACTCCTCTACCTGGAAGAAGAGAGACCCATAAACTCACATATTTGCTCCACATAAGTCACACTCTTGGAGCTGAAATCACACCTTAAACGAGAAGGAGGCAAAACCGCGGCGACAGGTAGAAGTGTAGAAGGCTTTACAAGCATCTTCAAGACAAGGTTTGCACTCTTCAAGTGAAGATTTGGTGGAACCTCGACACTGTTGCTCAGCCTCTTCGACTTTGTGCTCCATCTCTTTTGCCAGTTGCATCACCCCCTGATGAAATCCCCAAACCAGAAGCATTTCTTTAGTAATAATCCAGACACATGTGGTGCAGAGACCTGCTCCTGCTTATGGAAAACACTGCAACATACTTGAATTTGCACAGTTCATTTATCCCTGCTGCTGTAGAAATAAACAAGCGGTTCTCCTACGCCGTGACTCTGAGTGCTTTGAGGTTTCTGTGGCTTTACTTTTTAAATGTCTCAGAAGAACAAAAGCTGACATGAATCTGCAAAAAGTCAAACTCTGTAAAAATGTTTTTCATTATAAACTATCGATCTATATTTCCCTGTGTGCAGGCTGCCCTCAAAAAACATATTTAAAAAAAGTAACAAACCATCTTTTTGTTGCTGCTGTGTTTCAGGGCCTCCATCAGGCGTTTGTGCTTCTCCTCCTTCTTGTCCATCATAACCTTCACCTGCTTCACTCCCAGGAAAGTCTGCTTTATCTCCTCCTCCACATACTGCTCCCCAGTCGTAGACAGCCCTGCAAACACCAGCAAAACACATTGCTTTCATGATCTGCTGTTATTTTTCCTTTTTTTTTTTCTGCTGACTTTGTGACCTTACTTTTCAGAGCGTCTTCACTCAGTGGAGTAGAGGCAGCCACGTATAACACGACCACAGCCATACACAGAATGGGAACTGAAAGCTTCTGCATCCTGTGTAAGCTCTGGAAACAACACGCAAAATAACTTTTGGTCTGTGATTAAAAAGCAAAAAAAGGGTTTCAAGGGAGTGATGGAGAATTAATTCACAAGGGGGCGCCATTTCTTCAAATTAGAGCTTCTTGACCCACCTGAACCGAGAATGGTTATGAATTGTGCCATTGCATTGCCATATTATTGCCAGTTAAATAGGAATGAACTACATAATTGTAACAGGATGAGATCTGTCTTTTTGTTGTTGTTATTTGTTCCTATAAGGTTCTTTCACCTTCATTTTCACTGAGGGACTTTAGGCCCTTTTCTTTTATATTATGACCAAAGGAAATATTTCCACATGCTGGCAGTTAAAAACATGAAAATTATTAAGATACCATTGTTTTATTTTAATGTAAAGATGAGCGCATCTCTGTCTCCACCTGGTGTCCTCATGCAGAGTAGCTGACACCGTCTTATCATTAGTGGTTTCTTTTGTTTTTTCATTGTCAGCCATGTGTTTTATTCAGGCTTCATTTTTCATTGCTAAAATGGGCGGATGACACTGCTCCATCTTGTGTTTCTTTTCAAAAACTTGCCAGACCTGCATTAAATGGAGGAAGTTTCCAAGGGTGTTGCTGTGCCACAACACTTTTTGTTTCCTTTAAACAATGTGGAAGTGAAGTGGTTAAATAATACATGCATTTTTGCAGAAATAAGTTGTATGTGTTGAAACTGCACAAAGAGAAATCCAACTGGTGAATAATTACATCCCTGGAATTACTCAACCAATCTTTGGGTAGTAAAAAAAATCAGCTTTTTTGCACTTGAAGAGGGTTGAAACCTCTCATACTTTGTTGAATAAGAAAATTAGCATTTTATTATTAAGTTATCTGACAAAGCATCATCTTCGCCAAGTGATTTTAACTTTTTCTTTCAAAAGTTGCGCAAAATGAAGTGTAGATGGGAAAGTTTTCCCAAAGCAGAAACAAAACGAAAAGTACAACAAAGGAATATTACCTCAAGGACCTTGTAGATGGACTCCAGCAGGTTTTGCAGTTGCAGAGATGTGAGCAAGACGCTCCGCTTCCTGTAGGGATTGTTCTATTTTTATGGATCTACTCAGCCGTCCAGATCCTATTACTGTATTTGCATTATGAATTATTGAGCATCATACCTGCAGCTTAGTGCACAGTTAGCACACTGCGCTTGTTTGCAAGTCTATCTCACACACTTAGCTGTCTCCTACAGATTCCAGAGCTTTCCTCAGGTAAAACTTTATGGTCTAATCTCCACCAGACAGACAGTAATCCTCGGCCCCCTGCAGGGACCCAGCATGCAGGGTCTCGGTCAAAGGCTAAGCTCTGCTTTGCAGGCCACAACTGGAGCAGGAGTGTGCATGCATGTGTACACCGGTAAATAGGGAAAGATGATTTCCAGTTGTATGAGTTTTTGTGTAACCAGCCGAATATGTCTTTTTGATGAGCACGTAAAGCTTTAGGATAAATTGTTTGAATTCGTAGGTTTCCTGTATGGGTCAACGCCAAAAAGGTAATCCCTGGGACCTCTGCAGACATATGTGGTGTCAGGTAGTGAGACTTTGGCGGATGATCCTTTAAGTCTCGTGAGTTTGTGAGGTGGAGCTTCCGAGGATCAAACTTGTTTTTCGAGCAGATCTCACACAGGTGCTGAAATGGATTCAGATCAGCTGGACTCAGAGGAGCATACAAAAACCTTAACCTCTTCACTGCACTCCAAAAACACATTCCGGAATCGGTTTTGCACTTTGCTCAGTTGATAAACATCTCTAAAGCTAGAAAACATCTCAGTGATGCTTTTAAATAACAGTCTACATCAAGAAACTGGACATTTCGACCTATAAGATTCTGTGCGATCACCCTTACCATGTGAATGATTAATTTGATAGCATTAAGAGATTAAAATGCTCTCAAGTAGTTTGTTTCTTTAAACAGATCCTACTATAAAATCTGTTAAATGTACCAAAACATTCCAGATCCATCAAATGGCTCAGTCTACACATTTTCTTTAAAAACACCAGAAAAAAAAAAACGATACCATGATTAACAAACACAAATAAAATATTTGTCTTTGGCCATCAGTAACCCTTTCTCTGTAGACATCTGACTATGGCAGAGTTCATTCTGAGGTTTTGGTTTACTGCTGAGGTCCTTGACCCAGCAAATGAGGTCCCAACCTCTCAATAAGAACCAGCAGTAACTTGGCTGTAACATATCCAGCTCTGAGCTGTGTTTTTTATCAGATCTCCATCAATTCTAATCTTAAATCCAGCCTGCTGCTTAAATAACAGCACTTCTGAAGCTCTCAGAAAAACAAGTAGTCCTCTTTAAACATTTCACGATGATCGGAAACCTGATATGCAATGTTCTGCTTCAAATTTGTGCTGCCTCTGGCTTTCTTTAAAATCTCACAGGATTTCAGCAGTCAGCCTATTATCCCAGCTCGAACATTTGAGCACAAAATTCATCGTGCAGCCCACTGAAAAGGCACAAGAGTGGTCTTGTCAAATGTCTTTGATGCTCCTTGTTAGTCTGGGAGGATGCAGCTGGAGCTCTGTCTTTGATCGACCATCTGCATCTGCAGGCCAGAGATTTTAGGCACAGGAAGTGCTGGAATCACAGCACCTGCAATTGTTAAAAGGAAATGCCCCATGATGAACCCAGCAGCTGAACTTTGATGAGCTGTGGTCAAAGTAGGTGTCCGCTGGGACGGATCTGCAGGAAATAGAAAAAGTAGTAAAGCGAGACACCATCATTTAATTGTGTTTAAGGATGCAACAAGTTAAGATATTATTACTGACACTGAAAAACATTTAGGGATTCATTATTTAGTTATGTAAAAGAAAATCTGAGGCCTAGTTTTCGTCCTTTAAGAACTAAAATGTCAACAAAACTACTCAAAATGTTGCCATTTAGTGATTGGTCTGATCCACAATCCCAAGGCTTGTGGATTATAGTTACAATCTATAATGGGTACCACATTTCACCTCAGGACACATTGCCTATCAACCCCCAGTAATTTAATTTCCTCCTTGGTTAGATTAACTGCAGAACAGTGTAGATTGTGCATGGTCCGGTCTCTGTTTCTAAGGCGGAGAAGCTGCAGAAGACGACAGGATCCTTAATCGGACTGTCAGTCTGTGTTCAGGACAGATGTGAACACAATAAACCAGATGGAGTGGTGCGTTAACTGTTAAATAAGTAGACAACACAGGAAATCACACACCGAAGTACAATAGACTGCAGAGAACCACCAGGTCTGTAGAGAGGATTATCAGTTCCAAGTGGCCCTCCATCCAAGTCCTGAACTGATCCAAGGTTATAAAATGGACTGATAAAATTCCCACAAACCCCTCACACCTCAGACGACATCTGTTTAGACTCCTTCCTTCTGTAAGACCAAAACCACCTGCTACAAAGAGAGCTTTTTCCCCAGAGCTCTGATAAACTCCTAAACAGCCACAGAGAACAAAACCACACACATAAAAACGTCTAAACTGGTTTAAATGTTATATACATCTTAATTTGTTTTCCCCTATTTATGCTTTGTTTGCTTTGTCCTTGAGTGCATCAGTAACCGCATTCAAATTTATTGTATGTGCATTTGTACAATTATGAATAAAAAATTAACTATTTAATTGGACAATGTTCAAAATAAGATTTAACTTTAATATTTCACATTTAAAACTTGCATTTAAGATTTAGATTTATTTATATTTAATAAAGGGCTGCACGGTGGCGCAGTGGTTAGCGCTCCTGCCTCACAGCAAGAAGGTTCCCGGTTCAAGTCCTGGCTGGGGGACCTTTCTGTGTGGAGTTTGCATGTTCTCCCCGTGCATGTGTGGGTTTTCTCCGGGTACTCCGGCTTCCTCCCACCATCCAAAAACATGCTTCATAGGTTAATTGGTTACTCTAAATTGTCCCTAGGTGTGAATGTGAGTGTGTGTGATTGTGGCCCCTGCGACAGACTGGCGACCAGTCCAGGGGTGTCCCCTGCCTTCGCCCATGAGTAGCCGGGTTAGGCTCCGGCAACCCCGTGACCCCGAAAGGGATAAAACGGCTTGGAAAATGAATGAATATATTTAATAATCAAGTCACAGATAGTGCTTTTATTTTATTTTTCGCTTTAAATACTGACAAAATGTGACATAAATGCAACACATTTGGAAAGAAATGACTAAATGTGTTAAAATTTTTACTTAATTTTCATGAGGTGAATTTTTACATCTGGCGCCCCATAACCACACACGTGACAATTTTTAAAACGGTTTAAGTGCATCTATATTTTTCAGACTTATTTTATTTTAGACCTATGTATGATGTTTGTATGTTTTGTCCGTGTAAATGGTAAATGGAGTATACTTGGCGCTTTTTTACCTTCCTCGAAGGCCCAAAGCGCTTTAAAGTCACAGTCCCTTTCATCCATTCACACACACTGAACACACACGTGCATGAGAGCACAAGTTACTGGAGTCATATTGCTTATTCATACTTGGCCAATAAAGCTGATTGTGAGTCTGATTAGGGAGTCAAAATAAGTATTGCTATATGAAAACTTTTTTCTTCGTTTGATGGTAAGAAAATGACACATAGGAAACTTTAATTATTAATAAAAACATACGTATTTAATGAGATAATGTCAAGACACAGGTAAAATATTAAAATTTTAACTAATTAGAAAATGCAAGGCAACTTTTTGAGAAAGTTAACTTTAACGTTTGAGAGAAAAATGCAGCAATTTTTAGCCCGGCGCGCCCCCTTGTGGTTTCTTTTTATTAATACATTCGATTTTTGACTCACCTTGTTCTTTTCTTTTGGGGACGATTAGCCCCGCCCACCAAAGTTACAAACTCCCAGACTGGGAATAAAAAAAAGAAAAGAAACCCTTCAAGTTCTGTCTGTGAGAAGTCTTTATTCTGAGTCCATCATTTCGAGTTTAAATTCTCTCTTGCTTGACGGGTTTTAACTTTAAATCCATTCCATAATATATCCAAGCAGGATTTTTTTTTAAAGAGCCAAAACTGGAAAACTTTAGTCTTTTTTTTTTTTTTTTTTTATATAACCCAAGTCGCTTCCTGCAGGACAAAACTCCAGGACCACCACAGTCCTTCAAGAACTGATCCGCTGCAGGAGAAGCAGAAATGATGGGATTTTAATTTGAAAAGCACTTCTAATTTTTACATCTCCCCCCATAATTCTATTTTTTAAACTTTACAAACTTAGAAACAGGTTAACTATTTCGTACTGGATGCTGCGATGCACAGAAAGTGACGGGGATCCTCATCGCTTCTACACATTTCAACGAGTTCGAAAACGCCATGAAAGGTAGGAGGACCTCTGCAGATGTGGAAACGTACACGTCTTTATTCAGATATCTGAAATTCCGATCTTTGGGTCTGTGCGCTCCGCATGCGCTCGGATCTGCGCTTATGGGCACATCTGGATGACATTACGCGCAGAAGTTGTGAACTGCTCGGGAGTTTTGCATCCCAGAGCAAGAAATCAAAGACTCCATCACGTTTCCCCCAAAATTAGGTCTCTTATCTGTCTCCTGACTGAATGAATGTAATCTTCCAAGAGAAGATGCAGTCAAGCATGGCAGAGGGAGGCTTTGTTTCACCACCTGCTGTACACCTCTAAAATGAGCCAAATTAAAGTGCACAGATTAGAGTTGGAAAGAAGCTGGTGTGATAGAAGAAGATGACTCCACATATAGACAAACCTCCTCTGACCCCTTCCATGTCCTCCAATACTCCTCCACCTCCCATTTGCCCCATCTGTCTACTATTACTGACATTCTCTGGGCTCTGTCCTCACTTTACCCTAGTGTAATTAAGGTTTACTGTCAACAACCCAGAGAAACCACTGCATGCTGCTTCTCCTTGGACCTCCTGTATCTATACCATACTCTAGATCTCTATTATTGAATATAATAGATCTTTGACATCATGCCCTCTATTGTTGGTGCTTCTTTATGAACTCCTTCCAGCTATTTTAAACACTGTGTACCCCCTGCTAGGCCTTATGAGGGACTCATGCCATGTGTTTCTGATTATGTCAAACAGACGACTTTGCAGACGAGGAGGAAGTACAATCTTTTGGATACAAGAGATTCGGTGAGTATGACAGAAGCTACTTGTATTCTCTTCAAGTTTGAAGTGATTGAAACCAGAAGTTGTGGTCATTTAAAAAAAATGAGACAAGGAAAAAGCCATTCTTAAGTAGCTTCAATTTGACCAAAGCATGAATACAAAACAAGCAGAAAGAAGATGAATAATATCCGATTATTTCGGTTCCTTTAGTAGCATCACCTTTGTGGAAGCATGTTGCTTCAGTTGGGTCTGTTTTTTTGTGAGGATGCTTAGCCATCCAATAATGGGTTTAACATAACTGTGGCTCTGGGAAGTTGAAGTCACCACAGGCTTGCAGAGCTCATCAAACTGAAAAACTGAAGACCCCCCCCCCCCCTCACATCTTTAATGTTTTTCATCAACTTTTATCCTCCAAAGTGTCATTTTGAATCTTGTGTGCCTAAAACTGGAACTGAAACATACATCTGACAGGGACACATAATGTCAAAGATCAAGTTGGCTTGATCATTTTACTCTTGTTGTTATGTCCTAAATTCTGCGCTGAATATGTATGGTACAAACAGATTTGATTTTATTAAGGAATTTGAGACCTAATGCTACACGTGATGCTCAGTCAAGAACGCTCTTCAGTGAATTTGAAAAGACCACCATCCCTATGTCACTGCCAAATACGAGTCCCTGATTGGTCAAAGTTCAACTGGTTTGACTTTTAACAGCGTAGATAAAAACTTCAGTGAATACGGAAGCCTGAAAAGCGCACATACGCATGTCAGCAAAGACTTTTCAAAGGTAGTGGTTGCTTGACGTGGTCAGTGTGAATGCAGCTTGAATGTAGCATAAGAGTTGTTATAACAAAAAACAAGTAGACAGAATTATCAAGAAAACTCAGAAAAAAGATAAACATTTCACAAAAATGAACAAGTTATGCACAAGTTCAGCTGCAGATCTACCCCCAAATCACCTGCTTGAAGGGCCAATGACATCATTATAGGTAAGCTTCAGGTGAGTCCACATCCTCACCTGAAGCCACGCCTCCAACAGCGACAAACATGAGGCAGAGAACAAAAAAAGTGAAAAAGGAAAAAAAAGAAACTCAATGAAATCCTTTAAAAGAATCTTAATTTTAAAAAGAACTGAAAAAAGGACCAGAGAACAATGGTATTTAGCCATTGGTAGTCTCTGAACTCACCGGTGTGTTAGACAATCACATTGGTTGTTTTACAATGATGCCGCAGTTGACACTGACCCATTATTAGTATAGTTTTTTATTCAAAGTTTGAAGGTTTCAAAAAAGTTTTAAGACTTGAATTTTAGGTTTAATACAAACATACGGCAACATAAGTTAGTTGTGAAACCTCTTGGAATAAATCCCTAAAACATTAAAATAGTTTAATGAAGCTTCACCTGTTTTTTTAGACAATTTTCACATCCTTTTGACTTCCTATTTGCTTTGTTTTTGGATTTATATACATTATTAATATAAGATTCTATTATGAGAATTATCTGTAAAAAAAAAAGAAGCTGGAGTTTTGATAAAAAGATGTATATCAAGCATTGCTAAGTGCAGTTTAGAGTAAATGACCATGGTTGGAAAAAAAAAAATAACCAACCAAGTCAATTTATGTGAAATGTTTAATCTTGTATCAACTGTTATACAAATGGAGTTACAGTGTTTTTTTTAGGGATGTACAGTTAGTTGCTTTGCTCACAATAACTATTATCCGCCAAGGAAACTAAGGATGTGTTCAGACTGGACACATTTGGTTCACTTAAAGTGAACTAGAGTTCGTTTCCCCTGATAATCTGGAACAAATGTTCAGCCTGAAGACGTGCAAGCAAACCATGGTCTGGGATCAGGAACCGCCCTCTGACCCATCTTTCGAGGTGGTTCATTTCCAATCAGACTGAGATCCAGTTCGATTGAGATTTCTCAGTCTGAATAGACTCTGTGCTCGGAGTGGAACAACTGGACCAAAACTGTCACCGTAACCGGGTATTATGGGATGTAAACAGAGTAGTGGAACAACGACGTGATACAACAACTCATTAAAATTGAGTTGGATGAATGCAGGCTTATAAAAATGACTTTTAACGTGATTGGTTAAAACATTGGTTCTCAATGTTTTCCAGACAATCTATATGCCATAAACACTTTTCAGCTTACTTTCTTAGTTGCTGTTTTTCTCAGTCACTGTCCAGCATGCCTTCCCCGTCCCAAAGTAGCACTAGACTATAAAGGGTTGTATCTGACGTTGATACAGACGTTCAAAATTTGTCAGCGAAATATGAAGTCTGAATCAGTGAAATATCCCAACAAGGACAGCAAAGTGCAGGACTTCCTTTATTCTTACTCTGGTTGTTTTGCCCTGTCCTCATAATTACTGGTCAATGACTGAAGAGATCTTTAGTCACATGATGTTGTTGAAAAGCTTTGGTTTCAAACAGAAATGTCTGGTTGACAGTAGTCTGAATAAACCAAACTGAAGGTTCAGGATTCGATTCAGATCAAATTAAGCGGACTTGGTCCGGACCAACAGACTTTTTTAGTCGGAATACACCTTTGTACTCACCTCCCTTACTCCATTTTGAAAAGATACACTCCTTTGTGATCCTGATCTTAAACTATCATGAGCATGTTGCAGAATCTGGTAAAACATCTACATTTGTTCAATTTGATTGCAAATTTTCTCACAATAGCCTTGTGAATTTCTTATTTGCTTAATCCGATGTGGAGGTGGAATCTCTGTTTTGAGGCTCTTTCTGCTGTTCGGTTTAAACTCATTTGTATGCACAGAGATGTAAGCCAGAGGAATGCCCTGTTTTACTCAGCAATCTGTGTCAAGACTCAATCTCCTTCATACGAGTTACCCGAGTAGAGGCGTCCTGTTTGTCTTTCTCCCTAAACATGCAAGCCCTGCGCGTGGATTAGATTAGCGGTCTGTGGGGAAGCAAGCCAAATCCAGCTCACCCATAACTTTATGCAAATGAACTCTGACATTTGGAGCAGAGCGCGGTCCAGAGCCTTGGAGCTGGGTGTCCACTCTGGGAGGCAGCAGCTGTTTGGAAGAGTCGGCTCCAGCAGTCTGCCTCACCCCTCCAGAGGCGTTATTGTGCAATCGTGCTGCAAACCATCACAAGCTCTTCCACTATTAGAGCTGTAACATTCATCTCAAAGGAAACAAACAGCTACTTCCCCTCCACATGCTTTGTTTTCATTCACTGCTGTTTCCTTGGAGACTCTACGATGTTAGGATATGTCAAAGCTGTTGTGATAAACAGAGTCCAATTTTATAGTCAGTGCTTAGAAACAGAACTTTTCCTTCCTTAATCCCGTTGGTTTTATAAAGGAAGTTTGAAAGATTGTTCAGAGTATGGTCATGTTTTTGTCATTATTTTACTTTGTATGCACTGTTTAATATGTTTTTTTAAGAACTTGTTTTTTCCAAAGCCTCTTTGAGGGTTTTTTGAGAAGCAAATTGATGTATTCCACTTGGAAACTCATCATATAAAATCTTGAAATCTCTTTCTGTGAAAATTGAAATGGACTTTTAGAAAAACAAAGACAAACATCTTGTTTTATGCTTAGGTTTGTGTTAACTCAATACCAAGTAGGAGAAACTTAATCAGTGCAAGAAGTAGTTGCTGCTGCATATTATTCTCAAAAGGACAATTTGAAGTTCTGTTTCTTTACTGTAGGATTTTTTTAAACAAAAGGAGGAGTTGACATTCATGCAAATTCTTCCTGTCAAACCGAGTTCATATCCAGAACACATCAGCTCAAACAAGGTTCCTTATTTAGACAGAATTGCTTTCTTATCCCCAAGGCTTCTCCCTATCACTACACGTATCCCTCCAAGCGGAGATATATGGCGAAAAAAGCGTCTCCACATTTGGACGTTATTAGTCAACGGTCATCTACGTTAGAGTGTAGCTGCTATTACATACATGCAATGTGGAAATATTTTATCTTTATGCCTAACAATGTGAGCAAAAAATAATTTCATAATTGGAGAAGAAAGACCAGATTTCCACTGTCAAACACGGTGGAGGAAAAATAATGATGCGTGTTTGCTCTGTCTTTACTTTCTTCTCAAGTATAAAAATATTAAATGCTACTTTAATAAAAAGATAGTGGTAAATTTTAATTGAAATTGTAATAATGAAATTTAAACAGTAGTTTAAGGTGAATTAAAAGGTTTTAGATCATCAGTGGAATTGTAAAAGTTTATAATGTAAAATAGACTTTTCTCAAAGTTGCATAAATGTGTGGGAAAAGACAATGTAGTATAAATAACTCAGTGTTTAACCATAAGGGTTAATGTTTTCCCTGAACTGTGATACTCTAATCTCAGTTTTGTGATAAAAAGCACAAAAACTGAAACAGACAGCTTCAATCTAGCGGTGTTTGAAACTGATACACATGTGAAGTCTGGCAGGTCTCCAGTTCCCCTGAAGGGACTGTAAAGCTTAGCGCAAAGAAAAGAAAGACACATAAAGGCAGCACAAACTGAGCCGGTGTTGAAAGACCTTTACATTAATACATTTAAAATGTCTGCACTTTTACTGATACATACAAGCCAGTTTACTTTGCAATGAGCCTGATAGAACATTATGGGTAAAAACTCACATACAGAGAACTCCACAGTCTTACATAACTGCCATTCAGTCTCATCTTTATTTACAGAAATGCAAATAAATATTTACATTTTTCCGTTGCTTACATGAGACTATCCACACTGCAGAGTCTGTGCGTCATCTGATTGGTCTTGCATCCTATTGTTGCTAAATACACCTTAAAATCGCTTCCACTCTGCTTAGATAATAAACGTTTATTTTTTCTGCCATGAAAAAACCAGCTGAGCTTTGCCAGGACTCTATGTGGAGTCAGGGTTGGTTAAATCATCGATCCAGGCGTGCCAGCAGCTGTCCTCACCCTGACTCAAACCCCAAAACCTGCACTTTCTATAAAAGCATTAAAGATTTTCAAGGAGAAAGCGACAACATCTAAAAGAAGAAAACATCTCACAATGTGCTGTCTACTGATGACCAAAAGAGGCAAAAAGAAGATATGAACATATTTTTTCTATGCCACATTTACATACATATTTTAGCATTCTGCTAATAGCATTACAGTTAGATTAGATGAATTGCTTGATTCCTCTTTTCTGTCATTTTGTATGTCAATCCTTTAGCATGCGTTCAACTTTTTTGACTTCATCTGGCATGAAAACATTCAGCCTTTTAAGAAAACTCACTTTTATGTTGCTGGAAAATAAATGGGGAAAGCCTCAGAGACCCACAGCTTAGATCCACTCCAATGAAAATGGTGGTTTTGGTGTTTTTAATATGTTCTTGAAGCATTTTTCTAAAGATGGAGGATATATATTAAGAAAATTATGCTTAAACATTCATTTCTGAGTGTTCTTTTACTCAAATCGTTGTGAATCAATAGCAGACAAAACACTAGCTGTTTTAAAAACATCGTATTTTTAAAATACACTGGGTTGTCCACAAGCTCCCTGTTCCACTCCATTCTGAAATATGTTTGTTTTCCTCGTACGAGCTGGTGTGAACAGAGAGCTCTCAGCAACAGAGAGGGAAAGGGGTGAATTTCAGCGGAGAATTTCTAATTAACTACTGCCCCTTTGCAGGAACTACAGTGTGTCAGAGGAAGCGACACAGGTTTTTGATTTGGGCTGAAAACGGCATATAAATAAAATAACACAAATAGATCAAAAGATGATCGTAGTGGGTCTTTAAACTTTTAATAAACCACAAGAGATGTAAAAGCTTTTATTAAAATTGTATTCTGCGATTTTTAGCCCTTTTTGACCTTTATGTTTTTAAATAAATTTCTGTGAAACTCTCTTTTGCAAATTGTGTTTTTGTTGGAAGGAATTAAATATCCATTTATAAAGAACATCAAATGTATTAGAACCCATTGCATTAATCATTGTGTATATCTTTATTTATTCCAACAATCTTGGACTTCCTTTAGCCCCAATTGTTAAACTGAGTAGTTTCTGCAGTAAATATAAGGTTTTTACAATTAGTAACTCTCTCCAATACTTTTCATTTATTCAAGAATAGATACAGACGTGTGCAAAAGCATTGTGCCAAAAAAAGGAAATGGACAATAAATGCAAAAGAAAGACCGGATCACATCAGTTTTTTTTCATTTCCTTCCTTGTTTTTTTTTTTCCTTTCCTAAATTTCTTTTGACCTCATTCCAGTCTGACCACTTCCAGATGAGAGATAAATGGTCTCCAGGTATCAAAAAAAGTGGTCAGTGAGCAGGTTTCTGAGTCTTTCCATTTGTATCATTGAAAACATATCAGTGATCCATTGTTGGAAAGAAGGAACAACAGGGGATTTCCATTCTTGTTGTATTAGTCTTTTGGCCTTTATCATTTCCAGTTCCAGTGGTCGAAAGGGTTAAGTTTAAGGAGTCATTTCCTTCACCTGCCCTCATCACTTTAGTACCAGCTTTCACTGTTGCCTTTCACCTGTACCTCTGCATGAAATGCAGTTTTCTAGTTCTGCTTTGAGTCTGAGTTCTTCTACAGTTTGGTGGAGTTGGTGTATTTATATGAACAAATTTGAATTTGATTTCCTTAAAATTCAAATTGAGAAAATGTTCTTCCAAATTCAAATTTAGGTCGGAATTACAATTAAATATTTGAAAATCAGCAAAAAAAAAAAATTCTTTCTCGGAATTTTATAGACTTTACAAATACGCACCTGCATGCAGGAGTAAGTATTTTGAGAGTTATGTGAGAGTGTGGAATGTTTCTCAAAGATCTAATTTATGTGAATCACTACATCGAAATTAGGATTTAGTTAGCTTTACATGAAGCTTAGCTAATGTCTGTGCAGTCTGACAGATCTCATGAAACATAGGTCAATTTATTTGAAAGTGTGGACAAAACTGAGCTAAAGAAAATAAAAATTGGTCAAAAACTGAAAGATTAGAAACGTAAACACACTAAATGAGAATATGTCCTGTTAAAATAAAGAAGCAGGGGCCCAAGTGTCTCAAGCTGAGCAGATAAAGTTAGTTTTTCCTCCAGGGAGGTGCACTGATGACAAGAAGGGGGTCAAACTCCCTCCTCTGCTCCCACATGTGAGTTTCTGGAGGCCGGGCACCCGTTTCTGGGCTGGTGTGGAGCGCAACGTGCACTAATCTATTTCCTGCACTTGTTATGGTTTCTCCTGGAACATTCCAGGAGCCGAGCTTGGTGTCGGGGTGTCTGGAACCAGCTGTGTCAGCACAGATGGGGGCTCGGTTCGGTCCTGTGGGTTTTTCGTGGCAAAGAGCGTTCCCCCGGCTTCATAGCGGCACCACCCTTGTCCCCTCATCAATCCTGACTGAGAGGAATTCCAACGTGGGGATGTTAACACAAGGGCTTGTCATGCACTGACACTTTCAATATGATCATGTGAGACTTTCTAGTAAAACACAGAGACTGTTCTTGCTCTTTGCTGTGGTTTTAGCTTTTCTCTAGTGCTGTATTGTGGGATTCTCAAATTCTGCTTCACATTTCTTTCCTAAACTTGTGTGGCAGCTTTTGATCACTTAATACTTTTTGCTGTCTGCCATTGCACTTTCAGAATTTTCCTTTGGCCCTTAGACTTCCCAGTCACCACATTTATTATGTGTGGGTGAGGACGTGCCTTCCTGACTTTTTTCTAACCGCTCTTTCTCAAAGGATTTGCATTTTCTCTTTTACTCCACCAACTTTCAGCTCTTTTGGAGAGTGAATCTCTTTCCTCAGCTGGCAGTGTTTAAAGTTGTAGCCGGCAAATGACTCTAATTTTCCATGATAAGATGGACAAAAAAACAGTACATATATTGGTTCTTTTTTCCCCCTCTTTTTTTGAACTGAATCCGGACACTAAATTAAAAAACCTGACCTCAGCACCTGTTTTAGGGAAGAGGCAGGGATGGGAAATCACTTGCTGGAGGAGTCCCCTGTTAGAATGAGGCCGACAGAGCAGTAAAACGCTTGTAAAATCCAGGAACTCGGCACTGCCCGTCTTTAAAGCAGACACAAACATCCCAGTTTAATTCTTCTCACTTCTAAGCTGCTAATAAGTGTTTATTCAGGTGTAAGCCAGAGCAGATCAAACATAAGAAAATACAAATCCATCAGTCCAGCCATCTTCTTCGTGCAAAAAACAGAGTTTTCAAGATGATGTTTGGTTCACTGAGATAGATTTTTTTTTTCTGTGTGAGTTTTAGGTTCCTATCTGCAGAAGATACATTTCTGGTCTCTCTAATGGACTGCATCCATGATGTGCTTGTTATCACTTGTCTACATGATATTGCTGATATTTGTAACTTCTGCAGCTATTTTTTGATTGTTTGATCTATTTTTCACGAGAAAAACTGTCTTGGAAGAAAAATAATCTCATCAAGAAAGTTTTTTTAATGTGAAATACTCTTGGTTTAAAAAATATGTTTTAGTGACTAGAACTTATTTCTTTACACAATAATTCTTAGTAAGATCATTTTTTGTTTCGTTTGGCCAATTTTTTGATGCTCATTTAAAGAAAATGTATCAAATTTTAAGAATTTTTGGCCTATTTCTTGCTTTTCATGCTAGAAACAGTAACATACATTCATTTATTTTGCTTTTTAAAAGTGCTGAAACGGTGATACATTGTTAATGACATTTTTAGAAACAATTTTTGATTTTTTTTTTTTAAACAAACTTCCGTTTGCATTTGTTATCTCTCTATGAAACAAAGTACCCTGTTAATCCATTGGAAAATTCACACCCAACTTTAAATCAGAATGTTGCTTTTCTAAATAGCTATCACAGCCCAGTAACCACTGAAATGTCAGTCTTTTTCCTTTTTTTATGATACATTTGGTTTATTTGTAGTTTTGCCCATAGTTTTCAAGTTTTTGTACACAACAAGCTAGCAAATGTAGCTTCATTTTTGTAAGTGGGGAGTTTACCACTGACCTTGCCATCCTTTGGATTTTCTGCAAACATATAGAGTTTGTTGTTGTCAACTCTAACTTTTATTATTTTTACAACTTTTATTTCTACGTATTGGCATTTCTTGTATTCAGAACGTATACATTTGGGTTGTTTAAAGTGAACCAGTTTGTTTCCACAGATGTTGAAAAAATGTTCAGTCTGAATACATGCGGGTGGTTCCTGGTCCCGGACCAGGAACCACTTTCGGATCCATCTTTCGAGGTGGTCTTGGTTAGTTTCTAATCAGACTGAGCTTAAACGCGATACACATTGTTTCTCGCATTTTTCCCAACAATCAATATGTCATAAACACTTATCATCCTACCTTCTTAGCTGTGGTCTTCCCGGTAACCGCCTTACGGCATACCTCCGCCATTCCAAAGTAACAGTAAAAAGTGTTGTACCCGACGTTGATACAGACATTCAGTATTCATTTGTTCATTTTCTCTACCCATTTTGTCCCTTTTAGAGTCACAGGGCTGCCTGAGCCTAACCTGGCCACTCATGTTCAAAGTCAGGGTACACCCTGGGCACAGTCAGACACCCATACACACTCACGTCCACGCCAATTTAGAGTGACCAGTTAACCCATGAAGCGTGTTTTGGAGGGTGGGAGGCAGTCCCCGGAGAAAACCCACGCATGCACAGGGAGAACATTCAAACTCCACACAGGAAGGTACCCCATTGGTGACATTGTTTGACTTGAACCACGGGCCTTCTTTCTGTGAGGCAAGAGCGTTAACCACTGCGCCACCATGCAGTCCACATATTCAAAATTGGTCAACGAAATATAAAGTTTGATTCAGTGAAATATCCAGAGAAGGATTCCAAAGCGCACTTTCATACAGATAATTTCTGTCTGTAGTTGCTTTGCCCCACCCTCATAATTCCTGGCCAATTATTGAAGAGATCTTTAGTCATGTGGTTTTGTTTACAATCTTTGTTCCGAAACAGTAAAGTCCAGAAGACAGCAGTCTGAAAACAGACCAAATGCAAGGACAAGGACTCAATCCGAACCAAATTAAGTGATCTCGGTCCGAAACAAACGATTTTTCCTGAAAACACCCTTATTTTAAATTCATCAAGCAGATCAGGTATGAATGTCTGAAAATGTGTTTTCGAACAATATATGGATGTAAAACATTTTTTATATTGTATAAAGATTTTTTTTGTTATATCGTCTTGTTGCTTTATTTTTGTTACTCTCTATTGTTTGAAATAAAAATCTTGAAATGAAATGAAAAAAATGAAAAGTCAAAGCTTGAGCTGTCAGGTCTACTCTTTTTCTGTAATTCTGCAAATCAAAGGTGCGGATTAGGAATAAAGAATTGTCTAAAGCAATGAGTTTGGGAGCTTTTAAACCAAAAGACTGAGAGAAAAAGATTGTTTTTAGCTGAGAAGATACAAAAGGAGGTGAAAGACGCTGAAGGTCCTCAGAGGAAATACAGCTGCTTTAAAATAAAGAGCCAGAGGAGATGGATGGTTTGGAGGAGTTCCATATGAGCAGATAAAGGTTTGAGTTTACAGTAGAACTGGAGGGCTTACAGGAAGGACTTGTTTTCATAAGACTGAGCAAAACTGTTATCGGAAGCACGAACTCCCTGTTTTTACAAAGAATGTTTAAAGAACGATGAACCTTTTCTGCAGTGTTTCAGTCTTTGACTCTGTTTCATCTCTAATACTCAATCCCTTCACTCTGGAATCTCTGAGTTATGCAACAGCAGGCAGCCAGAGGGAAGAATGTAGGCCAGGAGGAACGTTCATTTTCTTAACACATTTTTATTTGAGTCGGCAGTTTTTTTTTTATCTAGATAAGTCAAAATGTTCAACTTTGCTGCAAAACTATGTTTCATGTCAACTTAAATAATTTTATAAGTGACCATGTACCAATGTTTATACTTAAAGACACAACCTGATCATCTTTTGATTGATCGTAAATGCGTTCCCAAAAAACTGCTTCATTTTTAGAGCATAGTTTCTGCAGAAATTTGAGCTGTGGGGAGAAGCATTGGCTGTGAGAAACCTTGCCTCCAGTACCCCTTCTCGTTGTTGAGAACTCCCTGTCTACATGCTCTCCTGCTTGCGGCCTGCCTAGCATATATTATTTTGACGTCACAAATACACTCTTTTTCTAACTGCATTTTTATGTCTGTTCTTGATTCTTAATGATTTGAATGAAGAAATACTCAGAAATTCAATGTTAAGCTTAATTTCTTTATATATGTGCTCCATCATCAGAAAAATGCCACAAGAACATGTTAAAAAAAAAAAAAAGAAAACCAAAAACGCAACCATCTATTTGTGATGGAGGTTTTTACTGCCTCTCTATGTCCCAGATCTATCAGGGGAATTTCTTCTGTGATCTCTGGGGCTTCTGTCCAGCTGGATGTGCTTGAAAACCTCTGAAGGATGGTTTCCAATCCAGCATGCTTATGTACCAAAGCCAGCTCAAACCCACCCATCAAGTCGATAAAACCTGTTCATTTAATGCCAACTTGTGCTAAATAGATCTGCTCCCTCTTTGCCCAGAATGTGACACATCCTTACAGAACTGAAGCCCTCTGCTGTTGAACTTTTCATGGAGGAGATACAAAACATTTCCATCTGGGATAAACTCTTTTGCATTACAGGGATGAAAGTTGCCTTGATTTACTGCATGAGAATCATATGTTTTGTTTTTTGTTTTTGTTTTTCTATCATGTGATGCTCCCTTGACAGATTAATTTCAATAGATGGACATAAGGGCTTCAGTATCTAAAGACAGAAAAATGTACTAGATGCATTTTTTTGAACTTAATTGGGCTGAGATAGCAACTCGGGTTCAGAAATGTTCCTGTTGAGATCTGTGTCACTACACTTTTCTACAGTTTGTTTACACACTCAAACAAAAGGAGCTACATTGTTTTAGTTTTGTCTAAAATCTCAGTGATCAGACTTCAAAAACCTTCACATTTATTTCCCCATTTCCTACCAGGCAGGCCGGTTTGTGATCACAATTTTAGCAGATTGTAATTTTGCAGGTATTGTGGTCCGTTTTGTTAATTAACCTGTGCCAGCAAAAGCTGTGGCGGGGTAATTTATTTTTGCAAGGACATTCTAGACAGCAGGTAACATGGATCTCTTGTTTTAACATTACTTTCAGTTCCCAGAGATCCTGTAAACTTTGGTCCAAACTTTCCACCTCCTCGTCCTCTTTCCCTCTGTGTTGTCGGCTGAAGAAAACCGCTTCAACACAACTACAGTTGAATGTGAAGAGCAGGCGGAGCTGTTTGATGTTTTTGCCAGACGAACACACATGCTGGTAATTAGCTGCTATTTTCAATCTGGCTTATGATTCTCCAAGTGTCAGGGACTTTTCTGACTCACGTCCTGGAGTGAGGAAAAGCAGCAAACCCTGCGGTGTTCCTCCCCCTGCTCTCACCCTCCATAATGATCCAGTGTCCTTGATGTGACCCACATGCAGATGTCAAGAGAGGGCTCCTCGAGTTCAACAATTTCCCTGTAGATTCGTTCTTAAGCGACACACCTCACACACAAACACCAAGGAACATGGAGTCCATTAGAAACATGCTTCTCATTGGGCTGCACTCAGAAAAGCTTTGTTAAGTCACCTGTGTTATTTTAACTGTTTATTTTGGCTAGCTGCAGGTCCATGTTTTGCAGGAAAAACCCTTTTACAATACATTTATATTTTCTTTAATGTGTGTTTTGTTCCAGAATAACACACATTTCACTTTTCCTGGGTACTTTCACATGTACGAGTCTCTCGTGTTCGCAAACACTAAGGTTTCTCCAACGCCTCAGGCAGTAGAACACACAGGCACACTTTTACAATGATTTGGGGAGTTCAAATTTTTTCCTCTTTTAGTATAAGCAATAAAACCCCCTTAAATCTGCTATTCAGTCCAAAATGTTAATGAAAGCATTGATGGGGGGGGGGGCTGCTTTTAGGGCTGCCAAGATCAACCCACAGCTTCCTGGTTTGCAAAGGGAGTTAAAGCGAGAGGAACAGAGTTTAGCTCCAAAACCCTGTCAGCTGTGTGATGACTTTCACATTTTCCATGTGTGCCCCATACTGCACGAAGGGGGAACTGCTTATATCTGTTTTGGGGCACATTTCAGTGATGATTATCCAACATTTGTGTCCAAACTAAGACATAATGTTTACAGAAAGATACTCTTTTTTCACCACTTTATGAAATTTTAAGTTATTGCTCATGCATCTGTCGCAGTTTCAGTGTTCAACATATGGGTCCACAGTTTGTAATTGTTTTTTTTTAAGTTATGATGTCAAAACAAGTACATAGTGTGTATAATTTTCATCAATGTCAAATACACCGATATGGGCTTCACCCAGAAGTTTGCTGCAAGTTTTTTGCCCGTAGAGGGTCGTAGAGAAGACCAGCTGCATCTTAAAGGGAGTGCAGGTGTGTCTTGCACTTCTCTTGAGGCTTGTGCAACCACCTCAAGGGACGTCATGAAAATAAAACATACAGTTGTCATACATGTGGTAAGTGTATTGTGAAGTATTTTTAAGGGTAATGAAAGTTGTACACACTTTTGATGTACGGAAGATGCTGTTGTTTAGTGCCCTTACGCTGCACTCCAGATGCTGGGTAAGATATGAGTACTGGCTCGCTACCAACCCTGCATGTATACCATGCGCACAAGACACGTCAAGCCTTAGTCACATGCACCTGTACAGGTCAAGCTTTCTACAGGTGCTGCAAGTTTCTGGGTTGTCTGGGTCTGTGGAGGGTCATGGACAGAAGGAATTATGTGTCTTAAAGTGAGCTCAGGTGTGTCTTGCATTGCAGTTCCCTTGAGGCTTGTGTGTTCACCTCATAGAACGTACTCTTGTTGTGCATGCAGTAAGGGTATTGTGAATGATTCGTACCGCTAATAAAAGTTACACACACTGAAGACATACGGGTGATCTTGTTGAATGGTCCTCTTACACCACACTCCAGGAGCGAGTACTGCACCCTACTCACTATTGCTGCATGCATAGAGTGGACATGTGATGTGTGAGTGGAGGATGTCCACACATACTACACTTTAATTGTGTTATGTCCTCATTTCTAACAGTCAGGATTCACTGCAAGAAGACTGAGTGGTCTAGGACCTTGTAATTTTGTGCAGGCTACCTGTGTGATCTGTACATTTTTCGCTTGCAGACAGCCCATATCTAGCACCAAAGAGCTAGACATGGGAGATTAAAATTAGTAAAATAAAAAAAAAAAAACTCTTCTTTCATGTGAATGTGAACTACAGCATGTGCGTGCTGTTGTATTGGAGGAAATATTTCTAAAGCCTTTTTGCCAAGTTTTTCCACATCAGCTTGCTTGCTGATTGATGAATTATTAGGTCAAAATGCCCCACCAGTTGAAACTGAAAGAAGAGCCAAGACCTTCCTATTCACTCTACCCTGTTTAAACTGTCACCAATCCAGAAATAATAAGCCCATTTATTTAAGGACATGGGAAAATCATTGTATAATGTTGACGGCTGTTTTAAATTAGTTTTATTCTTTTTGTGTTTTTATTCTCTTTCTTTTATTATTACACAATGTTTGCTCTATGTTTTCCCTGTGTACAGCACTTTGGGCTCTTGGCTGGTGGTGAAAGGTGCTTTATAAATAAATAAATAAATTAAATGAAATTATGTTTAAAGTAAGACATGAAAAATCATTGCAAAAATGTTTAAAAAAAAAGACATGCTAGCCCATATTCTTAAAAATGCCAGGGAAGCTTTCCTGATGTGTATTTTTTAAAGGTTTTGTTTTTAAAGTATCCATATAAGCTTTGAAAATTTTACACTAATTTGTTACTGAGTGCGAACTTAGACCTTTTTTAGGATCCCTTAAATTTCGGCTTTCCATTGAGGAGCTATGTGGCTTACCAGCTTTTAATGAGGATGTTGAAGAACGTTTATAATGACAGCTTGTGGTATTTGGTGGTTTGTTGACATTCTGGAGTTGTTGCTCGTGGTTTTAATACCGTTTTTATGTGGATGATAATGCTGATAAAGGCCTGTAAATGAGGTTATTCATGTCATTTTAGTTAGCTGAACACAAGGATTGCTAAATCTGCTCAGCAGTTATGTCTAAATTTGTAGAGGATCTCATCCTGAAAAAAGGAAGAATTGTTATGTCTGTTGTCCCTGTCAGCCAACTCATTTTTGTACAAGCATGAACTAATGATCTCCAAAATAAAATCATTTTTTATTTGTAGCTGTAACGTGGCTAAAACTCAAGTCTCCGTTTATTGTGACACTAAGATTTCTAACTTGATTTTTATTCTTCAAGAATTGGGCTCTTTAATTACATTTACTCTTTCCTTCCTCCTTCCAGAAACAATGATGTCAGCTTTTTATTGCTTAACTGAAGGAAGTCTGACTGAATCCAGAAGTTTAGTTGCTCAAAACAGCAGCAGAAAGCTTTGTGGGCTGTCATATAAAGTTGAGCACCATCTGCATAATTGTGTTATCAAGCTTTTTTTTTGGTGTTTTGATACAAAGAGAGCATGAACAAGTTGAACAGAGACACTGTAACTCTGGAACTTTGATTAAAGAACAGGAAAGAATCAAAGTAACTTATTTTGCAACTAGATATTGAGTCAGATCCACCAGAACTACAGAGAAGAGTTTCCTCCCCAGCACTTTTCAATTACTCTAAACAAACAGTTGAGTAGAGTCATTTTATTCATTGTCTGGTGTTATCGTCTGCATTGAGTGGTATTGCCTCTTTGGGATTCCCAACGCAGATGTTAGACAGATCCTCTCGCGGCATGAAGCTTCATCTCCACATTTTGGAGGTGAAGTGTGCCACCCTCACGTCTGGAGTGTGCCTGACCAAACAGGCTCTTCCTTCTGAGTAGGACGACTTGTATTTTACACTGACACCACACACATACACACGCATGCCAACGCACACCCCCACACACACACAAACACACATACAACTAAATGCAGATGTGGTGGCCCACCCAGAAGAATTGGGAGCCTCATAAGCAGTAGTAACACATGCCATTTGAATTCCCCTTCAGATTTTATGGGTCTGTGTTTCATTGATTTTGGAGGTTTCACGGAAGAGGGAAGAGAAGTTGTTGTCTTTCTATTTCTTAAATTAAGATTCTATTATGTTTCAATGTATTATCCTTTTTTTTTTTATTTGAAAACAACAACTTTTCACTTAAAACCTCCAAAATGTTGATGTAAAAGTGATACTGCTTTAAGCTATACACAACCCTTAAACCACAGAGCGGTCAACTTCCTCATGGCCAAAATGTTTAACAGGCATTACCCACAATGACACCACAGGTACAGAGTAGGGAGCACAGAGTCCATAAGGAAACATGTCCACTTTTGGTTTAAGTGAGGACTAGCCTTTTGCCCAGATGGCAAAGTCTGTGGTAGTTGTGGCCAACTTGTGGTACAGATTTTGGCCAAACCTGACACAGTCAAAGAGTTTTTCCTGGAAGACTTTCCCAGCCTTGTTTCCCAGCAACCCAGCTATTTGATTCTTTGAGAGTTTGATCTGGCAGCTCCTCAGCGAGGGAGTTGTAGAACATGTTTATGTCTTTGGAGGTCATGGATTAACACTATTCCTCTTTTCCAATTGAAAACTTAGGTTCTGTGTGCAAACTTATGAAGATCTGAAATGAAAACATGTCCTCACCAAGAACACATGACAATTTGAAGCCTGGTGGAAATGTATCAAACACAAAACTGGCGATCGGGCCAAATATGACAAATTTGGCTTATCATAAAGGGTTGGTTGTTCAGTTTGCTGGTCACCACTATCTCAACAGGATAGGATGTCAAGGTATCCAAATTATAAACTGAGCAATCAGATTCCTCAATAAAACTAAGGGCTCAAGTCGAACATTTGAAATGTTTTATTGACAGATTGTGTGTAGCCTGCTTCCAGGTGGTAGGGGGGAAAACTTCCAAAAATTTTACTCCTGAGTGACTAGCATAAAATTATTGACTCAGACCGGCTTGAACCAATCACTGCTAACTGACAATTTCTGGTTCCAACATATCAGTATCCATATCGCGGTGAAATGCTGACTATATTGACTTCATTTTGCTAGAGCCGGAAGCAGATAATTTTCTATGGGCGATGTCCCACTCACTTGGTTCAGTTCTTGGTCCAGGCAAATTGTAGGAGTAAGTCCAGCTGGAATTGCATATAGGTTTGCTCTGACTGAAAACTAATGGTAAAAAGTTTAATAGTGGAAACAGGTGATAATCAATCAACCTCCTGTGAAGCTGTTGGCAAAATACCATCCAACTTTGGTGCTTAGAATGGGCCCTTAGCCTTACGTTACACTGAAACAGCTTATTATTGGAGTCAAGTTCCATGAATATATACATACATACAAACATTAAAGCTGTTGACATTTTAAGATTAGCTTAATTGTATTAAAATAATACCCACTGTGTAATTTCCTTGGCTTTATGTCACAACATCTTAATTGTAAACATATTTTTTAGCTTCTTTCCTTACATATTGATCAATTGCTCCAGGAACACAAAGGGACAATAGTTGTTTTTTTTTTTTTTTTTAAATTAAAATCATGTTTTTGTTTTCTTTAATTTCCATCTATGGACAGACTAAATCAAGCAAATGAAGTTTGTAGCTCCTTTCCAACAGTGTTGAGGGGGGCATTGCTCTGGTGGTCAGATCAGGCAACAAACTGAGAAATCTGTTTTCATTGTGTTAGCTCAACATCTATTTGTGTTACACTGTGGTTCCTAAGCAAAGATTTCCAAGAAATTGCACAACAAAACCCCCACAAATAAATGTTTTCCTTAAAAATATGTGCAAAGGTTATACTGATGGTAAAAACAGTAACTGTGAAAAAAAGACAGATGCAGATATACATTTTTTTCTTGCACATTTTTTGCAAATGAAGGGAAAAGTCTCACCACAGAGATGATTCTGGGGTTTACTGTCACAGCTGTTCAATAGAGGGACAATATGATGTTATGTATTTTATTTCTGGTTTTCTTCCACTTCATGTGTGGCCTGTTTCTGGTAAAGCATGTTTTATTGTTTTACATTTAACCGGCACCAGCAGGACACCTGGTCAGTACTGATAACATTAATCAGATTAAGTTTTTTGGAGGAAAAAATCAATTTTCAGGCCTTTGCAAGGGAACAACCTTTAGGTAATTCTATAACATTGAAAAAGCTGACTCAAAACCTTAAATTTTTATGTTGTTTCTTAAGTCTTCTTGTCCTGTTTTCCCAGAATTAGCTGGCCTCGGCTTTCCCTCCGCTGATGGCGTTGCATTTCTTTCAGAGTTCAGAGAGGGCGGGCCGTCAAGCCCTAGATGCTAATGTGATGGTCATTAACTGATGGGCCACACACACACACACACACACACACTTTGCAGGGCTCCAAAGTTTGGAGTGCCTCTAAGTTCATGTGTTTTGCTTTGTAACTAAAAGCAAAGTTACTTTGTGGGCCCCAAATCCCAGAGCTGAGTAAGACCATTCGTACTTCCCACTCTTTTGTTGATGACATTTCTGGAAAGACAACTTGTTTGTGTAACTGCAGCGAGCACTGAGGCTGTGCAGAGCCCAAAGGAGGTCTGTACATTTTTGACGGGGGCAGGGCATATATAGTGTAGGAGAAGCGAGGGATGCTTTCTGACCACAGCTTTTCTAGAAAAGCGTTTTTAAATTTGGCTTCCAGCTGTTCTTTACAGTACAATGAGACACAAAGGTGACATCCTGGTCTGCTTATATTTCATGTTTTGTGGTTAATTGTTGCTGTTTGTTTTCACTTGTAGTATCTGTTGAGCATCTCTTAGCTGTAGAATTGTTAAGACTATAAGTTCATCTCTGATCTAAAAGACTAAAGGGGATGTTATTATAAAGCTGTGATACAACCATTTACAGGCTGCATTGTGGTGCAATGTTTAGAGCTCTTGTCTCACAGCAAGAAGGCCCTGGCTTAAGTCCCAGCTGGGACCTTTCTGTGTAGAGTTTGGATGTTCACCCCGCGCATCCATGGGTTTTCTTCAGGGACTCCGTCTTCCTCCCACAGTCCAAAAACATGCTTCATAGGTGAGTTGATTACTCTGAATTTTCCTTGTCTGAGTGTGTGATTGTGTGGGTTTTAGAAAATGGATAGATGGATTAAAATTCAAGCTTATAAATAACCACTGGCTAGATGCGCATTCAGGAAACCGTGTATAATGCACTCTTGAACGTGGCAAAAAATGACAGGTGTGAGTGTAGCATTAAGCTACACTGAGCTACAATCTCAGAAACACATGTTTGAGCAACCGCTTCCAATGAAAAGTCTTATGTAAACGCGCACATGTGCACATTTTGGGCTTCTGTGTTCAAAAAGCCTGGAGCAGCACTGGACAGTCCAGTGTGAACACCACATGCTAAACGTGCATTAAAAACTTGTGTTCATCGCGTTCTTCAACTTGCCACACATGCCTGGTGTACATAGTAGCAGCAATCGTTTGTGTTTTTCAAAATGAATCTGTCAGCTGAGATGGAAATGTTTTTTTTAAATAAATAGTTTTGACTTTGTTAATGAGAAGAAATCAAATAAACTTTTCTTAAAAAGAAGAATTTTTGGTATAAGAAGTGGGAAAAAATTGTTCAAAACACCAGGTCTGTAAGAGAACAATGGCAAAGTTCAGGATTATAAATTGTATTTGCTTTGTTGTCATATGTTTGAAGTGCACTGAGATACCACTTTATTACAACAAACTTGATTTTTTTTTTTTTTTTGGGCATCTGTCACCATCAGCGAGAGGTTCATGCTACGTCAACATAACTCGGGTTGCTGGTTCTTACAGCTCATCCATCACGGCTGTCTTCCCCACCTCTGGGATTCTTTGTATTACTTCACATTTTGTCTTTTCTTTCAAGTCATTCTTTTGTGACTAAACTTGGACCTCTCTTTGCGCCTCATCTTTTTCCCTCATTTACAGACGAGCAAGGCCTTTACGCACAGCTGTCTCGTGATGGAGTCGTATGGTTCCCATCATTTATGATAAAAAAGGCGGCGCCAGAAACAGGCCACACATGAAGTCGTGATGTGAGTTTTTCTGCTGGGCTCTACAACTCATGAACCTATAGCCCTTTTGGCTGCAGTTCTGCTCTTCCTCTGGCTGCATCACTGGCAGGTACGACTCCAGACTTGATGCATGGAGTACAACGAAAGGTAGCCTTTATTCTGTCCAACAGTTTCCATGCAGTCAGGATCTCGACTTGAGTTTTTGCCTGCAGATGGTCTTCATCAACACTGATACTCCATTCGCATGTTCTACTTGAGCAGAAGTGAACGTTTACAGTGGATAACGTTGTGTTTGGTGTCTGTAACTATGGAGAACCATGCAATGCAAGGCAGAACATTTTGCAGTAAACAAAGTGTATTAATTAGGATACAGTATAATAAAAAGTGGGTCCAAAAAAGAGTGATTACACCTAAAAGCCGCAGAGTTATGTCTACAAATGCTGGAAGTTATGGATTACACACGCAGCGTGCAGCACATAATTCAACACAGGTTCACTGGCCCGCTGAGAAAGCTGAGCTACGGATGACTCATTCAGAGAGCCCTCATCCCCCGTTGACTGCAAAATAACTTGGCCTAAATTACAATGAATCAGAGGTCTTGTTAAACATTGTATTGTTTGAGTAATGAAGGACACATGGCCTGAAAAATTAAAGCAAATTTTATTAAAATGGTTTAAACAAATACAGGGCTCTGCAATTTCTGAATGCAAAGGTGATTCAGTTCTGGTTTTGATTAATTAAGAAGGTCATCTTTGGCTATAGTGAATTTGAAGATTTGGTCACTGGGGAGCACGCTTACAGTCTCTGAGGAAGGAGGTAGAAATCAAAACAGTCATCACTAATTTTGTGTTTCTTGAAGATTGACTTCAATGTGCATTATCTGAAAACCAAAGTAAAGACTACGGCACAAGAACATGTTAGTTAGCAAATATCAGCTCTGTTTTTAATCAAAATAACTTCTACCTTTTGTACTAATATCAAAAATCCATGTAAACGTCCCACACATATAATGCAAAACATCTACAGAATAAACAAAAAGGCCTCCATGTTGTAACTATACCCAGGACTAGTTTCGCAATTTTTAATTCAAAGGAAGTCAGTGTTACTCTCACCTTGTGTCACAAAATGACACTTCTTTAGTGTGCCGAATATTATATTATCATATAAATGGATATAGTTTACTCTGAAAAGTTTAAGAATAGCATGATGTTGGCCTTTTTAATCTAACTTTACTTGAAGTAGGTCTGCGTTCTTGTTTCTAGAAGGCGTTCTTGGCAAAGAAGATGATCTGTATCTCAGTTTAAGTGAGTTTGGTTTTGCAATGTGTTTCCATGGAGTATTTGTGTGATTATTTGTAGTAAACAAATTTGGGGCTTGAATGGCCCACAGATCACCAGGGTTTGTAAACATAATTCCGGCAATTCATAAGGCTGTATTAAATGAAACTGATGCCTGGAAAGCATTTTAAGGTATTAGTTTTTCTGGGGAAAAAAATAGGTTTTGTTGATCCAAAGAACATGATGGCAAGTCATTTCCATGTTGATCATGTATTTGACAAAGCCTTTGTGTTGAAGTTCTGTTTTAGTGTTGTGATCAAAATTGTTGCTGTCAGTCCATGTTCAAGGCATCCTCTGATGGTTGTTTTTGTGGTTATGGGATCCAATTGCCTCAGTCTGTGAAAAGGTAGAAACACACTTCATGATGTTTCAAAGTCAAACCACAATGATTTTCTTTGTTTCGTTGTCTTCAGATTTTCACAGTAAAATAAAATAATGTGACTTTCACTTTATTTTTACTTTAAAACTTCAGCAGAGCCACACATACCTCATAATGTCCTACTAAACCCAGGATAACTTCATGTACTTGGACCCTTGTGTGTGTGTGTGTTGTTTTTTAAGAGTGACAAATTGCATTTATAAATGCGTGAAAGATGCTTTGTCACTCCCATTTTCAGCACATCATCAAGTGATCTGCCAAAAGGAAGACTTAAACTCCCCCTCTTTGGGTCTGTGCTGCATTGAGTGATAATCTTGTTTTCTGTCCATTTACAAGCCTGCAAGAAGCTCTTCTATCACTTTGACACAGAAATGGAGTCTTTCAGCCAGACTGCCAACAAAAGCTGCTCGAGTAAGACGGAAACTATACTCTAGTTTTCAAAGCTGGAGATTTGGTACATTTTAGAAAAAAAAAAAAAAAACTTCTGGATTAAAATGTTTTGAATTTGAAACAGTTGTGAAAGTTTTCGATGCAGGACTTAAAGGGGTACTATCCATCCATCCGTCCATCCATTTTCTAAACCTGTTTTGTCCCTTTCTGGGTCAAGGGGCTGCCGGAGCCTAACCTGGCCAGTCATGGGCAAAGGCAGGTTGCCAATCTGTCGCAGGGCCACAATCACACATCCATACATACACATTCACGGACAATTTAGAGTAACCAGTTAACCTATGAAGCATGTTTTTGGACAGTGGGAGGAAACTGGAGGACCCAAAGAAAAACCACGCATGCACAAGGAGAACTAGCAAACTCCACAAAGAAAGGTCCCCCATTGGTGATGCTGTTTCAGGTGTCCCCAGCTGGGATTTGAACCAGGGGCCTTCTTGCTGTGAGACAAGAGCGCTAACCACTGCTCCACCATGCATTTGCTGCTTTCTGTTATTACAATTTTGCAGAAACTTTTCATTAGAACTATTGTATCATTGTTTGCTTGAATGCATCTCAAACTGTCACAATTCCATTGTAATGAGTCAAAAGTGTTAGATAACCTTGTGAGCTACTCGGTTCTGAACCAATCAATGATTTCAATGATCATTCAGAGGATTTCACCCCATGAATAATCTCAATGAATGATCTAAAGTATAAAAACTGCACTGAAACCAGAGGGAAACTGTTTAATTGAAAGTAAGATTAAGACACAAGTAATTAGATGATTCATTACAAGTCAATAAATCATTAAGTAAATCAATAAATTTAGGTATTTTAATTAATATTTTCAACAAGACAAGGCTGGAGCTCTGCAGATATGTTTAACGCTAACAAATGTAGAAGTTATTGCCATCAGTCTTGTGAAATGCAGCTTTCTGACAGGAAATGCTGACTTTTTGATGCGAAAGATATTCAGAATTTGACATAATTCATGGTTGTCCTCCAGAAGCCACACGGCTTCTGTTTTTACCGTCTCCTTTCTTGCTGTGAAGTTTTGAGACTGAAAGGTTTCATTTCTTGCTCTGATGTAACGTTTTGCAAGTCACACTATAGTTGACAGCCAAGTGATAGTTTTCCACTAATCCTTCAAGCGTCTGAGGATAATCAATCAAAATGTGCACTGAAAAGCAATCATTCATGGCCCGCTGGTATGGTTTCAGAGCAGCAGATTTGTAAACACTGTCAGTTTGTTTAAATTGGAACAGCAGCTGGTGCAGCAGCACTTTGATTGCAACAGATGCTTCATTGTGGAAGCATGCATGAGCTGACACTTCAAACATGCCAGCAGTTATGAATGACTCACAAATGTAATCACTACATGCGGCTGCATTCCCAGAATGCACTCCACTGCTTACTGTGGAACTGGAAGAAAGTATGGGAATCACCTTCAGAGCTCGTCGTCAAACAACTCCAAACAGTTATCCAAATGCACCCAGAAATAAATGTACTTTTTTATGTAAATGTGAAATAGCAATTGTTGGGAAACTTTTATATATATATATATATTCATTCATTCATTCATTCATTCATTCATTTTCCAATCCGCTTTATCCCTTTCGGGGTCACGGGGTTGCCGGAGCCTAACCCGGCTACTCATGGGCGAAGGCAGGGGACACCCCTGGACTGGTCGCCAGTCTGTCGCAGGGGCCACAATCACACACCCATGCACACTCACATTCACACCTAGGGACAATTTAGAGTGACCAATGAACCTATGAAGCATGTTTTTGGACGGTGGGAGGAAGCCGGAGTACCCGGAGAAAACCCACGCATGCACGGGGAGAACATGCAAACTCCACACAGAAAGGTCCCCCAGCCAGGACTTGAACCG
>BSAI01000108.1:31561308-31709959 GCA_036245035.1 Adrianichthys oophorus
TATATATATATATATATACATACACTTTAAGTTTCTGTTTTTCCTTATGCTTTTGTTCTGAAAATCTGCTGTAGCAATACTTTTAAACCCAAATGTAACCCCAAATATAGGGCTCAGGAGAGCGAACATTTCCGAAGGCATCAGAGCTTTGCTGTCTCTTTTTTAAAAAAGATGTTTTCATCAAAACAGACAAAACTGATAAAACCAGAAAAGTTTTTATTGTTGGTTTGTTTAATACAATTTTAAGTCTTTCTTTATTCTAAAAAAGCATCGTAGTTTCTGTTTATTGTATCATTAAGACTTGAGTGAAAAACAAAAAGTGACCTTCAACTTGTTCTCAATAGAAATTAAAATTGTTTTAGTTAAAGATCAGTATCATAACACCAATAGAAAATTCCAGTTCCTGAAAGAATGGCAGTGTTGGAGAAACGTTATTACATATTTGCATTATACAAATTGTGTGTGTGTTTTTTTTTTTACACATGTAAAACAATTTCTTACTGATTATTTGTGGTATTTTTATAACAACATACCCTCAATGTTATTGTTTCATCAACAATAGGTTAACAAAAATAATTATGATATTCAAACCAGAGCTGAAAATCAGATTGTTAATGCTTTTTATTGAACGAAAAAAATTAAGCTTTACAGTTTGATTCATTATCAGGAACACTCTGAGGTTATTAGGCATAATATATTTGACGTTTGAACTGCTGAAAGGATGCCGTCATTTCTGGAAGAAATGTGTTGGCAATCTTTTTTCCTGTATCTTACTGGTCTATCCTGCACTCTTTAGCGCAGGCGTCTGACTCGATGGGTGTTCTCCCTCTTGTCCAGCTGGACTTTAACTCTGAGCGATCATTAACAGTCCCAGCACACCCGTAAGAGGCAGTCATGTTTGAAGCTTTGACTTTTGACTCCTAGCATGATGCTGAAGAACCGATCGGAGCCGCACTTTTAATCTGTCTCAGCGTTCCTTCAGCATATAAAGCACACTCAGTGAAATATTTTACAAGAAACGTTTTGTGCATTTAACAGGATGAAGAGCGATGGTGACAGAGCGTCAACTGAAGCTAAAGGAAAAACAGTATCTCAGTAAAGTATTTGAAAATACAAAGAAAAGCTGTTCAGGTGCAGAAAAAGCAGAACACCCTCTGCTCTCCGTCCTACACACACTTCTTTCCACTTTCCGCTCACAGACACACACTTCCTGGATTGAAATGAAGCCCAGCTGTGCTCCAGTGAGCAATGTGGACCTCACCAGTCATCTGCTATGAAAATATCCTCAGACATGAATATTCCAGAAGTGTCCTCACAAGCAAAGTTTGACTCTGCTGGACAGCTGGCGGTGCAGATGCACAAAAGCTGAGGCTGCACAAAAAATGACCAAAAAACACTAAGGAGTGACTCTGCTGAGTGAGGAGTGAGTTCAGTAAAACAAGCATGTCATTGAGCGTAAACAGGTTAGTGGCGGGGAGGGTGGGGGGCTTTCTTTTTGTGTCCCCTCGCCCCTTCTCCATTCTCTGCTTTGGAGGGAACCGGTGGTCTCTTTGAATGTGGACTCCAGGGCTGTTTGTCCAGATGTGGGACGACAGGAGCTCTTAGCCAACCCCCAAACTGCGCCAACATGTTTGGTTTAAACTTTCAATGAAACACAAAAGAAACAAAATCATTTGTGCGGTTCTTTCTGTCGTTTTTCTGCAGGGATCCAGGAAGGAACCCAGTGCACCAAGTGTAAGAATGAATGGGCGCTGAAGGCTTCCATAGCTCTCCTGTATGTGCTGTGTACTCTCCTCACCATCGCTGTTGCTGTGCTCGGATATAAAGGTAAGGCAGGTTTAATTTGACCAGCACAAAAATCTACTGAAATGATTCACTTCTCAAGAGACGGGGCAGTCCAAACATACCTTTGGGTTTCTCCCTGAATGTGAATGCTGTTTTGTGGTCCTCGTCGTCACTGCACGGCCCAGAGAATGACGTGAATGTTTTTTTTAAAATCTGGATCAGCCATGGAAACTGTGACAGCAGGTCTGCCCCATCCGCAGCACAAACCAGCAGATTTCAATTTCACCAAAAATGTTAGTTTTGAAATATTACTTAATTAGTAGTTAATAACATCACTAAACATTTCTGCAGTGGATTTGTCTTTCAAGAAGTCAGACCTGAAGTCCCACTCTGATCAATTTTTAAAATGTTCTAAGTGGTCTTTTAGTTATGCCGTTTTAAGCCAAAATTAAAAACAAAAAACAAAACAAAACAAAAAAACTGTGTCCTTTTATAGAATATAGTTTCTGCAGAACAGCAATAATTCATTAGAAATTTGCTCCTTCATTGTGGGCGGGATGGTTGGCACAGAAACACCCCACCCCCCTTCCCCACCCGGTTGCTGAGACCTTTAGCAGGGAGCTTGTGACAATGGTTGTGATGACTAATGTGCCTAGTCTAGTCGCTGGTGAACATTTTAAAAGAACTGTGCAATGAGTTTTGGGACTAAATAAGCCAAAATCTTCAAGATTTTGTGGACTTTTGGCAAAATTATAAAAAAGCTGGAGAAAGTCTTTAATTTGCTTTTTTATTTGTATCAAGTTGTATTTAAAACAAAACAATGATGCAATTTGCTCTTCTGATGTTAAACCTTTGACGTAAATGTTTAAAGAAATTAACAAAAAAAAAAAAAATTTTAGGGGGATGTCTCTATCCACCCTCTCAGTAACATTTCCTTTCAAAGTTTGAGTCATTACATTCACAGACCACATGTTTTTTAACCCCCATTTTTGTGGGGAAGTTAATGAACTCAAACCTCAAGTTGAATGTATGTGGATTAAGGCGAAACTGCAGTTTTAGACAATAGACTTTAGAATTCATCTGTTTGTAACTGAATGTCTTACATTTATGTTATCACCCCAGGTCCATTCTTTCAGGATTTTTCCATCACCCTTAAGCTCACACCTCCAGCAAATCTCAGTCTTTGTGGAACTGTACTTTCTTTTGTTTTCCAGTTTGCAAGCCAGTCTTTCCTTTTGCAGAATTGAGCTCTGAATGTCCCTGCCGCATTTACGTTAAACATTCCCATATGTTCTGCTTTATGTCCCCTCATTACTTTCAATTGGTGAAAATGGTGTGAAGTTAACATGTTGAGGAGGTTATCAGTCTGTCTTGAAAGCCTGTACGCAACATACCCTTTTGTTCAAGCGCAGGCCATCCTTTGAGTTCCACGCTGGATGTTTTCATGCAGGCTTAATTGATCCCAGATGAGCTGTGAGTGAACCCAGTGCAAATCTAACAGAACCCACAGAAGTTAGGTTTTTACTGGCATAGAAACCTAGCTAAATCAAGGCAACCACAGTCGAAACACACTTGGTTACGTAGAGCAAAGACCAAGTGTTTCAAGACCCACTGTGATCACTTTTGATCTATTGTAAACGTGTTCCCGGTGGTAATACAGTCTTCTAGGACATCGTTTCTACAGAGTGGCAGTAGTTCATTAGAAATTTGCCTCTGAGTTGTGGAAGGGACTGTTGGCACTTAACAACCCCGCCCCTTTTCCCCTCCCCATTGGTGAGACCTCGGAGCAGGAAGCTTGCAGTCCACCTAGAGTATTTTTTAACAACACAAAAAGCTCTTCTTCAGACAATTACTTATTATTATTATCACCCACTATTATCAGACAGCATATTTCTGTCTGCTCATGGTTCACAGCACCAAAAAAGCTCAGAGATACAATTTTGAGCTTATATGTCCTCTATCATCAGAAAAATGCAACAAGAACATGTAAAAACACAATTTTCATCAAAGTGAGTCTTCAAAATGAGTGCTGGTCTTTGTCTTCCATCACTGACCCATGCTGCATGCCCTCAGAAAAACAGCCGCAGTTCAGAGACTTTTTGTCTTTGCTTTTTTCCTGATTATGATCACAACAATAACATTAAGAGGTCACTCAAATAGCTTACAGGATTTGTCTTTCATATAAGTTCATCAAAAGCCCAGAAAATGGACAAGACTCTTCATATTAGAACAGTTTTAACATATCATGTCAAAAACTGCTGTTTTTACAGTGCTTTTGGATAACTTCAGGATAGACTAAGACAGGGGTCAGCAATTTTACAATCAACACTAAAAGAGCCAAAAGTCCTGATTGTTACAGACCAAAACCCAGCGAGAGTCCCACTATGTCATTTAGAAATAAACTGCATTAATGTTTTTGTGGCCATTAAGCCATTCAATTATAAAATGTAGCTTTTAAATATTTACAATATTTGAATTATAAAAGCAATATGCGTATTTATAGACAAGAATTTCAACTTATTTTACTTCTGACAGCAGCACATGCAAGCTCTTTTCAAAATATATTCTGTGTTAAATAAGATCAAGGGTGTCTGAGCAGGATCTGAGCCTGGGAGAATCCATGTCCCTGTGGTACTAGCTCTGGTCTTTGCCTTTGGGTGCTGGGTCGTCTCCAAAATTCCAACAATGGGGGAGCCTGATTGACTTATGTTTACCACTCTCGTGGGGGACCCCCACTTCTCTTGGGCCCCTGCCTTGCTGTCTCCTGGACCTCCCATGGGGTGGGTGGTTATCTGGAGCAGGTCTCCCTTGGGGGGTCCTGGTTCGCAAGACAAGCTAACCGCAGAAAACATAGTGGCAACATGGCACCATAGCATCATTAGCCTGAAGTCCTCGACCAAATACAAAAGGGGTTTATACAAATATACTTGGTGTGTCAGAAGTTTCATTACTCTGTACTGTAACAGTAAAATATGTCCAAAACAAGAGGCCTCGAGGATCTTCTGACTGAAGATCTCTTCAGTCACGTGCTTTTGTTTAAAAGCTTTAGTTCATAAAAGAAATGTCTGCTTGACAGCAGTCTGAATATAGACTAAAGGCAAAGTTCAGGTCTTGGTCTTGTCCAACTGACTTTTTTAGTTGGCATACACCCTTAATTACAGAAAACTAATTATTCAAAAACTACAACCCCCAAATCTTATTTAGCATTTTTCTTCAAAGCAAGAGAGCCACAGTGGAGGGACCAAAAAGCTGTTTGAGGCTCTGGAACCTCAGGTTGCAGACCCCTTCACTAGGACATAAAAACACCTTGTTTTATTGTACAAGATCCAATACAGTTGAATACAGAACACAAAAGACAAGACAGCACAGCTGCACAAAACCACCAGAGACCAAGTGACCAGACTTTGTAAATTGCTCCAACAAGTTTACACTTCAATTACACTTCACTTTGTTAATATGTTGCATAACAATGAAGATTGATTTTTTTTCCCTGCAGAACATAAAACAACCACAGAAATCTGGAATCTGTTTAAAAAGCAACTTATTTCTAAAATATTTAGACCTACAAGCCAAAACAATGTCATCCTCTGCAACAACTCCACCATTTTTTTTCTTTGTGCTTTATGGAGAATTTTATGGCAGTTTTGATGCATCAGTCCTTTCTGAAGGCAAAAACTCTGTTCTGTAAAAGGAAAAACTTGAGTCCATCAGTGTGTTATAGGTTTGGCTTTGTACTGGAGCGCTTTTTGCTTTTTGCTTTGCTGGATAGTAACTTCCTGTGACTGGAAACATGATCCATTAAGTTTTCTGCATGGAACATTTCTAATCCAAATAACCCCTTTCTCTTAAAACCGTAACATAAACCAGGATCAGTGTTCTTTGAGTCAGCTTTGGGTGAATTACCAGTTTAAGAAAGTGAGCATACTTTTTTGCTTTAGGTTTAAAAAAAATGCAAAATATTTTTGATGCGATTATCAGCATCTTTAGAAACTTTTTTGTCTTGTTGCACCCTAAGGACCCACTCCAATCATCTTTTGTTCAATTTTAAAACTTTCCCAGTGGTCTTTTTAGTTATGATTATGCCTTTTATAGTCAATTAAAAAAAAACTGTCATTTTCTAAAACAGTTTCTGCAGAGCGGCTGTAGTTCAAAATAAGAAATTCACCTATGAGTTGTGGACGGGACTGATGTGGGGCAACCCCGTCCCCCCTTCCCGTCACTGTTGATGAGAGCTCAGAGAAGGGAGTTATGGTCCACCCAGTGTATTTTCTACATCACAAATAACTTATTTTTCAAACTGCATTTTTTCTGCTCCTGATTTCCAAAAGTGTGAATAAAAAATACTCTGAAATGCTATTTTGAGCTTAATTTTCTTTACATTTGTCCTCATCATCAGAAAAAGGCCACAAAAATATATTTAAAAACATCAATAATGCAATTTTTATCAGAGTGGATACTTCCTTTTTTTCCCCTTTCTGTAATTAGATCATATTGGTTTAGTTATTTTAAAGTTTAACTTAAACTTAATGCATGTTTTTTAAATTAATTTATTATTTTTAAATAGTCTTTTCTGGATTATTCTTGTGAACAAAGATGTATTGGCAGTGATGTTTTAAACAAATATCCAACCAATAATGACATTAAGTCATGTATTTGTTAGTGCAATTAGAACAATCATACATAGCTGTTTTCTACTTTTTAAGCAAAATTTTTGCAAGCAAACAATGTTTTTTCTATAATTTTTAGAAAGAGAAATCCAGAAATTGTGCTCGTTTAAAAAACATTGATAAAACGGGGGAAAGTTCCTTGTCAATCTCTTTCATTTCTAATTATGCCTCAATATCAGCTTTGTAAAACCTAACATTTTATTTTGTTTAAATCAAAAGTTACAAATATTGTGTGGAAGTTACCTTCATGTTAAGGACATAGCTTTGATAAATGCATCCTTACCCATTACTGTTAAATGAACTTCATTTAGTAATGAAAAAGGATGATAAAGACTTCAAATATGCATTAGTGGTTGTGGAAGGACAAACAAACGTGAGGATGCAGATGAAGGTGCTCTATAATTATTTTGTCATTCCTCACAAAAACTGGAAGACTTTATTATTGTCTTAGCTGCCGGGGTAAACAGCTTCCCAGCAGAGAAGCCGAGGCCTTTCCCAGTCAGAGGAAGCATACCCCTGGTGAGGATGGTGGTAGAAATGGGCTGCTTCCCTGGAATCCCAGACACATTCCAGAGGAAATGAACGCTGGTGTCGCCTGTGGGGGTGTGAGGAGCCTCCCCGCAACAGTGTCTGTCTCCAGTGGGTTGTCTTTGATCCATGTGTTTACTGAAGACCTCCCCAGGTCACTTCCTGTTCCCCAGAGCTCTGGCCAGTGTCCTCCACATACACCCCCAGCATCAGCATTTGTCTCTGACCACCCAGTCCATCTTTTAGGAATTAATGTTTCATTCTCTGTCTTTCAAATTCCCTTTCTGTCATTAATATGTTTAACTTAAACTCAGACACAAACTAAATCTGGTCTATTTTACTATTATTACTTGTCTACAAGACATATAGATGCAGATCCTATAATATCTAGGAGATTTTCATACGTAATGTCTGTGCGGTTACAGGCAGCTCTTTAATTTTCATAAAGACCCACTTCGATAATCTTTTGAGCCATTTTAAAAGCATTCCCAGTGGTTTAATAAAAAAAAAAAAGTGTTGTTTTCTTGGACATAGTTTCTGCAGAGAGGCAGAAGTTCATTAGAAATTGCAATTTTAAAGCCCTCTCCAATGAAAATGGTGCTTTTGTGTTTTTAAACATATTCTTGGAGCATTTTTGTGGTGGAATAAAATTTAAATGCAGAGCCATTTAAATAAAATGAAGACTAAATCTTCTGAGTCTTTCTGAGCATCTTTCTAAGTATTTCTTTAGTCAAATCGTTGTGAATTAGGGTCAATTAAATAAATGTTGCTTGTAGCAGTGATGTAGGTGCTACAGTCAGCAGGCCACAAGCTTTCTGCTGCTTTACATTCTTATGCATCCACTAGTAGACAAACAGATCTATGTAGGTCTTTCTTTTACTCGTCCAAGCTGTTCTCTGGATCAAAACTGTACAGCTGGATAGCTCCAATATTGCTTGCCATTTTTTATTGCATGTGTTAGGTTGGGGATGTGAGGCACTGTAAGCTAGAAGGAGGGAGAGTAAATAAACAAGGAGATGATGAGAATTGAAGGCAGGCTTAATCTGCGCCAACAGTCCTGCCCACAACGCAGAGGCAAATTTGTAATGAACTTCCTGCGGCTCTGCAGAAACTATGACCGAATCCGAATTCTTCCCCTATGGTTTCTCTCTAGCCCTGTAAACGGAATAATAGTGTATTCAAATTCGGACGTTACTACCACTTGATGATGTAATCAATAATTGCCAGTCATCTCCGTTAGCGAGTAGCTGTCAGCGCTCATAAAATACATAACATTGGTTTTATAACTTTAAAAACTCATGCTAAAACAATAAGCTATTATTTACATTTAAATGTAAACTTCTGTGCTGCAGAGCACACCCACATAAAAAAAGTGCGTTTCTCCTCCGCAGATCATCCCCTACCGATGGAGGGATATCTAACCTTAAGCCACTACGGTTTCCCCTTAAAAAAAAAAAAAAGTTCGGACACTGCTACCACTCCAAATGCCCCAACAATTGGAGAAGCCGGAGGGGCAGGGGAAGAATTCGGATTCGGCCAATGGTCTAGAAAAAGACACTAGTTTTGTGATTTTGCCTAAAACCTGCATTGTTGTAATTAAAAGGCCTCTGGGAATGCTTTTACAATAGATTAAGAGATGATTGGAGTGAGACTTAAAGCTTAATTTTCCTAATATATGCCCTCCATTGTCTAAAAAAATGCCACAAGAACATGTTACAAACACATTTTTCCTTAGAGTGGTTCATTAACCTGTCTCAAATATGATTTGCTCAGTAGAAACATTTTTGCTGTGTTTTCTTTGCAGTTGTGCAAAAAGTCGACACTGTTTCTGAAGGTATCGCCACCTATGGAGGAAAAATAATTGCTGTTGAAAGCGATTTTAAAAAACTAGGTAAATATTCAAGTGTAAAAGTTAAAGCTACAGGAAAATGCAGTTTTATTGTCTCTTGACATTCAAATCTTCATTTTTTAGATGATCAAACAGGGGAGAAGTCAGAGAACACAACTACAGAGATCCAGGTTTTAAAAAGAAACATCTGGGCTCTTCAGAGGCAGTTGTCTGACGTGGAGAAACGCATCGACAGCAATCAAGTTAAACTGAATCAGCTGCAGAACGTTGGCTCAGATATCCAGAGCAGCCAGGGTTCCATTCAAGGACTGCTCACCAGCAACACAGCAGCACTGCATTCTGTGAACGGCACCATACAGTCTTATGGCATCATTATCAAGGGTCTGCAGGAGGACACGGCAAGGCTGCAGAGGGAGCTCCAACAGCAGGTCAAACTCCAAAACCAGGCACTGTTCAGCATCGGCAACCTCAACATCACTCAGGCCCAGCAGAGAGGCCTCCTCACCTCTCTGCAGCGTTCACTGGATGACACCAACACTGCTATCCAGAGAATGCACAACGACTTCCATAGCCTGGAGCAGACAGCCCGACAGGCACACGCTGATGCTGATTGGCTTCGGAGCAAAGTGGAAAACCTGCAAGTCATGGCCAACAACGTCTCAACTTTGACTAAAGCCAACAATGACAGTTTGGAGGATGTGGGGGCACAGCTTGCCATCATGGCAAGCCAACTGCAGAATACCAGCAGCATGGCAGATGCCCACGATCAGACCCTGAGGGAGATTATGGAACAGCAGAGGGACTTCAGAAACTTCACGTCTGCAAAGTTTGACCGGCTAGAATTGAGGCTGGATGAGTCGGAGCAGAGCATAGACCGTGTGACCGGCAACATCAGCTTCACCACGCAGCTGTTGGGGTCCATCAACCTAAATCTCAATGACCTGCGTACTTGTTCGGTGACAGTCGGACGCCACTTGGACTTCCTGCAAAACCTCAACAGCAGCATGATGGACGTGAGGACAGATGCTGCCAGTCTCAGGTCTCAGCAGGAAGAACTGGCATCAAGGCTGGACAAGGAGGTCACCAGCCTTTCCATGGTCATGGAAGAGATGAAGCTGGTTGATACCAAGCACTCACAACTAATAACCAACTTTACTATTTTACAAGGTAAGGCATATGGTCAGATGATAAATCAGTTCAATGTTTACCTAAAAATGTCTCTATTTATTGCTGAACTCATTGTTTCAGGCCCACCTGGTCCTAGAGGGTCCAGAGGGGATAGAGGACTTCAAGGACCACCTGGTCAGACAGGTTCAAAGGGAGAGAAGGGAGAAAAGGGAGCTCCAGGAATAAGAGGACCAAGAGGAGAACAGGGTGGTCCAGGAACACCAGGCCTTCCTGGGTTAAGAGGCCTCCCTGGTGTACCTGGTAGTCCTGGATCAAAGGGCCCTCGAGGATCAGGAGGCAGGGCGGGACCTCCGGGAGCTAAAGGAGAGCCAGGCTCCGCTGGTCTGCCCGGAAGAGATGGAATGCCAGGTCCAATTGGGCCTCAAGGGCCACCAGGCATCCGTGGTGCAACAGGACCACCTGGAGAGCAGGGAACAAGAGGGCTGCCAGGTACAGTGGGACCCCCTGGTGCAGCAGGACCACCAGGACAACCAGGACTTCCAATTCATGCTCCAATAGTTCCATTTGAACCAGTGTTACTTCAGGATGATGTAATGGCTCCCACACTATGGGCACCAGGTACAATTAACAAACTTCAAATCAGTTTAGGTTGTCTAAATGATCTAATATGTGACAGTTAAAGTATATGAAAACTTCAAATGAGAAGATCCAAAGCAGACCTGACAATGTTGAGGTTCCTTTTGGGAGTGATGAGGATGGATAGGATTAGAAATTAATCCAACAGAAGGACAGCTCTGATGTATTCATTCCTGATCATTGAGAGAAGGGACGGGGCTCATTTTGGTAAGGGTGATGAGGTTTGAGCTACTAGAAAGAAGGCCTAGAAGAAGGCCAAAGAGGAGATTCATGAATGAATAAACATGGACATCATCAGGCATGTCTCCTTGTCTGGGTTCATCAGATAAACCAGCTACACTCCGAGTTTGGTTAGTTGCTACGAGTGAATGTGACAGTTCTGAACGCAGAAGCCCTAAATGTGTGTTTATGTGCATTTACATACAGTTTTCATTGGAAGACAGCACTTAAACATGCCAAGGGTGCTGTATAAGAAGCGTTAGGCAGAGGGGCTGTCATCAGTGTGTGAATGTGTGTGCACTTTTTGCCTTCAGGAAAGGTTGAAAAGCATAAGTAAGCAGCATTTACCATTGATGAGATGCAGCATAGCCAAGTCATGACTTTATCACTGAAATGCATTATTTCTCAGATTATTTGGGGTTTTTCCTTTTAAATGAATATCTTCTGCTTTTTTATATTCTCTACACTTACTTTGGCCCATTTGGGGGTCATGTAGGGCACATCCTAGACAGTCACCAGTCTGCTACAGGACACCACAGAAACAAACAAACCAATCATTTTGGTCAACTTAGGATCAACCTATCATGCATGTTTTTGTGGGAGGGCGCTGACGTTTATGGAGAAAACCCACAATGTCATTTACACAAAAGGACTTCTACTGATATTTGAACCTGAAATGTTTCCTAAACATTTTTTTGTTGCTTCATGATGATCATAGTTGAAGCCACAAGCTTTCTGTCCCATAAATATATGCATTCACTTTTCCAGATGCTTAATGTACTTTAACTTTTTGCAGCTCAAGTACTTAAAGGAGATTAGCAAAAAAATAAAACCTTCACAAATACAAAAACCAGATTCTGTGTTTCAAAGCGTCATTGTAATTATTTTAAAAGTTTTTGCATTGAAATCTGTTTCGAAAACCACTCCAAAAGTGCTCCAAAGTTGTCTTTTAATTTTATTTATGCTGTTTTTAGCCAAAAGAAAAAAAAAATTTTGAATAATTTTCTAGGACAGTTTCTGCAGTGTGTCTGTAGTTCATTAGAAATTTGCCTCCAATTTGGGGGCGGGACTGTTGTTCTGAAGAAACCCCGGCCCCTTTCCCCCCTCCATTGCTAGAACCTCAGAAAAACGTCCAGCATATTTTCTATGTCACAAATATGCTCTTTTTCAAACTGCATGTTTTCATCTGCTGCTGATTTACATTTTGAAGAAAGAAATACTTAGCAATGCAATTTTGAACCTTATTTTCTTTATCTATGTCCTCCATCTTCAGAAAAATGCCAAAAGAACATGTAAAAAATCCAAAAACACAATTTTCACTGGAGTGGGTCTTTGAGTTTCTAATAATACTTCAATTAAAAAGTACTCTAAAAAACCTTCTCTTTTTTTTTCTTCAAAGGATCAATAGGAATGTTTTTTGTCAGTATCTACGTGCATCTTTTCCTGAATCTTAAAGGGATAAAGTTTTAAGAAATAAAAATGTTTCCGTTTAGGGAATCTTCGTGCAAAGTCACCATCTATTTTACTAGTTGTCGAACAAATCTAATGTGTTCATTAACATATGTGTTCCAGGGTGTCCTGCCGAGTGGGTGAACTACAGAAACATGTGCTACTTTGTCTCCAAAGACATGCTCAGCTTTGATGACGCAAAAGCAATGTGTCAGTCAAAATCTGCATCTTTAGTGATCATCAACGACTTGGAGGAACAGGTGACCTGCAGTTTAGTCATCATCTGAAAAAAAAAAAAACTGGAAAATGGAGTCCAAGTTGTGATATACTATTCCTCTGTCCTCCCTAAGACATGGTTGAAGAAGCGAACATTTGGAAAAGGTTATTTCTGGATGGCTCTGACAGACAGGGAGGAGGAGAACGTGTGGCGCTGGCTGGATGGAACTGAGCCTGCTTTTACGTTAGTATTAAATCACCATGTCCTCTTCCTGAGATGACTTTTTCTGCTAATACCATACGCAGATGTCTGATTACAGTGACCTGTGAGCAGAACTGATCTCTGCAAATCCTATGTCCAGTCCGACCAGCATGAGCACTGTTTATCCAATCAAAATGCCTTGCTTTTTTAGAGCACCAAGAAGGCTTTTAGGCAAAGATTAAAGCTTACAAAACCACAGACAATTGAAAGAAAAATCAGCATTAAATAAGTTAAGCTCAGAGATGCCATTACTCATGAAGGAGTTTTTTATGGAAAATTCCTGCTGCCTTTTTTTGTTTGAATGTGTTTGGCTGTCGAAAACTGCGGTGGATGATTGCCCCCTGCTGTTTGTTCACAGAAACTGGAAACCCGGACAACCGGACAACTGGGGCCATAGCCATGAAGCAGGAGAAGACTGTGCTGGTCTCATCCACGAAGGCTTGTGGAACGATTTCTTCTGTGAAGATCACATTAGCTACATCTGTGAGAAGCAAACAGAGACCTGTACGTAGAGGTTGTTTCACTCCAGCGTTTTTCTTTTCTCTGATCAGTGATTCAAAAATTGTTTCCATTTTCCTTTACACCAGCAAGATCTACTGGACAATAACAAGGCGATGAAAGTGGGCCGACAGCAATCAGCTAGACTTCACCCCCATCTCTGGACTGATACAAGACATGGACGCATCGTACGGAGAGAGCAATGGGACATATTTGGAGTCAGTTCTTCAATACCAGAAAGTGCAATACAGCAGCTCATCCAAAGACGAATATTTTAAAATGTAAAATCATCAATTGAGTTAATAAATATATATATTTTTTGGTAACGTGACATACATTTTATACAACTGTACTCCAACTGAATATTTGAATGTATATTTCACTATGCAAAATCTGTAGGGTACTGTTTCAGAGCCAAATGGACATACTGCAATTCATCTTTGTATGTTATTAAAGGTGCAGAATGAGGCACAAATACTTGTTGCTGACATGCAGTCTTTAAGAAAACTCTCATCTAGCCTCATGAATGAATAAAATTCATGTATGCATATGTAGGAGTAGGTTACCCGTAATCTTAGGAAAATGTCACAGTCAGCTTGTGTTTTGGTCAAAACGTTTATGCTTTAATACTTTTGTTTTCAAATTTTCATTTTTACAAACATTAACTTTTTCTTGAATTGTTTTTTTTCTGAGCTTTCCTACAAAGTAGATAATCATCTGCACTCAGGTTAAAATTAAAACAAATGAAGAAAAAATTCAAATAAAATTCATAAAACCCACAAAGCTCTTGAATTTGCTGTGTAATATCTGTATTTACATGTAAACAAACACATCCCTTTTCACCACAAAATATTCCTTGGTGTTATAGCATTGTGTTTATTCACTTTGCACAAAAAAGTATTTTCACATTTTTCCGTTTTTTCCTTAAAAATAACTTTCTTGCTGCATTAAGCATTTTTTTTGCCCTTTTTTTTTGTCTTCACTTGTAACCGAATAAAACCCATCAACTCTTTCTGATAACTTAAGCAGTTCATTGACCAACATTTCCTTTCAATCTTTCACATCCTGCTTTCCTGCTTTGGGTCAACTCCAATCACAGTCGCACTTTCAGCTGCACAGAAGATTGAAAAGATCGCACAATAGCACCTTTAGTCGGAGGAAGTACCGCTCTGTCAGCGTGGACACCAGATTCTTTGCATTAAAAAACATGACACAGAGTGAAGACAGTGTGCTAACAATTAGTCGTCTGCACCGGCCAACAGAAAACACTTCTGCAAAAACTAGAATCAACTTAAGATGGGCTTTTGTGAAAGAATGAGACAGTAAACATTGAAACATTAAAGAAAACAGGAGCTGAGCCAAACTAAGTGTTAAGTTAAAGCTGTGCTGGCTCCTCATGATTACAGCATGTGCACCATTTAAGAAAATCGAATCAGCCACTCATTTCACATTGCATTATTAACAAATAGGTAAAACAAACATACACAAAAGCAGCAACACATTGTCTAAATGTAGATTTATTGTGAGGTATGATGGAACTGAGTTCATTCTTTTTGAAACCTTTTTTTGCGCAGCCAAACTGACTTTTTTTGAGAAAAATATTTAAAGTGGGGCATTTTTTGGTTTTGGGAAGCCTCCAGGCTGGGTGGGTAAGACTCCTCTCAAACTCCAGAAACATTTAGAGTGTAAAATAAATGTCTTGCAAATTTACATGTCAGAATCAGCTTTTGTACGTCAGAGTTGAGGGAGTCCCATGTTTTTGTCTTTTCTAATCATCAGATTAGAATCAGATTGGATCTTGTACGACAGGCTGTCAGCTGCTCATAAGGGTCGAGGTGGAGCGGAGGTGAGGGTGACGAGGAGGCAGGCTAGCTCAAACAAATCTTTAGGTGGAGTTCATTTAGTCATCCTTCTCCACGATAACTTCGCCGTGAAGTACTCTTCTCCTCTGCCGCAGCATGTGGAAGTAAAGCTGAGGAAACACTGCGAGAAACACAAAAATTGATGAGAAAATGGAAAGCAAGTTGTTGAAAAGCACAGGCTGCATTTTCACATTCCAGTGGGATGAATTCTGCCAGTAGGATCAAATTTGTGGTTGTTTTTAAAGATCAAGTTTAACAAAATGTGTCACGTAAGAGGATGCTTAATGTTTTAAATAGCCAACAACGCAGTTGAAACATACACTTCTTACATTCTCTTGTTATTTTGCTTAACACATTATTTTGTTTTGTAAACTAATTTACAGATAGAACAAAAACACGTGTTTAAAGTGTATTCCTATTTTAATGCAATGTATAAAGCATTGACTGCATATAAGACCTGGACTGAGTGACTTCTCCCTGCTGGTGTTCTTAACAGGAAGTACCTGCTGGTTCCAAAAAACAGAAATCTTATAGATTTCTATAGAGAAAAAACAGCGACTGTATCGCAAAAAATGTTGACTGAAGTGACTTTATTTGGTTGGAGCAGGACATTGCACTCAGTCGTTCCAGTTTTCATGTACAGTCAATGGTGCAAAAACTTTTTTGTAAACAGGAAATGTTTAACAGCAAACGCAAGTTGCTCCAAAAACTGTCAGTTTTCTATTTTTTGTTCAGATTTGCTGCAATGTTACATCTCAGAGACACCTGGGATCAGCTTTTCCCCTCAACAAACTCATTCTATTCTTATCTGACAACACAAAGCTTTAAGAACAGTTCCTGCAGAGTGTTAAAATAAGCATGCCAGGTTCCCTAAAGTAGCATTTATAAAATATATATTATATTTTGAAAAGGGTCAGAGGATCTCCAGACTTCTGTTATTCTCTTCCTCCTGACCTTTCAGTCTTCCTAGCAACACAAATGTTGCTCATCTGCAACAGTCTTGATGTTTGCTTTAGGTCATTTTCATCTACACTATCAGTCAAAAGTATTAAAACATTACAATTCATTTCAGATGTTCTTATTCAGTATAAAATGTTTCACTCTGACATCAAAGTTTAGAACAAAAAAGCAACTGAAGCTCCAAAAAAAAAAAAAAAACCTGGAAATACTCCATCGATCAAAGTTTTCTCTAAAATTTTAATTCTTTAAAAAAATATATACATTTCTTAGAGAAGTAACAGCTGAACACACTTTATTTCAACAATAGAAATTACTGCTTTTAGAACATTTTTTTCCACGTATCTTTAAGAGGGTTTTTATATTTGTTTGGCTCTTGTAGGTTACTTTGTTTTCACTCTTGCAGAGTTCATCACAAACCAGGTCATTTTGTCTGGAGATCACTACGTTTTTAGGGTTATCATCTTGTTCTTTTGTCCTCATAACTCTTTATCTTTTTGTGGGACAAATATGTGGCCAAAACAGCACATACCAGAGGGAATTGCACCAGCATACTCGACTTTTGTAAGAAAGAAAGAAGAATCTTTAGTTCTCTGTCGCTTTGGTATGCCTTTCTTCAACTGTTAGTTGTCTTTATCTTGCCGGTTTTGAAACAACACAAAACTTTAGAAAATTATCCAACAAAAGCTCATGAGGGTTTGGTACCACCATGTGTTTGATGAGTGCTTTTACACAGACAGAGTAGGTTGTAAGGAAACCAGAAATATTGGAGCTTGATAAACCTTTTTAGAAAACAAACAGCCTGAAATTGTTCATCTATTTTGCAATTTTTGTTTGTTTTAAGTAACTTCAGTTCCCCAAGTAACCTGACTGTTCAAAAGTTATTTTAGGACCACATGAGCTACTTGTTGGACTTTATCACCAAGAGATAATGGGGTAACTCCTAAGAACCCTCTTTCACAGCTGTGGTATTAGCCCTGAGAAACAGCAACATCACAGAGGCCAGAGGCAGAGGAAAAATCTCAACAAAGTCATCAAAAAGTCCAGCTCTGTTCTGAGCTGCAGTCAGTCAGGGAGGTGAGGCGAAAGAGTTCTGGCGAGCTTAACTTTGGACCCAATACCCACCCATTGCAGGGCCCCCAATCAGGCTCCACATTGAGCATCACTGACTGGGCCATATATGCTATGCTCACACCGGCCTCTGCAATGGACGTTTAAATGGCCACTTCCAATTTACAGTCTACGCAAATGCATGTGTATGCACATTGTGGGCTTCCACTTTCAAAACTCTTGCATTCACACGCTGCTCCGGAAGTTTTTAAGTCAATTTTTGGGCTCTACACACAAAATGTGACAGATGGGTAGCGTCCTTTAATATTTATGGAAGTGCTAACTGTTTGAAAATTGATCATGAAGGAGAAAATAATTATAGCCCTTTGTTCCCGGCTGGAATAATATGACACCAAGTCTTTCATATATTGGAATAGAGCTGTGAAAGAAAAAGCCTGAAACAAGATTGGCAAGATTCGCACCGCTTCAACACCAAGCTTCTTCCAACTGTGAGTACATGCACTAGTATCGGGTACCGACAGTCCAGTGTGAACACCATATGCTACAGGTGAAAGGCTACGCACGAACGGCAGGGCAGCATAAATGCTGAGCAGTTCTCCTATGACTCCCATAGGGTACAAGACAATGATGTACGCACTGGGCATTTGACAATAAGTTATTATCAAATCCAAGTACGTGATTGATCAAAAATTGATTTAGATTTGAAATGGTTTATCTCAAGCAGACAAGATATATAAGACATGTGTAACACAATCAACAACCACAAGAATTTGCAACAGGAGTCATGTCAAACATAGGATAACTAGACATCAGAAGACTGACTGCTTGAAAGGGAGTGGGAGGAAGCGAACTTATATAATCCCACCCCGACTCGACCATACCATTTACTTTACATTTGATATCAACCGGTTCGTAACTAACAATCAGATATTTATACTGTACTGACAGTAATACAGGTCATTAAACATCCTTGAGTGACAATAAGTCATACTGCTTTGCATGTAAGTACAACACTATTTTAAGACTTGATTGAAGCATATGCAAAAATAATAATAATAGAGAGTAATGAAAGTTGAACTGGTTTTGTACGTAGAACCTGAAAACCGACTAAAAACTTGCGCAGTGAAGCGCAAATGCCAAAGTTTTAACCACAGAAGCGTGAAACGCACATATACACACACATTTTGATCGGAAGTGGCCACCTGAATACGCATTGCCGAATCCGGTGAGAGCGTAGCATGACTGTAACCTTTCATGTGTCTTTACAACTGTTTGATTCATTCGGATCTTCTAGTCTAGTATATACAACTTATATCCTCATTTTTGGCATTTGTTGTGTATTCTTTAGCTGTTTCAACAAACAAATTTCCCAACATAGGTACTAAAAAAGCTCATCTTATTTCATGTTGAAATGGAATAAAGAACTATGATAAAAAGCGTCTGTCAGGTTTCCTCCATCCAAGCCGATCAAGTCCAATCCAGACCATGCTCTTGTTTTACACAAAGGAATCACAGAATCCTCTAAATAGCGGAGAACCATAATACTTCATACTTGGGCCAGAATATTCTGAAATAGAACTTTTATCTTGATCAATCTCATCCTCACAGCTAACTTACTCACTTTAGAGTGTGTAAGGTGAGTTTTTAAACCAAAAATGGTTTGAAATAATTAAAAAAAAATAAGTTCAAGACAGATAATCTCCTTACGTGGGATGTAGGACAGCATGACGATGATGAGGCAGTAGTAGTAGTCAAACGACACGTTATACTTGTTGGGGAGCCTCATGGAGAACATCCCAGATCTGCGCACGAACGGCAGGGCAGCATAAATGCTGAGCAGCTCTCCTATGACTCCCAGAGGGTACAAGACAATGAAGAAGTTGTATCTGCAGAAAAATACGAAAGGAAAAAACAAAACAAGAGAATGTTCTCAAATCTAAGTAGAAAGATTAACAGAAAACTCAAAACAACCACACAGTTAGATGTTAGATGATGCATAGCCAACACAGACGTCTCCACTTCAACTCTGGGGAGAAAAAAAAAAAAAAAAAAAAAAAACTAAAATGACCACAATTTATGAAAAAAAAAGAAGTGGTATAGAGCACACAACAAAAATTAAAGTGTGAGTTTCAACTCATTATTGGGTTTTTAAGTATTTTTTCTATTTAGAGTTAAAGCTCTTTTAATTTGAAATTTAGGGCTTTTATAAACAGATGTTTCCTTTATCTTTCTTGTTAACTTGTTTGTTTGTACACATATTTAATATACACTTGATAAACTTGCAAGAAATACAACAAATCGGGAAAACTTCACCTGTTCAGTACCCAGGTATTTATCTGAGTCTCACTGGCTGAAGTTTTGGCTAAAGATGTCCTGGATTGATCTTGGGTCAATGAATCAGATCATTTAAAATGAACTAAAATCCAAAGTGAATCGAATCGGCAACCACAGATATCGAATCAAACCGTTGATAAAAGGAATCGCTACACCCTTAGTGGTGACTAATACTTGTGACTAAAGAGAGAGCCAAAGGTTGGCAACATGCTAGAATGAGCAAAGCTGCAGGATCAGTTGAGGCTTTAATTTAGGCCTCGGACAGCAATCGAGGAAACTACCTTCACCATCAAAGCTGTTTTTAGCAGAGTGGATTTTGATTGACTCTTTATTTTTTTGTCGTGAATCAGCAGTCAGGCCCCCGTTTGGACACAGTATTAAGTCTAATGCTCTGGAACCCACTCAGCCCTCAGTTCTGCAGGAATCCGGGGTTTAGTCGAGAGCCGAGACCACAGCGGCGGCTCGAGAGAGCGTCTCGGAGGATGTGGGAGAAATATTGAGCGGACATTCCATGACCAAAACAGATGGTCTTAAAAACAGGAGCAGCTGAACATGAGCTCCTCTCTGGGGGCATGGCGTCTCCTTCACCCTTTAAGACAGACGTAAAAGGTGGGGGGGAGAAGAGTGGCCAAGAATCGTGTCCGTAGACAAAAGGGTTGGCATAGAGCAGGATGGATTTACTCAAGAGGATGAAAAGCTCCAATTTTGAGTGAATGTAGGATGACAAATTTGGATTTTATATCAGAAAATACAGTTGATGTTCCACCAACTGATTCTAAATGCAGGTGAGTGGCAGAGGGGGCTCCCATGCAGCAAAAATGGCCAAAAAAGTATTCTGACATGGAGATTGCAGTTACAATTTTCTAAATACCTCTTTGAGTTTTATGATTCAACATCAACACGATCAGCTCAGCCTCAGAACAACATCCGCTGTTAGTTTGTCTACTGGGAGATAATATCTGCTGAAGTGCTAATCAATAAACCCAAACATGCATGTCCTTTCAGCGCAAAGCAGCCGACACTTAATATACACAAGGCCGCGGTACTTCCGGGTGAGTAAACCGGTCTGGAGCCAGCAGGGGAACTGCGCCAGAGGTGAAATCGTCAGATCAAGCCGACATGCTCCCCGTCTCACGCACACAGTTATGAGGTTTATCACAGTCACACAAACTGCAACTCCACCTGGCCCATTTGATGAAGTATGGCAGGTGGTTGAGCAGCTTGAATGTGTAGTAGGAATATCTGGTAATCTCTGTCACCGTCCACACCACCAAGAACAGGATTACGCTTTCTTCATTCTGGATCTTTGGTGGAACATACATGTTTGGCTTTAAAAAGTCAACTCTATTTCTGAGATGTAAAAAAAACTCATGAAATTGAAATTTTATTTTTATAGTGGGGGTGGAACAGCAGCACACGCAGTGATCACCTGTCTGATGCTGTTGGCGACGAACCAAACCATGAAAATCCTCGAACACACTTGAACCCCAGTTACAATGACAGAAGTCCTCACAATTCCTGCAGCAGATATGGAGGACGGTTAATCAACACTTGAGTATTTTATGTTTATATGACAATGTGTTAAAATATGAGCAACAAAAGAACAAAATTACATACCAATAGCACAATGTCCCACCTAGAAGACAAATGACACAATAAGCATGTGCAGTTTAGTAAAAATTGAGTTCTTTTTTACCAGACTTACCTCAACTAAAGCAAACGTCTGGAAAAACTTGAGTGTCCTTGCTATACTTCTGTACAGACCCTTGTGTGTGCCTTTTTTGATGTAGAAGCGCATCATTGCCATTGCCAAAACCAGCCACCTACACAAAACATACATCCAAATCAGAAAGATGAACAAATGACAAAGTTTGGGGTGACTGTGGTGCAGCAGCAGGGCAGCCAACCCCCAATCAGAAGATTGCCGGCTCGATTACCGCCTTGCCCGCCCATGTGTCGAAGTGTTGTTGGGCAAGACACTGAAGCCCACATTACTTCTGGTGGGCTGTGTTTAGCAGCGGAGCCGTCATCAGTGTGTTAATGGGTGAATGGGACTGTGACTATAAATCTCTTTGGGCCTTTGAGGAAGGTAGAAAAGTGATATATCAGTATACGCCGTTTCCCATTAATAGCTAAATGGTGATTTAATGTGAGAAAAGACGAAGCAGAAACCTTTTAACTTCAAGATTGAAGCACATTAAAAAATGAAAGTATCTGAGCAGAACACTTCAAACAGGGATTGGACATTTCTGTCACTCAAATTTAATGCGACATACATATCAGCCTTAGGAACTGTTTTCAACTGCTTTCAATGAAAAGTCTATGTAAATGCCTTTAAACCCGTGCTTAGAGCTACTGCATTCAAAACTCTTGTGCCCATGCGTCGCTACACAATTTTAAAGTCTGTTTTTTTGGCTCTTCGTACAAACTAGGTGTTCACTGAACTGCTTGAATGCCAAACAGTTTAACTTTCACTGATCAGAGACTTAGATTTGGTAGTGATGTGTGAGAAGCTTGCTTTTTAAAGCAAAGAACTGTCTACAAGTTGAAACGTGATCGTGAAGGAGATAATTAATCATTGCGGTTTGCGCCTGAACGGAATTATATAAAATCAAGTCTTTAATACATCGGAAAAGAGCTCTGAAAAAAAAGAAAAAAACCTGGATCAAGATTTGTGAGATTTACAATACTTCCATGAAGCCCCTCCCTGGTTGTCTGGTGTGAACACAGTCTGCTAAAAGCGCCTTCGTAAAACCACGCATAGCACTTTCATAGCATTAGACCCAACATGATGGGAAAATAGACTTGGTAAAACTGCTCTCTGCATTTGTAGGTTGGCTTCAGTTCATTCGTCGCTAAAAAAATTTCTTGTTCTTTGTCTGAGAAGAGTCTTTTTCATCTGGGAAGGTTCCATAATCATTTGCCATTTAGAAACCAAGAAACTAAGTCTAGGTAATCGTTTAAAAATGTTTTAATTCTTTAGAGATGCCTAACTTCAACCTTTGAAAGTCAATATCCTGTATTTTCACCCAGCTGAGAGGACACAGATACCTTTAATCCAAAGGCCTGGGAACATCGTGTCCTCAAAAACATTGAATTTTTGCTTTCAAGGCTGAACAAGTTTTTGCAAAGCTAGTGATTCATAAGCAGAACATAATTAGTAATGTCTTTTTTTTTTTTTTTACATCTAGGGAAAGGGATTTCAATGAATGCTTCAGATGTTTAAAAGATTACCAGAAAATGAAATTTCAAATGAAATTGGTGAAAATTTAATCCAAGTTCTGCAAGAAGTTACTGTGGATGACGCAGGCGATAGTGATGAAACATTTCTGAAAATATGTTCATGTTCTTCTGCCTTGAGTATAAAATACATTATTCATGGCAGAGCATTAAAAAAGTTTTTTTTTTGAAAATTCATGAATATTCAGAAGTTACAGCATATTATCATTACATTTCTGTACAACAATTCCATATGTAGGAAGTGGGATGTTCGGGTTTAAATATGGGTGAGAGGCTGTATCTCACCAGGATGAGTACATTTTCTTTACTGTAGTCTTTTCTGCAGCCCAGTTTATAGGCTTGTTGTGGCTGCAGTTACGGCCCAACTTGATGGTAATAAAAAAGACAAGTATCGCCAAATAAGGTGACCTTCCCTTAAATCACAGAGCATGTTTAAGACTTGCTGACTCATGAATTTATCTCTCCTCAAAGCCCATCAGTAAAGAAGGAAAGTTAATTTTATCAAAAATATTCTGGGATTTTCCGGGATCTCCTTTGCCTGTTTACAGATTTTGTACCGTCATTTAGGGTGATTTCAGAGTGGAAAAATCTGTTGGTTTGGACCGAGTCCTGAACCTTTCACTTGGTCAGACTTTCGACTGAAAATTTTTGTTTTGAACCAAAGCTTGCAAACAAAACCACGTGACTGAAGATTTCTTCACTTATTGACCAGGAATTACGAGGGCGGGGCAAAGTAACGACAGAAAAAAAAAATATGGAAGTCCTGCGTTTTACAATCACTCTCAGGATAGTTCACTGATTCAAACTTTATATTCTGAATCTTGAATGTCTGTATCAATGTCAGGTACAACACTATTTACTGCTACTTTGGTACGGTGGAGACATGCTGTAAGGTGGTTACTAAGGAGACGACAATCAAGAAGGTAAATATTTATGACAAAGAGATTGTTGGAAAAACAGAAGCGATGTGTATAAAAGTTGTTTTAATGAGCCTGCATTCATCCGACCACATTTTAATGAGTTGCCGTTACATCACTACTCCACATTTGTCCGCAGCTTTCGGTTTAGATCCCATTATGCCTGGCCATGGTGGCCTTTTTGGTTCAGCTATTCTGTTCTGAGTACAGAACCTATCCAGACTGAGGAAACTCAGAGCAAACTGGGGCTCAGTCTCATTGGAGACAAACAGAGACCACCTCAAAAGATAGATCCGAGAGTGGTTCCTGGTCTCGGATCAGGGTCCGCTTATGTGTATTAAGACTGAAAATTATCATGGGAAACAAACTGTGGTCGAACCAAATGTGTCCAGTGTGACAACACCCTTAATGACAACAGAAATAAAGTCATAACTAAGAGGCAAAAGTTTAAAGTCGAAAGTACACATGCAAGAAATTTGAATATTAAACAAAAATTTAACTGACAGTAAATGATGGGGTTTTCCTACTGATGTATATTCTAGACATATACAAACATATCAGCATACATATGTCATATGTCAACACATATACATATGTGTTGCATCAAAAAAAGGGATTTACTTCTTGGCATTCACAACACATTTTTAAAAAAACTTTTGTCTTTATTGGTACAGCAATTATTATTTTTGCCAGCAAATGTTTTCAAAAGTTTGTTTAGAAAATGCAGTCATGGAAAAAAAGCTGCATTGTGGCTTAAATAACAAATTACGTGCATTTATTCCGAGTTTCACAATTATGAGATTTCCTTTGGATACAAGCACTAAAATGTAATTGAATTAAGGAACAAACTGGGTCTTATTCTTATTCCAACTATAGCATCAGAGCCAAACTCATTCTTCTGTTAATGCAACAAGATTATGTGACAAAACCAGCTTATTTACGTGTCTGTGTTAAGCATTGATGATGGGCGTCAACATACCTTTTTCATTGACTGAAACAAACTTTGCAAAAGTTATTGAGGGCATTTTTCTTAATACTTTTATATTCTCAAACTGTTTTCATTAACCTCATCTATGAAAGTTATTAAAATAAAAACACAAAAAATCATCACGGTAGATATTTGCATAGGAAAAACGCTGACATAAACCTCACAGTGTTATAATATAATCATGCAGATATCTTGAAGTGTTGCTATTTTTAATGGATTATATGTGTAGAATATGTACTGTAAACATAAGGATTAGTGTCAAGAAGATAGCATAATTATGTCCAATCAATTTATTACTTTTTTGTGCTTTGTCTGTATTGCTTGAAATTAACCAGTAATCCAAAAAGTAAAACAATTTTTAAATTGAAAAAATAGCAAAATGAAAAAACAACAACTTCTGCAATTTATTTTTTTCCATTACTGTGCACATATAAAAAAGTTGCATACAAATGTTTGCTTTAACATAAAAGAGGCTTTAGGTTTCAGTTAATGTTCAGATGGATTTATGGATGTTTACGCTAAGTTTTTAGTTACTAAACTGTTGAACGTGGTGCTTCCACATGTTGTTGGACATCAAGCTACATATTGATGCCCAATATGTAGCTCTACACTCACAAGATAAAAGTCTACAAGATTTATCTTAAACTTTAGGGAGTTTAAGATCCTGAGAATATCCTCTTTTCATTGTATGTAGTTAGGTCTTTTTGGCTGGCACAGCCTAACAAAGGGGGCTAATGTAAGAGGACTTTAATACAAGTGTTTATACATTAATTTTAAGAAGTTATTCAAGTCAACTACGAAATATTTTTGTGAGATATAATCTAAAATTGAAAAACCGTAAACTACAGAGAAAATGCTCATTTTTCAAATAGTAAATAGTATCAGTTTCCATCTAATGATTGTTTGTTGTTGTTGTTGGGAAAAAAAAGAAATCTGCACATTGAGCAGTTCGAGTCCCAGACCGGAGCTCCAGTGTCAGCAGCGCCCCGGCTATACTTATCACTGCAACTGTCGGACGCACGGCGGGCCTTGACGCAGGCACCGTGCAGTCAGCCCTATTTGGACACGGCTTCAGCGCCAGCCTGTCACTTCAAACCGTTCATTCATTTCATAACCCTCTACCAAAACGCCCTTCCTTCTGTCAAAACCCGCGTTTTACGCGTCAGCTTAGCGTCCGAGCACCCCAAACTGCGCCAAGCGCAGAAAGCTGAACAGGCACTTTGGGCTCCAGTCAGGAGCGCACGCAGAGTCCTATAAACAGCAACGCGCTTACAGTTTTTTAAGGAGCGGCGAACTTCTCCGCCTTTCTTATTAATAGGCGACAGAGGCGGAATGGAAGCGCGTACCCGGCGGTCATGGCGATGTTGTAGAAGGTGAGCCATGCGGTCGTGAGGGCGCTCTTCGTTCTCTTCTTGTTGTTGTTTTCCTTCTCCTCCACCGTACCGTCCTCCTCGCTGGACGCCATGGCACCGGGGGCAGGGTGGGGAAGTCAGGAAGGGAGCCGACAGCTGAGGCTGGTTGGAAGGGGAGCAGAGGGGCCGACCATCTATTTATCTACCCCCCCCTGCGCCTCTCACCAGTGCGTAAAGTGCGTAGCCTTCCGGCGAGCCAGGAACAACACCACAACCCAGAACTTATACTATGTTTTTATAATTAAAAAAATGAATTTGAATAATGCAGAAATGTACGAAAAGAAAACATTTTCTGAACAGTGTAAATTCTGAAAAAACATTTACTCTAGAAACGCCAGAATAAAAAGTCACATTTTCATCACCATAATCAAAAAATCCTGAATTTTGTTAAATATGTATACATGTCCTTTAGTCATTTGGAAAATGATTTTAAAGTCATCATCATGAACATGCTTTTTTTCCAGGAGATGCAATAAAAACATTATTTACCATTATCGCGTCAGTTTTTATTTTATTTTTTGTAAAATGGATCGAAACAAGATTCTAATGTCAGACTAAAATCATGTATGGATAGCAGTTTTTTTTACAACTCTTACTGAATGTTTACATTCAGAAAAAAATAGAATGAAAAATGAAAACTTATTATTTTCTTTTAAGAGTAATCCCCAATCCATACATTCTTTTTCCAAACCTGCTTAGTACCGTATATGGTTGCTGGAGCCTATCCTATAGCCATGGTGATGCACACCCTGGAAAGCTCACCTGTCTGTTGAAGAGCCACACAACTTAAACTTTCGTTTACACAGGGGCAATCTAATCACTAAATGACTTAGAGTCCATCTCTTCTTGCTTTGAGACGAGTGCACCAACTGCTACATCACCATGCAACTTATATTCTAAATCGATATCCCCAAATAATAATTACTACATTTGTCACCCTTAAATTGCATTGGTTTTCTTCATCATTTCATATTTCTTTTATCTGTACTGTACTTTGTCTGCGTTCTTGGTTTTTTTTTCCTTTATTTTCATGCGTTTTCCTATACAGATTTCTACATGCTTTCTATATGCTAATGTAGTTGTAATCATTTTTTTAATTTCTTGGTTTGGTTTATTACAGCAAGTTTGCAACTCTTGTTTGGTGTTCAACTTGTGTTGTGGCATGCACCAGTGTCCATAGTAAAATGGCGTATACTTGTATAGCACTTTTCTACCTTCCTTGAAGGCCCAAGCGCTTAACAGTCGCCAACATGCATTTGTCTTGCATTAGTTTTCCTAAGTACTGGTCCTGTTTATTCTGGTTTTGATTTCAATATCCTCCTGAACACCCCCCCCCTCACACAGATTTTCTTGTCTTTTTTTTTTTTTTATTTCACTAAACTACAATTCCTGGAGTCCCACTCTTTCACATCATTGAAATAGCCCCGAATGTCCCCTGTAAATATCAAAAGGAGTTAGTTCAGAGTTTGGGATATTTAAAGGTTTAGCTATGACCTCTACAAAATGACACATTTGTTATCATCCCTTAAAGGGACTTAAGGGAAGTAAAAAAGATAAAATAAATAATAATTAAGAAGTACTGGTTGCTTGTGCACACCAGAAAGAACCTCACGTGCAGCGCACCAGTTTTCACCAGGTTGATTAGTGCTTAAACGCTCACTCTGTTATATTAATGCCAGTATTAGGGAAATAAAATTATTTTTTCAAATGATAACAGAGCAAGGATATAGTGAAAAATACAACAAAAAAAACCCAGATACTTCCGCCCTTCATCTCTTTGCCACCAGATGGCACCAGACGTTTGGAATACTTTTAGAATCTGCAGATTTCACTGTGAAGAGTCCTCAAACTGAAATTAAATTGAAATATAATCAAGGTCATATGTTCCATGATATTATCACATTTAACCCTCAAAGCTACTAATTCCATGTTGGTAATCCTAAATGGCTCTAGAGGACTTCACCATTAGCACATCCTTCAGGGTGCTGTTACCTAATCTTGGAGTGGAGACCAATGAGACATATCAATACAGGTAGCACGCTTGTTGCATATGTAAAGTTGGACGCCATATTGGACAAAGAGATGCCCTTTCACTGCTGCGCTACAATTGTACAAAGAGCTGGAAGAAAAAGGCAGTGACTTTTCACAAGTAAATTATTACTGTCAGGAAATGAAGGAGAACTACTAGAATACATTCTAGGAAGATCTGAGTGAGTTTACTCAGAATAGTGAACGTTTAGGCTGATCTTATAGCCTATTCAAAGTCAATGGTAGCTTTAGACTTTGCACTATTTGCATGTTTTCTGGCAGGACCACCTATCTTTTTTGTTTTATGAGGATGACCATGGTATTTGCATGTGTGTTCGACCTCAGATCAGACCAGACAACCAACTAGTAAGCATATTAATAAGCTTAAGTTAAGATTTCCTCAGTAGCAGTGAGCTACCATTTATAAGAGAGGACCATTTATATCATGACGTATTTATTTAGAGAAAAGTTTAAAATGTTGTTCAACTGTTGCATCTTATACAAAACATTTAATACCATGATCTGGGTCTGTTCTGTGACGATCAGAGTCTTTTCTTATAAAAATCAGACCAAAATTATGCATTTTATGGTAATTTTACTGCATCTTCTAAGCCATGACTAAATGGCTATGTCTGAATTCCCTCCCTACTCCCCAGCTACTATAGAACCTTCTAGTGTAGGACTATCTAGTGCCCTGGTTTTTGAATATAATTTGGACACCATGCTCACAACTTTTTTTTTTTTTAAACAACAAATATAACGTCACCAAATTCAAAAAGAGAAAACTTAATCAAAACAAGCATTTTATGAGCACCATTCATGAGTACATGTTATAGTACAGTATATGTTCTGATTATGGAAAAGTTGATGGCTTATTTAAAAAATAAATAAATAAAAAAGACATTTAAATACATTTTTTCCACTGAAACAGTTCAAACACAATGCATTGTGGTCCATATTCCCCCAATCTGGTGAGCATTGATGCACACTGTTTTTTTGCAGAGAATTCTGGGAAATTTCTTGGACCCTTGGTTTAGGAATAGTAGATTCAGAAATGGTGAACGTACTATATAGTGAGTAGTGAAGGAATTCGAGCATAGCTATTGTTTACTGACATGCCCAATATAGCGTCATTCTTTACGTATCTTGGACAAGAATAACTGGCTAGCGTGCCATTTCTAATAACACATCTCATTGGTAGAGACCATACTAAAAGAAAGTAAAGGACCAGTTGGATCATCATGTCACTAAGGTACACAAAGCCTAGTGCAGTGTAAGCAGTTGGGTAAGCAGAGAGCCAGGACTGTGGTGTGTGGAAATTGCTAGTGATGGCAGACAATGCAGCAGTCCGGGGCCTGACCAGCCCTCAGAGGGACAAGGGTCGCTTCACTGCGACAATAGCTCCCCGTCTCCCTCCCTTCTTTTTGTAACCTGCCATAGGATGGGCTCAGGGAGGATGCTAAAGTTTGCCATCTGCGAGGTGTTACAGTTTGCAGGATTGTGCTTGCCGCTCTTCCTCGTCATGCACAGGTTTGCGGTTATCATAGCAAAGGTCAAAACCTCGGCTCGGCCACCAGGTGACGGCAGCACAGCCTACTGGCTGATCGTGGCGTCCTCCATCGCTTACATCACTTCCACTGCTTTGCTGGTCTGGGTTCCCCTGAAGTCCTTGGTCTTCATGAAGAAGAGGTTTCTGGTCGGAAGGAAGAAGTGGTGAGTTTCCGCAGAAGCATGTGGACGTTCCTTACTGTGTGTGGCCCACTTGAGTCCCAGTGCAACACTGATGGAGACCAGAGCTGCTGGAGTCTGAACAGGCCTGTGAAATGGTTTGGACAGCACTTGGCTGGTGAATACCACGAGTAAGCAAGTCCTGCAAACGCTTTTGTCTTCCCCTCTTACTTTTTTGTTGTTTTTCCCCCCCGTCTTTTGTCCCTGTAACAGGAGGCCGGTGGCCCTCGTTTATGTGATCCTCTCCACATTACCCTGCTTTGCCTTTCTCATCGCCAGCTCTGAGGTACAACATGCGCTGGACTGTTTAAGATTTGCGTCCTTGTCAATGTAGCACTTCTTTGAATGTAGCATTTTACCTTAATGCCAAAGCAAAAGCAGCTAGTACTTGAGTCATTTGCAGATATGCCATATTACAGCAAAAAGAAGAATAAAAAAAACCTTGACACCTGTCGATTTTGGAGCATTTAGTGGGATCACAGAGAGATGGCTCTGTAAGAGGAATAAAAGGTGATGATTTGTGAGAAACCTTTACATTCTCAGGGGAAGAATATCCAACCGTATGGATAAGTAGCTACTGATAAGCAGCTTGGTTCCTTTTCCTGCCAGTCCTGTCAAATCATGTGTCCATGAGGCACATTTCCACTTCCTTGCTGGTTGTGGTCCAGGGCTCCTCTGCTGTTTTCATGTAGTCCTCTCCAAAGGACCCAGCTGACCTGCGGCCCTCGCTTATCTGGCATCTTTTCCATAAGAGCCATAAATTTTGCTAAGATGACCGTTTCTGTCTGCTTTGTTCAGTGTCCTGTCCGAGTGAAGTCCTGACTCAGGCGCATACCAGAAGTGCTCATGTAGTTTAACAGAGAGCATTGTCGCTCTCAGAGGTTAAGTGTTGGGCTCGAATGTAAGCATGCCTAATTATATCACTGTTTGTCCAGGTGCAGATAAATAACAACATGAAACATGATACGTTCACAGAGCTCCCTGTGTCATTAGTCCTCTTCTTGCTCATCTGCATTGATGTTGTGGAGAGGATACGTCACTGCAGACTGACGGGCCAGGGTGAGCGCAGCACACATTCTGACTGCAACAAACCTGACATTTTTCTCCAATATCTAAAAAAACGTGGCATGAAATTGGATCAAAAACAACTGAGGGATGTAGATCAAGTAAACTTTTTTAACAGAAATGTAATCCTCTCTATAATAATTATTTCATTGTAATTTCAAATGTTTATTTTTTTGTGAATTATTATTTCTTTTTTTTTTAAATGTAATTAGATACATTTTTGTGCTATATAAAGTTATATTTTTTTTAATTGAATTTCTTAATTTATTTATTTTTTTTACATCTTTTGGACCCGCCCTTGTTTCTGGGCTAAATTTTGTTGCATTTTTTGTTTCATTTTCAACCGACCGAGCACACAGGCTGTTTGGAGGATTAGAATGTGACTTGTTTAAAATAAAAATAAAAACTTCTATCATTTTATAATAAATTCTTGGTTTTGTCTACAGTTGTAGGGTGCACAACATTCCAAGACATCTGTCAACAAAGGTTTTTCCCTGCAGTGCAACCTTGATCTATGAAGCTACTTTTTTGCAGAAATGTTTCTTCCTCTTTTTATTCCCCTTTTGAAATTAAAGTGAAGTAAAACACTCCTTTTTGTTTGGAAAAAAGGGAATTATGTTGAAGTGAAACTTTTAGGAAAAGTGTCATTTTTGGTTTGAAGAACCTCACCAATTTTATTAAAAGCTCACTTCTGTAGTAATGGAAACTTCACCAGGACGGTAACAAATACAGATAGTCACTTTAGTCTCTAAACTTTAGCTGGGTGAGAAAGAAGGAATAACATTTTAGGGAGTCCCCAGGAAAATAACATTTTTTAAATATTTAAACCACCATTTAAGCTCTACAGTACAGAAATACAACATTTAGAATCCTGTGTCATAGACACTGTTTATGCAGAACAAAAAATCTGTTTGGATTTTCACATTGCAGTTCTTGGAACAAGATCTCTGCCTCTCAAATCTCTAAATGAGCACCGTTCCAGATTGTTTTTGTTTGCAAAGTGAAAAAATAAATTAATTGAGAATCACCGTAGAGTTAAAAATTACAAATTCAGATCTTTAGTAATCTGGTCTTTTTGAGCCTATTTGAAGGTCATTAAGTGAAACAGTTTTTTTCCCAGCTTTTTTGTGCAGTAACATGTTTCAACACTACAAAAATAGGTAGGTCCCTTAGATAGACATAAAAAAAATTCTCACTCCTTTGTCAGATTTTTTTTGTAAATAGTACAAATAATCTGCCAAAGGGGCAAGAAAAATTGTCTTACCAAGTTTTTTTTTTTTTTTTAAGAAAAAAGGTAGGCTGATGTTATTTGCATGTGCAACCAAGCACAAAAAATGATGGAAATTCTTGCACATTGCAACACACCTCGCACACATTTTAACCCTAATCCTTACTGTAACCCTAACCTTAACCCCACACTAATTAAGTCACTTCAAAAAACTATTCCAGCCACTAAGACATGTTTTCTCAAGCTACATACACACTGGGAGTTTGACGTGTGAATGCTCAAAAAATGTTCCTGAATGTGGACAAGCAGGTAGAGCATTTTTTTCTACCGTTTACTAGTGCTTGTCCCCCCCAACTACAGTTGGAGAAGGCTTTGTGTGAAATGTCAAAGTAGTGCAAATCTTGTGAATCTTGTTCCACACTTTTTCTTTCACATCTCTCTTCCGATATGTGTTGCAGAATTCCAGCTAGATGCAAACCGCGATAATTAACTCCTCTGCATGACCAATTTTCAAACAGTTGGCATTTTCTTTAAATAAAAAAGGGACACCATCCATATGTCACAACCAAGTCCAAGATTGGTCAAAGTTCAACCTGGTTTAACTTTCAAAGCTTGTTTTGTACGTAGAGCCCAAAAACTGTTGTAGCTACATATGAACGCAAACGTCTTGAAAGCTGAAACCCATAACTTGCATTTATACATTTTTTCATAAGTGGCCGCTTGAACGAGAGTTGCAGATGAGGGTGTGAACATAGCTTCAAAGAAAGATTTTGAAATTGAAAAACTTTTCTTTCAAGACAGAAAGTACGACAAGGGTATTTTTGGGTTTTAAGATTCAGTTTTTGCAGTGATGCCTGACTGTTGAATAGTTTAGGTCAAATATCTTATTTCTAAGTAAGATGCTCTTTTGGTTTAATGTACTTTTTGTTTTTGCAGACTGCAGGATAAACACTTTCTGTAACATCTGCTTGTTTGTTTTCCTCTTTGTTTCTGCAGCTAATGAAATAAATAGAGATGCTGAAATTCCCTCCACAGTCCTCACACATGTGGAGCAAGTTACACCCATGACGCCAATTTCCCCGGCTGTTCCAGGGCCAGCCGTGCCTAGGCAAACTGTGCCAAATCCAGCACAACCTGGACCAAACCGGCTTAACGACAGGAACCAGAACAGTGCAAGAGCTCGACTGGAGAGCAACGGGACAGTTCTGGGGGTTTCAGGGACAAACGGCAGACCCTTTACCATTTCAGGACTGAGCCCACCACCAGCAAACGCCCCAGTGTATGGACTGTCCTCATACACCCATACAGGACCTTTAAGATTTCTGTGTGCCAGCGATGCCCGAGCAGACGTGTTTGTGGACAGTTTCATGTTCTGGATGGATACAGTGGAGATGGTGAGAGTGGCGGGACACCCGCTGGTCTACTACTCAGGCTGGGTGTGCCCCATCTACATCTTTTGCTACATATCCTGCCTGCGTGTGGTGGTGATGCCCCACAGCCCCTTGCTCTCTTCAATGGGAGTGGCCCTGCAAGACTTACCCTTCTTCTTTGTGCGCGCCAGCCTTATCGCCTACTTTGGCTTTGTCACACCTATCCTCTATCTAATGAAGAATCTCCTGATCTGTCTGGCCTTTGTCTACTTTAACTTCATGACCAAGCTGAGGGTCTTTAACACAGAGAGGGTTTTCTTTTGAGGTGGTAAAGTAGATACCAAAAGTTGAGGAGACAAAAAACATAAAATAACTCCAGGTTTCTGTGCCACAGCTCGATAACAAAAAAAACCAGCATGTGACACTTTCACCTTGAGGTTAGAGAAAACTTAAAATGTCTCCTGAAAGGATGCTTTCATTATAAGGACTTATATCAGGAACAATGATTCTCATTTAGAAGCTGATGAAAATAGAATTTGCTTCTTTGGAAAAGTCACACTTAAAATTCCAGGCTGAAGGGAATTTTTGTTCAGATTTCTAAATCTTGTGCAATTTCTTTATTTCTTGGGAAACCAAAGTTAAGGTCATTAGGATCGATAATAAAATAAGTTTGGACAACTTGACCCACTTCAGTCATCTTTTGATCTATTTTCAAAGCATTCCTAGTGGTCTTTTAATTATGATTATGCTGTTTTTAGACCCTTTTTTTTTTTTATTTGTCGTGTTCTGCAACAGTTTCTGCAGAGAGAGAAATTTGCCTCCAGGTTGTGGGTTGGACCGTTGGCAAAGAGCAATTCCGCCCCCCCTTCCCGCTGTTGAGAGCTTGTGGCCCCACCCAGAGTATTTTCTACATTACGAATACACTTTTTTCCAACAACATTTCTTTTGTGATTCACAATGATTTGAACAAAGAAATACTCAAAAATGCTACTTTAAGCTTAATTTTATATGTGTCCTTTTTTGCCAGAAAATGCCACAAAAACACTGTTAAAAAAAACCCCACAAATTTAATCGGAGTGGGCCTGTACCACAAAAGTAGTTGCTCTAACATTTATTTTGCTTGAAATTATTTTTATATCTTGGTTCTTACAGGTCAAAAGGGAGCTCTCAAGCAATACCATTGTCCAGAGACTGTTTCAATAATGTTTTATAACCTTTATGTGCATCCCTCCCCTCTGAACCCCTGATCCTTATCAAGCATGACACTTGTGAATGTACCTGTAGTGTCTCTCTGAATTTCAGAGTTCTCTGCCATCATGTTTTTCAAATGCCTTTTTCTTCTGAAAGTAAATTTTGATATAAGAGAAACCAGTGTGAGTTTGTTTCAATGAGAGATTCATTTATTTTAGTAACATTAATAAAGGGACTAAAACTCTTGTCGTTCTTCAGTGTGCATGTTTTGACCTCTGTTTGCAGTGGAATGTAGATTTCTTACCTAATGCTCCAGAAGAGAAAAAAAAAGTTTCCTGTCATTCTTTTGCAAAACATTCTCATCTCACACAAGAGCAACAGAGGACGGCACATGCAACCTGCAAAACAACATCAGTCCTATTAGTTGTCACCACTGACTAAATTAGACAAACAAGACAACCTGACCCCTCCTCACTCATGTTCCAAATAGGAAGTACCCGCTGGTTCCAAGACACAAAAATCCCATAGACTATAACTCAGTCAATTGGTCAGAATAACCATTCTTGCTCAAATACATTTTTCATAACATCTTCTTGCTAATCCTATTTTTTCCAGTATTATTTCTCTTTATCACAAGATCTAAACTGACCAATCAGATGCCTCAATAAAAGCATGTGGTGCTCACTGGCCCCCAGCTTGAACATCTGACAGATTCTCCGGAGCCCTCTTTCAGTGGAAGGGGTGTGGACTTTGAACAAGCTCACTCCTGATTGGCAACAGTAGTTGCCCTAGAAACGTGACTTATTTTTTTCCAATAAAAGACAACAAAGAGATTGTAGGCCAAAAAAACCCCCCACCCCCACCAAATAATGGATTTGATCAATGTTTCACTTTATGTGAACATTTTAACATTTTAAAACCCAGTTTGCATGGGTTTGCACTGGCTTGAAAGCAAACAAACATTCACTGTCTAAAATTATTTTTGAATTTACTTGATGGTCAATTATTGCACAAATCCACTACCCGGTTTCTTTCATTTCCTGCTTGCCTGTGAAATTTCACTTCCCCTCTTGCAGAGAGGTCTGCAGGAGCTTGTTGGATGTGGACTCACAGACCACAATTGAGCAGCCATGTGACAGGATATCCATCAGTTTGATTAAGAGGAGAGAGACCCCGTGCATCTGTGTCACTGCTGCTCCCTACCAAACACCTCTGGACGTAGCAGACCACCCTTCTATGAGTGAAAAACTTCCTTCCGAGAAGGGAACACCAAACTACAGAGCAAGGATGTTGCCTTGCTCAAACATCTTTGTTTTTTTTTGTCTTCTGCAAGTCCTCTGCATCTCTGCAAATATAGGTAGGTATGATAGAGACATTTATTTTTCCCATTATGTATCAGAATTCAGTAGTTTTGGCTCTGGATTCCTCAGACACCGGCTCCTTCCTGATCTTCAACCAGGACCACAACAAGTGTGTAAAGGTAGAGACTGCCACCTCGCTAACATTAGCCCAATGTAATCCTCGTGCCAAGCAGCAGCAGTTTCGCTGGGCCTCCAACTCTCGTCTCCTGAGTCTGTCCCTCAAACTATGCTTAGCCGCCACAGAGATCAAAGACTGGGTCAAGGTGGTTCTCAATGAATGCGATGAGAACAGTGACCTTCAACACTGGCAGTGCAAGAACGATACTCTCTTCGGTCTAAAAGACCAGGATCTGCATCTCAACTGGGGCAACCACAATGAGAGGAACTTGATGATCTACAAAGGATCAGGAGTTTGGAGCCGATGGAGGATATTTGGCACCATGGGAGATCTTTGCTCCAAAGGGTTCCAAGGTAAGAATCCTGACTCTGCATGTCTTAAAACAGTGTCTGTAGCTGTAAATTGCTTCACCGTCCAAGGTGTTTGGAGAGATGAATTTAAGGGTCATCCTGTAGAACTAATATGGCCTGTAATGTCATTAGGTTGGTATATAAAAAATGCATTGATTACATTTTCAGAAAAATCCTGATTATGTTTTTACTGTAAACAAATACTAAACTGGTTGCCAGGGTAACACATTTGAATTGGAAATTTCAGTTGTTATTAATTTAAAGCATTTTTTGTAAATATTAACAAACCTGATGAAATAAAGTAGTCTTTGTCATGTTGATTTGTGACTTTTCATCTATGCCCTCTTATCTTCTACTAAACCTTAACATTCTAAGCTGCAGCTTACTGTCTCTTTAGTTTCACCTTTAATCCATGATTTATGCCCCTTTAGAGATTTTTACTTTAGGGGGAAATTCGTTTGGAAAACCCTGTCAGTTCCCATTCAAGTTCCAGGAGAAGTGGTTTGCTGAATGCACGAAGGACGGCCGCATGGACGGCCAGCTGTGGTGTGCCACAGAGAGGGATTACGATAAAGAGAAGAAATGGGGGTTTTGCTCCACCCAAGGTAGGTGTCAGAGAGACATTTTGGGCCCATCAACAATGCTCTTCACTCCTCTACAGCTGTGACCTCTTCGAACATGTAAACTGAGCAGCAAATATTTCATCAGGTGCTCACAGGTCTGGTTTCTGACCCTACGTCCCCATTTTTGCCCAGCAGGTCAGCAGTGTCACTTCCTTTGAGGTTGTCAACACAGCACTGTCCTTGTTTTAAAAAGTCCATATTTCCCCAACTCCCCTTATGTTGTTGGAAGCCGGAAAAGAACAGGAAAACAAAAGGAATGTCATGTTTTTAAAGCCGCCACGTTCAAAGATTTTAGATTTTCAAAATGTATAGGTTTTATTTAACTCTCCTCAGCTCATTTTAACTTATATGGTTTGTATTTTTTGACATCATCTAGGATTCAGTGGCTGGGACTCTGACCCGGTCACAGGAGTTCAGTATCAGAGGAATGCACAGGCAGCGCTGACCTGGCATCAGGCCCGGAAGAGCTGCCAGCAGCAGGGAGCTGATCTCCTCAGCATAGTGGAGCTTCACGAGCAGTCTTACATTTCAGGTATAACGAACCCTTTTCCCGTAATTCAAATTCTACGTCAATGAAACTCAAATGTTTAATTCCTGTTGATAAAGGGTTGACAAGCCATTTAGGAACATCTCTGTGGATTGGGCTGAACAGCTTGGATTTTGAGAGCGGATGGCAATGGAGCAACGGAAACCCATTTAGATACTTAAACTGGGGACCAGGTTAATAGACCTACAAAAATAAAATTAAATTTAGTTACTTTTTTTTAAAAGTTTCTAATTCATTTACCTGCAGGTCATCCCTCCTCAGAGCCAGGGCTAAGCTGTGCAACAATAAATGCAGGAAAAGCCTCCAAATGGGAGAGCATCGCCTGCACCAAGAAGCTGGGTTACATTTGCCGAAAAGGAAATTCTACCAGCCTGCCTCCGCCGCCAGGTACATTTTCACACAACACGATGAGAACTGGTTCATCATGGTTAAAAAAAAAAAAAAGAGAGAGGTTCAATTAATTAAGTAATTAGCATCAGATTAATAAGAGTGACGCTTCTCTGCTCCTTCTGTCCTATTCACAGTCAGAGGACCAAGCCTCTGCCCCAGTCACTGGGTTCCCTATGCAGGAAACTGTTACTTCTTGGAAAGAAGTAAGAAAATGTGGAAGGATGCTTTGACTTCCTGCCGCAAAGATGGAGGGGATCTGGCAAGCATACAAAGTTTAGAGGAGCAGAGCTTTGTCATTTCTCAGACTGGATATTGTAAGTAAACAAGTATTTACACAAAGAAAAAACACATGTTTAGAAAGAAAGGCAGTATTAGAGAAACTGCTGAGATAAAAAGGACTTTAGATGCAATAGAAGTGTCATTTCTTGAATGAAAGAAATTTAAATTATATGAAGACAAATCCACCAATTTGCATGTTAAAATTATAAAATGGGATTTTTTGTAACTGAGCCAATCTTTCCTTATTATTCCTTTATTCACAATAATATAACATTTTACCAGGGGCGCCCAAACTTCCAATTCCAAATGTATGGACAGCCGCCGTCCGGAGACATTTACACAGTCAGCTGTTGTCAGCCAGTTTAGTAATGGCGCCATCCCTGCCTGTCACTGGACTGCCACCGTGCAATCTCAAAATGTGCTGGATGGCCACTGACCAACGTCAACTTTTAGAGAAAAATCATCCAGCCGTAAAATGTAAAATTTTTCTTAAAACTTTCATGTGCAGAATTTGTGGAAAAACTTGCATTTAGGTCGCAGCGCGGTAGCATTTTGAAATATGTGACCATAATCTTTGTGACAAAACCTCTTTGTAATTTTGAGGCCATAACATATGTCACAGAAAAATCTGTTAAACCAGCAGTTTGTTAATTGCATAAACAAAATAAATAAACTTCAAAGAATACAGATCTAAAATAAATGTCTGTTTAATCTTAGTTTTATATTTTTATTTGAACTTCAGCACAGACGGACATGCTCTGGATCGGTTTCAACGATCAGAGGAATCAACTGCTGTTTGAATGGACCGATCACTCTCCGGTAACCTTCACCAAGTGGGATACTGGGGAGCCATCTCACATCACCAACCACCAGGAGGACTGTGTTCTTATCCGGGGCAAGGTAACGTGAAAGTAACGTGAAAGAACATCAAGCAACGGTTGGTTTGAAAATCTGCTTTTTGCAGGATGGAAACTGGGCAGATCACACATGTGAGAAGATGCATGGTTATATCTGTAAGAAGAAGGCTTCCTCCACTCTAACTGAAGGCAATCACGAGGAAGAAAACCCAGGATGCAAGCTTGTGAGATTTTCGTTTGGGAAAAAAAATATTGCCCTAAAATTTGTATCAAAAATTACTTAAATTTTTCTTATAGGGTTCTTTTCGATTTGGCTCATTTTGCTACAATATTGGGGCTGAAACAAAAACATTTGAAGAGGCAAAGCAGACGTGCACAGAGACTGGTGGGAATCTTTTGGACATATCTGATAGGTATATTTTATGTTTTTGTCAAGATTAAAAAAAACTAAAATTAAATTTAAAAAAGTACTTAAATGAGCAGAAATCATGATTTAAAATGTTTCTCATGTTCACACAGATATGAAAACGCTTTCCTGGTCAGCTTGGTGGGATTGAGACCAGAAAAATACTTTTGGACAGGTTTCTCCAACACAGAGAATAAAACCACCTTCAAGTGGACAACAAATAGAGAAGTCACCTTCACTCATTTCAATGCAGGTCAACCAGGTAACATGAAGGCTCTTAAAAATGTCTTTCCCCACATCAAATTGTTAATTTTTCACACAGGAAGCTGCTGTATTGTAATGACAAAATATCTATGATAGTTTGAATTTATTCACAGAAAATAGAATACGTGCATTTGTCACTAATCACGATGTATTGCTCTAGAGTCTGAACCTAACTATGTGAAAACCATGGGTTTAAATAGTCTAAGAAATGATTACCAAATATTTTCAGCAGCTGTGGTGATTATGAACAAAGATCAGGTGAGGTTGTTACTGAGGAAGCTGAAGCAGAAAGTCAAAAAACCCTGACATAAATGCAGAATTGAACTTCAAAACAACTAAAATCACATACAAACTAATTGAAACATAACAAGTAAAAAAAAAAAAAAGGTACCAGCTTAACAAACAAAAAGCTTCATATGGAACAAAAGCTGCTGATTGTCAGAGGACTATTGACTATAGTCAATTAGCCATTAACCATTATTTTAGAATAATAATGGTTAAAATAATAGTTTTTAAAGGATAAAACATAGCATATTACTATCAATTAAATTATCTATTTCCCCAAGGTAATAGACTATGGTGTCACTGATTGAACTATTCACAAATAAACTTGTTAATCCAGCTTTAGGTGAGTTGGTGCTCAAGCAGCCAAACACAAACAAAAACTTAAAAAAAACTTTTTAAACACCATCTTCTTTAAAGTGACGTTTTGAGATGGTGGTTAATTCTCCAGTTATCTTCTTTCTGCCGTTAGCCATGCTGGCTCTTGAGTTTATTTATCCCTTAAGTCCAGGTTGGGTTTTTAGCGTTTTTTTTTTTGTTCTTTTTTACAACTTTAAAATTTCCACAAAGACTGAATCTTTAAAACTTTTCTGGCAACTGTCTTTTCTGGCAATACTTTATATCCAGTTTCTTTTTTACCAGATATTTTTTATTATATCAGACAAAGATTCCACAACAAACTCAAAATTGTCCAGAAAATTCAATTCTAAGAAGTAATTTTGTTATTTTTTATAGGAAAAATGTACAAAAAAATCAAACATGTGGAGACAAAATAAAAATGTATAAATCCAAAGACAAGATCAAAATAATGTAAAAAATCTCTGAAAACCAACAAAAAAAAAAAAACGTTAAAGTTTAAAAAAAAAGTTATAATGAACAATTTTGGAAGCCCAAAGCGCGGTTTCAAAACTAGCGTTAATGTATCACTATGCACATTTCTACAATCGTTTTCAGGCTCTATGGACAAAACATGCATCCATGGAATGCACATTGATTGTTAAACCAGTTCGAACTTTGACCAATCAAGGACTTGTATTTGGTAGTAATATATGGATTTCAGTTCATCAAAGAGCAAACTGTTTGACAATTAATCACGGAGAAGAAATTAATATTTGTTGTGATTTGCTTGGATATTTTGTACCAAGCTTCTTTCAGCCATAGGTGACAGACAGACATGCCCTAGTATCGGGTCGCTACAGATCAGTGTGTAAAAAACATATGCTAACGCGAGTCCTTGTGCACTATAAAGGAACCATTTATTGTTTATGGTCACAACTTTTCTGGTCTAATACCCTTTTCTTTGCATTTTTGACAAAAGACAAACTACAGGGATGTGTCGCCATGACAACTGGGATATTTGCTGGATTATGGGATGTTATTAGCTGCACGAACAAAGAAAAGTACATTTGCAAGAAGGTGGCAGAAAACGTACAGATGACGACGGTTCCTCCCACCACCCCGGCCCCGAGCTGTGCGCCTGGCTGGACCCCTGTCGTTGCAAAGAACACCTGCTTCAAAGTAGGAGAACAAGCTTAAGTAATCCATGAAAGCAAAAAGGAGAAAACCAGATCAGACCTATTTTTTCTTATAAAAAGGTTTACAGAAAAGAAAGTGCTTCAAAGAAAACCTGGCAGGAAGCACATGACTTCTGCAAGAACATCGGAGGAGACCTAATGAGCATACACAGTATGCGGGACTCAAGTTTGTAAGCTTGCTTTTCAAACATGAAAATGTATAAATGACCACAATGTAAGCTTAGGTAATCATCTGAAATAATGTGAATAATCTTGGTTTCAAGGTTTCATAATGCAAAGCCTGCATGGATAGGCCTCAGACTACAAGGAACCAATGAGGGCTTTGCATGGAGTGATGGTTCACCTGTAAGAAGTTCCAACAACAGAAAGGTTGAAGTGCATTTCATTTCCTGGCCTAAACATTTTTTTTTCCTAAATCATTACCTAGTTTGAATTTGAGAACTGGGGTTACGGAGAACCGAACAACTACAAGGACAGTGAACACTGTACAGAGATTTATCAATACTATGGGATGTACTGGAACGATGTACACTGTGAAAGATACAATGATTGGATATGCCAGATCAAGAAAGGTAAAGTGTACCCAGATTGGTACTTAGCCAGAAGTAAATATTTTGTTCATTGGTTCAGATTTGTACTTGTTATTGTTTCAGGTGTAATTCCCAAACCTGAGCCTACTGTATTTGAACAAGGTATGTTTACAACGACTTTTATAATATTAGCATGTATTAAAACTAGTGCTGTCAATAGAATAAAACAATTAATCAGATTAATCAAACTTTTGTATTGTGATTAATCACGATTAATGACTAATTAATAATAACATGTTTTACAACTTAACTTTTGTTTGACAATATGCAGCTTTTGAACAAAAAAAAAAAGCAAATTTATAAATCGCTTTCCTTTGCCGTTGCAGTCGAGGTCTGCCGGCTCAGCAACGCATTGACTTGTTCCCTTGACAATGAGCCTAAAAAATACGGGCCATTATCCATAAAATGGTCCATCTTTTGTGAATAAGCAATCGAAACCTAAAAATTTAGCAAGAATAAAGAATACTAAAAATCGATTTGAATAAAATTTTTTTTTGTAAGTGACCATGTTACAAGTGGGATTGTGCAAGACGAAGTGTGCATTTTCAGAAATTGACGCACACCGCGGAAGCCTGAACCGGCAGAAGAAGGTTGCTTCGCAAGTGTGATTAAGTTTACGTTAATATATACTAACACATTCATTTTTTTTTATTTAATCGCGTGCGTCACTGTTGACAGGCCTAAATAAAACACATTGTTTTTCTAATCTAAGGTGGGCTCCTATTGGGTCGCAACACAAAATAGGAAAATACACTGCAAATGACCAAAAATTTTCACAAGCAATTACATTGAAGTAGCTTAATTAGGACCTGTAATTACAAATAAACTGCATTACACTTGCTTAAATGGGTACAAATTTAATTTGAGCGCTACCAAGCAATAATGCGCTCAGAAAATCTGGTGCTTGTTTATTTTTATTCCAACTAGTCACTCATTTGTTTAATGGGTCATCATCTTTGAGGGTTATGGTTATTTTACAGGGATTTCCCAAAAGTCCCAAGAGTAGGAGCACTTTGCTCTCATGTTTCTACAGGGCAGAAATTGCTGCTGAATATCAAGGTCAAAGTTGACCTAAGAGACAGTGGTAGATCCCAGTCGCCATATTTTCTTGAAATCATATTTGACTTTTATTTTGCAACAACTAGCTCAGACGACCATGACCACACACTTCTCAAAGTCTTTCATGCTTGTGATGACCATTGGCTTGGACAGGTCCGGTGGACCAATTGGTTTAATGTAGATCCTGGAATTCAAAACCCATGTGCTCAGTATCTGCTTTTTCCGCTACAAGAGCGCGGCATGCTTTGCCAGTTCAGCATTAATTTTTGTGAGATGATCATTAAGATAAGCAGCCGTCCGTTTTAAGAGTTTTCTTTGCTTCATCAGAGCTATTTTGTGCTTTTGGTTCACAAACCTTATAAGGGTCTCTGGTTTATCTGTATCCTTTCTCCTGGGAAGCGGGCGGCAGATCTCGATGGTATTCAGATCCAGGAAAATCCCTTTAGAAGTGAGAAATGATCCAACTTGACTCTCCATGATCTCGGCTGTGGCCACTACAGCCTGGCTAGCTTCTGTGCCAAGCCTAGCCCTAGGTTTGAGTTGAAATCCCATGAGAATTATACTATTCATTCTTACTTGTTGATCCACATCGTTCACTCTACTGTCCAGGATGTCAAGCCGATTATCCCATTGTTCATTTCTTACTCTTTCTTGTCGGAATTCCTGCATGAGTTCCAGCAGAGGTGTTGGCTTAGCATCAAGCTCCAAGAGTTAGCTTAGCTTCCAGTGCCATAAGTGGACTGAATTTAGCTTGGATGTCGGCAAGCACAATTCTGACCTCTGCAAGGTCTGATGTTTCTTGGTTTTTGTCTTTGGTGCCACTTTAGAGCCATGTTCAGCCCCTTAAATTGCAGAATTACTACTTTTTTGCAGTAGTTATGTGATAAATTCAAGAATAAAGTCACTTAAAGACAACGGAGAACTGAAGACAGAACTTTTATTTAGCTTTCAAACACACCAGGTACAATAGCAACTGGCTCAGCGGGCTTTTCGAGGTAAAATAAGATTTTTATGTATTTTTTGGCTTGCAGTGTACAACACTACAGAGGACGGGTGGATCATATACAACAGCTCTCAGTTCTACATCAACAACGAAAATTTACCAATGGAAAGTGCCAGAGAGTTCTGCAAGAAAAACTTTGGAGACCTTGCAGCCATGACTGGGGACAGTGAGAGGAAGTTCATTTGGAGACAAGTGAGGAAGACTTTGTACTATTGTACATCATATCAAGACTTTACTTGACCTCTCTTTTTTACTTGTGTTTGAACAGATCGCAAAATTCAGTGACAAGCAGTACTACATTGGTATGGTGGTGAATTTAGATAAATCCTTTAGGTGAACAAAGGCAAAGGGTTGTACATCTTTTGAGCTTCTGTTGGAGTTTATTTACATTTGTTGTAATTTTCCTGCAGCTGGCTGGATGGCACTCCTGTAACTTACACAGCATGGCATCCCAATGAGCCCAACTTTGCAAATAACGATGAAAACTGTGTTACGATATATGGGGACATGGGTGAGTCCAATTCAGAACTGCCTCAGAAGATCAATAAATACAATGCACAAATACATTTTTTTGATCATTTTTGTTTCTATTTCTTTTAGGCTACTGGAATGATATAAACTGTGGTCTTGAGCTTCCTTCTGTTTGTAGACGAAGCAGTAGCTTCATAAACACAACAATGGCTCCAACCACAGTTCCTAAAGGCGGATGTGCACCTCAGTGGGTTCTCTTCAAAGGAAAGGTAATTTAATGAACAAATGCAAACATAGAATGAATCGTTTCTTCCATTTTGTTAAATAAAGCTTTGGTCAACATTTTCAAAGTGACAATAAAAACTTATCTTAAAATCCCAGTGCTACAAGTTTTTTCTGGGAAATAATAAGAACTGGCAGGATGCTAGGACATTCTGCACTAATGAGGGAGGAAACCTGGCAACTATCATCAATGAAAAAGAGCAAGGTAAACACTGAAAAAATACACAGGACATAAGACAAGTTAAGAAAACTCAAGAATTTGCATACAGTTTATTTACACAGTACACCTTAACAATGTTCTAAATTGAGCTTCAAAATGTAAAAAGAAAAAGAAGCTAAAGAACAAATTGTTTTGCTTAAAATAACAATTTTATTGAAATAGAATGAATATCAGCAGATCAAAAGTTAAAGACCACTGCCTTTAAAAAAATAGCAAAAAATTGCATTTAATTGTATTTTCTAATAAGTGATTGTCAAGATCTCTTGATGGCAAAGGCAAATAAAGGTTAATTCCTTTAAACATGCCAGTACTGCTGAGCTGCATAAGCAAGGCCTCTTACAATCGCTGCTGAGGCTGGACACAGTAAGGTTGTACTTTTTGAATTTTAAAGATGCTGAGGGTTTTGGAACAAATAAAGTCAAGTGGTTCACCAAAAAACATTTCCCCAGCAGTGGGCTGGAGGGGGGCTGTCTGCCAAGACACGGGATGGTGAATGACCCAGATTAAGACCATCACTGGTGCTTACCATTTCCAGATATCCAAGCCCTAGTCATGACAAATTACCTGGAACAAGTGTGTCCAGCCAATTAGAATATGTATACTATTCATTACTGAGTGTTTTGTTTGGACCCTTTGATTTCTGTTTTGAGGGCATAACAGGGTTATTTTGTGCTATGGTCCTAAACTTTTGACCAGATGATGAAAAGCTCATTTCAGTTTTATTGTCATTTTAAATAAATTGCCTATTCAAAATGTTTGGCTGCTTAATTTTACATTTTTGAAGCTCTACTTCAAACCTTGTTCAAATTCTTGCAAATTTTAACTGGTCTTTTGCTCAGAATCAAAAATGTTTTATTCACCAATTGGGAAGGGTGAGACTTGTTGAATTCTTTGTTCTTTTCATCAAGCGTTTCTTACAACACAAATGTTCCACTACAATGAGGACTTTTGGATTGGAATGAATGACATCAACTGGGAGATGCACTTTGTCTGGACTGATGGCAAAGGCATTTCATACACCAACTGGGCTAAAGGGCACCCTGTATCATCGCCTGACGGTCGCTACATGGTGGAAGAGGTCAAAAGTGCACCATATTTGTAATAATCTCTCTGTTTTCATCTGCCTCTCACACGTTCAAATTTAACTAACCACGAGGAGCTATTTATATTAAGAAATCGTCACAATATAAACTAATAAATCATAGTTTTGCAAATGGTTCGAGACATTTATTGACTTACGGTCTTGATGATAAATGTGCTCCTATTTCCAGGTACATAAAAAATGAACCTGATAATAATCGAGTAAAGAAAAATGGTAAATCTAAAGGGAACTAACGTGTTTCTGCTTACAGGTTTTTGACTGTGTGATAATGACAGGCAACCCCGCCAAACTGAAAGGAAAGTGGAAGGTGGAGGACTGTGGTGCAAAACGTGGGTTCATCTGCAAAAAAAATGTTGGTACGTACATTGTTGGGATGGTCAAAACATATAGATACAGCTATGCACATATGTAATGTTGCTGTCATTGGTTAGGGATTTCTCTTAAAATATAAATGTTTTTGATGTTTGAGCACAATTAGTGTATTTTTTCTTAAGCAGCTTTAGAGTCAACCAAGAAAACAGAGTGACGCAAATGTTTGAGAGGTCTTGTTGAATTTTTTTGTTTTTAAAATAGAATGTTTCGATGTTCAGTAAAATCCAGAAAATCATTATATGAGCTTAATGCTCTGAGAAAATAATTAACACAAAAAGTGCAGAGAAAGGTTTTAATCATAAAGTATTATGACTTCTGTTAAGACGTGCATTGCATTGAGACAGACAAATGGATGTCTTCTACTGTATGTATGAGTATGAGCAGGGCTTAGCTTAAGCCTTTGACATATCTGCCTTTACTGTGGATATTGGTTGTTTGTGGGCGAAAAATGGGGAAACCTGAATGAGGCCCTGCTGTTGGCCCGCACGAAATATCAAGCTTGTATTCCATTCGGTAAACCAGAAGAGTGAAAATGTCCAGGCACATTTTTTCTGTGGGCATTCTGCGGGGGAAAGGTCATAGCGAAAATGTATACAACATGCAAGGGTTGAAGTAGGTGAGATGCAGGTGTGTTGTATAGATTTTTCATATTTTCAACCCCCCCAAATCCTGCGTACTGTGCAAGGATCCCCTTATTGCTGTTCAAGTGATAAGTGAGCATTCCACTGTTAGAAATTAGGAAATTAGACGATCAAAGCATAGTTTGTCCATAGTGTCCATTGGGCACTCATATATTACCTGCATACCCCGTGGGTATACATGAGGTGATACATGAGTGCCCAATGGACAATATGCATAATGCAGAGTCAGTAAGGGGCCAGTATTGCACCTTTCTAACAACTAGAGTGGGGCGTAAGGGCACTGAAAAACAGCATTTCCTGTACATAATCAGCCTGTGCAACTTACATTTCCCTACAAATACATTACAAAACACTTACCACAGGTATGACAATCATACATTCCATTTCAATGACGACCCTTGATGTGGCCAACTATGCTTCAAGGGATCTGCAAGATACTGGCCACTCCTCCCTACAACCCTCCATGGGATTAAACAACCCTAAAGCATTTGTACGAGGGGGGTGACTTGTGCAGGTGCATTTGACTAAGCCTTTACTTGTAGGGTCATGGAAACTGTTTTACATCAGACAGAATGAATTTTAAGAAGCATCTTTCCAGTACTTCAAGCTTGTCCTATTTTTTGCAGATTCCCAGATTGTACCACCACCTACAACCGTGCCACCCCAGAACTTCTACAAGCTTGGTAATGATTCTTATAAACTGCTTCTCCAGAAAATGAGATGGGATGAGGCGAGGAGACAGTGCCAAGCAGATGATGCCGATCTAGCCAGCATCCTGAATCCCGTCACCCAAGCATACATGACCTTGCAAATTTCCAATCACAATAAGCCTGTGTGGATTGGTCTCAACAGCAATGTGGTAAAGGGTCTACAAAAGAGTCTGGGTTCAAGGACAGTTTTAGCTCTAGGATTTCTTTCCAAAAATTTGCCTAAATGATTTTGTCATATGTATATCTTTTCAGACCGGCGGTCGCTTCAAGTGGGTTGACAATTGGTCACTTTTTTACACAAAATGGGGAAGCGGTGAGCCTAAAAGCAACTATGGTTGTGTGTATATAGATGTGGACAAAACATGGAAGACTGCACCGTGCACCAACACCTACTATTCTGTTTGCAAAAGATCATCAGGTCTGACCGACTCTACGCTTCTGGTCATTACAAGAACTGCAGGTTTGCCGGCAGTTTCTGAGATTTCGAATTTTCTGTGTTATTTTTAGAAATAGCTCCAACTGAAATACCTCAGCTTCTCGGCAGCTGTCCAGAGTCAAAGAAGCAAAAGAGTTGGATACCCTTCAGAGGCCATTGCTATTCATTTCGAAGTTCAGTGGTGGATAATTGGGCCTTTGCCTCAGTTGAATGTATAAAAATGGGTATGAAGTGAAAATGTTCTACTACTGATTAATACTTTGCAACATTAGAATGCCTAAATATTGACTTAATGTTTCAATGGTCTACAGGTGCTTCTCTAGTAAGTATTCAGGACCCTGCTGAGGCAATGTTCATACAGAAAAACCTGGAACTCCTGGAGGATGGTGCCAAAACGTTCTGGATAGGTCTATACAAGTCCCATGATGGTAACAACAGAGTTCAGAAAGATTTCTTTCAGAAATCAAAAAAATCTTTAGATTTAAAATACAAAGATTAATGAGTGTAAGTACCGGTAGCTCTTATGCTACGTGCACACTAGGCATGTGTGGCACGTTCAAGAATGCGGTAAATGTGGGTTTTAGCATAAGTGTTCACGCAGGTCTGTTGCTACACAATGTTAGTGCATGGACTCAGTTGGAAGACGCTCAGTGCAAAATGTCAAAGCGGTGCAAATCTTGCTCCAGGCTTTTGCTTTCACAGCTCTGTTCTAACATATGAAAGACTTGGCGTCATATGGGCATAAACCACAATTGTTGATCCCTTCTTCATGATACATTTTCAAACTGTTACTTCAGTGTCATGAAAAGTACACTATCCATACGTCACTACCAATCTGAGTCCCTGATTGGTTAAAATTCAATTGGTTTATCTTTAGACATGCACTAAATTGCTACGCATTTTGTAAATAGAGCTCGCAAACAGATTGAAAAACTTGCATACCAATGCGTGACCGTAAAAGTTTTGACTTCTGAACCCCAAAACCTGCCTTTTGTGAGTTTACATAGACTTGTCGTTGAAAGTGGTAACTCAAACGCACATTTCTGAGCCTGGTGTGTGGTTGCATCACTGTCAATGACTAAAGCAGATGACTTAAGTTATTTTTTAAATCAAAAGTCAAATTTTAAAACTCGATAATCTGTGTTTTGAATATTTAATGCTTTAAATTAAAAGAGCCTATATCATACAAAATTCACTTATTAAGCTTTTAAGTCTCTTATAATGTCAATTTCTCATTAAAAAACACCCCCAAAGTGGTATCTTAATCGGTTCACGAATCTCTGAGCATTCCTCTAAAACCATGCTCACTGAGCACCAGCCCCTCCCGATTCACAAAAACGAGCGGGTCCTCAAATTCATCCATATTAAAGTGAGGAACAGCCCCTTCCAGGGAGAGTCTGCAGTGACGCCAGGCTAACACACACACCTACTTTCTCTGCGATGCTAGAATGGTGATCAGCAAAACGCTTTCCTTTTATATGCACAATATGCACATCCATCTTTGCAAAAGTTCGGATATTGTTTGTTTTCGTGCAAAAAGGAGACAGGCTGCTGAGGCCAGATCTAGGTTGACATCATGAAATGGTCGGCTCCCACAAGGAGCGAAAAACGAAGCAAGCGCAAGAGCTTGTGAAAATAACTCATATTTAATAAATAACTTGTTCTTTAGTGTGCTGAAGGTAATATATTATCATAGATAAGGATATAGTTTACTCTGAAATGCTTAAGAATAGCATGATTTAGGCCCTTTAACAACCTTCTCACAAAATCACAAATGTTATCAGCAGCATGTGCACATTTTGGCAAGCCAATTTAAGATTTTTGACATGCATTGCTATGTAGTAACTTGAAACTGATAAAAATATTTATAAAGAAAAAAAATGTCTTTGTTCAGATGAGTGGATGTGGATTGATAAAAGTGTTTTGGATTACACCAACTGGAAATCAGGAATGCCAAAGTCCGACTCTTGCGTGGACTTAAATTCTGACAGCGGGCAGTGGAGTACAACCAGTTGCAATCGACATAAGTCATATATCTGCAAAACACCAAAGAGTAAGTTTCATAATGTTGATGGTATATTTTTATGAATCATCAACAATTGGACTAATTGGTTGTTGTCTTGTTTTAGTTATTAAACCCACAACAAAGTTACCAGTTGTTGGTAAGTGAAAAAAGTACACAAAGTAGAATTTGCATGAAGAGTTAAAAAAAAGAAAAAACCTGCTGTTTAATTCCAGTTTGTGTTTTTCTGCCGCCTCAGCTCCTGTAGTTCAAGAAGTTTCCCATGGATCGGCTGGCATCGCTGTGGCAATAGTCCTCATTATTATTGCCGTAGTTGGACTTGGTGTTTTTCTTCTTTTCCGTAAACGGACAGCTAACCTTGAACTGGAAGAGTCCACGTTTGACAACAAGTTATACTTTACCAATCTGTTCCGAACCAGTGGGGACACAAAGGGCCTGGTCGTCAACATAGAGGAGAATGAGCAGGCATAGACAGAATCAAGACCCGCTGCCATTTGACAGAACTATAGAAAAGCTGTTTTAATGTTATATTTTGGACCAGCTAAAAGATCTCAGAGAAACTTCTGCTAGTTTTTCCCTGGAATGATTTAAAAATAAAAGTTTTCAAATTCTCTATAATTGGAATGCCACCAGACTTTGAATTATTTTGTACATTTTTTTTTCTTTTTTTACTACACACTTTAAAATATGTTTTCAAACTAAATAAATAAATAAATAACTGTTGCTCTTCACCGTGGATTGAAAATAAACTTATTAGATTCTTGTTTCTGTGTAAATAAATGCTGTAAAATTCAAATAAAAAAGAAAGTTACTCAAATTTATTTTGAATGCTTTATTTGTATGAAAATCACTAAGACTACTTTTTTTTACAAATAAAAATAAAATAAATCATGAAAAAAAATACTTTTGGTGAACAGTTAAGCCCTCAGTCAAGACAAAAAATGTGATTCACTATAGATAGAGGTATAAACCTCAAGCTAAAGAAGGGGTACAGAAAAAGGTTTTTTTACAATTTTTTTTTTTTTTGTTATCCAAAGAAAAAGTTGACTACGAAGTATTCGAACGGAATTCAACTATGCATAAAATACTACAAATTAAAGCTCATTCTCTGCCACATTGCAACTGAATTTTTTGGGGGGAAAACATCTAGTTTAAGCATAAAGTTGCTGAAAGAGAAGTTAAGTCATTGATGGGCATTCTCGGTCATTGTGTTCTGACAGGATTTATGCTTGCTATTGCAACTGGATTTTGAAATGTTCTTCTAAAGAGTGATTTGTTGCTTTGTTCGATCATCATTTTCAAATTAAGTTTTTGGCTACAAAGCAAACTAGAGTAAAGGCTCAAATCTCATGTCTAAGATGGCCTTTTTATTGGTTATGAAGGCCAAATTGATCACCTTTTGGCATATCTCTTCAGGGGATGCCACAGCCAATCAGCTTTCACTAATTTGCACAGATTTTTATGCTTAAAGCGCTTCCTGACACAACCCTTGTCCAGGCTGGCGACCACCACTGTGTGTTCCCACACAGACCCATCTCTGGGTCACAACACAACACTTTTGATATTTTTCACAGTCTCTATCATGTATCCCGTGAACTTCTTTATAATCTTTAGTTCCTATTAATACTAATTATCCTTCTTTTTCCAGTTTCCTTCCCTTTTCAGTTTCCTTCTCCCTGCCCTTTTCTCTCTCACTTGCATGCACTAATCCTTTTGTTGTGAACTGAGGGGCCCGGGTTCTGACTGACCATTTAGCACTGTAAGGACGGGTTCAATTGAAGGGTGCCTGTAGAGCCCTCCTGTTCTCTGTTGGATTAGCAGTTCAGCTATGAATGCCTCCCTAACCAGGAACAAAGTGTACTCTGTTGTCCCTCACCTCTCTTTGAATCTATCGTTTGATTTTCTCGTCTGTGTTTGTTCTTGTTCACCTCCTTCACTCAGTCCCGGGAAAACCTGAGTCACCTAAAGGCAACAGAAGCATGAATTTCAGGAGTGCCGCGTCATGTTTGTTGCTGCTGCTTTTGTCTCCTCTGGGAGCTCAAACCAGTAAAGACCACGGAAACCTGTCTGCATTGCTCAAAGGCCTGGATCTTTTGACACGCGACAAACCGCAGAACACAACCAGTGTCCTGATCTCAAAGGTGCTCCAAGCCGTGGAGTGTGCAGAGAGGACCAGCACGACCCAGAACGTGTGCAAGAAGGTAAAACCCACTTCTGTTCTATGATGGCAAAACCGAGCAACATTAATCTTATTTGGAATGTAAATCAATGCTGAGCCTGAAGCACTTGAGCTCTTTGGTCAAACAGGCCAGCTGGCATTAAGCATTCCACAGTCTGACACAACCAAATGAGCATGTTTGTATCTGTCAACACAGTTATTTACGTGCCAAACTGTAGCTGTGTTTTTTGATTTTTTGATTTTCCACAACCTCTCACAACTTCTGTTTTTTAGACTGGAAGCATTTTTCCAAAACTCTTAATCTACAGACACACCAGGCATGTGACACGCTTTCAAGAATGTGCTAAACACGTATTCTTGAACACAAGTATAGCCCATGGTGTTCACACTGAACAAGCAGGAAGGGGCTTCTTCTTTTTTTTTCCTTTTTCTGCTTTTTACTGGTGCGTGCCCGCCACCTACTGCTGGAGGAAGCTTGGTCAAAAATGTCAAAGCGGTACAAATCTTGCGAATCTCGCTAAAGACTTTTTATCTCACAGTTCTCTTCCGATACATGAAAGACTTGGTGTCATAATTCCGGCCAGGCACAAACCACAATTATTACTTTCTCCTCAATGATCAATGTTTAAACATTTGGCACTTCTGTGAGTTAAAAGGGACACCATTCCTACGCCACTACTAAATCCAAGTCCCTGGTTGGTGAAAGTTTGACATGGTTTAACTTTCAACTAGGGATGTCCCAATCCGATCGTGTGATCCGAAATCGGGCATGATCACATCGTTGATGACTCGATTAGTAACAGATTTTGTCTCCGGATCAGAATCCTTTTTATATCTTATCATTTTTATGGCCAGCACTACATATTTTAAACTTACATTTTATTGCCATAAAGTGCAACAGAATAGGGCAACAGTTCAAGCAGGAGGCTAATAAAAACAGTTCAGTCAAGCTAGCGAGATATCCATAGATTCTGACTTCCGGGATCAATAACTCTTTAAAAACGTTTGAAACTGAGAACAAGCATTTCTATTGGCCTTTCTTATTCCAAACAGCAACCTACAAAGGAAAGGAAAGAAAAAATCAAATGACTTGGAATCGGCCCACAAAAACCTGATCAGGACATCCCTACTTTCAACACTGTTTTATACGTAGATCCCTAAAACAGTCATAAAAACTTGAAAGTGGAAGCCCTAATCACACATTTTTGTCCGTCTACATAGACTTTTCATTGAAGGTGCCACTTGAACACACATTGCCAAGGGCGATGAAAACTTAAACTTAACTTTAGATCTCTTTCGTCTTTATTTGGCTTATTACAAAAACAAAATTGTCCTTTTCTACTACCCATAACTCAGTCAAAAGAATAAAAAATGTTAAACTGACCTCTTATCCATTGAAGAACAGAAAATGTGTTTTTTGGGGGGGAATTTCATCCGCTTAAAGTTGTTGTATCTCTCTTTTTGTCATTCGCCTCACAGTGCCTGACGTCAGACGTAGCCCTCTCTGTGATAGACGATCGTGAGAAAGATCACCTCAATGAGGAAGACTACCAGCGGATTTCCACGGTTCTGCTGCATTACATCATTAACATGCAAAATCTCTGCAGGGCAAATGCTACGCCCCCTTCATCCCCTGAGGATTTGCAGTCTTACATTCTGGCCCTCACAAACATCCATCCATCTGAGGACAGTCAGTTTTTGTCATACAAGGAGATAGAAAGCATTCTGCAGCTCATCAACCAACACTACAGGCCCTCCAACAAAGACTCTTCTTCTGCTTCACAAGTGAGGGAGTGTTTTCTCACAGATGTCTTGTGTCTAGTCAGATGAAATGTGAAGTTGAACATGAACTATTTGACCCTACAGTGCATTGATGCAGCTCGTCTTCTAGAAGATATAGATGCAGAGGGAAATCCAGGTGTTAGGACGACTTCTGTGCCCAAACTGGCAGCAGCAATCATCGGCCATATCCTGCAGGGTCATACTTTGAAACTGAGAAACCTCTCTCACACCGATGTCTTTACAGACTACGTTTTTAAATATGTCAATCGCAACCGTTACCTGCAGATTATGGGTAAACCAGAGGGGTCATTCACTCCTTAACTTTGAGTTTTAAGCTCGAAACAATTCGAACTCTGCTTGTGCCGATTTCTCTTAGACCTGGAGAAGCTTCTTCGTCAGTTGGGAGTAGGAGTGGCACACAACAACACAGGGAGTTTACAGAAGATACATGCAGCTGACATCTGCAAGCATGAAGGCGAAGGAACAAGCAAAGACTGGGAACAGGTAAGACATGGACACCAGTTACATCAGAAATTAAAGAAATAAAAAAAGTAGAAGTAAATTCAAATTAAAGTTTCCGCATGCTCATCTATTGTCCTTTTGGACCACAACCAGGTCTGCTTTTCAGCCAATCAGCTGGTGGATATTTCTTCTGTGGACCCAAGAGCACCCATTTCCAAGGAGAACTTCAGACAGATCTGTCCTGCCATCATTCAACAGTTGCTGGCAAATGCATGTAAATCTGCTAAGACGAAAACAAAAGGGTCTCTACCAACTACTATGGAGAGTAAGATCATTTGTCTCATAGTTTAAATCTAAGACTCGCGTGGGATTTCATTTATAAGATTGTTTTGCTCTGTCAAAATGAAACCAATAAATATAAAGCAGAAAACCGGCATTTCATCGCTCTTTTAACAGATTCAGTTGATTTACGTTTCTTGCATGAGCATTTCACTACTGTACAATGATGCATATCAGCGCAAGGCTGCTATTCTCTCACTTCAAAATCTGCTGGGATTACGGTATTTGCATAAACGATCAAAGAGTTTCGGTCATCGACAGAATGCGATCTCTTGAGCTAGAGCTCCAGGTTTAAAGGTAAAAAAAAAATATGTGACTTATTGACAAAAGGAGAACTATTCTCAAATTGTAAAAACGTAAGTTAAAGCTAAAAATGTGATCCAGGGCTGCAGTGGTTAGCGCTGTAGGCCATGGTTTAAATCTTGGTTGGGACTTTCTGGTGGAATTTGCATTTTCTCCACTATTTTTTTCCAAACACTCCGGGTTTTGTCCCAAATGCTAAAAACATGTTGACTCTAAATTGCTGTTGTTCGTGTGTGGCCCTGAAATCCCACCTTTGCCCAACATTAACTGGGATAGCCTCCAGCAACCATTTGATCCCAAAAGGGATTTAACGGGTTCTGAAGATGGAGGGTTGGAAATATACAATATGTAGAATGCAAGTAACTAAAAGGTATCCAAACGTTTTTCCTCTCTTTCAGAGTATGGCTACAGTACAGTTGCTGTCCTTCTGATCACAGTGGGCTCCATGTTCAGCGTCTGTTTGATTTTTTTCCACTCCTGTAAGGAGACCTACGCGCTCGTGCTACAGCTGTTTGTGGGGCTCGCAGTGGGAACCCTGTCAGGGGATGCTCTTTTACACCTCATACCTCAGGTAGAAAATGACAGCTCCATTATAAGTGATAGTACATCTGCTCAATGAGGAATCGGTTTTCTGGTTTTGCTGTCCTTTTCAGATCCTTGGCTTACACGATGACCTCCACAGTCATGGTGATGGCCAACATATTAATGAAAAGGAATACCTATGGAAGGTTCTGGGCCTGATCGCTGGGATTTATGGCTTTTTCCTGATTGAAAAAATGTTCTCCACTTTAGTTCCTTCACATAATCATGTAAGTTTGTATTGAAGGTCCAGGTTACTTACTGTAGCATGAGAAACAGGCTATAACAACAGGTGATTTTGTGTTTTTTTAATCTGGCTTTTGAGATGCCAAAACAAACACTTTTGCCATGACTGTGCATAAGTAACAATTGAGCCTCAACTCTTTATCTGCAGGGACACGCGAGTGACCTTTCGTCAGAGCTGAACTGCAACAGTCAGTCTCACAGAGGTAAATCCATTTCCACCATCCAGCTGGTGAGTCTAAACACATGCTCCTCACCAAAGGCCAAAATCTTCATTTTTGTGTCATCATTCTTATTATTTTTGTTATTATAGAGCTCTTGGCAGGAGTAGGAACATGGCAGATGTTGGGAATAAACCGAAAAAAGGAAATGCAGAAATGCTAGTCGAATAAAATGAAAAAAAAAATGCTGATATGGTTAATTTCCTGGGCAACACAAATCTTTTATAAAACAGAACACATTTAACTTAGCTATATTGTTTATGATTTTTTATATTTTAGGGTCAAAAGGCCAGAACGGAATAAATCATTATTTTTAAGCACGAGCTTTTAAAGAGTTTCAAGCAACATAAAAATATATATATTAAGACATGAAAAATAAACAAAAAGCACATCTTTTTTTTTAAAAGTTAATACTACTTATCTAAACATCTACAGTATAATCACTTAATCAATTAAGCAGCAAATTCAATCATTTATGTTAACAGCTGAAAAAAAAACATGATTTCTAACATTTTAGACTTTTTTAAATAAATAAATGTTTTTCAAAGTGTATTCAATTCATGTCAACCCTTGTTGTATTTTAGATTCTTTTTTGCAAAACAAGTGAATGCTTATTGTGAAAAATTCAAACCTATCTGAAATTATCTTCAGCTTCCTACAGCAAATATGTCATCCTTCTGTGACCAATACAAGGATGGAAACACTGAAGCCACAGACTGTTTTCAGAAAAATAGAAAAGTTTCAGTTCTCTGTTTCTGGTTTGGTCTCTTTCTGGGTTTGGCTGCTGTGTTGGACACATACATGAAGAGAGCGTGACGTTTCATTTTGGCGCTAAAGAGAAAAAATTGATAATAACAGTAAAAATGTTGTTACAGCCATTTTCAAGTTCAAAGTTTGGAGCCGCTTGACCATTTTTATCTTTTATGTCTACATAAGACTGTTGATTTAACAACCACAACTAAATCTCTGTATCATAACCTCATCTGCACCATGAACTGTGCAAATTTTAACACAGATATTCCAAAAAATATTCACCTAAATCCATTCTGGACTCTTTGCTACACTGTGCTTGCAGAGTCATGTGGGATGGAGAACGACAGGATGTAGGATGTTGGAAAATAAAAGCACTGAGTTGTCCAGAAAGAGCTGGATGCCTGCAAAGTGTCTTAACCTTCTTCAAAACCAATTATTATATGGACATTATACCGGGGCTCAACTTTCAGAAATAGCATACCCATTACAATAAAACTACAAGTTTAATCATCTTTAATCAAAACTGTGGCTTCAAAAATCTACACTGTGTAATAACATATGATCAGGAATCATCACATTTTATTCTAAAACAAACACTGATTTTAAAATGTTAAATTTGGTTTAGTTTTAAACTGAATTCCTGCTTTGGATAATGTCTTTTAACTGGGTTTTATTTCTTTAACATTGACCTGCCAGGACACTGCAAATGGAAATTAGTCTTGGGTTAAAATCTTATTTACATTTGTTTTTAATGTTCATTAATATGCAATGACCCTTGCAAAAAATAAATTTGACAGCTCATATTTAGTTAAGAGTTTATGCAGTTTCAGAATATCTTATTCAAAGATGTGTCTCTATGTTGGAGGGACCGGTGGAGGACCTGGAATCTACGGAAATATCTCATGAGCAAACAAATAAAAGCATCCCTTCACATCAAAGTAAGCAAGATCAGTTCATTCAAAATTATGCTTTCTCACTAATATGGCTAAAAGTGCTGTGTTTTATTATCATTTGCTTTCAGCAATAAAATTCTCCCATTCAGAATCAACAGATGAGTTTTTGTCCCCAGGACAAGGGGTTCCTCTGCTGGCTGTGATGGTAATTGTGGGTGACAGTCTTCATAACTTTGCAGATGGCTTGGCTGTTGGGGCAGCATTCTCCTCCTCGGTGGAGACTGGCATGGCCATAACTGTGGCCATCCTGTGCCATGAAATCCCACACGAGATGGGTAACAAGTTGTGCTTTTTTTTATGTTATGAACCGGTGTGCTTGACTGAGCACCAATCCACTGCTTCCTCTCTTTAAGGGGACTTTGCAGTGCTGCTGAGCTCTGGGCTGTCAGTAAAGACTGCGGTGCTGATGAACTTCCTGAGCGCTCTGACGGCCTTCATGGGCCTCTTCATTGGGCTTTTGGTTTCTTCGGAGAACGAAGTGCAGCTTTGGATCTTCTCCCTCACTGCTGGGATATTCCTCTATTTGTCACTGGTAGAAATGGTAAGGAAGCCTTCTTAACCCTACTGGAGATGTCACCAACACTCACTCTTTGACATAAATCTTCAGCCATTAACGTGATCAATATGAATCAGCAGACTCTGATGCAGAGAAAAAGTAGCTTTACATATCAACTTTGCATCTACACGCAACACATTACTAATGTAAAGTGTTGCACAATTAAGCAAAACTGTTTTTCTCCACAACAGAATCAGATGATTTTCTTGGAAAAACACTTCACTTATCAGAGATAGAAGGTGGAGGACCCAATGCAGGAGACCAGGCTTGGTGGCGCAAAAGTAAAACATTTAATAAATAAATTGAAACATGACAAAAACCATGGGAACAAGGAAAAGGTGACAGAGAAGAGCAGCATTTGTGGGCCAATCCGATGATTGCTGGGCTGGCAGAGCCGAGACAGGAGGGGCAGAGCACTGACACCATGGATAAACACAAAGGGCGTCCAGGGTCTGCTTGGGTGTATTCATACTGAAAATTAGTTCTGGATTATAAAGAGAAACAACTTCTGGTTCACTTTAAGCAAACGAAAGGCATCCAGTCTTAATCAGTCAAGTGCACAGGGGGTTCTGCTGGTTTTTGGGTTGTCGTGGCTCGTAGAGGGTCATAAACGGGGGCTACATCTTACAGGGAGCAGGTGTATTTTGCTGTTCTCTTAAGGCTCGTACAGTATGGCCACCTCAAGGGACGTCATGAAAATGGAATGTACCATTTTCGTGTGCATGCTAAGTTTATCATGAAGTGTCTGTAAGGATAATGTAAGTTGTCTGCACTTATAATGTATGGGTGATGCTGTTGTGCTGTGCCCTTACACCACACTCTAATGCCGCACGCATGAGGTGTACCGGTGATACGCAACCATCCATAGGATGAACACACAAAATAAACACTGATTATCTAATTTCATAATCCCTACATAAAACTGTGCATGAACATTTTCACTCTCCAGGTTCACTGAGGCATACAACCTTGATATTTCATGCAGGTCATCTGCCTGCACTGTACAGATTTGCCAATTTTTTGCCTGCAGACAGCCCGTATCCACCCAAAAAGGCAGTTGCAACTAAAGCTTGATTGTTCAAATATTACAGGAACCAACAAAAAATCTATACTGTTACATTTGTTGTACTTTTGTGTGCCTTCTCTCACAGTCTCACAACCCTCAATAAACAAGCTCTAAATATATCAACCAGCACTGAATGAAAAAGTGCCTGCTGCTCCACGCAGGATTAATATGTTATTTGAAAAGGATTCTTGGACAGATTAACAGTTAAAAGGCTAATAAAACAGTTCCAGAAAACAACATTTTTTAGGTTTAATAGAGGATTAAAGGGATCTAACTTGTGGGTCTAATTTGTGGTCTTTTAGATCAGAGCTCCCATTATTTTTATAAAGTTTGCTGTCATAACACTAGTTTACCATACTTTAGAGTTTTTTTTTTGGTTCATTTCCCCACTTTATATTTTAAAGATTTGCATTTTAATGTTCCAAAATAATTTCAATCTAGTATTGTATAGATATAGATTATCTTTTGTCCATCTGACACCATGATATCTGAGTTTAAATGAGTTATGTGGAATGTTTTCTAAACTGTAAACAGAAAAACAACGTTTGCTTTTTTAGAAATGTATTTAATCAGTTTCTAAATCTGCAACTGTTCTATGTTTTAAATCAATAAGCTAAACAGTTCTGAGGAAATTCATTTACACTTTTAATTGTATGTCAGGGAGACAAAACAATGATCTTGATCTGCAACTCCTGGTAACCCAGTTTAAAATGAATGACCCGTATTCATAACCTGAATAACCTTTTACGTTTTAGTTTTAGAGCATCAAAAACTCTTACAATAAAGGTTTTTAGAACTAAAATGAATTTAATAAGTGCAACCACCTCCTCTGTTTCTCCACCTTCAACTACATCTTTGTGCCAGAGTTTTATGGAAATTGACAGTATTTGCAAAAGAACACGGGTAGAAAAATGACATGAAAGCCTACATTTAAAATGTATAGAATACAAAGTAAACAAAAATAACTTACCTAGATAGAATACAGAAATAAGAAAGATTAAGCTTGATGCAGCACAAGTGATTGTGGTTAAAAAAAAAAATGTTTTAAATGTCATAAAAAAATCTACATGAAAACCAACATGAGCTGATTTTAGCCTTTGAGAGGCAACATTCTCATGTTCTTCCTTGCTAAAACAATCTAAAATAGTAGCAGATGTCATATTTGAGTGAAGCAGTCGTTGCTTAAACTCCTGTGTTTTTTCTGTCATCAGCTTCCAGAGATGAGTCGAGTGAAGACCGACAGACCCTGCCTGATGTTTCTCCTGCAGAACCTCGGTCTCTGGATGGGCTGGGCCTGTCTCTTCTTCATCGCACTATTTGAGCACAAACTCAAACTCTGAAGACAGTGGACGAATCTTCATGCCAGACTTTTGTTTTTATCTTTGTCTCTCTGTAAGCGGTTGACCGTTGTGTTGATGAATCTGAATTTCTGCAAAGAGAATGCTTTAAAACTATTTTTAGGGCACAGTGTAATTACTTGGTAAATCAAATTCTAGTTTTGTTGACAAACTTGATTATGTTTTCATGTAAGACTTTCAGTTTTTATATTTGATGTATATGTATTATTTCTGACTTGTGTTTTTCAACCGTGAGAGATTGTGAGATGTGCCATTAGAAATGATTCAAATTCAGCAAATAAGTAAAAAAAAAATCTTTACGGCTGCCGTGATTTCAGTTCTGTGTGCATCCACACAGACCCAGATTTAATACTGAGTAGGTAGAAATATGAATGATCATGTAAGGTTTATTATAACAACTTAAATTGAATTTTTCAGAACTGCTGTTCAACAAAACTGGACAAAACAGCGATAAAGGAAGCGTCTTAGAAAATGATAAAAATGTATTACCACCATATTGTGAATAGATTATGTAATTTTAGTACTTAGTAAAGCATTTTGACCAATCTGTATTGATGGAAAATGTATAACTGACAGAATAAAAAAAAACTCCAGCTGGCAAAGAACTTAAGTCTTCTTTTTAAAAAAAAAAAAAAAAAAAAAGTATTATTTATGAAAGCGTGTTGAGAAAAACTTTGCTGGGTTTCAGTTTCTCATCTGCGAGGTATCATTCCTTGTTTTTGAGGCCTCTCTGTGATCTAATGTGAGGGCATTTCCACCCACCTGGGCTACTTGTTCTCTTTATCCACCAACCTGGCTGACTAATCCTCACTGCTGTACAAGACTGAAACTGCGACCCACACAACGCACACGATCTTTAGCCATCAAAGTGGGCCTGTGGAAGGAGGTGGAGGATGAAGAGAAAGACGTGAATTTGTTAGAACACTAGGATAAATAAAAGACAATCAACTTTTCTGTGCATGAAATTGGATTTGTCGTGTTGATGGTTAGTGGGTTCATACACAGGATTTGTGTTTTCCAATCACCTTGTTTTGATTTTATGCTTCAACATGTGATGTGCTTCTGTAAAATGAGCAAAAACAGCTGTGAAGCTCTTCCCTTTCTGTGCGTTGAGGATTAGCGTGATCCAAGTTTGCATTGTGATTCATTGTGATTCATTCTAAGCTTGTTGTCAAGCGACAAAGTTGGTTGTGTTGACGCTATTATTTGCACATCATGTCAGGAAAAGCTGACTGTTTCCAATGACTTCCTGAGTGACTCTCAAACAATAGCAGGAAGCGCTTTTTCTCTGATTCTGGCAAATCTGCTGTTATTTTAAAAATGCCAGTCTCTTTGGCATTTTCAGGAAAGTATGGGCCTTTTCACATTTGTGTGAAAATCAGCACTTATTTTTTTTATTTTTTTGCAAGTCTGTGTCTTCTCCCGCCAACTGCTTCCCGGATGAAGGAAGGAAGGACTTTTATCTGGAGCGTGTTGCTGCTGCATCCTCACTTTCTCAGCTGAAATCTGCCAGAGAAGGAGTTCAGCTTTGGGGTCATCTAGAGCACACTAAAAAAAGGAAAGAGTAGAAATACCAAAATATTTCCCTTTTGATTTGAAAATATCTGAGTAAAATATTGCAAATCACACCATCTACACAAAATATTCAGTATTTCAACATGAAGACTCAAGATTTTCATCTTCTTTGATAAAACATCTCTAAAATAACTAAGTTTTTTCCTGCAAATATGAATAAAAAGACCTATAAAATAGGAGGAAAAGCACTTATCTAGTTTTACAACATGGAAAGAATTACAATTTATGTGAAACTTTTTTAAAATAAAAAATTTTTTCTTTTAATTTTTACTCTTTATTTAAAGCATAATCTCACATTTTAGTGAAATTTTGAAATGTGTTTTTTTACACAATGCACACTTTTAATGATAATTAATGATAATGTGCTTTTTCATCTGTTTCTCATGAAGATGCTGAGAATTCATCCAGGATCAATGTTCAGTCTTATGTTTCAGCCTCCAAAAGGGTTATTATTTACTTTTTTTAAGGACAAAAAACTTTATTTGTAGGTACCTTTTTCAAATACATGTATACCACCTTAAAGAAGCCAACAAATCCCTTTTGAAGTAATAAGTTCAGAATTTAGAGACTTGTCGTTAGCACTTTTGATTGCTTTTTATTGTATTTTTGTGTTCTGTCTCAGCCACAGCTGTCTTCATTTTAGTTGATGACCCTCAGTGTATTTAGGTGTCTGGTTTTCTGGACTTTTGTTTTGTTTTTCTGTGGGTACCCTCCCATATTTAAGCTTAGTTATTAAACGTCTCTGTCTTCTGAACACAACCTGTTCCTGACATTAGTACCTTCCAGAAAAGGTGGAATTTGTGCAAACGCAGATGTATAAGATGTTCCCTTGTTAGCTTCCCAGATTTGTCTATTTTACCTTTATAAAACCTCAGTGGCATCCTTCTGACATTAAACATGTCAGGCTTTGAAAAGTTTCAGTGTGCTTTGTACAAGTAACACAATGACTGCAACTAGTGAGTTTTAATGGCACATCAATGAAGTCAAATGCATGTTAAGCCACCAGAGGGCAACGACAGACATGAAACATTCTGAGCAACCTGTGTGACAACTATCACGTTTTTCCGAAGCCTCTCTGGTTAACATGAATTTGACTCACTGAGATATTCTAAATGCAGAGCAGTTTCCTTCTAGGCGTTTTCCAGTTGTAGACAGCTTTTAACAGATTTTACTATACAAGTTATCCATGACACAAAGCAGAAAACAGACAATTTTCTTAGGTTCTGATCAGCATTTTATTGCAGGATGAAAAATCTCTAATTTGTAAAAAGTAAGCAATAACTATACCACAGTGTGTCATTTTAACCCTGTAAATCCCACTACTTCAAATAATTAACAGAAAATTCAATTTTTTAAGGAATTAAGATGTTTGTCAAACCCTTTAATGAAATCCATAAAAAAACGTATCAATATCATTTTTCAATGAAGTACAGATTGTATAGATAGTCAAATATATCTTTGGTGATTTGGTAGGTTTTTGCTAACAGCAATTTAATGTGATGGAGTCTCAGAAATCCGTTCATTAATTATGATACGAATGGCTATTTAGGGTTAACTGAGTTACTCCTGCCAGCTTTGAGAAGAATGTCATCTAGGTTTTGGTTCTGGAACAAGAATTGGACCATGACATTATTTACATGTTATTTTAGTTTGTTAAAATATAAATGACATTTCCACATACATTTTTTGCTGAAAATGTTTTATAAGATATTTGAATAAATGCTGTGAATAAAGAATGTAAAGCAGCCATGATGACAACTATTCAAATAATTCAGTTGTTTAGCTTTAATTATGCCAATTTTCTTTCAGCAAAGAGTTCACCATGATGAAAATAAAAAAGGGCAAATAAATCTTGTTTTTTTTCAGGGTCCTAGATGTTAAAAGTTATCAAATTTACTAGGGATTCTGCAATACTTGTTTTAAAACCAAACATGTTACACCATAGAACCAAATTGTGGGAAAGAGAAGTGTTGCATCCCTACTCCATATTTTTATGTTGTTGTGCTGTGCTGAATGAATTATTTTTTTTATATTTTATTACATTACACCAGGCTTAACATGAGCCAACAAAAACTTTGTTCTTCCACTTTCTTATTAGCAAATAAAAAAATATATATATATATATATTTTTTTTAAGTTTAGTGAACCAGAAATCAAAGTTTGAACCAGAATCATGGATAAAGTGAATTGTTGCATCCCTAATGTTTAGGTTTCCATGGATTCTGCTCTGAGCATCTTTGCTTGGACTGCTGCTCCAGATAATTGGTAAAGATGGACATTTTTTTTCCCTTTTCTTTTTTTTCAACAATGTTCTTGTCAGAAAATCAGATACCATTGGGAAGAACAAATTGAAATGATGGCATTGAAAGCAGTGTCACCCTTTTAAATGGTGTCACATGCATCATAACCGTTGATGATCACCAGACTCATCACTGCCGCTGAATGCAATTACACTCTTACACTGGCATTGTCAGAATCAGGCAGTGTGGCTGCGTTGGTCACTCTGGCACAAACTGCACACCAAAGCTGATCCCACATGGGTTGGCAGGCTAAATTCTGGAGGCTGCTTTTGATAACTGTGAGGGATAGGAAGATGGAGGTCAGTACATTTATGGTCAGGAGTTACAGGAACTTATTTCATTATCCATTTTCTCCAGTGGATTTTTGTTTCTTTTTAACGCCATCCCACACTATCACACTACCTCCACACATTAGTCTGTAAATCACTTCTGCATTCCCCACACTTTGCCTCACAATCTTATCTCAAAATTTAGACCCAGTCAGATGTTTGGATGTCAACACTTTGGGGTAGTTAAACTCAGACAGATCATTTATAAAAGGCTGCTTGTGATTGGATGAAAGGATTTAAATTATGCTTCATGCCTAAGAATCCAGGACCAAAATACAGAAAAATAAAAAAGCGCTCCATTGTACCTAATAGTTTATTGCAATGAAGAAGAGCTGCAACTAAGCAATAATATACAGTAAGTTTTGCAACATTTTTAAATTAACTGGGTTTGTTGTACATTTTGCCCCTTTACTGCGGTTGTGTTGTGTTGCTATGGTGCACAATGTGATGTGATATTGTATGGAGGAGTGTAAAAGTGTGTTCAAAGTTGTGCAGAAAATGAAGCTCAAAAATTGCTCAAAAGACCGTTCTGATGTGACTAATCATCATTTTCCTGGTTATTACAGACAAAATTCAAATACATTCATTCACTTGGGTAATGAATTGTAAAATACTACTCCCAAAAGTAGTATTACAATACAATACAATACTTTTTTATTTAAATAATTTTAAAATGAAAAACAAATTAACAAAAAAAAAAAAACTTTCTTGGCTACATCACTTTACTTTGGCGAAACAATGGAAACACCAGGACGCCTTTTGAAATCTCAAAGATGGATAAATAAACGTTCTTTTTGTAATGTTATGTTTGATCAGAAGCAGTGATCTGTGGCAGAGAAAAACACTTAATCAAAAAGAAAAATATGGTACTTGGAGAAAAACTACAACAATGAAAAAACAAAAAAATACTACTTAAAGGTTGGAACAGATCAATGTGCTGCCATGCTTCGCAAATTCTAAAATCCAGAATGCCAACTAAAAGATACAATAGCCCCAAATCTTTTCCAAAAATAATCTTTTCCAAAAAATATCGCGCTCTCCGAGCTCCTTGAGTGAAATTTTCTGGATACTCCAAAGCATCAGGTCACTAATATGACATATAGGATGGTTTACATACATTTTTTACCCTATTATAAAAGTTATTTTAAAAAAGTTTTAAAAAAATGTTTATTTTAATTTTTGGTTATTTTTAGCTTTTGCAGCTTTTTTGTAATTTCCAGTTAGTTTCAACACATTTGCAGACAAAATCAATAATTTTGTGGTCTCTTTTTATGAACGTAGTGGAACTTTGAGTTATTACTGACCCCGATGATCTGGAAAAGAGCATTTTCTTTTTTCATCAGGATCTGTAACTTGTGCTCATCAGGTAACAAACATGTTATCAATGATGTGCCCACAGGAATGGCTTATTTGCACAGAATACAAAAAATACATTCTTAAAATGAAAGCACACACAGCCCATGCACTTGCAATGCTGGACTTAACAGAATGTCTTGCAATTTCGTCACATAAAGTCAATTTTTTTGTCCTGTTTGAATAAGTTATACATGTTGTGCATCCAAGCTGCTATCTTGAAAGCAAAACTGAATCATTTGTGAGAACAAGATTAAAATTGGGAGAATGAGGGCTCTGTAAGTTAAGACAATAACCAGCAAAATGTTCAATAAGATGTTCACTGAACCTATATCTCATTAAGAACCCGATTAATCCCACACACTCACGTTTAAAAGATAAGGCTGTAATTGTGCAATCAAACTAAAATAACGTTTAATTTCAGAGTAATGCAAATCAAAGTATCCTTTGTTTAACTTCTGTGACGTAAATGCAGGACATTTTAAAATAGTTTTCCACATAGCTGGGACGCAGCTCACCCTGCTGCTGTCAGGAGGGTGTTGGCGTTGGATGAGAGGGCGCATGCAGCTGAAGAGGACTCAGTGTGGGTAGGAGCGGAATGATGAAGAGCCTCTCAGAGGCTGATGGCTATATTATCCAAGAATTCACATAATTGCTGTGGAAACTGAAGAGAAAGCGCGCAGCTCCTCCACACAAGCTCCTCCTTTGAGTCTCCAGACTCCAACTTTACGCGTCGCGCTGGAAACTGCGCGGGAGCGCGTCGATTTTGGCCAAAATTGATCAGCGATGTCATTTGTATTCTCTCATCCAGAGGTGAAACATTAGTTGAGTTAATACATATTTTGGTCAAATGGCGTAATGGTCGCCACTAATAGTCCCAAGGCTGCAGTTGAAGCACTTCTGGACAAGGACATGGAAGCTCCGGAACTCTCCATATTACCGGTAAGTTGATTCAACTTCAGTTTTATAGACATTTTCACATTATTGACGACTTTTTTTTTCTTTTATCAACAATTTGCAGTCGCTGCTAATTAAATATTCAGTGAGTTAGAAAGGCGAATTCAAATTATACCCCTCAAATTTGTTATGTACAAGTAACAAAAAAGTGAAAATAATATTAAGTTGTCTGGTAGTAATAATATAGTAAAATGACATGTTTTCTAAGATAATTTTGAGTGTTTTATTCCTGATAACTGTTGAATGAGTTAGTCTTAAATTAGCCATTGAAGTATAAAAACATTTCTGTATTAAAATGCATTTTGAAGCTTTTTTTTAAAAGAAATTCATGTTAATTTACATTCCTTTGTAACAATTAAACTCAAATTCTAAAACATATTCATACTTAGATCTAAATGCATTCAGGCAACAAGCATTAAATGAGAATTGAATTCATTATTTACTTAAATATTATAGGAAGTCTGTTTTTTAAATATACTATAAATGTGAAGCATATGTGCCGCAGTGTGATGTGGTTCAGATTTCCTGTTAGTTCTCTGTTGTTGCTTTTTATTATAGAGAAGTAAAAATATAAAGGATTGGTATATGGTTATTTAGACTTTCTGCTAAGTTTGAAAGAATGTAGACTATTTTACCAAAACATATTTTTGTACAGCCTCACACCAAAGGAGCCAGAAGGAAAGGCAGGTTCAAAGGATCAGATGGCAGCACCTCCTCTGATACCACAACCAACAGTCTGGTGCGCCAGGTAAGAAAAGCAAAACAAAAACAAAAGAGAAACATAAATAATCAGAGAGAAAAGAGGTTATAAATGCAAAAATGAAATAAAGTGCCCTGACTACACCCCCTCCAACCTCAAATGGAATGCTCCTGTGTAATTTTTGTAAGTTATTTAAGCAAATTGTTTTTGGAGCTCAAGATCTGTCTCAGTCATCACCATCCATCAAGGATATGATGCGTTTTGCAATGGCGGTTCTCTGTAAACACTTTGAGCAACCGCATACAAAATGGAACATGGAGTGCAGCTGCGAAACTCTGTTCTGTTATAAAACAGACCCTGCAAGGAGCAACTGATCTGGCTTTTGTTCAGCAGACCTGTAAAGGAACAGGGTTAAGGATGCACACGAAATGTTTCTGCCTTTTTTGGGAGGAGGAGGAGGTACGGCTCTGCTCGTCTTTGGCAAAGAAGCGACAGAGCGACGGAAAGCTGAAGGAGCTCAGAACAAAATGGCCCCTTGTAGACTGCCGTCTGCTTCATCTCATAGCCACAGAGAGCCTCTGAATATGCTGCAACAGCTCAGCTGGAGCCGCTCAGTGAGAAATTGCCAGATTTCCCATCACCCATGGGAGTTTATGCCCATTCCCACAGTCTTGTGTCCAAATGAGGATTTCCTCTACAGTAAGAGTCAGCTAAATGAAAAGTGATTGGCAGTCTGAGTGGTAATACGTATAAAAAAAATGAAACGCCATTCAAATATTCCAAGAACTGGCGTAAAAGGGTGAAACACCCCAAAAATGTGGGATTCAATCAACTTCTAACACTATTCCATGGAAACTGATATTAATTTCTGCTTTATTTCATGTAAAAGGTCCCATATATGAAAAAGGTGGAGGTAAAATTGGGTTTTGGATCCCAACAGCACGCATTAGGGTTGTTTTTTTGTTACTGTCCAAATCTATGTCCTGTTTTAGCTGACCAGTGCTTTTGTATGAGAAGGTTTCTCATCCTAAAGTGATTCAGCACTTCAGTCCAGCATCAAGTTAGACTTGCAGGAGCTTCTCATAAACAGCTTCTTGAAAAACAATTACTCATGCTCCTACAGACTGAAGGGGCAGAGGGCAGACAAACTTTTTTTTGCAAAAGAAAGGATGAGAGACTCATCCTGTGGTCATGCCCTGATACCCAGGGGGAGTACGGAGGAGGCTGGGAAGGATGGAGGTCCAGGCCAGTCCAGACTGCTCAGCCGTGGGAGTTGTGAGGTCAGTTGTTAACTGGTGCTCCATTGAAAGTATGCAGTGAAAGTATGGCAGAGCTGCCACAGAGTTAATGACTAGCCTAAGCATTCTGGGGTTTTAGATAAGAAGGAATAAAGGTTTTTAAAAATACTTATTGTAGCAGCAGATTTCGTAGTTTGTTTTTGGAAGGGTGTGTGTTTTTCTCATCAGCATACAGATATGTGTTCTTTTACTGTGTTTATCTCCTGACGATGTTACGTCAGAACTGCCTTACAGGTGGATACAGGCCATTAGTGGGCAAAAAATGCGCAAACCTGAATAGGGCACGCAAATGGCCTGCACGAAATTTTAAGACAGCTCAGGAGAACCCGTAAAGTGAAAATGTTCATGTGTTTTTTTTTTTCTATGGGCAAGGTAGTGGTAGGTGAGACGCAGGCGTGCTGTCTTGATTTCTTTCTTTTTTTTTACGCAACGAATTCCTGTGCACTGTGTAAGGAGCCCGTTAGTGCTGTTCACATGAAAAGTGTTCACTCCCTGTGTGCAGCCTGACTGCTAGACGTGAGGAAATTGGACAATCAGGGCGTAGTTTGTGTGGGTATCCTATTAGTGTCCTACGTGCACTTATGTATCACCTGCATACCCTGTGCGTGCTGTACTTTATGCATAATCAGTAAGGAACCATTGCGCACACCTTACTAACAACTGTGGATCAACTCCCCTGTATGTGTGCATTTAACTTAATAAGGCATAAAGACCCACTCTGATTACTTTTTGATTGATTTTCAAAGCCTTCCCTGTGGTCTTTTTAATTATGATTATGCAGTTTTTGGTCAAAAAACAAAACAACTTTTTTTCTAGTTTCTGCAGAGCGATGGGTTATAGATGGGTTTTTTGCCGTGGAGCAACCCTTTTCCCCTCCGTGTTACAGAGAGTTGAGATCAAGGAAGCTTGTGACCTGACCAACATATTTTCTACATCTCAAATGCACTCTTTTTCAAATGGCATTTTGATCTGCTCCTAATTCATAGTGATTTGAATAAAAGAAATACTCAGAGATGCAATTGTAAGCTTTAATTTTCTCTATATATGTCCTCCGTTATCAGAAAAACACCACAAGAGCATGTTAAAACACAAAAAAAACACAAATGTTATCAGAGTGGGTCTTTAAGAGTTCCAGGTCTTTGATGGGACGCCCACACCTACAATTTCACCATGAGACAAATGTACACCCAGTAACCTTGAGTCCTGACACAATCTTTAAATAGAACCTCTCTAAAAACAGAATTTACAAAGGACTTTAACTGACACTCAGATACAAAGCACAGAACAAAGAGCAGGATTGTATAAACAGCTGGACTGAATTAGAAGAGATTTTGTTTGTGTTCATCAGTTCTGCTGTCAGGCCTATTTGCAGAACTAAAGCTTATATTAGAGACAGGATTACTGTAGGAAGTGTTTCACTTTAGGTGCACATTGTCACACTAAAGAGCAGATGTGTAAATCACGGATGCCCCCGGCCAAAGCTTTTCCTGGGTGCTGGGTTGTCACAACTCAAAGCAGGTCTTTTAAGATTTGTTGCTATGCAAGAATAGATTTTGTGAAATTTTATGTCTTGATTTCATGTTACCATAAACCATACAACATAATTACATTTCTGCACTTAAGAAGGAGACTGTTTTTTGATCCTATTCTTTGGGGTTGTCTATATTTCTCTTTCTTTTTGCAGTTTTTGATCAATGTGTGCTTCACCTCCTCTCCGTCATGTAAAGTTTTATTTTTTCTTGCTCATTTCTAATATTTATAAAAATGAGCATCTGCATTTATGCTTATGTGTAAACCAAGAAGATCTGTTCATGTGTTCTTAAACACTCACTAAAAAATGCAAAACATAAAGTATATCTTACGAATTTGGTAAACTGTTGGGTCGGTGAATTTCTACTGCGTGATTTTTGCCACAAAATGTTATTTTCTCACACTACTTGATGTTAATGAGATTTTCTTATGATAAATTTCTTAAAAACATTACTGTTTCCCACATTTTTTTATCATTTGAAACAATTTTGAACAGCAGAACACTTTCTCAAAACGATAGATTAATCTGAATTAAGATCACATCAAAACTGATGTTTAAATTTATTAAAATTTTTAAAAAACTTACAAAGGATGAGCACACCGATGAGTTATGGTTCCAATGGTGATTTGTGTACCTCAGAATTTGGTCAGTGAAGTTCTTGCTGCTTCCTACAGTTGTGTTTATGTAAATTATTGCAGCAAGCTTCCCACTCACACTCTGTGTTGCTTGCTGCCTTCTGTCTTTTTCACCTCCATCTGTATGTGAGTAGGATTGTGGTGTCATGATGTCTCACGCTGCACTATCTTTATACACCCAAGCAGTTTGATTCACTGCATCTGCCCTGAGAAATCCATTCGGTGATGGAAGCTGACTTTGGAACTAAAACAAAGCTCCTTTGCAGCTTTCTTTAGTGGTTATCCTCACAAGCGCCGTAGTCTATTGTTTTTTTTTTAAAAACAAAGTGAAGAGAAGCGATGATGCCAAAGACATGTTATACTGTTTATCTGATATGGCAACCCATTTGTTTTGACAGAACTAATAAGTTTCATAAATTCAAGAACTCAGAGAGAGTTTAATTCTGGCTTTTGTTATACTCTCACCCAATTGATGTGAGATTTCTTTCCAAAAGTGAATATTTCTAATAAGAAAGGATAAAGCAGAACATATAGGATAAGCATATTCAAAAAAATAGGACAATAAATATTCATTTTCAATGAAAAATATCTGTCAACCATGCAGTAAAATGTTGTTTGTATTGACAAATTAGAAAAGAAGTTGTACATCACAGCTCAGTGGGACCTCATTGTTTCACTATACTGCCATCATGTGGTAACAGAAAAAAATAGCCTAATAATTTGTCATGAAGAAGTTCTCAAAGGAATATTTGTTGCTAAAATATTGTTAAGTTACTGACACGCACATTTCTTATTACAATTACAAACCATTATATGGATGAACACAACTTTTGCAGCAAATCTAATATGTTCATATCATTCTGCCATGAAGTGTTGACTTAAATGTTTTGGGACTTTTTTCTTTTACTATTCTATAATTAATCAATTTAATCAGTTCAATCAATTTTATTTTTTGCATAGCACCTTTTAAAAGCAGGAGCAACCAAAGTGCTGAATATAAAATCAAATACAAATCCAATCATTAAACAATAAAGCAACAGTAAAAGCAATACAACAATAACAATAAAAAACTGACCCACTAGATCTGCTCACTGGAGTTTAAAGCTTGAGTTAAAAAGATGAGTTTTTAAAAGTGACTTAAAATCCCTAAGGGAACTGGCAGACCTCGCAGAAAAAGGGAGAGCGTTCCAGAGTTTGGGAGCTGTAGCTGATAAGGCTCTGTCTCTCTGGTGACAAGCTGAGTTCTGGGAACCATTAAAAGCATTTGATCTTCAGATCTCAGGACTCAACGTGGACGTTGAAAATGTAAACGTTTGAAAAATACTGAGGTGCCAGTCCATTCAATTAATTACCTTTGTACTTTTGAATTAAATAGAATTAAAATGTATTTATTCACTCTTCATGGCAGGCCAAATAAAAAAAACAAGTTACTGTACAATTACAACTCACCAGATTTTGGATCAAACAAGTAAACAGATACATACATAATTGTGCTGTCTGATGTCAGTCGGTTTCTACACTGTGGGTGTCTGAGTCTGTCTCTGAAGGAACTTCTCAGTCCCTTCACAGTTGGCTGCATTGGGTGAGAGCTGTTGTCCATAAACTAAGCTTGGTCAGCATCCTCCTCTCACTCCCCACCTCCAGAGTCCAGCGAGCAGCCCAGGACAGAGCTGGCCCTCCTGACCAGCTCATTCAGTCTCTTCTTGTTGGTGCTGCTCGCTCCCTAGCAGACAACAGCATAAAGACAGGCAGAGGCTACCACAGTCATAAAAAGTTCTGAGCAGAGGTCTGCACACTCCAAATCACTTTTGACTCCTTAGAAGATGTAGGCGACTTTGGCCCTTCCAGTACAGGCCATGGATGTTGTGGGACCCAGGTACTTGAAATTATCGACCATGTGATGTCACTTCCCTGGATGTTCAACAGTACGTGGGTCACCGTTCTTCGTCTTCAGAGGTCAATCGCCACCTCTTTGGTCTTGCTGGTATTTAAACACAGGTGATTGCTCTCACACCAGTTCACAAAGTTCATGATGGTTGACCGGTACTACACATCATCTCCATCAGACACATAGCCCATAAAGGCTAAGTCATCTGAGTACTTCTGGAGATGACAGCTGATAGGTAGTTTTGGATGAGATTTTTGCAAACATTCATTTTGTTTGGTTCGTTCCATGTATTTGAAAATTGTCCTGTGACTGAGTAAAGTGGACACAGACCAGGACAGATGAATACTGCACTTTCCGACAGCTCTAAAGTTACAACCACATTTCAAAATATTTTTGTTTGAATTTTTGTTTTGCTGCACTCACAGATCTGTATCCTTCAGTGCCCTTCCCTGGCACCGGCTCCAGTTGCTCTGGCTTTATGCATCACTGAGCTGAAGACAGCACCTCTGACTTTTACAGTTTGAGACCAGCCAGCAGCTTGCAAGGTCCCCCACCTCTGCAAAGTCCACCTCAGGGGATTCCCAAGGCGCAGAGTGCTTTCACTCAAAGAGGCTCTCTGGCAAAGCTGCATTACTATTTCAGTTTTTCTGCCTGAGCCTCACATCCATGCTCACTCATTTAGTCTGTTTTCTGCTCAGCAAACGAAAAGCTTGAAAAGAACCACAAACGGGAACGCATTAATTTAAAAGTGAATTTCTTCAGGAACCTTTACCTGTTATTAGCTGTAAAAGTTTACTTTAGCTAATCTGGATCTTTGATGGGGTCCTGGTTGGTTTGAAAGAAAAAAAGTGACGAGCATATTCTTTCCAAATTTTTAAGGACATTTAAAACAAAAAAAAGCGACAAAGTAAAAATGTCTCCGAAAAATATGGGGTTTATTGAAGAAAAAAAAGCAAAGGTAAAAAAATTAATAAAGTTCCCCAATTTGACTAAAATGTTCTCCTCACCGTCCAAATAAAACAAATTAAATACTAATGTTTCAGTTTACAATTATTCTCACAAAAACAAACATGATTTAAGAAAACAAAAGAATGACGGACAGAATGTAAAAAAAAATAATAATAATTCTGCTTTGACTTCCAAAAAGGATTAATGCAACAAAAAGAGTTTTTGAGTAAAAGCATGAACTGTTACAGATTTGTTGTTGCACAGAAGTGATGCTTTAATGTTACGGCTACCATCAATTCCTGTGCCTGGCTTTCGGACAAAATAAAAGCTTTGCTTTTCAAAATAAATGTTGGTATTGCCCATATTTTTTATAACATTGCTTACAAATTAGAGCAAGAAACCCCCATATAGAAGATGTAGTGCTTTTTTTTATTTATTTTACCATGAGATGGATGAATTTAATGACTTTGCTTTGGCGCTTTGAAAGCTTGCTCTTGTGACTGATTGATTAAAGCTGCGTGCTGTATCATTATCAAGACCAAAGGAGACAAATTTTTTGTCTTTTACTTGGAAAAAAAACTTTAAGAAAAAAAAAATAAAAAACGGGTTAAAATTAAACAAAATAGTATTGCTCCAAAATTAACCCAAAATATTGCCCAACATGAAAAACCCACAAATTGGGTTGAAGAAATAACCCTAAGAGTGTAAGCTCCCTGCTCCGCTCCGTTCTGATGCATCCACTTCAATTTCCTCGTTCAAGCCGATATCTGTTCAAAACTGTAGGCTGGATAGATCCGATAGTACTCGCCATTTTTGTTAGATTGGTACGAGCAAAACTAAGGGGGAAAGTGCCCCCCCTCAGCTAAACACAATATCACTATTGTCAAAAAACGTCAATATCATTATTAACAAAGATTTAGAATCATTTATTCATGCTTTTTTAAGCATTGCAAAAACAACAATCAAATTAAAGTAAATTTACAATAAACTAAAATAACGATTTCATTTGCCTCCCTTGCGTCCCCATACATGAAATGTTCTTGCTTCGCCACTTTTAGGGTAGATCAAAAGATGTAGATGTAGATTAAAAAAAAGGTAAATGTCATTTCCAGTTGCTCAAACAGCAATTAAATAAAATCTCACATTCACCGTTTATAAAATTATAGTGGCTGCAAAACCATTTAAAGCCCACTGCACAGCAGACCTGCCATTCATTAGGTAACAACAAAAGCAACTTCCATCACAGAACACTGTCTTGATGAAAATTTGTCATTTCCAGCTGACATGGCAAAAACAGGACATGAGTGGAGGGGAGATGCTGTGGCTGCACACGAGCATGCTAAAAGTGTGTAGGTGAGTGTTGTCTGCAGCACCAGCAGTGGATGCTGCTCTCTTTTTGTTCTTCTCTATGCGAGGCGCAAAAACACCAGCAAGCTGAGGATCCAGTGATTGACCGAGCATATTACTCATCAAAATTAAAACGGTAAAAGATGTGAGGCAGGATTCATTCATGGCTGGAAAGAGGGATGGGAGGAGAAAAAGCCAGACATGAGCTGAAAGTACATAGTCACGAAGGCGAGAGTGGTCAGGCTTTGAAAGCACACTAAATCCAGAAGAAAGAAAACAGAAAGCAGGTGTGGATCTTTGGTCGTAAAGTAGACTACATGCTCTGTGTGGTCATGCAGAGACAGAACATTTCGGCTTGTGTTGATGGGTGTCTAAATCCTCTCACGGCAGACTCGGGTGCCAGCCTGTCTCACTTGCTGTTTCTGACACAGCACAGCAGCACTGCAGAGGATTTGGCAGCACAGAGGATCCGCTGTAGCGACTACAGATTTTTGGATTGGAGTCCCGGCGTGCACCTTGCCACCAGCTGGCAAACACACCGCAACTGTCTGGACATGGGAAGAGCAGGACAGGATGGGAATTTGACTTTCTAAATCTGTTTTAGGGGACATAACACGGGAGGGAGGGGGGGTCCTATGTGGAGACTACAGCCCTTTACTCTCTGGGCTCCCTCCTCTTTTGAGGATTTCTACTATCCCGGTCTGTGTGCCTCCCTGCGGTCCTCAACCCTGTGGACCAAGTCTGTGAATATGGATCGAGGCTGAACGTTGTTGATGCTGCAGACAGACGAGGAGTCTGTGAGACGGCCGTCCGCTCTTCCCCTCCCTTGTCCCCTTCATGCCGTGCTGTGGGCTGGGCCATCGTCGGAGAGCAGAGCTTCCATATGTGAGTTTTTGACTAAGTCATTTATTGAGACACAGAGGCTTTAGATATATGCATATCATTTTTCATCCATAAGATGAAGCACTTTCTTCCTGTAGACGACTTTTATTAAATATTAGGGCTGCTGCAAAGCAGCAGGAATTTAAAAATTCTGTCTTGTCCCAAAGACTAAAGCTTTTCTCAGATTTAGAATTCTTACCTAAAACTATTCAGAATGATGACAAACTGACCTCAGTTTTCTTTGGTTTCTGGTTGACCGCTCTCTGCAGTATTTTTTCTCGCTGTAGATGCAGCTGGACATGATAAATCTTTTATTTCCTACTCATTCTGGTCTTTTGCACAAAGAGCTAATATTGTATTGCTTTAGAATAAAGCCTGTTTGATTTACTTTTATATTATAACTTTACAGACTTATTGTTATTTAACTTCTTAAATTGTGAATATGTTCTTATTTATTATTTTTTTGTTCATATAAAACTAAAAATAAGGGTATTTTGTATTTTCTTCTAAATTCTTGAGCACTGCAGATGTCAAAAAATCAGATTTCTTTACCACTAGATGGCAGTGTTGCTCTTTAACTTCTCTTTAAGTGTTCACCAGTAACTGCCTAATTAAAGCTTTTACAAATGAGTCCACCTAAATTGGAAAACTATTTTAAAGGGTGATTAAAAGGATGTCTCACTTTCTTGTCACAGCTCAGACTCTTCAGAAGAAAAAAGAAAAAAGAAATCAGCACTTTTTGTTCTTCCAACTTGAGGCAAAGTGATGGCTGCTGATAAGACTGTGTTTCTGGTCACAGTTGAGAAGTGCTTTGACAAAAAAAACTAAGTATATGGGTTCATTATGACGTATTCTGTCTAAAAATGCAGACAGAAAATGTAGAAGTAAAAAAAAAATCTCCTTCCAAGTGTAGTAGAAAAGGAAAAATGTAGTAATGCTATTTGCTGCCCGTGAAGCATAACTCACAAAGCAACGTACACTGAGGAAGAATCAACATTTCCTGTGCTACTAAGCACACTTTATTTAATTGGTGAGCAATTTTTGTGGGACCAAAGGTAAGAGTTAGTAGAAAATAACTTTAGTTTTTACTGATTCATTATGCAGTTAAATAATAAACATTCGTGATCAACTTGGAGAAAACCCTGGACCATGACATGCCGCTCTCTCTATGTCACATGTTTCCAATATGGAGCGCTAAACTACTATTTTATGGCTGAAATGGGCCACAACACAGTCCTACATTAGATGGAATGTGGAGCATGGAGAACCGGCCGGATGGGACTCCGTTAGACAGACTGAGTCGTCAGTCCCAGACGCTCCTCACGGAAACTCGGTTAATTGAAGACAGCAGGGCTTACTCCATTCCCCCGGTTTGTGTTCTTTGCATCCCTGCTTAACCTAATTTAGCAATAAATAAAAGAGGAAAACAATTCAGGGTTTCATTTAGTTGTAAAGACAAACATTGAGTGTAGTACATAACCAGCCTATGGAGATTGTTAGTAAGAATAATTTTACAAGCAAACATTTATGAACGATTAAAAATAAAATCACATAAGCGAAAATCTACTTTCTGATGTCTTTAGAAAGCTGATATTTGCCCATGCACCAATAATACACACAGAATAAGAAATTTGAACCTACATGGCAAAGGTATGACCAGGAATTCCCACTTTCCAGAAACTGGGATTCACATTTGGGGAGGTGTACTAAGCCAACACAGAATGCACTGGAGCAGGATTTCCTTGGCAACAAAAATGCATTATTTTACTTTTCCAGACAATATAGGAATTTCCAGAAACTGAGAAGCTAATTGGTCACAGGACTGTTTTGAATTTGAGTTATTCCTGCTTTTGCATAACTGTTGTGAGACTGGAAAGTGTGACATATACCTGCAGAGGTCTACGTAGAGGAAACTTCTACTCTGGGATGGAAACAGTGAATTCATCCAATAGTGATTTGTGTTTTAAAGCATTCACTTTCAGAAAAGTAAAGCAATAAGCAGAATAATGTTCACTGTACTGAAATTACTATTATTTATTTATCTACGGTCTTACATTACCCCAAAATCACAATGTATTTTTAGATTTTTACTTTGATTTTACTTCTTGGGACCATCTTTGAAATAAATTAAACAGCAGAAACCAAAGTAAAAACAAATAAAGCAATACAAAAATTGACCCTAATATGACTATTTCAAACAATCCAGATCATGTTTTGTGCATTACTGACATCAAATGAACTCTGATTGTATTAAAGACATCTCTTAACTTTTTTTTTGTACAAAGCTGCAATCTGTAGACTTAAATTAGCTTTTAGATTTTATTCTTAAACAAATGTTGTTTACTCTGGTGGTATGACCGCCCAAAAAACTGTCATTGCCACTAAATTGGAACTTTAATGTAACATTAGAGGACGTAAAACTGGATAACTCCTCTGCAAATGTTGTAAATAAAGTCAAAGCATGGTAAACTAGCACATTGGAAACAATGAAAATAGACTTGTTTGAAAAACAAAATTACAATTTTTGCTGTGAGTTGGTACGTTACTGAAAGATGGTAGCAAATTTATATTAAGATAACATTTTGAGGAAATATCATTTTTAAATAACGCTAAAACTAAATCAAAAGGAACAAAATCATCAGATGTAATTTTTTTTTGTATTATAGACTTTGAGCCCTTTGCACTGAAAATTTGTATAACTGTTATGTAACCTAAATGTAATCTTACCTAAACAATTTATTCCAACTACAACTACAACTGCAACTAACGATTATTTGAGTTGGTGTTTCTTCTATTCAAAGTAATTTCATTTAGTTGATTAGTCACCAAAAGCACGTCATTGTGTTTTTGTTCAACCACATCAGCTTGAATGATGCAGGAGAAAAAATCTGTTGTCTGGATTTTTAGGTAAAACTTATGAAAGGAGTTTATGGAACAACAAATGTTTTGCCCTTTTAACAAATACATATACAACAGATATTTGTTTTCAGATAGATAAAGTACAGAGGGAATCCTGTTATTATCTGTTCTTTAGCTTTTTTCATTAAAATGTGCACTCACTGGCCACTTTATTAAGCACATATGCCCAACTGCTCATTAACACACATTTCTGATCAGCCAATCACAGGGCAGCAACTCAATGCATTTAGGCATGAAGACATGATCATGATGACCTGCTGCAGACATTGCAGTGCTGCAATGATCTGCTGCAGGAAAACGTTGTCTACTCTGATGAGTCTCCATTTCTGCTCAGCACATTCAGATGGTAGACTAAGAACTTGGCATCAATTACATGAAAGCATGGATCTATCCTGCCTTGTATTAACAGTTGAGGCTGGTGGTGGTGGTGGTGTAATGGTGTGAGGGATATTTTGGTACACTTTGGGCCCCTTAGTACCAATTGAGCATGGTTACAACACCAAAACCTATTTGAGTATTGTTGCTATAGGGGTCCAACTCTGGTACTAGCAAGGTGTGCAAGTGGCTGGTGAGTGTACAATATTTTAACGTACAAAGAGCATCAGTCAGACTATTACAACTGCATAGAAATGCAGCAAGCATCATGCTAACATGTTAGCATTGACAAACTGCACAGCAGCAGTTTAACCTCTAAAAAAGTCTTGAACCTTAAGTAATTGCAATTGCATATCTTAAAATTGCTGTGCAATAAGCAATACCTCATCCCATAATGAATTTGTCTTTGGCAAAGACCTTTGTAAATAATTAGACAGTAAGAAGTTGCAGATAAGCTTGCGCAACAGGAAAATGGGCACAGAAAAAACAAAATCAAACTTAAGGGGGCCATACCATTAAAAAACAGCTTTTTGAGCTTTTAAGTGTATTATTCTGCTCATTCTTCACTATAAACAAACTCAAAGCCTTATTTTGATCCTTTCACACATTTCTGAGTAATCCTAAAAAAAACCCGTGCTCTCTGCACTATCCCTTCCCCTACCCATGAAAACAAGTGGTTTCTCACAAGCTGACATCATAGATTGAGGTTAGTCTCTTTAAAGAAGAGTCCCTTTCTCTGCTGAGCTAGCTGTGATCTGTAAACCACTTTCATTTTATATCTCTAATATGCACACCCATCTTTGCAAAAAGTTCGGATGTTGTTTGTTCACATATGCGGGTACGTGCAGGCACGCTGAGGCCGGATCTAGGATGACGTCGTGAAATGGGCGGGAATGACAAGGAGCGAAAGGCGGTGCCTCCGAGATTGAGTTGTTTTACTTCCGGGTATGAAAAGAGTCTACAAAAACAACTCATATTTCATAAAGAATGTGTTTTTTAGTGCTCCAAAGGTGATATATGATCATATATTTGGATATAGTTTACTCTGAAAGGTTTAAGAAAATCATGGTATGGCCCCTTTAAGTTCTCTTCTTTTGTTTTAATTAGTTTACATAGAAAAACCTCAAGTAATACTATGTGAAACTGTAAAAATGATTAATTACAAGAATGAAACAACAATATAGCTTTAACAATGTAGTGTGATAACAAATATTTACCTGATTGACCCTTCTTGTTGACCATGTCTGCACCTGATCGTTTATTGCAGTTTCACACATCTGCTTTTTATCATTACAAAAATGCATCTGCATTTTAGCTGTCAGTGTTTGGTCTGTAATCGGCTTCATCAGACCCAGGTAAAGTAATGTGCTTCTTCTGGCTAATTCAACCACATTGCAATCTTTTTCTTCGTCTCTGTGGAAACCAGCTGCTTGGAGGCAAAGTACAGTCCTCAGTTTTTCTGGCACAGCTTATGAATTTCTATTTGTAATTGTCAAATTATACTAGGAAATATGCACTCGGGGAGAAATTTAATTTTTTTATTCTTGGCAGTTTGTTGAGCATCAGTGATTTATTAGTTTAGTGAAACACATGTTTTACAAAACACGTTGCATCAAAAACTTTCATTTATCCTCATCTTAGATTTTCATTTTGTATCTTTATAAGAAGTAAGCTCAAAACTCTATGACTGATATATTTTTTTGTTATAAAAAAAGTGTGCACAAAAAGAAAAGCCAAACAGAGCAAAACTCTAAATAATTTCAAAACAGAAGCAGATGTTCTTTGAAGCCAATTAGCCACACAAAAAAACAGACAGCCGATTGCACCCGAGGAGAATTTACGCCCTAAATAAATACTTGAAAATACTAATTAAAAGAGCAGAAGCTGAATAAGATATGTTGGTTTAAAGTTAATTTTAAAAAAAGTTTTTTTAAATTTTGTTTTAAAAGAAATTATTTAAATATTTAACAGTTCTGGTGAATCAAATAATACAAGATTAGCTATGTAGATTATTGATTTGCTTGATGATTTATTTAATAATGTATTTAAATTATCTTTCTAAAGAAACACAATCTTGGAGCAGCTACTTTATATGGTGGGAATAAGCTGCACATTCTTTGAAATATGCAGGAATCAGATTATGCATAAAAAAAAGCCTTTTTGACAATAGAAAATGGGTGGAAAATCAAGAAAAGTTTACTAAATCAACTTATTGAAGCTCGGAAAACCTCTTAATGTGTTTAAATTATAATTTTTGGTATTCTTTTTTTTGGTAAAAAATTTTTTGTCTTCTCTCTCTGACTTTTAGAATAAAAAAAGTGGGTAGAAAAAGAGGATTTGCTTCATCCTTTCACTTTCATAATGCAACTTTACAAGTGAAACAAAACATGTAAAAATTAATTTTTTTCTCCCCTTGTGTGTGTGTTTTTTTATTTTAGTGTATTGTATTGTACATGTGCTATAATGTGTCGGATCCCTTTTCTTCTTTGTTGTTGAGGTTAATATTGAATTTACGTTTTTGCTTAGTAGAATTCACAGTTCTGCTCAAATTTGACCAAAGTGCATCAACTTAAATCAAAGTTAGCTGGTGTTTTATTAGCAATACTTATCGATTCCCACAAACTGCCAACCGAGGAGCTTTTTTGAGTTAGGTTGATGAAATCTTGTGAAAGGACGTATTTTTTGTGATTTTGGTTTAAATTGTTGTTAGATTAAAATGATTTGATTTTGGGGTAGAAAAACATTAGAACCCCTGACTGAGAAGAGATCAAGGACAGTGCTGCTGAGCCTTTTTGCTTTGTTGGTCATGGTATTTGTCTCCAAGCAAAGAGGTGTCATGACAACAGATACTACCCAGGCGAGATGATGCACTTCAGAGACGAAACAGAGGGCGGATAAGGGAAGACAAAAAAATGTGTCAACGTGAAAAGCAAAACAGCTAAGTTATAAAACAAAACAGGGAAAATAAGGGCTGAAAATGACTTAAAATAAAAGAGAAGGTAACTTCTGGGGTTATCCTGCTTCTTCTTGTCAGTCTGCTTTTGCCACAGCTGTCCTTTAAGCATCAGTCCTAATACTTCCATAACCTTAGCCTTGGGAGCTGGCCTCAGAGATATGCGCCACGATTGGGTGCAGGCTGCGGCTGTGCAGGGCGGAGTTAAACCTGCACCGATGCTTCATATTCATACTAAGCTTGAATACATAATCAGTCCATCAGGTCAGCTGTGTCCTGACAGCTGGAAGAAACTCGAGAGTACTGGATAATTCTTTTGAATTTGACTGGAATGCCCTGGAGAAAGCCTGCAAACTTTTTCATCTTTTGGAAGTGGAGTGATGTGATTGTTCCTCACTGATGCCGGATCGGGCTGGAGAAGGTGTTCTGGGCTCGTGGGCCTGCAGGGCAGACGATGACTTATGGCTGAGCTCCACAGGCCCCTGCCCGTCACCCTTGATCCCGTTCCGACTCCACCGAGCAACAGGTTGTGGCGCTGAAATCTGCTGAGGAGGGGAGCCTCCTCTGAACCCATTTTTGACCTGCTCTTGTTGACATGAACAAACAAAATAAAAACAAAAATGTCTCTTGGGTAAGTGAGGTGTGTTTGTACAGTGTTTGTTGTGTTAAAATATGAAAGCATTGTGACACTTTTTAAAAAACTGATTAGATTTTCTACATCAACAGATTATATTGAGATTACTGAAGTGCATTATCATTGTTTTTTTTTTTTTTTTTTTTTTTTTTTTTTACATGTTTCTGCCCCCATTGGCTCTTCAAAGCTTAGAGATTTAGATATTATATAACTACAAGCTACTACATGACCACTTTATAAAATCTGGTTATCATTAAGCCATCCCCGCTGTGCTACAAGCTAAAGTTGATAAATCTTTATAGATTAAAGTGTGTTAAAGTTGAGCCTCCAAAAAATGCTCACCTGTATAGTAAGAAAAAGAATAACAGCAGGTGTGTTTTCTGTCTGTACCGTGTCTCTGGCTTTGTGTATCTGATATCTGATTATTTGCCACTGTCACAGATCAGGGGAGATTATAGTGAGACTGGCTTTACAGGGATAAAATCAGCTACTTGGGGGTAGGGGGTGGGGCATGGGATAGTGAATATGGGATGGAGACACAAGGTACTACAGAAAAACACTTTGTTGTATTTATGTTAGCAATGAACTCTAGCTGTGTGGTACGAGTAGCAATGAATTTGCAGCCAAATTCTAAATTCACCAATGGAGTGAAAAATGTTTGCAGATCTCGTAGCGTATGCATGCACATGTGCATAAATAGATATTTGCCTATGTGCATTCCTCCGCAGGGAAACACTCTTCCATTTTCTCCACCCATATGGCGCACGTGTCATGCTGCTGCAGCTTTCTGCAACTCCTTTCTGTGTCCTGGCCCTGACTTGATTGATTCTGCACGGGCAGACCGCAAACACTTCAAGATTGTTAAACAATAGAAGTGTTAACACCCCAGTTTAGAAAATAATAAAAGGACATTATAGAAAGAAAAGGAAAATACTAATTATTTGCCCTAAAAACTCTTAGCAAGACTCCAGAAATGAACGGATTCCTGGTATTATTTTCAGAAACCAAACAACTATTTACACAAAAATAATCACATTTTTCAATGACCAATTTCTAAACAGAGGAAATGCTATTGCTGCCAGCAAAAACTGAGCATCTTCCAACAGAAGATAATTTAATCAAAATTAAAAGATCAGAGGGAACGATTTGAAAACAGATCAAAAGATGATCAGAGTGGGTCTTCAATGCATTTTTTTGGGTGATTTTGTTGCTTACTCACTTGACACTTGAATATTACAGCAACAATTATTGTTAAAGGGCTTGCAATTGTGCTTCCTGACACCAAGGCAAAACATGTGAATTCACATCTCAAAGAATTTACATTACATGATCCTCGCCTTATCAGGTTCTTCTATCAATTAGGCACAAATTGACAAACAAAGATGACAGAAGAAAAGTCAGAAAACCTCCCACTCCAACAGCAAACACAAAAGAAAACAGAATAGGAAAATACAATCCAATAGGACAAAAACCACTGACCTTCAAATCCAAATTTGTTGTTCAAACTCCATGCGTTTTCTAAAGTTTCAGGTCAGTTCTGAATCCTGATGCACAAAAAGTCAGAAATGTTTGCTTCTTTTGGTAGTTTTAAGATGTTCATGGATGAAAGTATCCTCCGTTAACAGAATCAGAGGGCTAACATGACTCAAAGTTCTCCTGAATGGAATCTGCAGAAAGACCAAATGTTCATCATGTGAACCAACTTAAACCTCGAAACTTTGATTTTTTTTTTCTGACTGCAACTAATTTTTTTGTTAAACTCTTAAGTTTCATCCACCCTAGTTCCTATTTTATCATAAAAAGTGACCGCTTGAAGGGTCACAAAAGGTAATGTGTAACATTTTATATTCTGAAGGTGTTTTTAACTAGAACATGTTGGCATCTGTTGCCTGTTTGGTGAAACCAAAGCTGTTGTGATTCTGCTGTTGTTTTTTTTGTCCTTTTTTTCTGGAGGAACTTGTTTGATGCAGCTCCTCTGCAGCGTGCTGAGCCTGTGTCCACTTTTCCATCCAATAAGCTTAATGACTTGAGGGCCACATCCATAATCACAGCGGTGGGTCGTGCCACATGGATTAGAACTCCAGATGGTGCTGTTACTGCCTGTCTGTCTGGCAACAAATGTACAGCTGCTTGAGGTCACATGTTTACAACGGCGGTCATCGCTGCCTCAGCATCCCACCAAAGAAATCAGAGTGGTTTCAGAGGGGGCGGGGTTAAGGTATGTTTGTGTAAGTCAATTGCTTGTGCCTCTCTGGTTTGGCTGCAAAGGGTTGATTGGACTGTGCAGCAGATGTCACAATATCAAATTAAAGCTTAATGCCCAGCCAGCTAAAGAAAAACACTTCAGGGCGAACCATGACACCACAGAGCTTAAACACTTGGATGTGTGCGCCTGTTTGCTTGTGTGTCAACTTTTGCCCAAATCAGAGCCCGATCTCCCTCAGTGAGGCTCCTCAGCCAGCCTTATTGCTCATGAGGCTGCTGAAGGAGTGCTGGAGGATGACCACGTCTCACCTCCTCTGGATTCAGAGCTGCGTGTAACCGAGAGCATTTATTTCAGCCATTGCTGCTGTCACCTTTATCCCTTTTGACTGAGACAGAAAGGCTATCGCTTTATTTTTTTAATGCCAGCCGTTAGCTGCTTTTATCCCTGGGTCATGGTGCTCTAAAAAAAAAAAAAAAAAGGAAAAACTGGGGATTTACATAATTTATTACGGTCGGTGTAGTGTGGACAGATGACACAGGTGGCCATTGCGTTGTGGGGGAACGAGCATGCCTAAGAATCCAAAGGTAAAGGTTGTGAATGATGCCATTTTTGTATTTGTCATTTCATCGAACGCTGTTTTACCTGCAATTCTAATCATGTGAAATCTTTGTTGAAGAAGTTTGTTTTTGCTTGTTTTTTTGAGGCAGCAAGACTTTTACAAACTGTTATGCAGTCTATGTGTTTGCATGTATCTTACTGGTGAGCAGGGCTTAGTTTTTATTTTGGATTATTGCAGCACTCAATCCTCCTTGTTGTTCTTTATGCAGACTGCCAGGACTTTTTTGTTAGTGAAAGACAATCTGCAGAGTCCTCTTTCTCTTCTCCATATGCAGATAACTTGCTAAGGTCCAGTAACAGAGTATTTTTTTTACAATTATACATTCTCTGTAAAAAGATATTGACGTTTACATTTAGTAAATTAGGTTGTTTGAAATTACATTTGTTTAGGAATTTTAAATCCTACTATCTGTGAAACCATTTTGCTATAACTTTACATTAGCATTTTTGTATATTTTTTGTGCTTGCCTAATTTTATAGTCATTTTATAAAGATTTTTTGACTTAAAAAATCTCAAATAATTTATTTTAAAATGTTTTCTAACAATACAAGACTAAAAGTACAAAATTGGAAAAACAAGTGCCTTTTTTATTTTTGAAGGATTTAGTTGTTAAACCCAGATGCACAATTCTAGTGGTTTTTTTTTAAACATGGTGAAATATTTAGCTTTAGCAAATAAATTCAAAACAAAATAAAACACATTTCTTTAAAATTAAAAAAAACCCTGCATGTTACAAAAGTAATTCTATAATCAATATTAAATAGTTTTGTTAATAAAAACATTTAATCTGCTACAAACCAGAAAACTTAAAACAGGCTTTATTCTTTTTATATATAAAATTATAGATTGTTTTATAAAAAGCAGCTTTTTTTTTTAAATTGACCTGTCTTTGTACAAATAATAGATTTTACCAGTTTGCATCCACATTTCATGTCAGGCATGTCTTGTATTTCCAGACATGAATAAGTTGAAAGACTGAATCAGATTTAAATCTCCTTACAAAGAAAAGCAATCACTAAAAGTGAGTCAAGGGATCAAGTGGGCGCTGTGCAGTCACCTCGCAGGATGAGGCTGCAGTACGTTGAGGATTGCATCCTCCGAACTGCAATGATGAACAGTAGTACTGAAGAGCATTTTGCTCTCACTGATCTGATCAAAAACACATATTAAAGAGACGTAAGATGTTGTACATCACAGGCACACCAGGAGCTGAGCGTCTGTTTCTTTTTTATTTTTTGCTTAAAAAAATAATAGGTGTGTGTTTTCTTTGCAAGACTCGTGTAATGCGATTATTTTACTAAGCTTGTACTTTTGGCAAATGGAAGTCTTTATTTCTGACATTTGTGATGCAAATATTTGTCATTATATGACATATATTGTTCATGGAAAGCCAACTTAGCTAAGCATGAAATGTTTCTCTAATCTCTGAACAATTTGAATAAATTTAAATTAACTGAGGATGACACACCTAAACCAGGGGTCTGCAACCTGCGGCTGTGGAGTCACATGGGTTCTTTAATCTCTCAGTTGCAGCTCTTTGGTTTTGAAGAAAATGCTAATGATCTGAGTAAATGATACATTTTTGGTTTTGGTTAATTTCTTATAGTTAATTTAATGTTATTTATTTTTAGATTTGTGTAAAATAATGGTAAAAGGTTAAATCTACTTATTAGAAGAAGCTTAGAGCACATATTCTTAACTTCTGCCACACAACAGGGTCTAGTTGCTGATCAGTGGCAAAGTTCTTAAAGACTCACTCTTATGAAATGTGTGTTTTTACAATGTTCTTAAAGCATTTTTTTTTATTAAGGATGACCTGTACGAAGATTATTAAGCTTAACATTGCATTTCTGAGGATTACTTTATTCAAATCATTGTGAATCAGGAGCAGACAAAAAATGCAAAGAGAAAGATTGTAGTTCTTACATATAGTACACTTACTTACATACACATCGGCAGGCAACAAGCTCTCTACTTTGCTGAATGCATCCGCTAGTGACTCCAATGTTGGTCACCATTTTTGTTGTACCGGTAATGTTAGGTTGGGGCTGTGAGGCGCTGTGTGCTTGCAGGAGAGTGTAAACAGAGAGCTTTCAGTTGAGTGATGCCCTCACAACTCAGAGGAGAATTTTCCAATGAATTACTGCCATTCTGCAAAAACTTTGTTTTAAAAACCAAGTTTTTTTTTTATTTTGCCTTAAAAATTACATCGATGATAGATGATAGAAAATGTCTTGTTTGACTTAACTTTCTGCACCAGGAGTATCATACTTGACATATTTTATTTTGAAATAATATAACACTTTTATATTTCAATTGTTGTAGATATAAAAGCTTTTTTATAGAAATTAATGGATTAATCCCCTGCGACAGACTGGCAACCAATACAGGAGTGTCCCCTGCCCTTACCCATGAGTAGCTGGGTTAGGCTCCAGCAACCCCGTGACCCCGAAAGGGAAAGAGCTGTTTGGAAAATGAATGAATGAATGAATGAATGGATTAATGGCCACAAAAACATAATGGTTTTTTTTCTAACTGGTGAATGGAACTGAACCAGAAGGTTTTTCTAGTGTTAAATGTGGCAGACCCTTGAACTAAACTGTTTTGTTTAATGAAAATAGTTTGTTCACGTGAAGATCAGATCAGAGTCTAACAGTTTGTATCCCCCTCTCCATTGTGTGTTTGTGACCTTTGTGTGACTGTGTTGGTCATACTGTTTGTTGGCTGCAGAGTGTTTTCCTATGACTGCATGTGGAAGCACTGATGTGTTGATTTGTTCAGTGAGCGTGAAGTGACTCAGTTACCACCACGCGCTGCACAGCAGTCACCACACATTGCATGGTGTTTTACATGACAGCGCCTTAGCCGTCATCAAGAGTTTGCTTCCTTTAAGTTGTCCAGAGACTCAGAGCTCATGATCTTCCTTCCCTTCGATATGCTTGACTGGCTTCCCTTATCTCCTCGGACTAAACGCATCTTAGGAAGGGTAAGCTGGAGTCACCTTTCTGTGTTTCTATTTGCTCTCTTGATTAAAACAACTATTTTTAAACCAAAAAAAACAATTTTTAAAAGATAATGATCACCTGATTGAGTACTTTTTCAAACTTTAAAGGTAAACTAATACCCAAAGATTTAAAGATAATTTGGGATTCCAGGGACCTTGTTATTATAAGTGGGAAAAAAAAAGATCAGATTTGGAGTGTCTCTTTGTATTTAGCAGAGCTGATTTCTTTTCCCCAGTGTTTCCTTGTGCTTTTTGCCTGCTTTCTGTCGCCTCATCATCCGTAATTAGAGATTGTCCCAGGGCTCAGTGGGGCTGGCACATTGGCAGCTGTAGCTAGGTAACCTCAGTTTGATGCAGACTGCCAACCCTGGGTCTTTAATCAGATGAAATTCAGTCACATCAGACTTGGCATGGATTCCTCAGCTCATGGATCGTTTGTGTCATGATCAATACAATCCACTGAAAATGTATCATGCACAGTAAAAGATTAACAATCTATTTATACTTTCTGGAGCAAATTATGTGTCTTCTGTTGTTTGCAGGAGAAATAGATAACAGCTTTTAAAGCAACTGCTTTTCATGTCATAAAAACAAAACACGTTTCTTACGTTTTTGTGGTTTAAATCAAAAAATGAAATTACATTTTTTTAAATCATGTTGCTATAAATAAATAGATTTTTATCAGGAAGACCTTCTGGACAAATTTCAGAACTACTTGTTTCAGGCAGTAAGAATATAAATGTATCTTTTTTAACACGTTGAACCTTGAGACAGATGGGCTAGAGCAGGAGAAGACCACACTGGGTGCCACACCTGTCAGCTAAGAACAGGAAACTGAGGCCATGATTCACACTAGCTCACCAAAATTACAGAAGCTTGGTCTGATGAGTCTCCATTTCTGCTGCCACAATCAGATGGTAGACTAAGAACTTGGCGTCAATTACATGAAAGCATGGCTCCATCTTGCCTTGTGTCAACAGTTCAGGCTGGTGGTGGTAGTGTAATGGTGTGGGACATATTTTCTTCGCACAGTTTAGGTCCCTTAGAACCAAAGCCTACCAGAGTATTGTTGCTGACCATGTCCATCCCTTTATGACCACAGTGTACCATCTTCTGATGCTACTTCCAGCAGGATATGTCATGAAGCTGGAATCATTTCAGACTGGTTTCTTGAACATGATAATGAGTTTACTGGATTCAAATGGCCTCCAAAGTCACCAGATCTCAACCCAATAGAACACCTTTAGGATGTGGTGGAACAGGAGCTTGGCATCATGGATGTGCAGCTGACAAATCTGCAGCAACTGTGTGATGCTGTCATGTCAACATGAACCTAACTCTCCGAGGAATGTTTCCAGTACCTTGTTCAATCTATGCCACCAATGATTAAGGCAGTTCTGAAGGCAATAGGGGTCCAACCCAGTACTAGCAAGGTGTAAAAAGGCCGGTGAGTGTGAGTGAGTGATATAGATTTTCTCTTTTTAAAGGACACAGATATGATTGAAAAATCGATCCAGCACTGGAAGTAACAATAAAATCGATTAAAGACCACAGATACAAACACCATACGTTCTTAAAAGGTATAAAATTGATTGAGAGGTAAAAAACTGATGTCTGTTAAACTTTGTCAGTTTCTCTTCCTGTTGTGTCTCTACTGTCTTTGCCTTTGTATGGACAATGGATGCAAACAAAAAGACTTCCAATCACAAGCTTACTTCTACCAAGTCAGGTCAATTGCAATTGGCTGAAGGTGTAATTCTTGAATAAATTAGTCTAAAAGACCCAAATTGCCAACTTTTCATGTTTAAAGCTGTTAATGTCAAGGCCATTTTGTTGTTGTTGCTTAAAATAAAAAGTTGTTAAACATTTGTATGACCCCTTTTTAGAAGTAGACAAATTTATATTAAGAAAAAAAAACATACATTTGTCTTGATTTATGTTTTTTTAAGTAGCCTAAAAGTAACATAAAGACAAAGCAGAGTTGTATTTTTTTTTTAAAAAGTAAGACTTTGAGGATCCATGTGGGCTTGGGTAAGAGAGAAATCGTCCTGACTGGACTGAATTGTGTCTCCACAAAGTTAGTTGAATCATTTATGGATCAATTCGTGGACCGTGTATCGAGATGCGTACCGGAACATGTGAGAGGAAAAGAAACATCCTCACTTTTAGTTAATAAAAGACAGAGTTTTAGTTTTGTCGGAAAGACACCAGCTCTCTGTACTGTAGTTTTTTGATAAACCAGCTCCTCAAGACTTTTTTTTCAAAAAATATGAAAAACTAAATGGACGGTTTAAAAAACATTCAAGAACGAAGTAGATAAATGTAATGGAATATGGGTTATGTCAGCAGGTCTATTTTGTCATGTCGAAATGTTATGATAGCATGACTGAAACAGTGTTTTTTTTAATGCCAAAACATTACTTTAAAGTACTCTGCTGTTAAATAAAAGCAAGATTAGAAAACTGCATTTGGTTTCATGACGCCCTTTTATGGTCAGGGTTTATCTAGCACCACTTAAGGGCTTTGCAGAGTTTAATTTGTGTAATGGCATTCTTGGCAAGGCCCTGTCCTTTTTGGGAGCCCTTTTGATTTTTCTTTAGTGATCTAATTGTAATGAACTTCAGCACATTAGTGGTCCATTTGAGTTAACTGAAGTCTTTCTGTCATATGATAGTAACTGTTGGGAAAGGAGGCAAAACACTGTTGGATTGTTGTTGGATTATTGTTATTGTGTTGGTTGCTTTGTCACTTGTTTTGTGCCTAACAGTGCTGGGAAGTGTTGTTTGGAGCGTTTATAGTGATTGGTGTCCACAATGGAGTTCTTACTGTCATGAAACTCTTTGTACTCTCCTGAATTAGCAGTGGAGAAGCCAGATGCCTCAAGAGATGGTCCTGCAGTGGTGACAGCACAAATGGGTTCTCCTTCCAATGTTCTTTAAAGACCCATTCCATTCATCTTTTGATCTATTTTCAGTGTTCCCAGCGGTCTTTTAAAAATGATTATGTTGGTTTTAGGCAAAATGTAAAAGCTGTCATTTTCTGGCACATAGTTTCTGCAGAGTGGCAATAGTCCATTAGAAATTTGCCTCAGAGTTGTAGATGAGACTGATGGGGCCTGCCTCCCTTCCCATCACTGTTAGCTTTGTATACAATGGGCATGTGTGGTCCCTTCAAGAACACGCTGACTGTGGGTTTTAGAACAGGCTTTTGGTAAATGGCATTCACACGTCTGTCGCTATCCGATACTGTTGATGTCCGAAGCGATAATCTTGCTCCAGGCTTTTTGTTTTACAACTCTATTCCAATATATGAAAGACTTAGTGTCCTATAATTCCAGCTGGGCAGAAACCGCAATTACTCATTTTTCCTTCGTGATTGATTTTTCACCACTTGGCATTTCTTACCAAATATGAGTCCCTGATTGGTCAAATTTCAACTGGTTTACCTTAAAGTGTGTGTTCAATTGCCGCACATTTTGTTCATAGAGCCCAAAAACTGACATAGAAACATGAGTTTTAAATGTCAAATTTTCTCTAAAAGTTGACATCGGTCAGTGGCCGCACATTTGTGAGGTCATGCAGTGGCAGGTGGGGATGACGCCATTACGAAATCGGGCGACAGCTGGGTGGACACAGGATAGTGACAGTCTGATCGCCGGCCAGCCGGCAGCAGGTCTGACTGGATCTGACTGATGTGTAAATGTCTCTGGACGGCGGCCGCCCATATCAAGCCCGGGGGTATATAAAAAGTGGGCCTTTCTGCATGCCTGACTGACTGACTGACTGCCATCTGTCTACATTTATGACCATCCCAATGATTTTTAAAAAGATCAGGGGGCAGCAGGAATTCTTGAAGTTTCTGCCGATGCCTCCCCTTCCAAAGCTACAAAATGTTATTTTCTTTGTGCTCCAATATTCGTGCAGCAAAAGGGTTTTACTCATGGACAAAAAAGTGTGTATTAAGAAAAATATATGGTTTTGTATATCTGTTTTTCCATTTTATTTTTACACACAATCTTTTTCTGCACATGTAAACCATAATTCTGTGAGTACATATTATTGTTTTTTAGGATAGAATTTTGACCTGACAGTTACTCCACACAAATCCCTTGTCTATTTTTGTTCAATTATGTGAATTGGGATGCCAACATGTTTGTTCTGTACCCTCAATTGTGAACATCATGATCATAATGCCATACAGCAGCAGTCGTGACATACATTTGATGTAAGACAGGAATAGAGTTGCACTCCAAACATCTATACTCCAGAGCAAATATTCATTTTCATGGTGAAATGAAAACAGCCATTCTACAGAAAATTATGTGCAAATGCCCTGGGTGATAATCCTTGGAATGGGGTTAACCCTGATCAAACACAGCATAATCTGGGATTTAGAGTGGGCTATGCAGAGAACATTTTTCTACTATTGAAAACATATATATTGAAAAAAAAAATCTGGATTTTAATAATATGTCTAATAGAACTCGGAGCAGGTAGGAATTTACAAACTGAGTATAAAATGTCAGAGTTCTCATTTTTAAGGCCCGCTCCAATGAAACTCTGTTTTTTGTGTTGGTAACATGTTCTTGATGAAGGAGAACAGTTTTTCTGGGTGATTTTGCTGTTTTCTCATTTGTCACTTCAATTTTATGAAGGACTTACAGTCTTGCTTTCTGACGTCATATGATAAATTAATACATTTTACGTTTTAATGCATTTATATGACAAGATCTAGTATATTTCTATAAATATCTTTTAAGTAATAGTTTCTGGATGGATGTCACCTTGTCGACCTTAAATAAACCAGCTTTTACTGTACAAGTCTATGGTTTTAGGAGATGCAGGCGCTTGTCTTGTTCTTATGATCCAGCTCAGTGAAGGACTTTAACACAGAAAGCAGAAACCACAGGCTTCATTCAGCGTGTGCCATCAAACAAACAGATGGGAGGTTTTATTGGAATTCATCGTATTGATGATGAAAGCAAATATGGCATTTTGACGATGTAGTGGAGATAATTACTTCCTGACGTTTCGGTCTTAACGGCATGTGCTGTGACGGCACAGTGAGATCAGAGCCTTGAGCCTTTTTGTCTCCAACGGGTTCACCTCCTGAAGCTGGAACAGATGTAAACTCCTCACACACAGACATACCAAACTCCTGCAACTGCTTATGGTATTTTCTGGAATTTTTAGCCCGGCCCCATTGGCCAGAGATCTTACTTCCTAACTAGCTGTGTGGGTGTGTGTGTGACAGAGTGTGTATGTGTGGGAGGGGTGAGGGGTTGTTTTTGGGACTTGAGGACGGTCGCAACGCTCTGAAGGAGTGCTTTTCCAGCGTGGGAACAACGTTTGGCTTTTCTCTGCCTCTGAGGGACTAAAGTAGGCCAAAGAGAGGAGCCAACATTCTTCTCTGCCTGCAACTCTCTACACGGCTCAGAGCTGCTCCCCTCTGGAGCTGTTTCCAGGGGATTTGTAGGAGTGAAGCCGTTTGGCTGGTAGGAGTTCCTGAGCTCTGGGAGAAGATGGGCAGCAGCTGAGATTTTCTCTTAGCCTGCCTGAACAACGCAGCGACAGAAGGAGAGAAATGTTTCACTCTGCCAGTGAGGAGTCAGATTTGGTGAGTTTGTGTAAACATGTGCTCTGCAGTTCAAAAACTTTTCTGAGCCTGACTCCTCTGCTGTTTGAACAAAGAGAAGGAGCTGAGGCTGCAGGAGCGCACAGACTAATAATGCACAAAACTTTCCTTTTGTGCCGGTAAGATTTTCTGGAAGGATTCTAGACCAAACTTTCATGTTTGATTGATATTTTAAGAAAAAGAGTGTGGACTGGTGAGCAACAGTTCCAGTAATAAGCTGAATCGCTGGTGAGCAAAGGAGGAAAGAAGGAGCAGTCATAATGAGTTTGGTTTTTACGCTGTGAGATCAGTACGTCGTCCAAAAAACAACAAATTTCTCTCAGATGAAACAGTGGCTCTTTGTTCTTCCTTCATGTGTTACTTTAATTCAATCACTGCAAAGGTAAATCTCATTTTTAAAGTGTATGTTCTTGACTTTTGTTATTTTAAGGCCTGTGTGGAAATATGGATATTGATAAACTTTGTTAAAAAAGACATAAGTAGTAAAATAGACATAGACATAAAAAATAGATCTTTTTATGTGATTAGTCTAATCAACTTTTAAAATAATATTTTTAAAAAAGGGTCTGCTTCTATAATGATAAAAAGCTGTTACAAAAGCCCAAATACTACTCCAAAATTATTCACAACTGGGAATCACTGCCTGACTACTGGGTACATTTGGTTTGGATGCATACATCGAATCACAAATCATTCAAATATACCTTAGAATTTTGTCAAATTTCTTTTCCAACCAAATTTGTTTGATTAATAAAACTCATTTTCACATAATTTGTGGTTAAACTGAACAAAATTATTAAAACCCCCCAAAAACTGTTTTGGGGTAAAAAAAAAAACACTTTTAAAAAAGAAATAGTTTGAAGGATGTAATTATTCGATTTGCATTTGATTGAATTAAGATTTCGAATTTAGCAAGATATATTAACTGAACTTCAACTAATGTGTTGATGAGTAGTATAAAGTTTGAGGAATAATCATCAGTTTCTTTAAAAAAGAAAAATTATGGAGTAAATGTAAAAAAAAAAAGTGATGTCGTGGAAGCAAGAAGTCCTGAAGGTTTTTTTTTTACTGCTATAAAAATGGACACTGAAGCCACAGTAATGTGACATAATTTAGTTTTTCTGTGTGAGCGATGGTCCTTTTGGCTGATTTGTATTTGCAGCACATGTAATGTAGAAGGTGATGGATCTTCGTTTGGTCTTAATGAATTACTTTTAACAAACACTGAAGTAAGTGTTTAATTTAAATTTGGTTCATGAGTTACTGCTTAAAGGGCTCATGCATGGCGGCTGCTCTGAAATGCGCTTGAGAGATTACTCACAAAGACCAAAGAGGAATCGAGAACAATGATTAAGCAACCAACACAACAACGATAGCAGTGTTTCGGACTATTTGCTTACAAAAACAAGCTCATTCTAGAGAAATTACCAAATACTTTAAAATTATATAAGACTTTACTATCTTCTTAGAAGGCCCAAAGTGCTTTACAGTCACAGTTCCATTCACGCATGCACACACACATTCACACACTAATGGCAGCTCCACTGCCGAAAACTGGCGAAAACCTACAACCACCATAAGCAATGTGGTTCAGTGTTCTGCCCAAGGACACTTCAACACATGATAGAGCAGGGTGGGAAGTGAACCTGTGATCTTGCAATCCCAGGTTGACCAGTTCTGTACAACAGCCCCTTCAAATACAAATCCAGAAACATGGACATGGAGTTTGGGTAAATATTGTATTTTAAATATTTGTTTTTGTTTATTGCCTCTTCAAAAAAGTTATTTAAAAGAAAAGCAGTGTCTTTCATTTGCATACATACACACATTTTTAAGTGGAGTGTGAATCTAATGTTATATTTACCCACAATGCAGTCAGATTGCACTGAGTTGACGTTAAAAGGATTAGAAATATAGTGGAAATCAGCCTGTAATTAGTCCTCAATATAGGTGTCATTACCTACAGAAACATTGTTGGTCTTTTCAGTGTTAACGTTTAAAAGAATAGGTTAAACAACAGGAGCGGAGTAAGGATAATGCACTAGATAAAAGACTTTGTGACTTTCACTTGTCTACCACCCACCAGCTTGCTGCCGCATTAATTCAGTGCTGCTGTCTGTGGTGCAACAGCAGAGAAAAACCCCTTGAAAACGTGTTATTCTCTGGAGAGTTCCTTTGTTCCTGCAGTGAGTCTGAATGTGCCTTGCATAGGTAATCAGTGTATGGAAAAAGATTAATGAGGCTGAAATGCTTTAACCTGTTCACTGTTGGAGTCACATCATGTTTGTTTGTTTGTTTTTGGTTGATGAAGTGTTTAGAAGTTATTAGCTGTGTGCATCAGACAGCCATGTGTGCACATAACAGCTGCAAATTGTTTTGCAGTTTACTGTATTGCATTAATGACCAAACATGGTGCAAGTTGTGTTTTCGCAAAGCAATATTGATGCAGAAGATCAGGGTTGGGTAGTTTGATTTTTACCAGGTGACGTTAATGTTTTTAGCGCCATCCTGGGAAGCCTTTAGGTAGTGTAAACATAAAGCATCTTCTTTTTTTTAAGTGTGCATGATAAAATAATGCTTACATTCCTGTAATCTGCCAAACAATGGTGCAATAATCAGGTTATGGGGTCAACAGCGGTGGATCACTTGAACTGAATGCTATGTGCTCATGCTTTCTTTCAGATTCATGTTAAATGTTAGTCACATCTTTTGCCAGCCATGTATCGCCACTTTCTTCATGATCTTTGCAGAACAATGTTTGAAAGACTTTCTATTCTGTCAGCTGAAATGTTCTGTTCTGTCAGTTGACGGTGGCTGGACAAAAAAAAAACCTTGATACAGGAGAAACAAAAGCAAACACTTTTTCCTTGATACCAGTATAAGAGTCTTGTTTCCAATGAGCGATATGTTACGGTCCGGTGTGGTCCAGTTTAGAATGGTTAAAGCAATTCAGGTGAGCGTTTCTACTTAAGGTTTAGCCGTCACCGCGTATGCGGGGTTAAGCAATCAACATCGACAATGGAGGTCATCCAGCAGGTCATTTTTTTCCACTTGTCTTTTAGCACTTTGTATTTACAAAGCATTTAATGTTGTTTGCGTGAAGATTGCAGGCAGCGAAGAGGAATACAGCCACTTTCTTGGTGCTTTCTTTTGTCGTGATGACCTTCTGCCTATCAACAGGTTTAAACGAACTAGTCCGTTTCATTTTGACATGAACCTACAACCAACGGGGGCTCAAAAATGCTCTGGTTTGGTCCAGCTTAATGGGTCCATATAATGGAAATGCTCAAAATACCGAACTAGACCGCTTAGTAGAAATGAGACTTGAGGTGCTCTATGAGCCCCAATTTGTCTCTGAAAATCCGGTATAAAATATTTAACCGTAGTTGTTTTTAATTTACAGTTATTACTCAGTTATTCTATCTATTTTTATCTATATCTATCTATTTTATATTTATCTATCTATTTATATTTATATATATATTTATATATATATGTATATATATATGTATATATATATGTATATATATATATATATAATTTTTATTTTTATTTTTTATCGCAAGTTATGAACTGACCAATCAATTAAATCATGTTGCAGGACCACACAACCACATGCACACCTATGAGACAATTTGGAGTGAACAATTAGCTTATGAAGCAAATTTTTGAACTGTGGGAGGAAACCCATGCATGCATGAGAAGAACTCCACTGGCAAACTCCACATATGGATTTGAACCAGGGTCTTCTCATTTAAGGGGAGAGTGCTAACCACTGCACCATGCAGCTTATGTTGGGAAACATGGACCTCAGTATTTATGCTTTAACTGATGCAGTTAAGTCATTTCTTAACTACTGCTGTTTGCACTGAAAGCACCAGTATGAGCCAATTCATTTTGTTGAAGACAACTGAAGGATTTGATTGAATCCCAAAGCTGACAAAAGGGGGCAAAATTGTAAAACCAAGGAGGTGTAGGTGTTGATTATCGTGTATTAAACCATAGTGGATAAGTCTGTAAACTAGCCATCTGAACCATTCTGGCTTGAATGAACCTACAGGATTAGGACCAGAAGCTTTGTTTTTCCTTTCATTTCATTTCCTTTCATTTCTCTACAAGATAAAATTAAAAACTGACACCCCTCAATCATAAATCCCTGTTTACAGAATCCAGTTTGGGTCTGATCCCCACATTTTACACAGCAGACAAAACAAGTTCTACTTTTGCCCTCTCGATTGTCTTAACTGGGTTTTCCTTCACATATTATGTAAGAATGATAACTGCTGATGATCAGCAGCAGTGAGAGCTTGAAGTCATGTTGGTACAGAGCTGCTTTCAGACAGGTTTTCAGCTGCAGACAAACACTCATGAAATACCCAAGTGACACAACGTTACCTCTGTTCACTCAGAAACACAAATGTCGTCCACTAGACACTAGACAAACTGTCAACAGATGACTACAGGCATGTTTTTGCGGCCGCACAGGGATGCTGCACGCAAAGACTGATACCACTTTCCCATGAGATGTTCAGTTAGCGCTGCATTCGCTGATGTCAATCTTTTTTCCGAATGTTATGTAATTGATGTACCAGTTCATGTAACATTAAAGTGGTTAGCGGGAGGAATTCCTTGTGACTACAAGATGGTCAAGGTTTCCAAGAAACAAATTTGATAAGGTTTTGTGGTGTCTTTGAACAGGAAATTAATTTCAGTGACATTTAAAATTATTTCTGAGCTGGGAAGAAGGAGAACAAGAAGAAGGGTTTTTTTGCTTTTTTAATATTGGTTTTACAATGATGTGGGATTACGTTTGTTTTTTGTTGGAATGACAACACTGTGTGCGGTTCAGTGATGTCAGGACAGCTAGCGGCTTTTTCTGCCTCTAAGATCTTTGTCGAAGTGCAGTCTTCACAACTATGTTTTTGGAGCATTTGTGACCCATCAGAGAACCCATATCAAAGTATACATAACTATTTTTAATATTGTAGATTTTTTTCAAATTTTTTGTACCCCCCCCTCACCGAATATTTATGTACTTTAGATTGAACTTGTATTGTATTCTTCTCCCCTCTTCTTCTGTTGAGACTTTATTGATTAAATCTCTGTGATTGTTGCCTTATTTAACTAAAGACAGTTTTTTAACATCTAGCGCTGTATTTTGTTCAGGAAGACATCATTTGAACCCAAAACCATAAAAAAGGGGTGAGGATACGCAGCATAATCCCTCTGCAGTGTTTCACCTCAGGAACAATTGTCACGAATGCTGCATGTGCTATGAATTTAGGAGGGCTTACCTACTTGTAATTAAGTATTTCGACAGGCAACTGCCCGGGGACCCCAAGGTGTTGTGGGCCCCGAGCTGAAGACTTAAAAATATCTCCAAAAAGTTCTGTGCTCATTATAATTTAGCTCTGTCATAAAAAAAATTTTTAAAAATCACTGAAATGGCATAAGACTGCTCATGTGAAAGTGTTTTGTCCTTCTCTGTCCCTGTGTGGCAATGGACTATTCTGTCAATAAAGTTAGCAGAAAACTCTTCAAAGAGGTTTTTTTAAAAAAAAAAAAAAAAAACAAGTGGTAAGAATATAACAGAATCAAATAGAATATAATATGTATAAATCTCAAAGGAATTTAATACAATAAAACCATTGAATATTCAAGAATTATAATTCTAGACAAAGTGTACTCGTTGGAGCGGCAGTGAAAATAATCTTTATCATTGCAATGTCGATGCAATAAAAGAAAAGAAAACCAAGGAAAACTATCTCACTCAGAGTTCTAGCAATGTAAATAAAACAAAACATCTATCGTGCAGAAAGAAAAAGAAAACAGGAAAAAGAAGAACAAAGTCAAAGGAACTCAAAGTGAAGATATAGAAAGTCAAGAATCAGAAAGGGGACATAGAAGGAGAGCAAAGGCAAAGGGAGGGGCATTCTGGACAGTGATGCTGTCTAAAAGTGGACAAGTGAGGAAGTTATTGGACGAACGTTTTACCCTAGATTAGGATTTTAAAAAAAATTAATACAACAACTGCAGAGGGCATGTTTTTGTTCACCTGGGGCCCCCAAACTGCTAAGTCCACCGGTGGCTTTAGAGGTCGGAGTAATTTCAAGATTTACCTTGAACAAGACAAATTTAATTTTATTCTCTAATTTGTTTTTAGTTTTTGCTAACCTTGTTTTTATATGTACCAAAGTTGTGAAAACATATGATACTTCAGCTTTTGCCAACATTTTTTCCTTAGTTTTGACTTCTTATGCATATTTTTCATATATCTATACAAAACCATTACAAATTTTTTCCTCCAATCTTAAAATTTAGGGTTTATATCTGTGTTTAACAGTGGATTCTGTGTCTTTTGTGTGCAATATTTCTGTTGCTACATTAAAAAAGCTTCACAGTGTTTGATAACTGTTGAGGTCGGAACAGTATTCCTGGCACGTGCATCGTCCAGAAGTGATTGCTGCAGAGACAAAAATGAGCAGATGGACTGGCTGTGAGGGGTAACTCAAGGGGGAAAAAAAGAAAAGGGGAGGTACATAGGAGGAGGAGATGTGGATTGAGGAGAGATAGGGAAGCAGAAGCAGTGAAGGAGCTCAGTGAGGCTTGTGTGTGAAAACACTGACAGGCTGAGACACAGAGTGAGAAAACGAGAGCTTTACAGCAGCAGCTTCAGGAGGAGAGTCTGTCACACGCCGCCACACTGGGACTCCCGCAGATCAACCCTTACATGCCGCTCGCAGAGAATCAGGGAGAATCGGCTGCAGAAGCGGACTACAAAGCTGGAGCGAGAGCTTGAAGGGGAGGATGAGGAGCATCACCTGACTGGGAGTCAGCCTCAGCACCTGCAGTGGCAGACTGAGCACTCCAGCTATAAAGGAGACTGGGGCAGACGGAGGAGAGAGCTGCTGAGATTATGCGCAAGGCAGAGAGCTCCAGAGGATTCCCCATCTTTGGCAAAAGCAGCAGCTGCAGTCGGGGGAGCAGAAGCTTTGGCTCAACAGACGGGGGGAGCTGCAGCAGAACAAGGAGCTCAGACTCCAAAGCTATTTATTTATCCAGCGATGAATGTAGACTTTATAGCCAAGTTGTAAGTGGAACCAGCTGTGCTGAATGTACCTGCAGCCCTGGTATCTGCAGCACTGGTGCAAAGGTGGCCACAGCGGTGCTGCCATTCAGTAGAGGTTGTCAGGGTAGGGGGGACAGTGGCTCAGGACACTGAATGACCAGTGTGGCTGATGAAGGCCACCTGGATCCGCTTGCTGAAACGAGCCAAAGGAGGTCGAGTCAAGAGCTCCGACGCCTGTGTAAGGGCATTTCTGAGTGTGTTTACATCACCTGACTTAGTGTGTGCTTTTATGTGCATGCTCTCGCCTTTTATGCATTCACTCCTCGCTTCTGCCATCCATACATAATGTCAGGTTCCACACTTGTGTATTACCATGCAATGAGGAGAATTTAGATGCAGCAATAATTTTTAGCTGTCAGATTCTGGGCAGAGCTCCACATAACCTCCATCTGACTCTGTGGAACGGCGCTCCTGTTGCACCTTATCTTTAACTGTGACATGATGGAATAATAATAGTAGCCCAGGTGTGCCAAACAGCATTTTTAAAGCCCAACAGGACTCTTGGGACAGGGGAAAAATTTGCAGTCCGTCACAAATGGTGTGGAGCTGTGAAGGTGCTGCTGCATGTCAACCTTGAGCAGCATTTGGAGATGCCTTATGAGATGCTTGTTGACATTTTGGAAGCCAATAAGAAGATGGCCTTGATATTACAGACAACAAAGCTCATACATTACTAATAAACCACCTCACAGCTTCATTATTTATCAACCTTACTAACTGGAAACGAGCGTGCAACAAGTTTTTGTTCGAGATGGTGGGAGTATGAATAGATTAGCATCATTTACAGCAACATCACCATCTTTTTTTTTTATGTTTTTCTACATATGTCAGGCTCAGGAAGGAGCGGTGTAACTCTCGTTTGTATGTATGTGATGGTTGGGTAATTCTAATCAGACGAAGAGTGAGGCTATTTTTAACTCAGACATCAGAGGGTTCTGGTGCAGAGAAATGAATGAAGACTGTAAGATGCATAGTAGAGTATATGTAAGGAGAGGAGGCAAAATACCTGATTTCATTAACAGAAAAAATACCTTTTATCCATTTATTGCTGTTTTATCCAGACTCTTAAGTCAAATTTTTATTATTTGAGCTTTTGAAAGATCTTCTGTTTTTTTCTGAATTAATTTTAGTTTTTTTCTGTGTTTTCACTACAGGTAGGAACTGATTTTTCTTTATTTTTAAGAAAAAAAGAACTTGTATGATAGTTTTAAATGTTAGAACTCACAGTTTTAGTAGTTAGTTTGGTTTCAATTTCCTGGTATTGCTTTGCATAACCCAGTAAAAATTGCTTTTAGATGGAAAATAATGGATTACGGTTTAATAAAATCATGTCAGACAGTGAATCTAATTATGAATTTCAAATGGATCCAGTATTTTGGCAATTACAGTCAAGTTCTGTGGTTTTAAACTGGCTCTTGTTAAATTTAAATGCAGGATCTGAGTCTCTGCATTGCTGACATCCATCAGTAATTTTATTATTAAATTATAGTTTCGTCTAGTCATGTAACAATCAGCATCCTGCATTTGACTCATTTGACTTATGTCGTACATCAGTGTTCATCAGAGCTATGCTAGAGTTTTTCAGTATTTTGGCAACAAAACCCTAATTTCATAAATGTATCCAAGAAAAAACATTTTTCTGTGAAACATGATCGATATTTTGACTGATTATAAATTTCTTATCAGACAAATTTAAGGCAAATTTAAATATTCACCTTTGAGATGTACTTTTACGACTGTAAGTTTTATTCTTCAAACAGGTTGTTCTCAGCAGAGGTTTACTTAACAAGTTTTTGCTTTTGTGTCTGAAGGGTTCGGCCGACTCCTACACCAGCCGTCCATCAGACTCCGATGTGTCCCTTGAAGAAGATAAGGAGGCAGTTCGCAGAGAGGCAGAGCGACAGGCTCAGGCACAACTTGAGAAGGCCAAGGTTGGTATCTTCTTCCACAAGTATATGACTTGATTCTGCTCCATTTTACCAAATTTTAGTTTAAGGAACAGGGCTTTAGGTTGTGTCAAATATATGTGACATCAAAGATTGTTTTTGTATATTTGAGATTTCATCCTCATATACTGTAAGTCTGGAAGTGTTTTTATGTTTACATTATTATAACTTCATTTCATAAATATGACAGCAGATTGAAAAAGTCAGTTGAGGCCATCAGAGGCTGAGGTGTAACTCTGTTACTTGGCAGTTAATGTTAGATTTGCAGTATTTGACCCGGGGGGGGGGGGTAACTTTCTGGGACATGCAGTCCTGGGAAGGTTTCTGGAGTTGTTTTATTGAAGAGTGAATACATTTTTTTCTCACTTAATGATCAACTCATTTAATTGAAGTTGGGGTTTTGCCTAGCCTGCCCTGCTCCAGATGGAACAGCAAAAACAAGCATTTTTTTTCAGACCCATCTTTATGTATTTCCTGCTTTGACCTGGCTGGCAAAAAGCATTTCTGTGTAGAGTTGATCAAATTAGTGTTTTAGGAAGTTTTGGTTGTGTTTGCCATCATCATGTGATCCCTAAAGTCTATATTTAATTAGACATTCATGGACTTTGTAGTCCAAACTTTACTTTAGATGGAAAAAAAATAAGGGACACAGGATATTAAAGCTTCTTTCAGCTGGTTTCTCACGTGTAGGAGGGCTGTAGATGTGAGGGGATGGGGGCCTCAGAGGGTTCAGGGTTGCAATTTATCAAAGCAATTTCTGACTAGGTCTGCTCTTGGCCACAATTAGCAGCACATAAACAAACATGCACATGACAAGGCAGGCAGGCGTGCTTTGGCAGGACAGGAATTGCAATCAGGGCCGGCTTCCTTAAAATCTCCTGAAACCCTGACGCTGTTAAGATTTCTGTCTTTGATCTACAAGATATCTGTCTGCATTTCATACATGTGGCTCTGCTGTTAAGTTTATATTAAAAATATCCTTAAACTTTTGGTTACTGTGCTTCACTGGCGTTTTAAAGCACCTTTAAACTTGACAGTTTATGCATTTGTTTAGACTTTTCCCTTTTGTTCTGTTATTTATGATCCAGCTTCTTTCTAAAGTCAAACTCTGTCACACAAAGTTAAAAGAAATGCTACGTTACTGATAACTTGGGAGAGGTTACCCATACATGACAGATAACTGGTAAAAAAAATGTCTAGTAGTCATCTGACCACCAAAAAAAGAAGCAGCCTGAGGTCAGAGGAAGTGCAGATTCTGTCTGAAAACTTTTACTGGAATAAAGTCAAAGAATGCTCGTAGTTTTAAAAGGAGACTTGTGTGTGAAACATCTAAACATAGCACCTTTTTATTTTTATTAACGTTCACACAAAAGGCCATATAGGCCTTAAAAAAACATTGAACTGACTCTATTTGCAGAAGTCAGGGGATTCAGCGTTTGTTCCCTTTTGAGGAAAAAACTCAATTTTATCATGACTTTGACTTTAAAAGTGCCTGATAAAGATGTCATCAATCAAATTAAAATGGCCTTTTAAATAGGATTAATTAGCAAATACTGTACTGTTGGCTCATGAGGTAAAAGAGCTTTTCGTCACTCAAACACAGTTTGAACTCTTCTTATCTAATTGCAAAAGTTTTTTATAATTATTTGACATTAAGCGTCTTTAATAAAGGCATTGTTGAGGTTTAGCTTTTATTTTTGCAGGGAGAGGCCAGTCTGCAGAAACTAACTTGCATTTAGGTCGCCGTGTGGTGGCATTTTGGGATATGGGACTGTAGTCTAAGATAAAGTGTTTGTTCTACATTTTTCCTAGTGAAGATTTTGTACAAAACATTGAGATGAAGGACTGACCTTTAAATGAACGAACTGAGCATTAAAAGTAAACAATAATTGTTTTATAGATGTTTGCAAACAAAATCAAATACACTGCATCAATACAGGTCAGAGAAAATAAAGCAAATACATCTCAGATGCTTTGGTTTTGTGTAAAATTATTGAAATTCCTCCTAATTATAAAGTAAAAGAATTTGATGATGGCGCCATATAAGATTTTGTGTGCTCTCGCTACAGCCTAAGGCTAGTCAACACATCAAATTGATGTACAGCGGTGAAGGTGAAACAATGACAGTCTTGATTTAAAGGTCCTGCGCGTGCTGCTGATGGAAAGGCTGCGGCAGCGGCAGGGTTAACTCACTTTAATTACAGAAACGCCTAGGAGCTATTATCTAATGGAAACGCATGATGCAATGTGATATTGGAACAAGCGGCGTGGGTCGTTGATTGGCTGTGATCCACGGCACTGCCTCGTAGGGTTCTTGGTTACAGACGGTGCTTCTTTTTTAGCCTCCTTCTCTCACCTTCCCTCCTCTCTGGTTTTTACATCACTTGCTCCTCCTCCCTGCTGTCTTTGTCTTTAGCCCTCCGTCTGTCCGTCTCCCCCATTCACTGCAGTCAATATGGCACCTACAGTGAAGGCTTGCGTTACATAAGAAGACGTTTTATGTTGACATGTGGAAAAGCAGACCTAACAAAAGTGTAAAAGACGCCTTTTTTATTTAGGTGCGAATAAGCTATATCCTGTGAGTCTGTAAAAGGTTTTTAAGGTTATAAAAAGCTATAGCTGACAGCCAGGCAAGAGTTTTGGGGGGTTTTTTTGTATTAAAGCAAAGCAGTAAAAGCAACAAATATGTGATGACAAATTCTTTGGCTGGCTGAGTGCACAAAAACACAGGAAACTCTGTTCTTTTTGATCATAAAAAGCTGAATTGGATGATCCCCCATCTCTCAGCAAAATATTTGTGCTAACATGTGATCAGGAAACTGTTCTCTACAAGGAGAGACGCTCAAAGTTCATCATAATTGTGTCATATTTTCATGTTTGCAGCAAACCAGAGAACAGTTCTGCACCAGTGTATTCTCTGCTTTCTTTGTGAAAAACAAACTTCTTGAAAACATATTTGTGTAAAAAAGGGAAAGTCTTGGATTACTGAACATCACTGAAAGCAATTACAGACCCAATCCAATAAAATTTGTATTTTTCTGCCATTTTTCTGATGATTGAGGACAGATATCAATAAAATCAAGCTCACATTTTTATTTCTGAGTATTTCTTTGATCAAATTGTTGTGAATCAAGAGCAGACAAAAAAATGCTGTCAAAAGACAACCGTATTTGTTACATTGAAAATACACTGGGCAGGCCAAAAGCTTCATGGCCCGCTCCATTCTGATTTACTAAAGGTTATGTTGGGTTTTGAGTGCCTGTAAGCAAGCTGGAGAGCTTGTAAACACATTGGTGATGGGAAGTGGGGCGGGGGACAGCCAACAATTCCGACCACAACTTGAAGGCAGACTTCTACTGTCACTAAACTTCCTAGCAAACTACACAGGTTTTTAGATTTTGGCTAAAAATGGCATAATCATAGTTAAAATAGATCAAAGGATGATCGGAGTGGGTCAACGTTAGCATAAAAAAATGTCGTTTAAGAAAACTGCATGTTTTGTTTAGAGTCGATCATCTTTCCTATCATGGTGAAACTTTTCTGGACGCATTTCTTCTGTTTTTATTTTTTTTAAAAAGGAAACTTTAGTGGATGTCAACAGTTGTAATGTCAATTTCTGGATTTATTCCTAAATTGACTTTTCTATCCTAAGATCAACACAGCAGGCCTAAAGTCTAACATTAAATCAAACCCGTTATTGTTGAATTCTTCAGCTAAATATTACACACAAGTTTTCAATCTGTGTTTTATCTGCAGTGAGTCACCTGCGGTCAGATATCAAGAATCAAGAATAAAGCCCAATTGTGAGGCTTTATGTGTACTGTTAGTAGTAATAAAGGGTTTCATCAGCCTGCTAGTGCAAAGGAAGATTTAAAGTCGATTTTTGAATTGATTATTTGTCCAAAAGAGGAACGGAAGCACTAATCAGGCAGGAGGGTCAGTATTGATTGAACCACTGCGAAGGCTTCTGGATTTATTTATGAAACATTTAGATGTGATGTGTTTGTGCTATTCCATAAGTGAGACAAGAGCCTTTTTTATTTTACTACAGGAGGTGGATCAACTATAAATGCTGGCAGCTTGCACATGAACGGTGACAGCTTAGTGGGTTTGCACAGGGCTTCAGTGAATTCTGAATGATTCAGAGCCTGCCTTGTTCACACACCTAAAGTTATTTTTGCACCTCCACCAAAGGTACCTGCAGGGACGATAAAGATTTTAACATTTGGTACAGTTTAGTTTTTAAGTTTGAAGCTAAATGTGTTTCTCTGGGTTTTGTCTGATATTAAATATGTTCGTGTTTGTACATCTTTTCAGACCAAACCAGTTGCTTTTGCTGTCCGTACAAACGTCAGCTACAGTCCAAGTCACGATGACGATGTCCCTGTTCCCGGCATGGCCATCGCCTTTGAAGCGAAAGACTTCCTCCACGTCAAAGAGGTGAGCAAATATCACATCGACTTACAGCTAAATTCAAAAGCCTGAATGCTTTAAATTGCTTGTTACTTTTTGGTAGAAATTCAACAATGACTGGTGGATAGGGCGTCTAGTGAAAGAAGGCTGTGAAATCGGCTTCATACCGAGTCCAGTGAAGCTTGAAAACACTCGGATACTCCAGGAGCAGAAAGCCAAACAGGGAAAGTTCTACTCCAGGTGAGAGGAACCTGCAGCAGTTCTTTAAAGTCCCACTCCAACTATTATTATATCAATTATGAAAGCGTTTCCAGTGGTCTTTTACATTGTGCTGTCATGTGATTAATTTTTTTTGTGTGATTAATTGACCTGCAATTAATTAAGCTATTTTAATAACCTAATAATTGCAGTGAAAAGCCTAATTTTGAGGCATTTTCATTTAAATGTGTGACATCGTGGCACAGTAAAAGATCAAAGAACAAAAAAGTGGCTTTATGAAGTTTTTATTATAACAGACTTCCAACCTTTACTTTTACACCAAGAGGGATTTTTTTTTTCTCACAAACAATTAGGGGAAAAAACGAGAACAAATCATAAGGTCCAGGGTCTCTAATTTAACACACAAAAACAGAAGGAACATGTTTCTGAGCAATTAAAAACATATTGACTATAAACTACTTATTAATACCATAATATATATATGTTGACATACCTTATTCCACAGTTTACAGTCCCATACGAACAGCACTCCGTGTACCCCATTAATTTATTATTAACGAACGCCTCATCAGACTTTTTTCCTTAAATAGTAGATAATAGCTGTGATGTTGTTTTGGGTCGCACATTAAAGACGTCACAGCAGCATAGCCATTACATAGCATAGCCAAACTCAAAAAGCCTGTGTTGCTTTCTAGGATATAGTTTCTGCAGAGTGGCAGTAGCCTAAATCATTAGAAATGTGCCTCTAAGTTGTGGGCTGGCCCCACTTCCCATAACCCCCCTCCCACCCCCAAGCTAACATTACCGGTGCAATAAGTTTTAAGCCTGATGCTGGCTCAGATGAGGAAAACGTTTGTGGATCTATATGTCTGCAAGTGGATGCATATGAATGGAGTGGAGCAGGGAGCTTGTTTATTTTCTAAGTCACAAATCTTTTTCAAATGTAATTTTTTTCGTCTGCTCCTTATTCACAATGATTTGAACAAAGAAATACTCACAAATGCAAATTTAAGCTTAATTTTCTTTGCATACATAATCATGACTACAAGAACACGTTAAAATCATCAAAACCATAAATCTCATCAGAGTGGGGCTTTAAGGGTTCATCTTAAAAAAAAAACTGACTAAGAGCTTTATCAACATTTTTTACTTTTTTGTAGTAAACTGGGAGCAAACTCGTCGTCTAGTTTAGGTGAAGTGGTTTCTAACTCTCGGAAATCTACTCCTCCTTCATCTGGTAAGTATCTCACTATCAACACAAATACAAAAAAAACTCTTAGAAGCATACTTAAACCAATGACATCAGGTTAAAGGTAAGGTCCAGACCTCAGAAAAGCATCTAGTGTTGTTGCCATTACCATACCCCCAAATGTTTCATTGATTCTCATTGGTTTTGTGCTTTTTTTTAATGTGAATTGTAGCCTTTCACCTGTGAATTGTCTGTGTTCACTTGTGTGTGATGAAGCTCTTGTGTGTGTGTGTGTGTGTGGATAGCCATTGACATTGATGCCACAGGCTTAGACCCCGAGGACAATGAGCCCCCAGTCAACCTGCGCTCCCCTAAAGCCAGCCCAAACACTGTCCTGTCACCCTTATCAAAAGAGAAACGAATGCCCTTCTTTAAGAAGGTAAATGGGGAAGCAGCCCGACTCCTCTTTTTTTCTGTCCACCGGCACCGTTTGACCCTAAAATGCCTGCGGCTGCTCTCAAAGCACAAGCCCCTTCTGTCCACACCATTGTCCTCTGTCCCTCAGTATGCACGCTGCTATTAGCATGCATGCCTGTTCTTAACTTCTCTCTCTGTCTACTTTCGTCCAAAAACAGCTAAGCAGAAGCAAAAGTCGGTAAGTGTTGATGTTCTGCAACATAGAGGAGACTTCTGAGCTGGGAACCTTTCTCCCCTGCACTGATCTTTCACCCCGCTCATCCATCCTGCACATGTCTGTTGTGATTGCTGATCTTTGTCACGCTGATTGCTCAGTGTGAGCAATCCTTATTTGCTTTCCTCTTCATTTCAGGAGAAGCACTGCAACGTCACTACCACTTTAAGTTGATACGAAGTCATAGATCGGAGATTCAAACCCCATTTCTTCAGTTCTTAAATATGTGTATTTATTGTCACATGTTTTTATTTATTATTGAGAACTGAAATTTGCACAGCTGTTGTTTGTTACTAGGGATACATGGAGTACAGAGGGCTGCACCCTCGTGTTAGTCAGTTCCCACAACATCTCTGGGGAAAGTCAATGACGACAGCAAACCTTACACAGAAAAAAAGGAGGAGGTGGTGATGAACTGTGTATAGTGAGCACAAAAATAGAGAGCAGCTCCAGCAGTGAGTAAAACAAATGAAAACAATCAGAAGTTTTTTTAGCAGTTCTTTCTGCTTCTAGTGCATCTTCTTTCTAACTGAGCTCATGGATTCTTTTTCATTTTTAAGGAAAACAAAATCAAAATGTATATTTTTTTTTAACAGACTTTTTGTTTCATTTGTGTTTATGCTTAAATACATTCATATCGGACTGAATCAGCTTATTTCCTGGTTGACTTTGTGGTTCAAAGGCTTTCAAAAAAATTAAATGACTGAAATTATAATCTTCTGAAAGTTGTTAAAAACTTGCATTTTTTAAAATAGTTTTTTGTCTTTTTTCGTTGTTTTTTTTTTTTTTTTTTATTCTAGTTTGCCAAATTTTCATTTTATTTGTATCATTTACTCCACCAAGAATAAAAAAAAAATTCTGCTTCTTATTGCCTTGGGGGGTAAAAATGCTTTTATTTTTATGTTTATTTAGTGTGCTCTACCGTTTGGTTGAGCAGGCAGTTAAAGTCACATATTAAATTTAAAAAAAATCACACAGGACAACTAAAAACAATCATTATAAAGGATATTTTTAAGGGTACAGCAGAATGATAAAGTGTGACCAAAATTCAAGTAAAATATTTTCAAAAATACAGTAAATACATACAAACACTAAAAATGTTAACAAAAGTAATTTACTTTTTTCCAGTTTTCAAAATCTGAAGTTCCCATTTGGATTGCTCAGCATTCAGCAGTTTGTTAGCTGAAGTAAAAGATAATTTTAGAAATATTACTTTTATCGAAATATATATATATATATATATATATATATATATATATAAAGAACAGTTAATAACAGATAATAACACTTAAATACAATGAAGTGAAATGCAATGAAGTGGGGCTGCTTTTAATATTTTTGAGAAATCGCCACTGATTTATCTTCAACAAAAATAATTCTCTATAAGTGACATACTTATCATTGTATCACTTCCTTTTTGAAAAATGTGTTTATTCCCTGAAGTCTCTAGACTGCCACGGTGCGACCTCAAAATGTGGCAAGATGGCTAATGATTTTTAAAAAAAATCATCCAGTCGCCGTACATTTGTAACTTTTTCTTATGCATCTGTGGACACTGCACGGCGTGTAAAAATGTGACTGCTGCCTCTCGATTACAAATGCAGCCACCTGCCGAATATGCTGACAAACTTGCATTTAGGTTGCGGCGCGGTGGCATTTTTTGATATGAGACCGCAATCATAGTAATTTACTGTTGATCAAAGTCAGCAGCTGATGCATGTGAATCAAAAGGGAAATCATGACTAAATACGAGGGCATTTTTTAAAAGTTTTGCACCTCAAGGAAAAGGTTCAAGACCCAATTTTGTTAAAAATGTTTAGACAAATTTGAAGAAACAATACTTTTGCCTTGAAAGAAATTTGTTTAGCATTGAAGGCAATACTCAGCTTTGGCTTTTTATTCAAAAACATGGAGCAAATGTAAACATCAATGTTACAAAGAGGGCCTTTGCTGGACAAATGTTGGTTGTATAAAAAGCCCACAGGCGTTTTCTCCATCAGAGTTAGTTTTTTCTTTTTTGGGTCAAAGCTTGAAATAAGTCTTTCATGTGACATTTAATAAATAACTATGTTATGTGCAATTATCAGATAATGGACTTAGCTCCCACTAAATTTAGCCACTACTATCTCAGGTATCAATCAGGTCTCCTGATCTGCGGCTCCGACAAGCTGAGCATGTTTTCCTGGCTCCACCCTGACCTTTGCCGTCGTAACTTGCCGTGTTTTCCTGCCCTCTCTGACCGACCGATCTTTCCCCCTAACTTTGCTTCTTTTCTTTGAGTGACACCAGAACCATGAGGAACCACAAAATAGTATTTGTTGTAACATCCAATGAAAAAAAAGAGCTAACAACATTTAGATTTAAGCAAAGTACCAAATATCATTATACCTCATCTCATTACACATCAAAGCTTACTTGTGGCATTTTTGGTTCCCTGAAAACATCTAGTTTCATGGTTCCAAAGCTGTTGTTTCCAGCCCCTCATGCAATTTGTGATATTGTTAACTCATTCTCACGAGGTTATAACTACTTTTTTTCTTTATTCCCAAAGACGGAACACATTCCTCCATACGACGTTGTGCCTTCCATGCGGCCCGTGGTTCTGGTAGGACCATCGTTGAAGGGCTATGAGGTTTGTCCAAACATAACAAATCCATCTTCTTTGCACCTTCTGATTGACTTTAGCTTTCCTCTGGCTCTTCTGTTAACAGGTGACCGACATGATGCAAAAAGCTCTTTTTGACTTCTTAAAACACAGGTTTGAGGGAAGGTAAGTTTCCTGTGACCTTTATGAGCTCCTATTTTAGCTTCCTCCCTCATTGCTCCTCTGTCCATGTCCACAGGCTGGTATTTATCTGTCCCCTGAGGTTAGCAGAGGGAGTGTGTAACAAGTTCGTTGTGCCTGGAGATGTGTGCTGCAGCTTTAAATAGCCCCCTCTGCATGTCCTTAATAGGCCATAGTGGTTCTTGAAGTGGAGCAAGATTCTCTCTATTCAATGTTGCAACCTTGAAGTTACACAAGATCAGTTCAGTCCATCGGCAGCTGCACAAACCACGTTTTATTTACTCAGTTAAAAAGAAATTGGCAGCTAATTTCAATTGTTTTTATTAGTTTTTTTCCAGTTTTAAAAATTGTGTGTTTTTCTGACACAACTTCAAAATGTTTATTCCAAGAACTGATGATTTTAGAGAAGTAAATGAGTCTCTGATGGATAGAGCCTCTCTCTAATCATCCTTTGATCTATTCTAAAAGCGTTCCCAGTGGTCTTTGAATTATAGTTATGCCGTTTTGAGTCAAAATCAAAATCCTAGTTTTCTAGGACATAGTTTCCGTAGAGCGGCATTTTTTGTCTGCTCCTCAATCACAACAATTTAAATAAAGAAATACTAAAAAAAAGGCAATTTTGATCTTGCATTTCTTTATATATCATCAGAAAAATGTGCCAAGAACATGTTAAAAACATAATTTCATCAGAGAGGGTCTTTAATCAGAAGTGTGTTAGTTTGCATTTCATTCTAAGTTAGAGACAGACAGGAGCAGATTCATAACAGCAGGTCACTTACTGGTCAAAGTGGGTATAAATGTTAGATTATAATGTGGAAAATTTGGAAGAACACTAAGAAGATTCTGCTCCAAATCAATTATGCCAATTTTTCATTTTGGCCTCTCATGTTGTCGGACAGTGCAGCTTTATTTGGTGAGGGAACAAGTTCAGCCAATGTTTAAAGGTGACCTAAAACTGCTCTCTCTGTGCACAAACATTTTTCTGTTTCAAACCCTCAAACCCTGTTGTTACTGTTATGATAATTCATACTTTCTTCGCAAATGTCTCAAAAAATAAATAATAATCATAAAGAATGTGTTTCAGGACACGTGAGGGGTTGAAAATAAATCCTAAATCAAGCCAAGCCCCATATTGTTCTTGCTTTTCTTGTCTTTTGTGTCAGAATTTCAATTACTCGCGTCACGGCGGACATCTCTCTGGCCAAACGCTCTGTCCTGAACAATCCCAGCAAGCACGCCATCATTGAACGCTCCAACACTCGCTCAAACTTGGGTAAGCCTTTCGTGAATCCACAAAGCCTGGAAACATCTGGTGTTTTGATTCATAATGTTCTCAATGAGACCACTTTAAACGGAGGAGGAAGGAAACAATTAAAGAAACCCTTGAAAATAGTAACGATAACTCCAGAAAGCTTCTGAGCTGCCTCAGCCAGCCTCTTTGGTTTGGGAATTAGAGACAGAACAGAAACGCTCCATAGCGCTCAAATGGATTCTATCTCAGATTAGAATGAAAGAAATTCCGGCGTCAAACTGAGGCGATGAGGCTAATCTCTGATATTTATCACCAGAAACATCCATTAACTGACAGAAGTCTCTGAAAATTTGGACAAAACAACACTAACAAAATTTTAAAATGTTCGGATGGCACGATTGATGTTTAAATTTATACTTTGAACTCACTGATTAGTTTGCCAGTCTCATAATCTGTTAACTATCACACAGGAACTGCATTTGTATAGTTTTCATTCATAATTTAACGGGAAGGTTTAATGAAGTTTTGAAAGTTTTTGTTTAAAACAAACATGTTAAGAGTTATGACACAAAATGCCTGTTTTTCTAGACAATTTTTACATTATTTTGACTTTATATTTGCTTTGTTTGTGGATTTATACATTTTTATTTTGTATCTACACATTTAATTTTTGTTGCAAAACTTAAAAGCTCTTTGATTTCAATTTTTGGGATTTTTGCACTAAAAAAATGACTACATTTACTACTGGGAATTAATATTTTTGTACTGTTTCACCATTGCATGATAAAAAAAAATTCTGTTAAGAAAAGAAGCTGGCAGTGTATTAAGATGGAGATGGAGATCAAGCACTGCAAAAAACTATCAGTTTTAACCCTTTTTTCAAGTTCTCAAGTGTAAATTCAGGTCAGTTTTGACCCGAATTCAAGATAAGGGTTAAAGATAAATTGTTGGAGAAAATTGTAAAGTTGTAGAAAATGATCAAAACAGCTCTGAACTACTTACTATATGGAGAGTATGAAATAAAGGCCCTGCGACAGAATGGCGACCTGTCCAGGGTGTACCCTGCCTTCTCCCATGAGTGGCTGGGTTAGGCTCCGGTGGCTCCGTGACCCTGAAAGTGATCAAACGGGTTTAGAATAGGGATGGATGGAGGAAATAAATGGCTGCTGTGTCATCATTTGGGAGATTGGGTTGTAAAAGTCACTCCTTGTTAGAGGTAACATGACCCGCCGCTCCTCTTAGAGCTATCAGTTTCCTCTGTACGCCTCATCCCTCTAGTCATGATGTCTTTTTAATATTTAAGTCTCTGCGTTGTGGGAAGTCAAAGCTACAACCGTGATGGATAGTGCAGCCGTGCTTTTAAACGCATATTAAAGGAGAATGTGCTTTTTCCTCTGGTCTCCTGCGGAAAATGAGTTTGTAAAATAGGATAACAAAATAGGATATCATCCATCCATTTTCCTCCGCTAATCCGGGCCTGGGTCGCAGGGGCAGCAGTCTAAGCTAAGTTGCCCAGACTTCCCTCTCCCCGGCCACTTCCTCCAGCTCCTCTGGGGGGACCCCAAGGTGTTCCCAGGCCAGCTGAGAGACATACTCTCCCCAGTGTGTCCTGGCTCTTCCCCGGGCTCTCCACCCACTGGGATATGCCCGAAACACCTCCTAAGGGGGGTGGGGCAGGAGGCATCAGAACCAGATGCTCGAGCCACCTCAGCTGGCTCCTTTCGATGTGGAGGAGTATTTGGGACCTCGTTCTTTCGCACCAATTCGCCTGTTGATCTCACGCTCCGATCTTCTCTCACGCGTGAACAAGACCCCAAGATATTCCATATCATCCACCCAGAGAGGGCAATCTACCTTTCTCCACTCAAGAACTATGGCCTCAGACTTAACAGTGCTGACCCTCATTCCAGCCACTTCACACTCGGCCACAAACCGCCCCAATGTATTCTGAAGGTCTTGGTTCGATGAAGCCAACAGGACAACATCATCTGCCAAGAGCAAAGAGGAAATCCTGTGTTCCCCAAACCAGATCCCCTCCGGCCCCTGGCTTCACCTGGAAATTCCACTCATCAAGACAATGAACAGAACCAGTGATAAAAGGCAGCCGGCTTGAGTCCAACAGATCAGATCTGACTTACTGCCGGCTATGCGAACCAAGCTCCTGCTCTGGTCATACTGACAAAATAGGATAGTCCGTAAATGAGGCCTTGTTAAATGTTCAGTTGTTCAAGCTGTGACCGATTGCAGTGCTGGCAGTTGAATTCGAAGTCATGCACAGCCAATATGTTGTTATTTTTAGGTTTGTTAAAAATTGAATAACCAATTTAATTTGGAAGGGGTGAAAAGGCCCAATGAATCTGAGAAGACGCTGAGAAACAGTCACTTGTTGGCCTTTAGGATGTGTGGTAGCACAGCCAAAGGAATTCTAACCCCTTCTCGAATGATGGAATTTTTTAACTTAATTGTAAAATATAAAATACAGATGTGAATTCATCCAGACGGTTGTTTTCCTCTGCAGCTGAAGTCCAGAGTGAGATCGAGCGGATCTTTGAACTAGCCAGGACATTACAGCTGGTGGTTCTGGATGCCGACACCATAAACCACCCATCACAGCTGGGAAAGACTTCCCTCGCCCCCATCATCGTCTATGTCAAGATCACCTCTCCAAAGGTGACCAAATGACAAATACACATGTTCAGCACTGACAGACAACAATGAATAGATGTTCTCTCACAATAAAGAACCATTTAGGCCATACTTTATGCATGTGTTTATCTCATCCGTGATTTTTTGGAAACAGTTCGTCTTTATCTTGCTGTACTTTGGCACGTCAGACGCCACAGGATGCAAAAAGGTGGCTGATTCATTGCTCTGACCTTCAGAAACTGTAAAACAGGCTCATGAGTCAGAGATCGATAAAGAACAGAGCAACAGAGAAAATACGGGAAAGCACAGTGGAACAGACGCAGGCTGTAAATCAGAGCAGCAGCAGACTGAATCATTTCTCACAGCGAGATCAAAGAACTTAGCTCTTTTTGCTTGTCCTCTCAACGGCACCCCGCTGACATTTAATATACACTCTAAGGGGATAATGACAGGATTTTAGCAGCGTAAATCTTCGTTACCAGTGTTGGAGGCAAGGAGTTAATGTTAGAGATATTTACTAAAAATATCTAGTAGTTTGTGTGATTTAATATTATTACTGACGGAGAAACCTCTTCAATCATTTGGAGACTGATATTAACAGCCACATTATAAACTGGGACCTGATTGATGAAGCAACAAACATATGCGCATGAAGCTAAATTTGTTCAATTATGCTCCGGTAGATTATAAAAAGGTATGAAGATGTGGACTCAGATCAGTTTAAGTTCAGATAAATATGTTCAGAAGGATTTACATGCGATGGAAGGATATTTTTCATTGCAAACACAACTTGTAGGACCATCTATGGTTTAAGATTTTTGTTAAAGATTCCCCCTTCATTTTTACCTAATGCCAGACTTCTGCTTGCTCATGGGGGCCTGGAGTTGATGTCATAACTGGTTTGGGAGGGCACATGACCTGAGATTTTGTTCGCAATTCCATGAAAATGTAAACTAAATTTAAATAAATCTAGAGTATTAGAGCCACCACAAAAAGCAGTCATAAAATAATCTGAAAAGAGTCTTAATTTAACAAGAAGAAAGTCACACATTTATTAGTAAAAAAAATCGTTATTTTTCCAAAATATAGTTGGTTGTGTTAGCCTTCATCCATAATCTTATTCTGAAGGGGCTTGCAAATTCTTTTTAACGTTCTGATACTTATAAAAATCCAATGCTGACTCACTAACAGACAGTATTTACTTCTTTGTGAAACAAATGTTGAGGTAACAGTTTATAATGCATTCTACATTTCTCATTCTGAAACACATATATTGTTTTTTGTTGTTGTTTATGTTTTCCTAGTAAACTGATTTTTGCCATATAAATGTATTACTTTAATCTTGGAAATTCTCAATTTATATATTTATATATCGTAACTTTATCATCATAAAATTTTGACTCTTCTACTCATAATTCTATGAGTTCATTCTGGTAAAATGACGACATTTTTTTCTTAATTTTAAGACTACATTCTTGTAATTTTTTTAAACTTTTATTTTTTTGTAGAATTTCATAGTATCTTTTTCTTTTTTACAAGTTTTTCCTCACCAAAAAGGAAGTTCTACGGGAAGGGATGCCTAGTTTAGCTTAATCTGTTTAGTTTTGTTTTGCAAGCAGCTATTGTTTATATTTTATGACGGACTTTATGTTTTTGTACAAATACCGGTTTGAAGCCCATTGAGACAAGTGTGTTGTAAAATTGGGCTGTATAAGTAAAACTGATTTGAATTGAACTGAATATTTCAACCATCATCAATCAATTTTCAACCATCTGAAAAAAATATTACTAGATACTTGATCTCCATATTTTCAATATTGTACTGAAGTTTGGGGAAATGCATATAAGTCCTCCATCCACCCTCTGTATATACTACAGAAAAGAGCTATCAGAACAATTCACCGAGCTACATCTATCCACTTTTTGTCAAGTCTAAAATACTGAAATTATCTGACTTCATGAAGATGGTTCAAATTCTATATAAAATAAGACACAACTTGTTTCTAATCCAAAACATGCTTTTCGAAAGAGGAGGATACAGCTTTAAGGGACGTGGAACTTCAAAACAAGAACAACATTGAAAAGATTCTGCATTACAGTAACTGGGTAAAACTGTGGAATGATCTGCATTCACAACTAAAATGATGTCCAAACATTTGTCAGTTAAAAATAAAAACAAAGACATGAATTTTAATGTTTACACCCTACATGAGTAGATGATAATGAGGGAGTCATTGGTTGTTGTTATTGTCTGATCCGCATGATGATTGTAATGAATGTCTGGTATTTATGATGGGATAATGACATGTTCGCCATTGATAAGTGAGCAGCAATATGCTTATTTTGTGTTTGCGTGGGTCAAAGTTGAATGGGTCTGAAGTAGTGAGTGACAGTTTCCGTCTGTCTCCTTTTCAAACATGCTATTTTTCTTAAATTCTGTCAGACTTTTATTTTTTAAGCTGAAAAGGATTGAAGGAATTGTTATCATTGAGGGAATTGGTTTGTCTGTTTTTGTTTTTTATGCTTTGTTTGAAATAAATAACTCAGCTAAACTAAAATATCACACTATGGCAAAAAAAGACTTTTAGGTACAACTTACTTCAGAAATTGAAAAGTAATCCAGGACAATGCAGTTTTGGGTGTTTTTGTTGCTTTTTGGTACAGCAAGAAGTCACAGAGAACCTGTTTGTTTTACTTTTATGACTTTCTGAAATTGTAATTAGATAAGTAAAAACATGTTGATTTGGTTTTGTTTATGGCAGTCTTGACCTCTGTCTCCTCCTGTCCTCATTTGCCGTAGGTCCTGCAGCGGTTAATCAAGTCCCGAGGCAAGTCTCAGGCCAAACACCTTAACGTCCAGATGGTGGCCGCTGACAAGCTGGCTCAGTGCCCTGCTGTGAGTCTGCTCAACGGACCCCAGACTTTTGTCCATTTTTAGAACCAGAGAAAAAGAAAAAAAAAAAAAAACGGCTGGGTTTCTTTGATTTATTTAGGTCTTCAGTCAACTGGAGACAATTTGATCATTCGGCTCCTTAAAGTGTCCTCCTTTCAGGGATGGGACCAAAAAGATTTTTTTTTTTTGAACAATCCCAATATTAGCCTGAAATTTTGGATAAAAGTCGAATGTTTTTCTCATTCAGAGCGTATTGTTTTTTAAATCTTTTTTTCTGCTTCCTCTTCAGCTCAAAGGTTCAGAATTCCAGACAGTTCTATTTTCATTCTTCTGTAATCCGATTAGTTATCATTTTGGAAAATGAAGCTAGCACCCTCAGGATGGGAAAAGTTCAAGCTTAATTTAAGTCAGTTTCTTGAGGGAATTACCATTTAAAGTTTCCTGAAAATTAATAGCTAGTGGTGTTTTATTACATCTGCGAGCTGTTGGTCAAGTATAGCTCTGACATTTTGTGTATGCATCAGAAAGATCACTACGGCCTCTTTTGCAGCTTTTGACAAAGCTTAAAAACCACCTGCCGTTAATTTTGGGGGGATTTTTCTCCTTTTCTTCCAATGATCTCGCTCATCCAGGAGATGTTTGACATCATCCTTGATGAGAATCAGCTGGAGGATGCCTGTGAGCATATGGCAGATTACCTGGAGGCGTACTGGAAGAGCACACACCCCACCAGCAGCAGCAGTAACAGCCCGCCCGACCCACAGCTAACAAAGCAGCCCACAGCCGCACTGCCCTCCAACCAGGCCCCCAACTCGGGAGTGCAGGTACAGGATTGTGCACAAAGAGAATTCTGGGAAAGAAGCAATACAGCATCTTTTTTTTAATATGTTTAGACTAGAAAAAGATCCAGAGTGATGAACCAAACACTCAAAGTTTTACTATTTTTTGTGACACATGGAATAATTCTAGGAACACATAGAATTAAATGAAAACATTAATAAAATGACAGAAGTATAAAAGGAAAAAAATAATGAAAACACACATTTACACTCACAAGTTGGTACTAGGGGAGATCGAATGGTTTATTTCAAGCAATTTTCACCAAAAAAAAGGAAAAAGACCAAAACAATACATAAATATATCAAAACTAATTAAGATATTAATTAATTAGAAAATCAATGAAAGAAAAGAACATTATCTTCTTGATATTTCACCTCATCATAAATAGTCAAACACAAATGAAAGAAGTGCCAGCATCATTGTCTTTAGAAAGACTCTCATGTTGATAGAAAAAAGCCAGAACTGTCTTTTTTAGTATGTAAACGTTAGAGTGCCAGATATTACTTAATGCAAAGCAGTTTAAAACACACTCTGATGAAAATGATGTTTTTGGTGTTTTTAACATGTTATTGTGGCATTTTCTCATGATGGAGGACATGTAAAAAAATTGAGCTCAAAATTGCATTTCTGAGAATGTCTTTAATTCAAATTGTTGTGTATCTGGAGCAGGTGAAAATAATGATAAAGAGCGTATTTGTTTCGTAGAAAATGTGTTGCTCAGAGCTCTCAGTAACAAGGATGGGGAAAGGGGACAGCATTGCTTCGCTCCAATTGTCCAGCCCACAATTCAGAGGCAAATTTCTTGTGAACTCTGCAGAATCTCTCCTGGAAAATGACAGGTTTTCTGATTTTCTCTAAAAATGGCAAAAATGTGATAAAAATACCACTAAAAAACACTTTTACAATAGATCAAAAGATGATCAGAGAGGGTCTTTAAATTAAAAAAAAATCTTTTTTATTCATATTTTGTTTAGTTTTGTAAAACCCACCCTTTTATAAAAGATTTGTTTAGTTTAAAAAAGTGTTTTAAACTTGTACCTCTGCCCTCCCTTGCACTCACAATGGGAAATATAAGACTGTAGAGGAAGACAATGCTGAGGATGATGAAGAGCAGGAATGAGCTTGTATTTGCTTGTTTGGTAAGTGTGTGATGAAGGGTGAAGTTCTGCATGCCTCTATGACCAAACTTGAGTCCTCTTTGGGTTTGATTTACCTCTGTGTGTGTGTGAGACTTCATAGGAAGATGAGGCTTTGAGTTTGTGGTAAGTTTTTGTGTTTCTTTCCACCTGCTGACGGTTGTGTGTCGCTGACTCCAGAGCAACAACACGGAGCAGAAAGGAGACAAAGCGCCAACTGAGAGGAAGAGCTCCAAGGAAGACTATCAGCGCCATCATCATCACCACCACCATCATCATCACCACCAGCAGAGCCAGGAGCAGGGGGATGCAGACTTGGAGGCGGACGGGGAGGGAAACGAGGAGGAGAGGCCCCACAAGACAGAGTCTTCCAAAAGAGCCCAGCACATCCACCACCGGTCGTCTTCCTCCAGAACTGAGCAACACAACCATCATCATCATCACCACCACAGCGGCAGGGCCCGGGGCCTCTCTCGGCAGGAAACGTTCGACTCAGAGACTCCCGACAGCCGCAAAGGCAAAGACTTGGCACACAATGAGCCACGGGCGCAGCCGCAGCCGTACAACCGGGACGAAGAGGAGGAGGAGGAAGAGGAGGATGTTGGGGAAGGGCACCCTCAGAGGCAACAGCGTTACGAGCCATTGCCCAGTCGGGACCACAATCACCATCATCACCATCACCACCACCACCGCAGCGGGACAGAGGAGGGCGGCCACGGCACGGGACAGCAGCGCTCCAAAGAGCGTGAGCAGGACCACAACGAACGCAACAAGCAGCGCTCCCACCACCACCACCGGCCAACGCGTGACCACCACCACCACTACTACGACCGCGGCAGGGAGAAGGACTGAGAGGTTTGCGCCCCTCAAAGAGGGGCGAGGCGGGGAGTGGTCCAGAGACTCAAACATCAACTTGTGACAGACCAAACTCTGCTCTGTTCTCCCTTCGTGCTGCTATACCCTGAAGCGCCACAATGCCCTATTTATGTCCATCCTTTGTAAAAGCTCCAGCATCTTTTGCAGGATTTTGACGACTAAAATATAAACATACATGTGTGTATCTATGCATAGACCTCGTTTATGCCTGGATATGCGTGAATATTCTCAAATATGCATACTTTGAACCTGTGTTTGATAAAGCATGACAGAAAAGCAGATTTTTTTTCTGTTGTGAGCTGTGCTTTCTATGACTAGCATAAAAATTTTGATTATTTTTATTGATATTCTTTGTTTTTGCTCGCTACCACTTGAATTGTTTTTCCTTCAGACAACTGCAATGGTTTATTAGCTAACATAGTTTGTATTTAGAGATTTAGTTTGGCAGTTTGGGAAACTCTCTTGCTCAGATTTTAGAAGGTTTTCAAAACTGAACCCGGTGCTGGAAGACACGTAGGCAACTTTATTTTGAAAGAATTTGCAGTGTGTTTCGGGCTTTTTCTGAATTCTTTATTTTTTTAACCTCAAAAACAAATATAAAGTAACAGTTTCCATCAAAACAGTTGTTAATCACAAATAACAGCTTTGAAAGAAATCATTTGAAGGCTGTGTCACACAGCCACTATGTACTAATAATTGCAATTGTGCATTTTCCATGAAACTTTGGTCTTTTGTGATTCATGCGTGATAAACGTAATTCATGTGTTTCTTGCGCCCCTGCGACAGACTGGCGACCAGTCCAGGGATGTACCCTGCCTTCGCCCATGATTAGCCGGGTTAGGCTCCGGCAACCCCGTGACCCCGAAAGGGATAAAGCGGATTGGAAAATGAATGAATGAATGAATGTGTTTCTTGCGTTCGTCATCGACGAGCACAGATGTTCGTCAAGGACTTCGGTCGACGGGTCTTTACGTGAATTTGGTTATGAGCTGTTCAAAATTCTTGGTCGGTTGAGAATTACGCAGTTTGTGTATTTCACGTAGTTTATATTCAATTATTACCTAAAACTTACACAAATGTGCGTGATTTTTGCCAGATGCATATGCAAATCTGTGGCTTTCCACGATCGTGCCACGTATGCTTACGTATGTCTAACGGATTTTTCGTGCGTGTACTATCGATGTATAACTTTTATATCGCGTATACAGTGCACATACTGTATCCCGTTAAAATTACGTAATCGACGCACAAATTTTAGGCCAGATTTGACGTTTGACTTGATTTACGTGTTGTTTGCATGGTTTATTTGTACTTCTTCCGTGGTCTAAACATTTTACATTCGTGATCAATGTAGGGTAAATTACTTTTACAGAGTAATTGATTACTTTAGTTACTAGATGAGATTGTAATTAAATTACTTTAGCCATTACCAATTACAAAGTAATTCACTACCCATTACTTTACTTTCTCCTGCTCACATGCAAATTCTCAGAAGAACAATCACCTATGGTTTCACTGCACCAAAATGTGAGTAATAACGGTTTCTGTAGTCTAGTAATTGTAATTTATTTACTGAAATTTGAATTGTGACTCATTAAGTTACTCCATTACTGACAAAAGTTATTAAATTACAGAAATTAATTTATTTTTTATGCATTACCCCCAAAACTTTTTGTGATACATCTGCAAAAATCTCACGTAAAAGACCACACTTTCACTTTTTCCATCATCCGTGTAACATGTGCAAAATAGTGACTGTGTGACACGGCCTTAAAATCAAAGTTAATGACGCTCCATTTATTTGGAGCAGGACTTCAGTTCCAGGGTGCTGATGTATTTACTAGATCGAGACTGGTGTCCTGTTTGAATAATAAATGTGAACCATAAAGTTAGCAGAAACTGTGCACACAGACAGACAGCTGCGCTAAGATAAAGAAAAAAAACTCCTATTGATTTTAGATTGTGTTTATTTAATGCATTAAAAATCTACATATTATAACTGGAAAGTTTGACTGAACGTGAGCAGCTGCTGACTGTAGCCTCACAGCCTTAAAACTGTTTAAGATGCTTCATCCCAGCCGAAAAGTGTTTTTCCCAAGTTGTCAGACTACTCCTCAGATTTTTTTTTTTTTTGTCCACACTTACAGTTCCGCTTATTTTGTTTCCCAGGATTCATGCTTTGGTTTTTAAATGCCTCTTTTGAGGCCTTACAAGATGCTCAAGTTCAAAGGAAAATTTTCTGTCTGACAAGCCAGACCAGAAATGCTCTTCAAAATGGATCCAAAAACACTTTTTCTAGCATTGTTACATCCTTTATTCTTGCACTTTTATTCATTCACACTGGTTTTCAAGTGAAAGTGGTTTGATAAGATTCTCCACTCTCCATAGGTCTGGCTGCAGAACTGCACTGCAGCTCTTCTCCTATCAAAACTGACCCCCTTTTTTAATGAATGTTTCATTTCCACTTAAACTCCTTCTTTCCACTTTAAAGAATGTTTTTTTTTTTTTTTTACTTTAAAAGACGACTTTACAGAATAAGCTTTAACATTTTTGAATTTTTTTTACCACTTAAACATGTTTCATTCAAGCGTTCTGCTATCTCCCTCCTCCACTGATTAACACACAGGATCTATTTATAGCACATCGGTCCTGTTTTGGATATTCTGAGAGCTTCCACCATTGATTTACTTTCAAACACTAAAAAATCTAAACCATATCTGGTTCTGCTGAGGTTAACACCGACCCAACTGTTTTTTGTTTTGTGCTCCAAAAATTTAATTCCAACACCCCCCCCTCCCCCATTTCTATGCTACATTTGTAGCACTACAGATTTTTTAACAGTGTACATGTGTATGTACATAAAGTTACATAAAGAATAAAGTTGGCAACAAAAAACCTGATGACATAGGCGTTTGATGTGTGCTTTGTCAGAATGCCCAGAAACAAGCCGGATGCAGCTTCTATAAATAGTCACAAAGAACTGCTGAAAAATTGAGGTAGACCCGCCTGCCCGCCTCCTGAGTCGTCATGACAACCCTGAGATGGATGACAATATCAGGAGATGCGTCTAAAATAGGAATTGGAGGCATTACACACACAAAAATGGGCTCCCCGGGACAGCAGGGTTTTAATGTCAAAAAAGGAAATATGCAAAATAAATCTGCAACGTGAAAAGCTGCTTGTTTTAGTCTGTGATGTGGTATGCATACATGGAGAAACTGACAATACACCTTGAAAATTAGAGAAGAATTGGCCGAATGTTTGAACATATCTTAACAAATTAAATTGACACTGTTAGATCAGCTTTGTGTTCATGTATAGAGCATTTGTAAACATGTAAATATGGGATAAATCCTTTAAATTTACGTGGAGATGAGCGTTAAATCAGTGTTTTCTCCCCAATTGGTAACATCTGCAAGGTCTTCACTATTTTAAAAATATTTTCACAGTTTTAATTGTTTAAATTGCTACAGAAGGAAATGTAATTAAATAATTTAGTCAATTGCTATTCTAAAATTGTTAGAATTGTATATTGTTTGTATTTTGTTGAAAAAAAACAAGTAATAACAGAATGTTTATATTTTATAGGTAAATACAGCAAAAATGTGGAAAATGTATGAATATTGAAAGATTGCAACGATATTGTGAATTAGAAAGTAATGTAAAATATGCATAAAGTGCTTCTAAATGGTACAAAAAAGGCATATGCTGCTCAACATTTCTGTAAAAGTTGCTTTTATTTTGAAAAAACATGACTTCCTCCTGGACACTGCAGTGGTTCAGAAAAATGCATCACTCGACTAATTAAATCCCCTCCCGCTCGTCTCCTGTGCTGCTAAAGATGCTAAATTGTTAATACCTCTCGTGACCTCTTTCTGCATACTACTTCCTGATTCAGAGAATCCACCGTCACCATGGCAGCTGTGTCGTCACTGTTGTTATAGCAACACAAGCATTGCTGCATTTGCCAGCTCTCATTCATTCCTCTGTGTGTTTTAAAAGCTCATCCCTACATGGGCCGCAGATGTTAAGAGGCAGATCGTGTAAACAGCAGAGAGCTCTTTGTCAGTGCCAGTATGTCAAAGCACACCGTGGTGTCGCAATATAAACATGTTTGTTCCCGAAAGCACACGCCTGCAGTCAGCTTTTCAGAAACTTAGCGATAAAAAACCCAATAGTGTCTCTGTCAGCCCTGCATGGGAGTGGGATGGAGGCGTCTGTCTGATCCCAGCTCAACTCTGGACTGAACCTCTGGAGAAGGCGCAGCTGCTCGCATGACAAACCAGCTCCCAGCATGCCCTCTGTGCCAATGTGAGGCTCCTGAGAGAGGCAGACAAGATTCAGATGAGTCCCTCTAGTGTGTATGAAGTTGAGAACCTGGGGAAAAAAGCGTTTCACCTGTTGCTGCAGTGTGAGGCAGGGGAACTCACTCAAGGCCCAGGCGACCTGCTCCTCATTCTCAGCCAGAGTCACAGTGCAGGTGCTGTACACCAAAACCCCACCTCTTTTTAACAACCGCACCGCCTAGAGAGGATTTAGCAAATTTAACATTCAGAAAATCTGAAAAACAAAAAAGCTGTTTGGTGTACATTCCCACTGAGTAGGGGGTCAAACTTTAATGACATCCTGGGCAACCCCCCCCCCCCATTTTTTTCCTTTGTCTTTTCTTAGAGGCCCAATCCGATGAAAATTGCATTTTTGGTGTTTTTAACATGTTCTTGTGGTATTGTTCTGATGGTGTAGGACTACTATAAAGAATATTAAGCTAAAAATTGCATTTCTGAGTATTTCTTTACTCAAATTGTTGTGAATCAGGAGTAGACGGGGGAAAAAAAAAATACATTCATAATTACATTAATTATTTTGCATTTGTACACCTAGAGCACTTAGGGCTTAAGAATTATCTCCTACAGAGGCTGAGGAAACTACAAAATATGTTAGTCTTTAGATCTCATCCAGTACTTTAATTTAAATTAGCTAAGCGCTCTTTTTAAATACTTAAATTTCACTTTACTGAACACAAGCAAAGTCAAAACCTGTTTGTATCAGGACAATGACAGAAACTATGTTATATTTTTTGCCTCTCTTATACTATTTTGCTAGTTGTATAACCCTGTTTTTTTCTCTAAATTAAGCTCCTGAAGGTTTAAGTTTTTCCAATTGTTTCCTTCCATAATAATCTTCATACTAACTTCAGATATTTTACTTTTTTTCTTACTTAGATGACATGTAAAAAGCTACATAGCAAAGAAAAACAACCTAAAAACAAAAGCCTTCATGAGTATACATAGGAGAGTAAAGATAAATAAACACATTCACCTGATCCTTGAGGTAAAGACATTGACCAGCTGCCACAACTCTTAATAATTGATTGAGAATACCTGCATGATCCAGAGCAGAAAAACTGCCCCACAAGGTGGCATTTCGTCTGATCTAACATTTTAAATTATTTATAAAATGTGATTTTGTTTTTGTACCCTTTTTTTATGACTCCACGGGGCGCCGTGGACGACTACTCACAATGAATATGCCTAAATCTGCCAGTGTTTAATGTTTCTGTTTTTTTTCAAAGTCAAGACTCTCACATGAGATCAATAGCGCCTCTTCTGGTTGCTGAGGGAAAATCCTCCTAAAACATTCACTCTTTAAGTGCTTCCAATCCACTAGGGGGCGACAGTTAGCCTTTAATATTTGGTAAAGCAACAAACCAAAAAAAATATGGCAGTTGTGTAAATTTAGTAAAAGATCTAAAATATTTGCTACAGATTAACCTTGCCTAGCTGTACTTAAATACTTATACAGTATTTTTAAACAATTAGGTCCCTGTCAACAGTTTTTTTAATACTGTATAAAAAAGCTGCTTAAGGGTTAAAAAATTGCTCTAAATTGATACCAAAGCACAAAAAAGGAAAAGTAAAAGCACTAATTTATCAATGATTTAAGAAATATTTCCTAAAATATTATATCTGATTATTTATGCACTCTTGAGGTAAAGTCCAACTCTTATTTGTTGCTTTTGTCACTGTGTGTCACTGATATGTTTCTTTCTGCAACTACAATAATATATAACTTTCGGTTACTCTTTTTAAACTAGTTTAAAAATGCATTGCTATAATATGGTAGAAAACCAAAGGAAGAGCTTCAGAAAAAAATAGTGAAATGCTGCTATCTATTGGCCAAAACGAGTTCCTGTTAGTGCAAAAAATGAGGTGATTGACACAGAGAGCAGCTGGGATAGAGGGTGTTCTTAAATGAATAAATAAAAACCCACAGCATGAAACAGCTTGCGCTGGAGAGGCGGGTACGAACAGATCTCCTTGAGGCTCCAGGTGCTGGCCATGTTGGGCCTTTGTCCCAGGCCGCTGCAGGGGGCGTCCAGCAGAACTCGGTCAAAACTCTCAGGGGGGAAAGGTGGTCCTGAAGCAGGAACTGTTGTAAAGCATACACAGTCTCAAACGGGAGGACAGACTGTGCAGCAGCGTACCTTGGGTTTGCTGTGTGAGATCACTGCTCACAGCCCGAATGCCGTTAAAGCAATAAGCTTGAATACTTTGCAGCTGCAGCATTTCTGCATTGTGGCGAATGCGGTCAATCTTGTTCCGGATTCTGTCCAAGGCCACCACCTCTCCCTGTGTAGAAGATCAATTTTAGCAAGGAGGTGAATCTCCCTAGGAGTTTACTCCCTAAAATGACAGTTAAAGATGTTTTAAAACACTCAAATTGCTTAGTAATAGAAAATGGATTGTTAAAAATCATTGCAAATAGGATATATGTTTTTAAAAATACTTTAAAAAATTGTATAAAAATACATTTTTGTTAAATGGGTTATTTTAATTTAACACAATTTAAAAGCCTGTGTATAATGAATGGTGCCACTTTTGTAAAGAATATACATTTGTGGGATGTCCATGAAAAACAGCAGATCTTAGATTTTTGATGCATTTTTGAAGCATGAAACATTTTGGCAATTTAACAATTTATTATTGATCCTCAGAAGGTCGAGGAGGAGCCACACAGCCTCCTCCTTCAACAGCTCTTTGGTCTTGGTCATGGTGGACAGGTTACAGTCTGGCTGCTTAAGGGTGTGGGCAGGTGTCTTTTATGCAGATAACCAGTTCAAACAGATGCAGATACAGGTAACAAGTGAAGCATAGAAGAGATTCTTATCATAACATCTGAATTCCTGCTTGTCTGTAGAAGCTAAATCCTTATTTTATGCACCAATATACAAATAGCTATTTAAAAATAATAAAATGTGATTACATGGATTATTTTTTTATATTCTGTCACTCACAGCTGAAGTTTATCTATGATGAACATCACAGACCATTTTTTTAAGTGACAACTAGCAGAATCACTGACTGACACTTAATATACTTTTTATTGTCTCACTGTCAACTCAATTATATCAAAAGAGCTCATCTTGATTATTATCAAATGAGATTGAAATTAACTTAAAGTGAAGAAAAATATCCACCTGATCACCCATGAGGGCAGCAATGTGGCAGGTCTTCCCTCCAGGAGCCGCACACATATCCAGGATTCGTTCTCCAGGTCGAGGTCCGAGCACATGTCCTACAACCACAGAGGGGAAGTTCTGCAAAAAAACACACAACACTTAAAGGTAAAAAAAAAAAGAATGTCATGTTAAATAAAAGAGCCTGCTTATTGACTACCACCGTATAACAAGAAATACCTGCAGGAATGCCAGGCTGGGCAGAACCCCATCAAAGGAAGGACTTCTGTAAACTGGCTCCACCATACAAACCCCTACACCTCTGAAGCACAGCGTCACCGGACAGTAAAATTAGGTGTTATTGAATAGCTGCATTTAATGGAAGTGACTGACTTTACTTAGAACTAGATAAAATGTTGTTGATTTCTGATGACACCCTCTTAAGCTCACAGGACAGAAGAAACTCAATTGGTTAAAAAGAAACAAAAAAAGAGGCTTAAAACCTGGGTGGTTCGTCTGTGCAGAAAATACTTGAGCGATCCATTTCCGCAACTCCATTTCCCACAAACACCTTGTTTCCCTGGAAGCTCAAAGCCCCTCGGGTACACCTGCCCTCCAGATCGGAGAAGACGGACACAACATCTCCTACCTTCATGTCTGAGGACACAATCAATCAAAATTTTGTACATAATGTATAATAAGTTTGAGGAAGCATTTAAGTTCGAGTCGTACATTTGGGGCTGGCGACAATCCCTGGGGCAAAGACGTGCGCTCCTCTGAGAACGGCATTGCCACATTGAGCCCCCACCACCACCTCTGAGCTGAGCTGCTCCACATGTCTGAGATCAAATGCGTGGACGTCACTCACAGACGCTAAGAGCAAACAGCTTCATCTGACGCGCCAGGATTCCTCACATACCTCGGGCCATCAACAGGAAGAAGCAGAACATCTGGGACTTGTGGGTGTGGAAGAATCTGAACGGATGCCTCTTCTGCTGACGAGTTGCTCGGCTTTTGCTTTTAACCATAACAATAGAATCTGTGACTTCATTGAAAAACTAACCCAGCACCACAATGCTGCGCTTTACCTTGCTCAGCTCTTCTTGCAGCTTGGATCGGATCTCTTCCAGCGGAGCCAGGTGGGTGCTGGCTCGCACACAGGTGTGTACAGGTGGGTGAGATAGACATAGGAGCAAATTCTGGAAGCGATGCTCTGCCTCATGGTGGCCCACAGCTGCCAGGATCTGGGAATAACACAAATATGTCATTATCAACAAAATAATACAGCTGCACAATTTTTTACATTTCTCTAAATAGAAAATAAAAGTATTGTCATATATATCATAACAATTTCATAAAAACTGAACTTTGTTTAAAGTTTTGAATTAAACCTTTATAAGGTGGAAACGTTAATCTAAACCTTATATTATTTAAAAATGAAGAGAAATCTTTAACCAGCTGTATGGAGATTTTCAACTTAACATTCTGTGATTTAATGGTTAGCCTGAAATAAAGGTTTAATCAAACAAATCCTCACCTCTTTGTTTAAAAATACACTTTTAAGATGCTCTGTCACCTCAGGCTTCAGACATATTCTTGGAAAAATAGACATCTCTTGTGGGTACACCAATACGTCTCTGTTGAAAGGAAAAACAAAACCGATTTAAGATGGTGTTGGTGAATCAGACACAAACTTTAAAGCTGCCATAAAAAGTAGCACTTTGACATACTCTTAAATGTCTAATCGCATTACATGCTGCTCATTTCTTAGTTTAGTACGCTGTTTATTTTGTCTGTTTCGTAAAACAACAAATCCTGTTTGATCTTGTAGAATTACATCAGATAAACGAGTGACTGTCGTGTTCGTGACGAAAACACGTAGCTCTATGTATTTATCGTTACATCGACAACACGTTTAAAAATACAACTAAAAAAAAAAACCGTTAGAAAAAAGTTTTTCCTCTATTGCGACTGACCGCAAGACACCAGCTATCCGGTTGTTGACGGGATTTTTTTAACACCTTTTTCCGTATACGTCACAAGACTGGTCACGTGGTATAAGTGAACATTTTTAGAACGATTAAAAGAATATAATTTTAAATACGAAAACAGATATTATACACATGTATTATTCATAATAATTTCAAAATATAAATACTATATAATACGTTTAATAAAACGTTTGAATAATCATTACAATAATTACATATTTATTAAAAAGAATATGATATATATTTTGAAATGACACTTTTATAATATGTAATTTTAACACGAATATAAATATTAAATCTTTCTATCTCAAAGTGTTAAGAGGAATATTTACTTACAAAATCTTCATCACAGAGTTTTAAAAAAATTCAAACCAAACACTTCCGGTTGTAAAAAATATATATATAAATAAAAGAGCAAACACCTGACGTCACTACGCTAGCGTGGGACAGAACGTCGGGTTGCATTTCACAGCGTATCACCACCAGCGGTCACACCGAGCTGGAGCCTTTATCAATCACGTCTCCACATAGAGTGCAGGGTAGTATCGATACGATTTGTTTAGGCTTCGACAGCAGTCGACAAGCCTCGCCGTCCTCATCTGTTTGTGTGTTCAGTTTTAAGCAACAACAGGACGTATGGAGTCCGCGTTTAAAGGGTCCGGGAGGTGTGCTGGAAAGAAATCATCCAGCTAGTGTTAGTTAGCCGCCGCAGCCGCCGCCGCCAGCCACGGACTTTACGGGGAGACAACCGCTACCCGGTCAAGAGACGAGACCAGCATTTGTGGGATACAAACAATGGGGCTCATATTCGCTAAACTGTGGAGCTTCTTTTGTAATCAAGGTGAGTGATGTGTTGAAAATGAAAAGCTCCAGCATCCAGCTTGAATTGTTCTAGCGGGGAGAAAGAGAACTGCTAGCCGTTAGCATGAAGTGAACAGCGAAAAGTACAATAACAGATGGGGGCGAATTATCGCGCTACATCTCTTTGACTTCAGCTACACATTCTTCTTGCTTTTCTGACACAGATGAAACTCGATACCTTGTTGGTTATTCTGTTTAAACAGGAAGTCAACCAACATGATTACATGAATCACTGCGGGTTCACCCAGTTGCCAATCGGCTTTAGTTGACTATCCAGGACACGACGCAGTGCCTGGAAAGTTGGTCACCCAAATCCTTTCCTTTGTTCTCCAGTTTGCTCCTCTTGACAGAAAAACGCATTTTATATTTTAGCGATTTGTGTTCTTATCTTCATAAAAGTTGTTTCAGTTATTGATCGTGCTTAAATTGTACCCCGGTGTTCATTTTAGATTTTATAAAAAAAAATAAAAACTATTCTCGTTCTGAGGGGAAATATATACAATCGTTATTTAACACTTTATCCTCTAAATGTGGATTATATCATCCAGTGCAATTTATGAGGATTACATTTTCATGGATAATCAATCAATTCCATGTAAACCAACATCTTTACCAGATTAGTCATAATGCAGCTATCAAACGAGTTTTAGGAGATGAGGTTTTATAGTTATACTTTCATACATTCAGATACCATCTGGATTGTACCAATGTTTATTTTATTTTATTTAGTGACATTTCATTTGCATGTTGTATTGTGATTATTACATGGTAGCCGTTTTTTGAGGAAGCAATACTCTGGGATCATCACCCACAGGCTATCACAGCTGCAAGTCGTCTGACAGGACTTCCTTCCTCTTTGGCTTCAGAGGTCATTTGTGGTTGTTTTGCTGGCCTCAGCTGCGTCTGACGCTCTGCCTCATCGCCAGGGTTGGTCGTCACTGCTGTTCACTGGGATTTTTGTTCGCACTCAAAGGAAGGCAGAAGGGAGGAAGGAATTGCAGCCTGTTGAATTTGAAATGAGAATGCTTTGCTGCCACAGCCCCCCCCCCATTGTTTCTCTGCATATCCGAAACTCAAAATGAATGGTCTGTCATTGCAGAGCACAAGGTGATCATTGTGGGTCTGGACAATGCAGGGAAGACTACAATTCTCTATCAGTTGTAAGTACAGTTAGAAGCAGCTGAAATACACTGTAATTCAACATATTCATTGATATTTATGTCTGAAGTCTGATGAACGAGGTCGTCCATACTTCGCCCACCATTGGAAGCAATGTAGAAGAAATTGTGGTGAAGAACACTCATTTCCTTATGTGGGACATCGGAGGCCAGGAGTCTCTCAGATCCTCTTGGAACACCTATTACGCCAACACAGAGGTGAGAACATGTTTCTTTGTGAAAAACATCTCAGCTGGAGAGAAGAATAGCTTGGCATCAATTTCCTTCTGGAGCGCAGCAGCTGGCGTGTTTGTTCGGCTCACAGGCGGGCAGCGGGAGCCGCCCAAGTCAGAGGTCAGGCCTTCACAAAGGGGTCTGTCTGAGAAGAGGGGCTGGGGGTCAGCTGCCTCAAGCACAACCAGAACAGGAGCAGCAGATGTGCATTAGAACTTTAAAAAATGCTCAGCACGGAGCTCCGCTAGTGTAACACAAACCCAGGTCATGATGAGGAGGTATTTAGCAAATATACGTTCTGCCATATTTGCACAGGTTGATGTGCAAATGTAGATTTATTCCAGGATGTTCTGCATTTATTAGTTTTTTTTCTCAAAGTTTTGTCTTATACTGAAAAAAAAAGTTTTATGTACATGTCAATTAGGTGGACATTTAATTTGAAAAGTTTTTTTTTTTTTCTCATAACAATTCAAACGTTAGCAGAGACAGTGACAGTTTGTTGCTTTGAGAACTGAGTCATCCTCAGTGGCGGCTGCTCTTTGCAGGGTTTCCCACAAATGAAGGGCTTTCCTTTGGAAGCAGTGACTTGATTAAAATGTACTAGTGTCCCAGAATGCGTCATGTGCAGGTTAATCAGTAGGTATAAATGCCTTGTAAAAGAAGCCAGCTCATGGAAAACTACACGCAGTGGGTTTCCAGTGGCTCCTGCAAAGACTGTTGACACACAAACATGCAGACTCCTGCTTTATGCGCTGAAGCAGAACTGTGGATCAGGTCACATTCGCTCTGACTCTTTCTTTTTCAAGACACGGACCGCTTTAATGTCAGACAATATTTTCATGGACTGGCCTGTATAAGACTGAAGTGAGCATCAGGTTTTTATTTTATTTTTTTTACTTTCCAGTTTCACTTAACTTTCAAGAGTAAAATTTATCTTCATCCTCTGTAAAATATCTGCTGTTGGTTTCAACTTTATTGTACACTAGGTTTTGTGTAGGAACCATTAAAAGGTGATCTAGATTTTCTCTTTAACCCATAACTTGTCAAAGTGGAAGCTGAAAAATCTCAGCCAACCTCAGCCATGTCCAGCTTTTAAGGTGCGATGGATAAATACAAAAAGAAAATGGTCACTAAAGCTGGTATTTTATAAAAAATAATAATAAATGTGAATCCACAAGCAGAATCCTGAATATTCTGCACCATTATTATGGTGTGTGGGACCAACTGTCACAATAAATCCATATTTAGAGTAAAGACTCTTGGTTTTTGTTTGTTAAATGCATCCTTCTTTTTATTTTGAAGTTGAAGTCTCCTATTGCCTCACTGGATCTTTTCTGTGATAAGAAACTTTATAAATATATATATATATATTTTTATTTTTGTTACCTGTGCTAGCTTGGGGGTTTTCAATTTAGTGGTCAGCTTAGCCACTTTAAGAATAGTGGATGGATTTTCAAAACATAACTGACTTGACATGCGTCAAGAATGAGTTGGATGTGGTGGAGAAACCAGTAGTTTTCCAAAATAAAATTGTCTTCAGAATAGAAATGAAATGGAAAAAAATATAGTTCGTGTTTTTTTTTTTTTTTTGTGTCACAGTACCAACTGTCCCACAGACCAGTACTAGACCGTTGTTTCAACTGGCTCAAGTTGCGTGTTTAAATGAATTGTTGCCCCGTTTGATGGGAAGTTATCATGGGAGTCACTACAGCACATTTAAAGAGATATGTGCATTTCATTATTGTCTGTAAATGTCTTTTGAAAAGCTTCATATTTCTCTAAAGTTCATTATTCTGGTGGTGGACAGCACGGACAGAGAAAGACTGGCCATCTCCAAGGAGGAGCTCTACAGGATGCTGGCTCATGAGGTAAAAACATTCTGTCACTCCACAGAGGTGGTTCAAACTCCAGCGCAGTGTTTGAAGCTGCTGCTTCAGACGGTGTGTCGCAGAGCGTTTTTAACACTGGGTCGTTGTTATGGGTTGTCCTCAGGATCTGCGGAAAGCAGCTGTGCTGATATTTGCCAATAAGCAGGACATGAAGGACTGCATGTCTGCAGCAGAGATCTCCAAATACCTCACGCTGAGCTCCATCAAGGACCACCCCTGGCACATACAGTCCTGCTGTGCACTTACAGGAGAAGGGTAAGGGAGGAAAAATAAATACACATTTGTAGTGTTTACATTTTTGATGTGCTTAGGTGATTTAAAAAAAAAAAAATACAAGCCCCTTCAATTTTAAATAAATTTCCTGTAGTTGTCTGGCAAAAACTTCTTTTTGCAAACTTGTAGATAAAAGGATTCACCATTTCAGTTCAGTTTAAATCCCTAATTATGGGAAAATAGTTTAAAAACTGAAAACAATTTGTTTTTAATTTGGACAAATATGTAATTCAAATTCCAAATATCTGTAAATCTGAGCTTCCTTTACCTACACCTTATCCAGCCGCTACAGGCATTAATTAACCAAATGTTCTTTACATTCAGTCATCACATCATCCACCTCCATACCCACTGACACCAACCACCCTCCTCCTCTACATCCTCTAGGCACCTACCTCGGCATCCTTTTACCAACATCACCGCTGTTCTTCTTTTGTCCAAACCAGCTCAGTCTGCTTCTCTGCATTTATCTTCAAAACATCCACCATGATCTTTTCCTCTGATGGATTAATTCCATTTGTTTCACCACTAAGTCTCCTTATCTGCTTCCCTCATTCCAGATGACTCGCCATCACCTTCCTCTCAGTCTCCCTGATCACTTTAGTTGTAGATGTCTGGTCATTTGGAGGAACCACCTGATCTTCCAAAGCCTGTTTCACCTCATTCTCCTCTCCTGTCTGGCTCCACTCTCCATAGCCATGACTTTGCAGTCAAATTTATTCCAGATTACGTCTATACGATGGAAGCACTTTGTGTGCTCCTCTCTTTCCCCTTAAATGTCACCCTAGGCTGATTTCGGCAAAGTCTTCTATCATCAATCCTTCTGTATTTCTGTCCTGAACACCAAAGTTCTTCATTACTCCCTCATCACCTCTGTTTCCTTCACCCACGTCTGTTAAAGTCTGCTCCAATCACCACTCTGGATCTCCTCATCCATCCATCTCCAGAACTTCCAAGAGAACTTGGCTGCAGACATTAACGACCAGAATTGGAAGTTCTCAGCTGAAACTGGATATCTAACTTGGATAATTTCCGCTTCTGGCCGATGATGTCCAGGGTACGGATGTAACACACCTTTAACTTCCAGATTCAGATTCCTCATCCTATCTGGCTTTCTCTTCCCCATCAGAACATCTTTACCAAACTTCTTCACGATCCCCCTTCCTTTTTTCCATCTACACCATGCTTAAGTTACACTTGTCATTTTATTTTATAAAAGTAAAACCTCTACTAATGTGCGTTTGTGTTTTCCAGTTTATATCAGGGTCTCGAGTGGATGGCCTCCAGAGCTGGCCTCAGATAACCCCTCCCTCTGCCATCCATGGCCCCGACTACCTTCTCCACTGTGGAAGTGTTGCAGCGTCTCGCCCTCACTTTGCTTTGTTTGATAAAAACAGGACATCATCATTCAAAGGCTGAACTGTCACAGCGGAGACAAACTGATCAAATGCAGAGAAACCTGGGAATAAAACAAGCAGCGTTCATTTTTTTTTTTTGTATTTCAGAGGAAACCCATCGCCCGTCGTGTACACCACATGCATATCATGTTTCAATACTTCTATCATGTCATGAGTGCTGCCTTTTTTAAATCTGTGTATTCAGGGCAAACAAAGGGATTACACTGAAGTGTTGGGACATCAGTTTTCATGGTCAAACTATAGAAATGCTGCTTATTTATTCAACATTTAACTTTTTTTTTTCCTCTGTTGTTACACAGCTGTTTATGTTACAAACATTTACAGATCCATAAGCTACTTTGTTGGAATTAATTTTTTTTTTTTTTTTTTTTTTTTTTTGGCGTGTATTTGTTGCAGTCCAGAAGTGTATTCCAGATTACTGGCATCATCCCCTTTTTTCTTTGTGCAGAACTCTGATTTCACGTTATTTAGCGCTTTGCTAACACTTTCTACATTATGCGGCTTTGTTTTTGCTTTGCAGTCAGAATTTTCTGTGCACGTTAGCATCTCTATATGAACAGTCTGCTCTGCTGCTTAAACATTTTACTTCTTGAATGTTTTATATAAGAAAAGGCATCAAACTAACCAAGCAGCTCTTAAAGAGGTGCTGCATATTTTTAAGGCATAGAGTTTGGCTGTAAAGGTGACTAGCTCGTCAGCCTGTCAGAATCCCTGAGCCTCGGCCTTAACAGAGCTGTATATTTGGATAATTTCTTCTCCTCGCTTTCAGATCTATGCATGTCATTGAAATGAAAAATCCTTGAAGTTCTCAAGTGGCCAAATGTGAGATGCACACATTTCAGCCCAGTTTTAACAACTAAAGGCTAGAATCCAAGCATCTGAATTTACAGGAGCAGTTCTAGATGTTAAATCTTTAAACAGATTAGCCATGAAAACAAGGTTTACAATTTTTGCCTTGAGCTCACCAAGCAATGACACGGATCATAAACTGTGCGACATCTAGTCTGGATCATGTACTGTATGTTTTCATTATTAAATGTTATTTTTGAACACATCCTGGCATCTGTTATTATACTGTTGGACCAAAAAGATTCATGATAATTGGATATATACCTGTTTTATTTACAATCAGGAGGTTCCAATCAAGGAAAAGAATTATCACCTTTAAATGAAATCTATTTCTCTTTTTCCTTTAATCTGTACTACACATTCCAACTTTCAAAGACAAAAAACACCACACAGACATTTAAGAACAGTGTAGACAAAACACCAGATAAAAGCTGATATGTTTTCAAGCTGCAACAGAGATGTGAAGAGTGTCCTCCTGCTTAACTCAAACAGGTCAAAACACTTGCAGTAAAGAGCTACAATAAAACAGATCTTGGTAAGAAAAACTAATTTTCACAGTAACACCAATGTCACGTAAAACACAAATTAGCATATATTCAAAAGCAGATGAGCGCTCATCTGTTTAGTCAGCGAGTCCATTGTTTCCCATGAGCCTCTTTGTCGCGCTGAAAAATTTGTACATTTCTCCTGTTGCTGGTGTATTCTCGACTCCTTTATGGAAAGAAGATGATGACTCCATTAGTCAAAGTCTGTTTAGAAATTCCACGTTGGGGTAATAAAAAAAAAAAATCTTGAATGTGGGGGAAGTTTGTGTCACAGTGGGGCATTTTCACCAAATGTCCATCACATCAGTTTATAAATAGCTATGAAACATGCATTAGTCCAAAGACTTAAAATATCTTTGGATCAGGCAGCAAATATCACAAATTATGGAAAAAAGAAAAAAAAAACATTTAAAAGAGCAAAATGCGGACAGGAAGAAATGATTCCGTTGTTCTTTGAACCAGAGTTTTCCCAAATCTACACACACAGAGCCCTTGGGCACCTGGGAAAGAAAAAAAAGATTTTTTTTGTTGTATGTTAATATTTTATTATTTAGAAATAACTTAAAAAAAAAAAAACAAGCAGACTTACTTGTCCATAGGAAAGCCATCCATCTCCTCTTCATCGTCCAGCTCCATGTCCAGCTCATGCTCAAGAATTCCACAGCCGTACCCACTCAGGACACTGCACAGGCGAAAGAGGTTCAGACCATCAGACCTGCCAGCTAGCACACGGAATATTAGCTTGTTTTTCCTCAAACATCAGAAATGCATTTTTTTTTATAAAACATTTGAGGACTTCTTGCTGACCTGACAGAACGACATGTAAAAAAGACAATCCTCTTTAGTTTCTTGTTGTAGAAGAAATAGTTAAAAGACCAGAGGCTCCCCTCTTCACCAAAAGGGTCAGAATCCAGATCGGGGTTGTAGCTGAAAAAAAAAGTAAAAATATATGATGACTTTAGGAAACAAGCTTTTTTTTTCTGATAAATTAAAACCACACACACACTCACCTGTAAATGTCACAGCTTTGCAGGGTAATCTCCTGGTCGATGGCATTCCACAGCTCAGGCCCCAGAGAGTTAAAGTCCTCTCCCACTACTGAGAACAGGCTGCTGTTGACTGCATTCGCCACCTGTAGGGAAACCACACCCACTTTGCTCAGCACCTTGGGATCATGGCTATGCCTGTGCTGCAGATTGGTAAAGAGTACTGACAAAATTGAGGCTGGGCTCTCTGCTGAACTCGTGGGCGCGTGCAGCACTGAAGTCATAGTCCGGCCTGAAGGACTCGTTCAGCGTGGTGATGAGGTAGAAAAGCGTCTTCCTGCAGCACTTGTCACTCAGAGGGTTCTCTCCATCCTCACTGCTTTTTCCCAGCCTGCATACACCAACATTTTTATGACAACCAGGCTTCCAATTCCAACATCCATGTATTGACACAGCAGACTTTATTAGCTACTCTTCCTTTATATGGTGCATACAAACACCTGTGCTGCAGGCTTTTTGAGCATCTGTTCAAGTCCTGACATGTTCTTACAGTAAATGTCTTATTCTTTATCATGCAGCATGCTTACTGTGAGGGGCTTGTAGCACTTGTGGACTGAGGGGGGGAAAGAGCCTCAAGGACGTGTGGCTCCCCCTCCTGGCAGAACTGCTTAAACATGTGCTTGTCGTCTCCTGCCATCTTGCAGGAGTAGCTCTCGATCCTGCAGGGCAGAATAAGTAAAAACATTTCAAAGTTAATACAAGTGTACCCCTATAAAGCATTGAATTGAAAGAAAAATGTATGCGCAAAACGTGCTATACATCTATTTATATTGCTATATATCACTTTATGAGATATAGATTATTTCAATTATGATACATTGGATGATTTATTAAGTTTTTCACAACAATATTAGTTTTAAATGCAAAAATTTTGACATGAATGTTCAAGGGGAAAAGTGTCTTATTGACCAACCATCTCATATTTGATCCACACATTTTTAACACGGTGTAACTGTATTATAAACAGTTATCAACAAATATTGCAATCTTTCAATACAGCAAGTAGTTCTTTAAAAAATTAAGTTATTCCTACCATAAAGTTTTCAAAATCAGCACAATGTTTCCAACCAAAATTGTTTAGATTTCATGGAAACGAGCACTATAAAATTAGCAGGAAAAGCCCTTCCTTCTACTGCCCCTAGTGGAATAATAATGCAGTACAGGGTAGAAAACATGGATCACATTGAAGACAACAGGTTTTTAAGGAAAGTTTAGATCGTGCTGATGAGGTATGGGTCTTAGAAACGGATGTATCAAATATATTAGAAATGGTTATATAAAAAGATAATAAAAATAAAGCCTTTTCATCTTAAAAACACACTCAGATCATCTTTTGATCAATTTTAAAAGCTTTACCATGGTCTTAATTGTCACACCTGCAGCCTGACATTACCATGAACAACATTAAACAAACATAACTCCTATTAGGCAAAGTTAATGCTATAACAATACCATGACATTTATTATACATGAAATTAATATATCTTCTAGTTTTTGTGCAGAAGCACAAGACTAGTTCCAGCTAAAGATCTGCTGTTCTCATGTTTCTGGGTCTGTTGTCACTGATAAGACATTTGAGTGAGACATGGTGGTGTTTATTTTGCTCCTACTCAAGAACAGGTCAAACAAGTGCAGTCTGGTGGAGATGCCAAACCTTTAAGACCTCTTTGGATCATTGCAGACTAAATATAGAAACATCGCAGGATAAAGTTGTGGAAATAGTAGCACTGGCATCTACACACGGCTGTCTTGCCAAAAATAAACAGCATGGCTAACCAGACGACAAAGGGAAAGAAGATTAACAACACTGCTCTTTATATAATGAGCACTAATTGAATTTTAGCGGTTGCACTAAAAAAAATCTAAGTAAAAAAATTTAAAATAAGAAAAATATCCCAATTTCAGGGGCTCTGCAGAAAATATCTGAACTATGTCCCACTCTTGGCTCAGCTCCCTCAATAATCCACTAAGCATCCTTAACGGCAGCGAGACTCGGCTGTGATGTATTGCACGAACAGACCTAAACGATGGCGCTCTTAACAACTGTCTCCAAAATAACCACAGGGTGCTGAGAGAGGACACCGTGATCTGCGACATTTCTTAGGCCTCCACCAGCAGAGCTCTGTTTCACCACCCACACAAACTTTGAGTGGCATTATTTCACAGCCCTCCAGCTTTTATATAACAACACTGACATTGCATCTGTATTTACAGGCCCAGCCTGGAGGGTTTACATAACCTGTAACTATAGAGGTTCTGAAGTTTCAAAGTGAAATAGCAAGAACTTTGGGTTATCTGAGGACTTGCTGTCTGCAACTATAGATGGCCAGTTGTAAACTTTTCTCACAGCATTGCATAACATGAAGGCACTAGTCTGCTCTACTGCACCACTTGTGACATGAGTTATTAATGTTTGCCCAAACCACACCTCCTAACCAACCCTTCAGGAATGGCACTGTTTGACAGGATTGTGTCACAAAGCTGAATTAATAGTACATATCTAAAGTTGACTGAAGTGAATATTTTAAGAAAACTTTTAGAATGGCATCTTAAAAGAAGCCAACAAAGTCTTGAGGGAGATCCACAACTTTTTTTTTTAAGTACATAAGAAGCTACCATGCCCGAAAAAGTTGAGTTTACAAAATAATAAAGTCTGCACAGTGTTTTACCTTCCAATGATACGAGATTCTCCAGTTTCAACGCAAAGTCTGGAACTGAGAGCTTCAAAACTGGAGTTTTCCAACAGCTTCATGTCTGGAAAATGCAAGAAATACAAATTTTTATTTATTTATATAATATATATATATATATAAACATATATACATACACATATATATATACACATATATATACATATACACACACACACACATATACATATATATATATACATATACATATACATATATATATATACATATACATATATATATATATATATATACATACACACACACACACACACACATATACATATATATATATACACACACACATATACATATATATATATACACACACACACACACACACACACACATATATAATCAACTAATTGAATATTACTTTACTACACAACAATTTCATATTAGTGCATAACAACATTGTAGTGTTATTTTTTTTTTTGTTAATTACAACACAGAACAGCGCCCCGCGAGGACATTTCCCCCAATTAGAAGCAGCTACCCCTCCCCCACCCCACCCCCAAAGAAAGTGATAAATCGTCTTCCTGGTTTGTAAAATAATTGAATTCACTCACCGACAAAAGTCTTCTCACCGCTGTCACACAGTAAAAGCTTTTAATTCCAAGAAGCCGAGAAACGGCTGGCCTCTAAACCGAACAATTTACGCAAAAATAACCGATTCGCTGTTGTTGTTGGTCTGCTAACGTTAGCACTTGCTAATTGTTACGCCTCTTTTCTGTGTTCTCCAACGAGCCTTTTTAATGTGAACTCGAGCTCGGGTATCGTTCAGAAGCACTCGGTCGAGCAGGAATTATTCTGAAGCCTTTTAATTTCATACAGAATCTGCTTTCTCCGATTATATGCGATGAGATGAAATCCAAAGACCGTTGGCGTCCGTCGGAGTCTATCTGCAGCGGCATCCCTTTTGACCTGATTTCACAAAGCGATTTGTATTAGCGGGATCAAGTCGCTCCTTTCTAAGCGACTCGATCGGGGAGAAAAAAAAAACAGAAGCGAAATGTTAGCGATAAAGAATATCGGTTTATTAGCGTAGCAATACGAAGATTACAAAAGGTCTACTCACGTCAAAACAACGGAATATACTGTATTAGGAAGCCCAGCCCCTTTAGCTTTATATGCTGATGCTGGAGGACCCACCCACTTCTCGTACGCTCACGTGATTGGCTATCTTTTTCTGTCAGTCAAAATAGCCTATGAAGTAGGTGTTTTTCTGTTTCAGGTTCCGATAGCTGCAATTTGTAAGAACTAAAAGAAGACAGGCCTAGTTTAGATATATACATTAAAATACATTTTATTTAATGTACTTGGTAAAAGATCACATTTAAATGATATGCTATGATTTAAATGATATATAGATATATATATAAGATATGATCTTCTTTAAAAAAAAAAAATTATTTGTTTTTTCACAAGGTTCATATACAAAAGAGACCCTGAATTTTAAAAGAACATTTTATTGACATTAATACAAAGTAGTCAATCACTAAATCAATACATATACAATACATCCGTATAGACGGATGAGATCTAAGTAATATAGTCTGAAATGTCCTTCAAGACTGTGCATTCATTATCCAGGTACTCCAGTACAACATTACCCCCATTGTATAGAGGAGTGTCTGGGTGAGACAGCAGCAAGACCAGTGTGTCATCCATCCGAAGAGCTTCGCCTGTTTGAGGATGGCAGAGTCGCAGCTTCTGCAAATGAGGAGGATAAGGGTACTGTTACAGGATACTAGCAATTCAAATAAACGTTTTTTATAAGTTTCCAAATAGCACAAGTCTTTTTTTTAAACAATACTTGAATTTCTGAACACATTTTTACTTTTTTTTGCTCAATGTTTAGTAAAATGCACCATAAATGATGGATAAAACATCTATAGCCAAACGAAGCACAAACGAAGCTGTCAAAAGCTGCAACAGGAAGTGGTTGAAGTGTTGACGAGAATTTCGAGCAAGCAGTTTTTTTTTCCAACAGAAAGCATTCCAGCAGGTGTAGCAGTAGTTGGTGTTTGTTTATGCATGAGGGAAATTTACTGGACTGTAGGTGTTTGTTCTCCAACATTTACCTTTGCTGTGAGAACATTATTGTTGTTTTTGAGACCAGCTATGGAAGCTGCATTATCCACCACTTTCCCCACACTCCATTTGGAACTGAAGAACATGGGCTGGCTGCAGTCCTTTGACTCTTTAGGGAGATAAACCTGAAAATATGTTCTCTCTGTCTGGAGAACCCAAATAAAGCAAACAATAAGATTATATAATTTGAAATATTTGATGAGCAATGCCCCACGTATAATAATGAATAAAGTTTTTAATTTAAATGAAAATGTTGAGAACTAAAAAAAACTACCTGAGGCAGTCCTTTGTCTCCTGCAGCATGCAGTTTCAGTTTCATCAGTGCTACCTTTGCTGCAGTCGCAGCATTCTTTGCTCCTCTGCGCCCTTTGCTTTTAGAGGTATCCTTTGACTCTGATCAGTCATGAGAGAGTCATAAAAACAAAATTAAAATGTAGTACCTTCCATATTTGAAGTGCATTGCTCACAAGAAAGCATTTTCTTTATTACTTGACCCATTTGGATACAAGTTAGATGAGAGAAAAAGCAAGTTTACACACTGACCTACAATCTTTTGCACCAATTCTTTGGTGGCTGCCATTCGAGGCTTTTGAACTTCCAGCTTCACACATTTATGATCATCTTGATGCCGATGGCTACAAGAAGAAACAAAAACACACACAAAAAAAGTTTTTTTTTCAGTCCAAGATGAAACTTTAAATAAAATGTAATAATTACATAGCCTGAAATTGATGATTAAACTATAAACCTACACTAAACAGAAGTGCTTTTCACATTGTGGACATATAACTTCCAGCAGTTCCTTTCCTTTGCAATCTTCAAACGAACAAGGGTAACTTTTGCTGCCACCTACAGTTGGCAAATCCTTTGTCACTGGCTTCTACAGCAAAAAAATACAGTGAAACAAACACAACTCTAATTTTCATAGTTGATCATTCAGAGATGATAATTGGTTTTATTTGAAAAATATATTTTCAAATAACCAAATATATTACACACTGAAACATTGAAAAATATAAAAATAATCATAAAACCAATGGTAACATTAGCAACTGAGTTTTGAACAAATGGCAACTCGTTGACAAGTTTCTGTGAGAGAATAAAGACAAAAGCTACACAGTTGATGCGAGAGGTGACAAGGCTATAAACTAGAATGGAGGCAGAGTAGGGAGTTAAAAAGGTAAGAGGAAAACTAATAGTGAGTAATTAAAAGTAAGCTGGTTGTGTGATGTTATTAAAATATGGCTCAAACGAGAAACTGACAATGCAACCCAAGCGTTTTGCTTGGGGACATGAAAAAATGAAAAAGATATGACACATTTGGAAAATGTTGTCACTTTTGGGAGTATGAATTTAGTTTCAACCAAAAAAAGTTCCCTATTATTGCTGTTAAGCCTAAGAAAACAGCCAAGATTTGATAGAGAAAGAGAAGAAAAAGAGAGAAATTCGGCCTACTAGAAAGGTAATTGTGAGCATCGTATCATCCACAAGGCAATGAAATTGGTTGTTAAGAGTACATTCATTTCATAGCCTGAAAGAAAGGGGAACGTGAAAAAGAAGGAACCAAGGAGAAAGCCCTGAGGTACACCAGACCTGGTGGCGTCTGGTTAAAAATTGCCAAGCCATTCAAATTGTAAATGGTTAAAGAAATAGTTAAAGTCCAATAAAACCACAGCAGATGTCTGTCCTGTCTGTCAGTAAGCCCAATAGGGAGATAAGATGCAGGATGATAGAAGGAGAGTATCAGAAGCAGCACTGATGTGAAGGTAAACAAGAGGTCATAATTAGCACTGACGGACAGGATGCTAACTAGTGTACCTCTGGACATAGGTGGGCCTCCCTGCCTCTGTGTTCAAGACTGTAAGACACAAAAAATGTCAAAAAGATAACACATTACAAACAATCTTGAAATATCATTGCTTTACTGTGCAAACTCCTTTTAGTACAATCTTGAAGTACACTAGCAAACATCAAATTTTCTGTTAAATAGGGATAAAAGTCTAAACAGTAATTCAAAATGACAGGAAGAGACTTTAAAATTTAATTAATAAAGGAACTCACCAGTAAACACCCCTACAAGAATCACAAACAAAAGGAAGAAAGTCTAAAAAATATATAGAAGATCATGACATTAGATGTAGCTGGGAGCCCAAGTTCAAGTGACACAACTTTACGATATTTGTTTTTAACATTAATGTTTCTGAAGTACGTGAAGCGTGTTTCATAGAACTGTTAAAAGTAAATTACACGAAACGGCTCAATAAGTGATAAATATTTTTTTTCTTCTTTTTTTCCCATTGGCACGAACCATATCAAGGAGTTAAAGTAGCTAAAGGGCTACCTATGCTAAAGTTAATTTAAAGTACAGCAAATGAAGTAAAGCAGCGGTGCAGTTCAGACTCTTAATAAACTGTATGTCAATCATAATCAGACAGAACCTTTTAAATTGCAGGATTCAACCTGACAGTGTTTCCCGATGTCTAATTCAGCCATTTCTTTAGCTTTAGCATTAGCATTAGCATTAGCTGAGCAACGAGAACACTTGTCAACACAAACTCTGACAGCGGAAGTCAGATGACGTCACTGTTGGAAAAACCTACAAAAAATACTTTTTTCTTTCTTTCTTTCTTTCTTTCTTTCTTTCTTTCTTTCTTTCTTTCTTTCTTTCTTTCTTTCTTTCTTTCTTTCTTTCTTTCTTTCTTT